>OX393562.1:14163327-14443327 GCA_947652115.1 Blastomussa wellsi
TCAGTAGTGTAAAGAGATCGCCATGGTCAGATTCTAGAGGCTGCCTTAGAGATGCCACAACCGAGTCATACCCCATCTTTTGAGTGAAAGGGGACTGGACACTAAGTGCAGCCGCTATGATCATCACGGGCTCAATGACGTGAAACACCGAGCCAATCAGAAGCATCTTTCCAATGACGACATCAACAGGTAACTGAGCCAACATCTGACCAATCGGAGTTAAGGTCTCGTCTTCCGTCAGCGCGCCTTGTTGTTTCAGAGTGTGAATTGAATTTTCAACGTTCGATGCTGGTGGCGGTTCTATAAAGGGAAACTCCCGGATGCGGTTGACACCAAGGGAAACCATTTGCAGAATGACGGAGTCTAAAGGAACAAGCTGGATCTCAGGAGTGGTGTACTGCGAGAAGGCTTGGTAGTCACTCTCAGAATACAAACGAAAACACACACCAGGGCCTGTGCGACCTGAAAATACAAACACAAAAATTGAGCAAAAGAAGATAGATTGAATAAATCGGAGCGATCGGTCATGTGAGCATTTAGACCAATTTATTATACGTCGACGGCATAGGTTCGGAAAACTGCACAAGACATACAAGAATAAGCCACGCCACGCTTGATTTTGGTTGCGTTCCTATCTGTGAGAACCCATTTTTGGTAACTTTCTGTTCCGTGCCCACAAGTTTTAAATGGATTGAAATAACTTGTTTCTCTTGGTTTGAAATAACTTTCTTTTTAGTTATGATAACCATTGATTTGGATGTTTTGGCTATCTTTATTCCATTCGGAAATTCGTGAAAACTCGCTGAATTATGGTGCTTTGGCAGTCGAGTACCGGACAGAGAACATTCCACTACCGTATGGTGCACATTTGGAACAATCTAGACAGTACTCTTAAAACTGCAAAATCGATTTCTACTTTTAAATTTTATCTGAAAAATAAATTGATTACTGACTTTTTAAATAGCACGTTATGATAGTATTTTAGTATCTTACTAGTGTCTTATTTTATTATAATTTTAACTTAAAATATGCATATTGTATAGTACGTAGTGAGAATATTTATTATACGATTAATTCTTAAATAGGTATGTTTATATTGCTTTTGCTAACTACTTCTCTTATCTTAATTAGTTTTTAGTCGCTTTGTCACTGAAAAGCCCCACCAGGGGAGTGCCAATAAATTATTGTATTATTGTATTGTATAGAACACGATAAAAAATGAAAAACTAGCCAGCAGATTCCATTCATCGAGTTTCACGTCAAACATTGTCGCTTCCCTTTACAGTTGAATCTAACAGCGCTAAACTGCAAACAGTTTGACAAAGTTTTCAAAATCCGCGCGCGATGGCGTCATACAACTACGTCATTTATGTGTATGTCCTCTGGTGCAAAACGAGCATTAGCCAATGAGCGCGCGGGAATTTCTGCAGTTATGTATACTTAGCTAATAAAAATAGGCGACATAAACAAGTAAAAACTAGCGATATAAGCTAGCGATATAATGTTAAATTTCCGACGTTTCGGCGACCTCATGACGCCCGTGATTATCATGAGATTGGAAAGGAATGTGCGAGTTCAAAAAAGATATAAATTACTCCAAATTTGAGTAAGTGAAGTAGAGCTAGACAAATAAATTAGTACGGATTGAATCTGTTTGTACGTTCACTGACAGTCCAATTTGTTCCTGCCTTTTTTCAACACTCTAAAGCAATTGAGGAGGCCGTCAGGAACAGCACCCGCGTGGGCATCCACGCGTGTATGTAGGTGGCCACGCGTGTAGCCAACATAGCTTTCTGTATCGCACAGGTGACGTTGAAATTGGTACAATACGCACTGTTGATTAACCAGCTGTGGTTTGGTCTCGCATTCTTGGAGGGTTTGGCCAATTTTCCGACTGAAAGACTGTGGTTTGGAGCTTGAGACGTAAATCTTTCAATTGAGTCTTAACAACGTTAGCAGAATCCTGGTCACGTCATTTCCCGTCATTTCTTGGTCAGTAACCCTTGGTATTAACAGTAGAGCCGATGAGGTGCTGCGGGTAATTCAAACGCGAGAACGGAGACAGTTCCCATTATAACGCCTACACAGTTCCCATTTTAACAATAATTCGAAAACACTATGGAATAGCGAAGTAAAACAACTGACAGATGAAAAGCAAAAACTAACCAGCCCTTCCCTTCCGCTGTTCAGCGCTCGCTTGACTAATCCAGAACTCACGGAGTCGCTGCATTTTAGCCTCAGGATCAAAGCTCATCTCTTTTACCTGTTGGTAGTCACATATATATCTTAGAACACGTTCCAGTTTGTCTGGATTTAATAAGGTCAGGTATAGTACCTAGTAAATAAAATTCTTCTCAATCCAGGGCATAACACTAGTTAATTTTTGGGGAGCACTCCCCTGTCCTTCCGCCTGTAAAATAGAGTATCCTATCCAAATAACAAGAAAAATTAAAACGGAGCAATTTTAATAGAAATTAGTACTTTACCTTTCCAGAGTCCACAATAAACCTGATACCATCTATTGTGATGGAAGTCTCGGCGATGTTTGTTGACACAACGCATTTTCGAACACCCTCAGGGGCCACGTCAAAAACCTGCGGATATAATGCGATGTAATCAGACGGAATTGCAAAGTTATGGAATTTTTACGAGGCAACGTGGTCGAGTCCGGCCTTAAGTGTCCTCATGGGCACGATGAGGACGAGTGAGTGAACGTGGTAGAGTGGTTTAGGGCGCTGGTGTTTTAATCAGGAGGTCAGGCGCTCAAGCCCACCACCCTTCCACTAGCGGGATTTGTTTCTTGGTAGTCCCGAGTTCAAATCCTCTGTCACGCCTTGCCAACTGGTCTGCTTCCCGCCAGTTGGGATTTTCAGCCACGTTATGTTTATTCAAAATCTATGTTTTCTCTGTTTAATTGGCATGCCTAGACACTATCTATCTCGAAGCGAAGTGTATAACCACTGTAAACAAAAATGTCATTTTTTACGTTTCATTTTAAACCATGGTACAAGATCTACAGCAAACATAAGCCAATAGATATAAAACTCCACCTTATCTTGTTCCTCTACTGATAGCGAGCTGTGAAGAGGAAGTATGATCCACCTGCGAGACTGTTGCGCATATTCCTTGGCGGCATTAACTACCGCTGAGATTTCGGACATACCACTAAGAAACATCAGAACATCTCCACGCTCTGCTTGAGGATACTGCAAAAAAATTCAGTATTCAATATCATTTATTATTTCACGGTAACTCTGTTGTATACAATTAAGGTTGTTTTCAAATCCCGAAAGAATCGACATTCCAAAAAGGCTTGACTTAATGATTTCAAGAGGGCGGGAGGGGGGGGGGGTGTTTTAGGTATTTGACGCGTTTTTGAGGTTGAATCAACGGATTTCAATTTTTTAAGGTTGGCATTTCTGTTAATTTGTGTTAGATTAACTTTAACTTTTCCGGTCGAAAAAACTGACTGCTCAACAGTCAACCCTTATTTCAAGGGCAGCACATTACTCTGCTTGTGCCTAATATCAATTTTATATTTTCAAATTTTCAGTTCACTATATATGTAGAGCAAGCCCGCGCCGGTCTAAGCCGCCGGACTCTGGGGGTAGGTAGTTGGTGTAGTTTTTAATCATTCTTCAGCCAGTCGACGTGCAAGTCGACTGGCCAATCAGTGAAGTGCCTGCTGGACAGCCACTTTCCTTACTAACGTCGAAGTTTAAACGGCTGGAGTAACGTTTTTAACAAATTCAGGCACATGTTCCTATAGGTATCCCTATCAAACCACTACATGATAGCTCCATGACGTATCTTCCGCTCTGTGAAGGTCTACTGCATATGTCAAAAAAGCCAGTTGGATCGACAGAAATCTAGAATGCTAGCAGTCTCCCTTTTGGTGTAACACGAGCAGCGAAGCCGCAAGCTTCAGTAGCGCACGGTGTTTTTTTTCCGGCGCCCACGCTACTCTTAGCTCGCGGCTTCACCGCTGCTCACACCCTCTGTCACTATTTTCGCGATAGACTGCTCGCAATCTTACCAAAGTATGGAAAAGTTTACGCTTTCGCCGCGGAGCGATTAACTGAAGGTTGCTCCCCACCGAACAACAGAAAATGGCTGCTAAATCAGCAAGGGCTTAACAGTAATATCAACACCAGAGTGAAACAAAGGCGAAGGACGCGAAAGGGGAACGACATTGAAACAAACTGGTCATAAGATGGCTCGCAGAAGCAACCTTGAGAAAATAAATAAAGGTGTGCTTAATGTTTTGCGAGGTGCCGGGGAAAGGTTAGATGCGCTGTTAGTGGTTAAAACTTATAGGGTTATCAAAAGAGAAGACGACTGATCATGCAGGGTTTTCGGTAACATTTGAAACTACCGGATTCATAAATTAAGCAAGCGGACGTGAGACTTGAAAAAGATATTATTTCGTGTGAACCAATGCACGTTGCTACCGGACGTTTCCTTTCACCTTCAGAACTAGGTCATATAGCTTGGGTAGCATGTATGTATGAATAGACTGAAATAATGGGGGCTGAACATGAATGATTTGTAGAGGTTTAGCATAAAGCAGGAAACACTCTTTCTCCATCCGTAAACGAATCAGTGTCCATTGTAGATGGGTATAGGCGATGCTGATTTCCGTAGTAGTAGTAGTAGTAAACTTTATTTCAACTCGGATTGAAGAGTAGCGCGTAAGCGCTAATATCTCCGAGAAATAAATACAGCAAAAATATATGTACAATAAACAATGTATACATGCTTGTAAAATTATATGTTGAACACAATCAAGTAAGGATTAAGAAATTAATCTAACTAGTTACAAAGGCAAGGCAGTTGTTTCTAAAATAGGTTATATTGGTGGTAGTTCTAAGATCGTCGTTTAACATATTCCACAATTTGGGCGCAAGAAATTTGAAGGAATTTTTCCCGAAAAATGTAGTATTTACGCGTGGTAATTGCAATTTGTTTATACCTCTAAGCCCATTAATGTTGGTTCTCGGTGTGAATAATGCTGTTATATAGGCAGGTGTGGCTGCTTGAAAGGACTTATGAACTAAAATCAACATATCGAGGAATCTACTCTTACTCAGGCCTACAAGGTCCAGACTTTCCAAAAGCACCTCATATGTGCTATCGTTATCACCAAGAATTATTCGTAAAGCATGTTTATTAAGGAGTTCTAATTTTTCCGAATTCCTAGCACCGCAAAAATGCCAGATGGTGCTACAGTATTGAAAATGTGGCTTAATAAAAGCCTTGTAAAGCCGTGCTTTAGTTGAATTACTTAGGATATGTCTGAATCTCTTAATGACTTGAATTTGATTGTGTACTCTTGCACAGACGTTAGAAACATGCTTGGAAAAATTGAGTTTATTATCCAAATTGACACCCAGTAAGTTAATACTCGTTTCCTTATCAATTGCCACATTCCCAATCTTAAAATTAAAATCGTATGTTTTTTTACCTAAAATCATAGCTTGAAATTTTTCAGGATTTGCCTTAAGACCATTTATAGCATACCAGTTAACAATAGTAACCAATTCATTTTCCATTCTGAGATGAAGTGTCATGGGGTCCTTGTCAGAATCATAGATTTGCTGATCATCGGCATAGATGTTCAGTCTGGCATGCCTCACAAAGTAAAAAATATCATTTATAAAAATGTTAAATAAGAGTGGGCTCAAAACACTCCCTTGAGGAACTCCCCTTGTAAGGCTCATCCAAGGTGAAAAAGTGTCATCAATTTTAACTCGTTGTTGCCTTCCATACAGAAAATTGCTGAGTAGAGTGCAGGCTGACTTGTTGAGACCATAAGCTTTAAGTTTGGCTAGCAAGAGGTTGTGCGGTAGGCTGTCAAAAGCTTTCGAAAGATCTATTGATATTACTGCTACCATAAGGTCTTTGTCTAGGCAGTCTTTCCAGTCTTCAACAAGACGTAACAATGCTGTCTGACAACTGTAGTGTTTGCGGTATGCAGATAAATTATCTGCAAGGATCCCATTGAAATGTAAATTTAATTGAGTGGTGAGTAATTTTTCAAACACATTGTTAATTGCTGGTAATACAGAGATGGGCCTGTAGTTTGTTTTAGAAAATTCATCGTCCTTTTTAAAAACTGGTGTAACTTGACCCTTCTTCCAATTGTTTGGATAACGACCTTGAATAATTGATGTATTGAAAATAGAACATAGGGGACCAGATATGACGGAAGCAGAGTCCTTGAGAAGCCGTGGAGTAATATTATCATAGCCACTAGACTTGTTCACTCGAATTTCTTGTAGGCATTTCTCAACAATGACAGTGTTACAAAGTGTGAAATCAAAGTTTGAGCTCGCATCTCCAGGAAGGTTTGCTAAAATTGCAGAAATGCTGGGATGATCTTCAAAATTGGCACCATAATTACTTTTAGGTTCCTTAATGTCACTTGTAACATTCACAAAGTGCTTGTTAAAAATGTTGGCAATGGACTGTTTGTCAGTGATCACCTGCTCATTCTCCCTGAGGAAAACATTATTAGTCTGCTGTGATTTACGTGAGTGCAAAAATGGGCGAAAAGTCGTCCAGAAATGCCTAGGGTCCTGATCTTGAGCCAATGATTTCTTGCGAAAATATGATATAATAGACTTCCGGCGCAACGAGGTGCATTTATTTCTCTGCAGTTTATACAGAGAATAATTTGTATCTGTTTTATTTCTAGCAAAGACCTTCCATAGATGATTTCGGTGGCGTATTGCTTTACGCCATTCATCCGTTAAGTATGGTACCTGGCCACCACGCACATGGGCCTGCTTTAGTGGTGCATGCTGATCAATAATGGTGTGAAAGAGAGATTCAAAAGCATAAAGTTTGTCATCAATGTCATCAAAAACGTTCATAACTGTCAGGAAGGGTACCATATCCAAATCGTTTAGAAAGGCCTCAGTGTCATAATTTTTAAGACTGCGGAAAGTGATTTTCTGGGAACGTGGTGCCTGCAGTGATGTCCTCAATATGGCATAGGTTAGAGAATGATCACTGATGTGTGGATTTACAACGCCAGTTGTAAGCACTCTTTGCCTGACATTGGTGAGAATCAAATCTAAAAGAGTTTCAGTAGATGAAGTCACTCGGGTAGCGGAATTAACGAGACACTTAAAATCAAAAATATCCAGTATATCCAGAAGATCACGTCCGTCTTTTGGAGGCTTCTCTGGTTGTAGTAGGTCACAATTGAAATCTCCTAGGATGAAAACACTTTGACCATTACAACTAGAAGCCTCCAACAAGTTGGAGACTTCAGACTTCCATTGAGTTTTTAAAAGTGCTGGTGGTCTATAAATACCAATTAGTGTCGACCAGGCTCTGCCAAGTTTGAATTTCACTGCTATGCTTTCAATACCAACGCAGTTAGTTTCAAGATTAGTTTCATTCGCTGAAAAATGATGCCATTTCGAATATACATTATTACACCGCCACCATGCATGTTTCTGTCTTTACGAAGTAGATGAAAACCTTGTATTGCAAACTGGCTGTTGGGAAACGTTTTGTCAAGCTTTGTCTCAGTTATTATAAGCAGATCAAATAAGGCTGAGGACAGCCACATTTGAACCTCAGCAAACTTAAATCCAGCAAGGCCGTTGGCATTGATGTGAGCTATTTTGCAGTTTTTAATATGCCTTTGGGCAATTTCGTCGTAGCCAAGTAGAACACTGGTTTTAGAGCTAGCGTGGTAAGTGGAGGAGAAGTCATAATCATGAGAAGAACAAGAACTAAAACTTGACTCTAGATTGCTCACGTCAGCAAAAGGCATAGATTTAAAAATGGAAATACATGACGGACAGGTCCAATGGAAATCCTGAGTGGCTTGCAGTCGGCGATATTCAGACGGCAATACTTCACCGCATTTGATGTGGCACCAATGATTACATACGTCACATTCAATGGCTCGGTGGTTTACAAGTACTTTCTTTTTACAGACGGAACAGCATGTAGAGCCATTGTTCGAAGTGACTGGGCCAGGATTGAGTGCAACATCTCCGCTAATTGCAAGCCTTGTCAGAGTAAAGGTTGCTTCAGAGTTCGGGTATCGCGAAATGCGTGTGGAGAGATATCTTCTTCCACGTGGCTGAAAACAATCCCGCGCTGTGCCATGGAAATTTCGCTGAAAGCCGGGAGAAAATACACCAAAAACAGTCCCGCAGACAGAAGAAACATTCCAGTAACTTTCATCAATCGAAGAAGTGTTCTGAAGGCAAGATATAGCGACGAAAAGCGATAAAATGGCGGAGCAAAAAAAGCCACGACCGGCCGCCATGACGCTTTCTACCTGTGTTCTCGTACTCCGTCTCGTAAACGGTCGATGCCATAATTGGTAAACAAGCTTTTCGGAATGGACGATGCTATATCTGCTTTAGTTTAGGCCTGTACTAGGTGGAAACTGGTTATAAATTGGCGATTGACTAATACACACTTACCAAATGCTTAAGTGGTCAATTTCAGGCTACCGTGGGAACGAGGGTGAGCTTTTATTTGTTGGCTTGGGCAATACCACAGGTAAAATAGACAAAGAAAGTCATCTTTTATAACGACATTTTGCGGGATTTGGAGGATCAGCATGGTTGTGTAGTGTGGTTCAGGGTTCGACTCTGGTCATTGACGAACAATTTTTCTTTTTTTTTTGGTGGGAAAAAAATTCGATGATAGCCAAAAAGTTCTAAGGTAAGTGTCGAAAACATGGCATCGGGTACGTGAATCTGCGATGCTGAGGGTAACCTTGCTATGGGCTAGCATCCCATTCAGGGGGGGGGGGGGACCAGGATAAGCTCCGGCCTGATGGGCTACTAGGATCGAACGCAGACTGACAGAAAATAGTGTTTTTAGTCGAAGGAACTAACAAACGCGCGATCTCAAGGAACTTACAAATGAGCAAGGTTTAAAAGAAACGGCATGATAATTTCAACAAACCTTGTGATCAATTAACTGCATGATTCGGACGTACGGCGTGGGGTCAAGTTTCTCCCAACGTCTCGAGTTACTGGAAAACTGATGAAAAAATGGCTTGATATAAGTTATATGCATATACTAAACAAAGAAAAAACATTATCAACAGTGCACAATTATGTTTATCTAGTTAATTTGATGCGGCTGGTATAGCAGTATGTAGCTCTGAAGCATGGAAGGAATATTTCTGTTTCTTGGAATATCTACCGAAGGAAGATACTCAAACTAATTAAAACCGTATTCACTCGAATAAGCGCCGAGGTGCTTTACTTTACTTTATACACTTAAAGCATTTTCTGTACAGATCAGTCCAAGGGAGAAAGGCACAAACAGGCTTGTAAGCCCTTATTAAAGCACCAACCCATGAAATACAGAACACTCAACCAAGGCCAGACCACAACACCGGGAAATCCGTGCCCTGCACTTTACGGGAAGTGTGTGTGTTCTTAAACGTCCCCTGCTAGCCATGTAACACTGAATGTACAGGAGATGGGGCCTACGGTTTATAGTCCTTGTCCGAGAAGACTTGAACGTTTAACCATTTGCAGATGTCTTTGGAAAGGCAGCATGTTCTCCTCAGTTATTTTAAGACCCCGAGTGTTGGTCCGGTCAGGGAAATCGAACCCTAGACCTCCCGCACGGCAGTCTGGTGCCCAACCAGCTGAGCTAACCAGGCGGCGGTTTGGTTATTTCATTTTTCGTGTCTCCGGTGCGGCGCTTGTGCGAGGGCGGCGCTCATACCACAAAACATTTTTATTGTACAATTTAATTTACTTCATGATTATTTTTTCATGGCTTATCGGCTTGAAGCTAACCTAAGTTTTGGCTTTCATAACAGCTTCGTCAATACCTTTCTGCAGGTTTTCAACAACTCTTCACTCGATGACCATGTCCTTCAAGACTGTTGCTGAAAGTTCACAAGATCTAACACAGGAGGCAGTCTATTTTTATCATCTTATGGAAATACTCATATACGCGCCGCACCAGAGCTGCGCTTTTTCGAGGGCGGCGCTTATTAATTTTTCCACTCCATGTGCGGCGATTAACGAGGGCGGCGCTTATTAACTTTTCCACTCCATGTGCTGCGCTTAATCGAGGGCGGCGCTTATTCAAGTAAATACGGTAAGTGAGTGTGAGTGTAGATTATGCTAGAACTAGCAAGTAGAGAATATGTACGCTTACCTCTACTTTCGGAGGCTGGTAGCGAACTTCAATGGGATATAGACGACCTGGTATCTGTAAAACGCAGAAATAAAATAAACCTTTTGCAACTCACGGTAACACAGATTGAGATGCGAATGCAGTTTTTGCCTCCACTATTTAAACATTATTGTGGCAGTCCAGAGTTTTTCCTTTTTCGCTCGTTGGTAACGCCAAGAAAAAAAGAGGTACAATGTAATCACACTGCTGGCTAAATAAACGAACAAAGTAAGACGGAAGCAGCAAAAAGCGCGGGAAAACGTGCGCATCCGCCAAGTCCTGATTGGCTAAAAAATAACACCATTGTTCACTGATTGGTTAGACCACTTTGCAGGATTTTTATGAACCAATCAGAAAGTATATCCTGCAGGGCAGGCCTTTGATGAGCAGGGGGAGAGGAAAGGAATAGCGCCAAGCGTGAAGTGCGAACCCAAAGCAAGCACGTTTATGTTCTTTAATTTCAAACCTTAAAAATAATGATACAGCCACGCACCTGAATCACTGGCGCTCCTGTAAAGTAACCTGAGAACAAGCTAAAAACAAGGGAGACACAAAGTTATCTCAAGCAACTGTTGTGCTGCGTCGGCGAGTAAGTGAAACACTTTGGTGACTGTTAAAAAGAAGTTTATAAATTTTAAGGTAACTGCATAACTGCCGCGGGGAATTTTGAATAGCTGATGTTGCGAGCGTAAGCCTTGGTTGAGTCGGGTGGAGGATTGTGGCTTGTGGGTAGAAGCCTAAGCCATGTATTATACTGTCATAAAACCCGACAGGAATTTGAGAACACGAGCCGCAGGCGCGAGAAAAAAAAACAACAAAACACGCACGATCGAGAAACTGAGGCAATTTTATTTCGCTTCTTCTACTTTCCTCTCGAACTTAGAAGTTTCCTTGACAGTTTCTACAGCTTGAATCAAAATTTTGTCGCGAAAAACAATGAAACACGCTTTTTCTGTGTTGTATACTCTGATAAAACACGGGGTTTTGACCAATCAGAATGTGCACAGAATCATATCTAAATTATGAACAAGTACACTGACTGGAGTATGCATGTACATGTGTGCTTATGCTAGCAAGGACGGTTACAGAAGATGTATGAAAGCGTTTATTGATACTACCCAGGGGTTTCAAAATGTTCTGAAGTAGGTGGCCGATACTGGAAAAGTAGGCAGCTGAAGCAACGCCGAGATTGTTTGTCATGAGCTGATTGTCATGATTAGAGTAGCCGGTGACGCACAATCAAGTAGCTGGCGGAACTCCGGCGGTCGCTGGCTTGTTTTGAAACCACTGACTACCAGGGGCCAAGGTACCGATTTAAAAGATTTGAAAGACTTTCAGTGTTGCCTTGACAAAGACAAAGTTCGCGAATGACAATTTGTCACAAGTTTTGTGGAAAAGTTACCCTACCCACCCTTCCCTCTGTCTTACCTGATGTTTATAGTAGCAGACATAAGAACCAGCTTGAGATCAGCACGTGCCTGCAGCAAACCACGTAACACGCCCAGCAAAAAGTCCCCGTGAATATGTCTCTCGTGTACCTCATCCACCACAATAACACTGTACTGACTAAGGGTGGGGTCAGTGGATAGTTGGCGCAGCAACAAGCCTACAGGTAGGAACGTGAAATTATTCTGGGAATCTGAAGATCTCAGTGCCGGGAATTGGGAGTCAGGAAATTTTAAGGGAAACATGAAGTAATGAAGTTAAAGTTTGGGGAAGCTTGAGCTTTTTTCGAGAAGTTTCTCCAAAAAAATTTGGGAAGGTATTCCAAATTTTCGAGATGGCTTTTACTGACACATAGTACTGCTCAAAGAGCGTTTGGTAGTCAAGTTAAAACAAATGAAATTAGTCAACAGCTCACACATACCTTCAGGTCCTATGTGCCCTTAGGCATCAGGGGGATAGGTAGGTGACACATACCTTCTGTCAGAAACAAGATCCTTGTTCCAAGGGTTTTGCTGGTTTCAAACCGAATCTGCAGTTACAGAAAAATAAATTGTAGGAATGTTAAAGGGCTGTAGTCAGCCTTGTTTACATGCGTGAGTTTCAGCATCATGTGTTTTACACTGAGCATGTCAGATTACTGAGAAACTTGATAAATTGGTGATAGACACTTCCAGTAACATAACTTACAGCAATGTAATGCAATACAATTTCCGTAATTTTGATGGCATCATCGGAAAATGGTGAAGGCTGACTAGAGAGCCCCCTTTAAAAACTAAAGTTTTAGACTACACACCCTCTGACATTTTTCCACCCATGGTTTTTATCGCTTTAAGCATCTTTGGTATTATTTATGTAGACCTTACCTGATATGCTACTTGAGATCCATACTCATTCAGTGTTTCATAGCCAACACGTTTAGCCAATGAGATGCAAGCAATCCTTCGTGGTTGAGTGCAGGCAATCTGTGTGAAGCCAGCATGCAAAAGGTACTGAGGAACCTGACAAAGAAAGGGAAGAAATACCAATACAAAACATTTTAAAATGTCTGCAGAAAGCTTTTGATTCATACTTTATGGTGTAGTCAGGTTATTAGGACATCATCATCATCATTGTCATCATCATCATCACTGCATCACCATCAAGTTAAGATAAAATCAATATTGTGCAGGCTTGCTGGGAGCGCATTCCACAGCATAGGCGCAGCTACAGTAAAATATCTGTCCCAATTTTTTTTTTCATTTTCCGTTCTGGATGTAATAGAATAGTGCCTGAATTAGAGCGCAGTGAATAGCATCACCATCATCATCATCGTCACCATCATCATCATCATCTGTCCTTTCTCTCTTCCTTTAAAATAGAGCATACAGCATCATTTGAGGCTTGATTTTATAAATTTGGCTGCCAAATGGCAGTGCTAGTGCCGCAATAAAAAAATAAATATTGGTGCATTGATATTGCCAAGCAGACAATTTATGGCGGTAAGAAAATCATACTAAAAGTAGGTGAGCCATGAAGTACAGGTCTGTAAATAAACCACCCAATTTCCAGAACTGTGACACAGTGCACAATCAGTGAGCAGGTAATAAGTAACTTACTTAGCTAGTAAAGAAAATGGCCTGCAAACAGGCTCCCTAGATAGTGGGATATAGGGTGAAATATTCAGGGAGTGTAGGGAGATCTGCTCATCTCTCCAATTTTTTTGTGGCTGGCCCCATGCGTCAATTTTTTCTCCTTAACACCTGGTCACTGTAGGACGCCTGTTCATTGGCTAGCAGTAAAAATTAAATGTTGTTTGCTGTAACTGTGACATACATGTACATGTACCTGAGTTGATTTTCCACAACCTGTGTCTCCAGCAATAATGACCACCTGATTGTTACTTAGTGCTTCGACAATATGCTCCCTGAAATGGCTTATGGGAAGGTTGGCCTGATCCTTCTTTAACTTCACTAACTTGGAAAACTGCAGTGAGCAGACATAAAACAAGTACAACATTGTTAATTCTGTGTAATTGCCATACAGTATACATCTTATTAATAGTTAGATATTTGGACTGATCTGCGTCCTACAGGTAAATGTAGTACTGTATGCTGTGTTTCTGTCAGGCAATTCACCCTGGAGTATACATTGTAAAATTAAATGGTTTTGGTCATTTACCATGATTATCTCACTTATAATCCTATTCCAGGGAATAAGATTATAAGTCATCATTTACTCCAAGTCGTTTAGTATGTGTTATAGTAGTTATAGTAGTCAATGTTTTGTCTTCACTTTCCTTCTTTGACGTCTCTATCAGATTTTTTTCACAATTTCATTTTCAGTACTGAACCAATTGCTTGAATTTACCCTGGGAGGACCTCTCCTACTATAGCCATACAATCTACTCTCCTTTTAAGCAGATCATGGGCAGCAACAAGTATATAAAATTATTTCAGTACTCAGTTAATGCTGGCATGTATGAAAAACGTTCAATTGATGTAATCACAAAATCAGCTAATTATGAATAGACACAGTACAATACAAACCTTTTGTTTTTGACAGAAATCAATATAATATAACAGTATGGATTTAAATTCCAGAAACTGTTCTTTTGTTAGTTCTCTTGAATGCCTTCCATCTTTCTTGCCAGAGAAGGAATAAACTGTAGAAGCATACAAAAAGTATATCTGACAGTGAAAGCTTGTTGAGCTTTGAAGAAGATTGTACATGTTCATCAGCAGTTACTCAATAACTGCAGAAGCTAGCTCCGCTAGCCCTTATGGTTATTCCAGGCAGCCAGTTCTATTTTATTTTCAATATTGTTTTTAATTTAACCCAGCTAAGTGAGTACAAATAAAGATTATTGTAAGTTGTTATTGTTGCCATTGTAGTTTAAAATGAATTCAAGTCACAATAATTTCAAACTACAGAGTAGTTTGATCTGTACTGTATTTCCCTTTGTTCTAGATTCATTATCATTAAAGCATCAAACAAGTTTGAAATATTATTTTGACCTGATATGCTGTATGCGTATAAACAGGGCTTCCAATAAAAACCACCGCCCACCAGAGCACCACATGTCACATGCCACCAGATAAAATCCATTCAGCTCTCCACAAAAAGGAGATGTTTTCAGATCCTTAAATTGTTCCCCAACAGGTGCCAGACAAGTTAAGCCTAGCCACTGACTTCAATTCTTATTAATTAAAAGACTTGTGGGAGATGTTTCACTACATGTACATTACAGCAGTCTCTAATTAAAAAGTGCCCTTGATGCAATGTATGGGAGGTCAGTGTGGTTGCCCTTAACTTGCTAGTACATCCGTCCATTGTATACAGGACTCTGGATCGAGCAGTCATGTTCGAACCCTAGCTGGGGGCCAGGGAGTTCATTAAGGGCCAGGCACCAGGCAAATTGACCGGCTGTGAACGAGACTTAGCCATGACTTTGCCAGCTGTTTTCGTCTTCTCTACTTACTTTGAATTCTTTTATAAGAAAAGCTAAAAATGCCTGGCTGAAAAGCCCTACTGACCTCCTGTAGAAATATGTAATGAAACCCCTGCGGTGAGGGGTGACTGCATTGTGTTGTTGGGCAAGACACTTTACTGTCACAGTGTCTCTCTCCACCCAGGTGTATAAATGAACACCAACCATGGGAATTTAATGCTGGAGGGTAGCCCTGCAATGAACTACAGTAGAATCCCATCCAGGGTAAGTAGAAATACATCCTATTTAGCAGTATATTGGACCATGAATTGTAGCCTAACACGGACTTTATTTTACTAGATACAATGTACAATGGAAATGTACGTGTATATATATATATATATCGTACCTTTCCGTGTTCCAGTGGTGCTATACCTTGTCACATCAGTAACATCTTTTGACAACAGTGCAACATTTATCTTATACCTTCTGTCATACGATAGAGGAAGACCAAGTTTGGGAGATGTCCTTTCTTTGCTGTCTTTCTCTATTAGGACGAAAACAGTTACTGGGTGTGAGAAAACTAAACCGCAAACACCAACATTAATAATTATTATTAGTTTGTGGTATTGAGGTTTGTTCGCATGTCCTGAACTTTGTTGTGATTGGTCACCACATAATCAACATTCCTGAAATATTTCAGGTGTTCACAGTTTTACGGCAAAGACTGTAACTAACCACACTTCTTCGCAGTGCATTTGGAGCTCAGAGCCATTCCTGCATTTAGCTGCTCATACACTTGTGCATATAATTATAAGACATACTCTGCAGACTGGGGACAACTGCCTCCAAAATCCTGCCCCACCCCTCCCCAAACAGCTGCTTGACACAAAGGATGCCAACATTCCCAAACTGAAGATTATAATGCAAGCTTATATCACAGGCAGATCACCCACCCTTTGTTTATGTGATGTACAAATGTAAATGCCGTTTGGAACATGAGACTTGAGACAAGGTAAATTGAAATTTTTGTTCCACTAGCAGAGGTATTAAAGACATCTTTTGCCTCAATGCTTTTTAACAAGTTTCGAAAAAATGTTAATTGAGTAATGTGTTATGTTTTTTGCCATCTGACCTGTATAGAGAGAAAGGGAGACAAGGCAGGCAAGTTACTGTGGGCGACCGCTATGAGGCACAACTTCCAGCTTGAATTGTTGCAAAATTGAAAAATTATCTTCCTTTATTCACTGCCCATGCAAAAATAAATGTGTGATCACATGTGTGATCACACGTGTGATTCGAAGTGTGATCACACGTGTGATTTTTTATAAAATGTGTGAATCACACTTTAAATCACACTTTTCACCCTTCAAATCACACTTCTGTGAAGTGTGAAAAGTGGTGTGATAAAGTGTGAAAAAGAAGTGTGAAAAAGTGTGATTCACACGTGTGATTTTTTATAACGTGTGATTGCAAGTGTGATCACACTTTATTAAGTGTGATCTAATGTATGATCACACTTACAAAAGTGTGATACTAGACATAATTGCATCCCATTTTATCAATTAACGTTAAATCACACTTCTTTAGACCACACAATCAGTGAAGTTGATTGATTTAGCCTACAGCCTAAAATGCTACAATATGTATCATGCACCTATAGTAAAATGATAAGTACTAACATAAATGGGGGAAACTTTTAATTTTGATTATGCTCATAATATATATATACTGGTGAAATTACCTCGATTATAATATAATTATTCTGATACATTTTGCAGAATTGTCCATAAAAATGTTGCTAAAAACTATACATGTAATTTCCTTCGTAAATTGGCATAACAGTTTCTATTTGCAATCTGTAATAAACACCATATATTAACTGAATAACATAAGGCAAACCTGGCAAAAATACAGTGACAAACATTAAATTTGTTCTAAACAGAGTGGAACAGTTTAATACAAATGTTAAATTGGGGGGGGGGGGGGTCACCATCCAAACCTAAATCAAAAATCTAGATCAAGTCATAAACAAAATACCATAATTATATAAACTGGAAGACGAAGCTACAAATTCCACAATAATCATATTATTTTGGTGAATGATTCTCAATCATTAATATATTATATGTATCGATCATTTTGCATTACAAATTTGTTAAATATATTCATTTCATTATTGTTTAATGTGTAGATTCATTTTCTTTAGGCTTATATTTGCCGTGACGATATCCTCGGCACTTGTTATTGATGGATACTATCACAGCTGCCCACGCTTGCTCCATTGTTTCCCCTTCTTGTAGTGGGAGATGTTTAAATATGAAACCTGGAATATTCATAGGAAAGAAAGCAAAATTGATTAACAAAAAATAATTTGACAAAGGATAGGTAACCTGCAAGATGTATAATTTAGTGGTTGTACCTAACCCAACAATGACTTAAGAGCCTTTGAAGCCCAAATGTGCCAAATGGTACTGGACAACTTTTTAAGATATAAGGCTAGGCCATCTTTCTCGATCTATATATAACACTAATTAATTATAATATATATTAATTTCCATGTAAAGGATACTACAAATCAGTAAAATCAACTCACTTTTTATGGCTAAAACTTTGTTGTTGTCCAAGGCTTTTTCCGTCTTGGACTGTTTGGACCCCGACACTGTGGAAGTTTTAAGAACATCAAATGAAAATAGCTTTTCCAGCAGTGTCAGGGCCATCTTGTTCCTGTTGCTGCAGTTTGCAATTCCCAACAAGGTTTCTTTGTCTGAGGTGATCCCATAAATGGGGTCACCAACAAACAAATTTCCTTGCAGGTTGCTGCAAATCATCTGTGCAGCTGAACCTTAATAAGAAAAAAGAGCAAACTAAAGTTATTAGAATAAAAAAGGTTGGCAATATGTTATTAGTCAGCTGCAGTCTACTGGGATGATCACTCTGGTAACTGAAAAAGCTGTTGTTGTTTTTCAGCCAAACAGACTGCTGCAAAAACTCTGCATGGTCATAATTAATGTTCAAATTTATTAAGTTACATTAATCCTTCAGACCAATAAAGGTGGGCTACAAGTCACTTAGTAAAATTAGGCCCCAGTTGCAGGCAACAGATAAATTGGACAGCCAACTAATGCTCAACATGGCCGGAATACAACCACAGTACTACAATGGAAGCCACGGAAACAGTTGGACATGATAAAAAATTTTTTTTCATCAAATTCATAGCTGGCTCAGCCTTGTACTTAGATATATGAATAATTTTTATCCTAAGGATATAAAGACATTGTAAATACAATGTCTTTAACAGCTGCATTAAAATACCTTTTTTGGTTGCTGTACCACTTGTGTTACTCTTTTGGGATGTGCTTAATGGTCCACTGCAAATCTTATGAGTGGAAGATGAAGCAATATCAACTGCATTGGTAGCAGGTGGTGTTTGTGCATGCCAAATTGCTTCAGGGGTGGGAGAGTTCACAGCTGGTTCTAATTCTGTTAGTGGCAGAGACCTCTCACTGTTGCTTTTGTTCTCCTAAATAACAAATAGGTTATAATTATATAAATGTTAGTTGCAATATATAACTATAAAATCCTGGTTGCAATTAGCTCCGAGTTTATACAACTTTGTGAGGGGTTTGGGCCAGAGCTTACTAAAAGAGGGCTGTCACATCCTTATAGGTGGGCATTGGGGGCTTGTAATTGCAGGTATATATAAAAATGTTTGGAATGAGCTAATAATAAAAGCATCGGCACTTAACCAACTCTGCAGTGCTCTGTATGATCAGTTGTTTAATACATCATAATGATGGTGTTGTACCTATTTATACTTCAGTAAGTCATTGGACAGTTAGTATAACACTGGTATTTATATATTATTTAAAGTCTTACAGTGTGCAGTGAAAGTGTTTATATTAAGGGAACAAGGGGAAGGGGGAGCTTTAAATTATTATTTGTAAGGTACATTTTTGGCCCTGTAAGTGTAGAGACTTATAACCTGAGAATTACAGAATATAGTTACAATAATCCAGCAGCTAAATTTTGTGATTTACATAATTTTAAAATTTAGGAAAAGGTACTTTACTTGCCTTGTACAGTCGCTTAACAACTTGGTTGTTTCCAAGCATTTTCATAAAATGGTGGACTGCTGTTGTTAGGCGGTCAACTTTTTTTGCCATTTCCTATAAAAAAAAAGAAAAGGGTTTCAAACTTGGATATACTCAAACAATTGTGTCGGTGTTGAAAAAAGGCCTATTTTGAAAATTTATTTAAAGTATTTAACTCGCATTGAAGCATAATCATGACCTGATGGTTCAACATGTCATGATCATACTGAAAGAAAAATTACACACAGTAATCTTTGCCCAGGAAAATTGCCTTAAGATTAACCTGCAGTTCTTTCTTGCAGTGGCAGCTGGCATTTTCAGGGGGGCTGTTTATATCACAACTGCAGGTACTTCCTTCATCTGCTGCACTGTCTATATGCTCTTCAACTAATTGGAAAAAAAACAACTATTATATACAATAAAAGCTCACTTAAAAAGCACACTCAGGCATCAACATGTTTATAATTGGCACCTTTGTTCTGCATTAATTGGCATATACATTCTAATTATGCATATAAGTGGAAACCAGGCTTTAATGATATACTTCTGGTGTTGCATGTCTGATTCATAATAATCACTGCGTTTAACAGAGTGGTTTCAAGTAGCCTATTTACAAGATTTATTAGACAAATACTCCCTTTTTAGACAATATTATAGTCCTCTGTTTTCTTTTGTACACTTTGAGTGTTCTTTATTATAGAGGGGGGGGGGGGGGGGGGGGTTGCCAACCCTTTTATGGCCCACCCTGTCTCTGATAAAATTTACACTTCTTAAAAAAAGACTTGATAATTGAAGACTTTTGTGTTTCAAGCTGCTGCGCGATCAACATTGTGACGAGGTATATTTGGTTTCCTGAAGTGATTGCTTCTTAAGAAGAGTTAACTTACTGTAATAGTTAATATAACAGCTCAAATACTTCTATGTTCAACATTTTACCGTTATTTATGTCAGCATACTTTTCCTCTGGTCTTGATTTATCTGACAGGGGTGTTTTTTTTCTTTGAACAATCACAATGCCATGGTCTGCGTTATAACATAATTTATACAACTAATTAAGATAAGTAAGCACAATTAGTCAAATGTATAACCAAGCCTTTTATTTATAGCCCACCCTGCTGTCTTTGCTAAAAATGTACACTTCTTGAAGTTATTGTTCTTTGAAGAAAATCCATTTCAAAGAACAGTACTTAACGATAAGCATGACAGGACGCACACGATTTTTACTGTAAGTATCTTTTCACGCAGAGTGCGGTTAAAAAAGGCGAGATAAGATATCAAGAAGGTTTTTGAAAGTCATCGTCACCTAGAATAGAGATCTGGAAATACTAATAATAATACACTACAAATACTGCCTGGGTCTACTCGAATTTCGGTCTGTATTCCAGTTCGTGATCATTGCAACTGATACTGGCGACGAGAAAGGGTTTATTTCAAACGGTTTTGCTGAAGACAAAAATTAAAAATATTGCGATTGCTTATCCTGGTACATATTCTTCAAGATCTGGCAATAGGTCCCGCCCACACACAAAATGTACCAGGATAAGATATCACAAATCAAATTCTACTACAGTCGGTGTTGCACAAGAAAGCTAAAAACATTTGGTGGCAACAATTGAGCAATAAATATTGCGATCGCTTATCCTGGTACACATGCTTCAAGATTTGGCAGGATATCCCGAAGGTATGTTTTTTTTTTGTGCAAAAATTGCGGCACAGGCGGCTGAGACGGTGGTTGTTATTTACGTACGTGATCAATAATTTGCGATACGTTTTAAGTTATTTAAAGAATGCTTCGAAAATCACTCTAAATTCAACTTATAGCAATTGATTTAAAAAAACAGTAGCTTACATCACATTGTCCGCTCTTTTGCTATTTTGATGTCTGACTTTGTGGTAGCTTGTTAATTCTTAAGCCATTGAGAGTACTAAGGATGATTCAGACGATTTATACCGTGGTTTGCTTCCCACTCTTTTCTCTTTAGCGGAACCATAATTCCTTGGCACATTGCGTGAAATTCGTTTTTCGTTTCTCGATTTCTTTGCCATAAAAACGCCCACCTCGTTTACAAAGCGTAAAGAATGGACCGACTGACTGATCTTGGGACTCGATAAACCGGAACACGGCCCGAATAAAAAGTTATTGTTGGCTTGTGAAGGTAACGTTTGATGATATAATCGGTTGGATCATATATCTGCCCTGCTCTGCTATCCTTTAATTTTAATGGCATGTCTACGACAGTCAAAAAAGATTATGACACCTGGAAGGAACATAAGGAGAAGAAACCCGCAGCGCTTTGGCTAAAGAATGTATGGAATCCTAGAAAATTTTTTTTTGTTAAAGGTACTTACAGTGCGCGCTCTATGCGTCCGCTCATGTTAGCTTTTGTGTTAAAATCCATCTCAAGTCATCAGCATTTCAGGTTTCTTTTTGTTTCTTGAAGTGATTGCTTGCAAGAGTTATGTGACTGCAATAATAATATACAACAACAGCTAAATCATTTTGAACATTTTACCGTTAATTGCGTCAGGAACCTTCTTCTCTGGTTTATCTGCAACAGGTGTTTCTTTCCTTTCAACCGTCACAACTGCATGGTCTGCAATATAATCAAATAAATCACCAAACTTTATACGGTGTATTTAACCAATTATATAATGTGCGCCCATGTATAATACACACCTCAATTTTAGACCACATTTTGGGGAAAAAAGAAAAAAGAAACTCCTCATGACAAAGGTTAAATTGTATAACATTATTTCTTTTAATGAACTCGGCAAACTAACCGAAATATTAAAAGGTTACAACATCTTTCACTTACATGTACTTAACTGTCAACAAAGTTTACGAGCATCCAAATATGGCCCACCTTGTCTTTGATCGAAATTTACACTTCTTGAACTTATGTTTGAAGAACATCCATTTCAAAAAAGATAACTTAATCATCAGAAGCTTAAAAAATGAGCCAACTAAAGGGATCAGCATTAAAAGGTCTTTTTTTGTTTGTTGAAGTGATTTCTTGTAAGAGTTGCCAGTAATTGACTACAATAATAATATAGCAACAGCTAAATGCTTAACCATGAAACTTTTACCTTCATTTGTGCCAGGATACTTTTTCTCTGGTTTTGATTGGACAGTCACACTTACACAGTCTGCATTATAACAACATAATTTATACAACTAGATAAGTAGCAAATAATCCAAACCTTTAAATAATTAATCTTAAGCAATCATATTCTTATTCATATTAATCAACATTCATTTTTATTTCTCACTTTATTACCATTTTCCAGGGTTTTTTTCTTTGTAGGAGCATTTGTCTTTGATCCCAACTTCTTTAACATGACTTGTGCCATGCTCTCAATTTCATCCTTTGAAAGCTGCAATAATAAGAAAAATGCTGTACTGCTCAAAGGAAGCTCAAGCTTGTGATGTGATTTAATTCCTTTTCGTGTTACCTATTCATGGCAAGCAATTCAAAATCTAAAACCTTATCGGTGTACCCAACTATTAAAGTTGTATTTATGTAGCATTTATTACAATTCAGAAATAAATAAAATTTAAATAGCGGTGGCATCCACCAAGTGGCTTTTTGTCTTCAATTCTACATTGAGTTTTATTTTATATTGGCTTGGAAACTAAAACGATGAGGTTGTTCAGACTTCTTGATCTCATTATTGTTCCCTCCTGCCAATGGCCTTGTAATCTCAGGCCCCGAGTGAGTGTAAGGAAAAGAGATCCTGGGAGCATGTTGGTTAACATAAGTTCTAAACTGAATACCCATGCAACTGGCTTTAAAAGTGTAACATGTGAAATTATATTCCTCTTACTATGGCATTGCCATCATTGTCAGAAACGTCATATGCAGTTGTCGCACTCTGCAAAGAAAGATTACAATTTAAAAACAAGAAATGGTTGGTTTAATCCATACATGATAGTATGGGAGTTAAAGCCAGAAAAAAAAAGTTGAAAAAGGAAAGAAATCAAAATCTTAATCCACAAAACTTAATTGTTTAGAAGCTCTAAAAAACATTCAGTGAACTATTTGTTCACAGTAATTTTGAATGATAATGTTTTGAACATTTTGAAATATTACTTGTACCGTTTGAATATATTTTATGTGCACGCTTTGTATTATAAATTTTAATTTTTTAAACTAAATTGTTCCTATCCGGACGGGATTGCCCGTTTGGGTCCTGCATAAAAGATTATGTGCAGCGGACTAATTTGGCCATATCATAATTCCTTCATTGACCAAGCTTGTTCGGTTAAGATGGCTGGATATTGGCCTCCTTTTTTGCGTTTTTATGGACCTTAACTTTGTCTCAGTCCATAAAAGCGCAAGAAAAGAAAAGAACTTGGCCAATATCCAGCCATCTTGATCTCACGCTTGGTCAATAATGCACTTATATTGTCAAAACAGAATGATGTCACACTGATTTCCCTTACTGTAACTGCAGTCTGTTCATCTTCATCTTTGTCACTCTCAAATGATTTTTTTGAACCAGCCTACAAATAATGAGGAAAAGAAAAAAATATTAACACAATCACTGTTTATCAATTGTCTAATAAAATCACAAGAGAAATTAAATTAACCTGTTGACACCTGGAGTTTAAAAAGAAAACAAAAGAAAACAAAAAACGCAAAGTTTTGACATTTTGAGGTTTTTTATGAGCTATGATAGACCTTAAATTTAACTGGCATTTGTGGGGTAATGTGGGCGAAGCTTTAATACAACAATCTTGCTTTTTTTGAGATGATAAACCATGCCACTACATTACTGCTTAATATGTCTTGCCATAATTGGTTATTTTTGGCTTCTTTTTGTCCTTTTCCTTAATTAGCGCTTTGCTGCACTGCTTCCATGTAGCTTAAGAGATCCTAAGAAAGGGTAAATGAAACAGGAAATTCTGATGATGGACTAGAAAGGGGATGGAATGGGTAATTTTTGCTCTGGGTTTTTCACTACAATGTAAAAGCATTTAGTGATGAAATCACAACTGGGCGTGAGAAATGCCTAGTAGGCTTTTGACAGGTAGTTTTCACGATAGCTTCGTAACTGAAAATTATCAAAATGGGTTACTGATTTGATTGATTCCTGTGATATACTTACCAGTGATTTCAGTGTTTGTTCCAAGTTCACAGAGTAAAGAAGTTTCTTTTTAGAAACATCCCTTTTCTGCGATGGTGCCTTTGAAGAACTTGTCCTTTTCTTTGCTTTCTGTATGTATACATAAATAAATTTTGAATAACATTATCATAAAAACTTATTTCAAGTCCCAGCAATGTAAAAAGGCACAAGATAATGTATAAATATTACCTTTGGTGATAAGCATCGTGGTTTTCTTTTAGCTAATTCTTTTTTATTATGTTTCTTTCTTTTTCTTGTAGTCTCCACTTCATCTGCTGCTGGTGACATTCTGTTTGCTTTTCTGCCAACTTCTTCTGTATCTGCTTTCTTTTTCTTTACTGGGGTCTCAAATTCATCTGCAATTATGGTTTCAAACATTTCTTTTTAAAAATAGCGACAACACCTGGTTATACTTCTTACCAGTACATGTATATCATTTCCATCCTTCTGACTTTGTGAGGAGGAATGTTGTTGGCCTAGTTATAATTATCGAAAGTCATTGACATACACAAAATATTGACCACAAAATATAATTTATCTATACATGCACGGTAACAAAAAATCTTACACTTCAATTTTCAGAGCTGAACAACAAGTTTCAAACAAGTTTAAATAGCCTTGAGATTATATCTACACTATTGCTCTAGTAAATCTATTCAACAGCCTATACTACTTTTTGCTCTTAAGGTCATTGTGTGATCTATAAAGCAAAAGGCAGGAGAACATCTATATTCATAAATACTAGTTAATTCATTACCGGTATCTGATTCTTCACTCTCGATCGGAATGAAACCATCGGAATCACTTTCCATAGCCTCATAGTGAGCAGCTACTCTCCCTAAGAATATTACAAAAATGAAAACAAGTTTAAAGTTTATGATAGGTTAAATGACCATTAGCCAGCAAGGGTTAATCTTGGTTTGTTAGCAAAAACCAAAAGTCACTTGAATAAAGATGGAATGTGATTTGCCGGTACCCATTTTAATTCATGGGCAGAGAAAAGTTCTTGTACTATACACTGAATATGAATATTCCATTCAGTCGCATATATTTTTATAGGTTCAATCAAGGTGTAAGAAATAGAAAATTTTATCAATGTAAATACTTACTGTGGAACGCTTTTAAATCAAGGAAAGACCCAGTGCAAATCCTCGAGAGCATGTAAACAATCTGGAACCGTAAAATTTGCAGAGCTGAATGTTGAGGCAAAACTAAAGGAGTTATTTCTTGGTAAGGCTTATTGGAATTCATAACAGCAAGATGGTTATCACAGAGTTTATGTGGAGTGTATGTATGATGTATGAAGAAGTTCAACCGTGTCTTGCCTCAATTCTGTAGCAGACCAAATTGATCGCATTGTACGACCAGGTCAAAATGAAAAATAATTGATGACCGGCTATTATTTTTTTGTTGGCTATATACATATCAAATTCTACCATTAATTAATGAGATATCTGGATGTTTCTATTATATTTCAACCAGTAAATTAAATTGTGGAATACAGAGTAGACAGTGATTCCAGGGTTCAGACTTTTTGTTATTATTTTAGCACTTAAAGACCAATGTTTTAATCATACCAATTCAGTTTTTTTAATTAACAGATGAAAAGTTTTGCAAACTTTTGTCACAGTCACCAAGAACTGCCTCAGGAAAAGAATGCCTACAAGACATTTATGATGGTAGTCTGTACAAAGATTACATTTGTCAGGAAGATTCCTTCCTTCGTTGCCCTTGGAACATTTACTCTTAACACCGATGGAGTCAATGTATTTTCTTCGTCAAAGAAAGGGCATCTTTGGCCAGTTTACTTAGCCATCAATGAGCTTCCCATTGAGCAAAGGTACATGTGTAAGGAACCCTTGGTACCCTGCATTTATACAATACATATTTAACACTTCTGAGAGCAAAGTCACTTAACTTTTTCTGCTGAAATTAATTTCTCTTTTTTTACAAAAGGTACAGCAAGAATTACCTTATCCCAGCATTACTTTATTGTGACAGAGGGACCCCCAACATGCAATCATTTCTGAAACCTCTTGTGGACAGCATCAACAGATTATATACAGAAGGTTTGTCATGTTGAAGTGTTTCAGGTTCTCTTGCGAGACTTTGCCTGGTTTTGTTTAAAGTGTTATTGCTGAGCTTTGTACAAGTAGGATCAAAGCTTTGTACCTGTACTATGAGCAGGTACACTGGTAGCAGTTGTCCTGTAAAGTAACTTGATGCTAAAATCTTTATTTTTATTGCTTTTAAGATACATGTCAACATAAATGTAATGCTATAATTAAGGTTGTGATTGCAGGTGTGAAGGTGACTACAGCATTTGGAGAAAGAAGAGTTCGTGCAATGCTAATGGTTTGCTCATTGGACTTACCAGCAAAGGCAGCTCTCTTAAACATGAAACAGTACAATGGTGAAAATGGCTGTAGTTTTTGTGATGCCCCAGGGAGAACTTGTCCAGGGTCTCACTTGCACAGATTTTGGCCCTTTGACCAAGAGGGAGCTCTACGCACAGACAATACAATGAGGACAAATGCACTGAATGCTGCTTTACAAGGAAAAGCAGTAAGATCACACATGCTATTCATTTGAATGATTGTAGCAGTTACCAGTACCTGTATTGCTAATGAATGCAAATTGTAATATTACCTATTTAAAACAACTTTGGAAACATTTGCCAATGCAAATTATGTACCTATTTAAAACAACTTTGGAAACATTTTCTTAGGGCCATTTCATGTACATTGTATTTGTGAGGACAAAATTAATATTTTCCCAAAGTTTTTATGGCTATTATTACAGCTTTTCCTAGTTAACCAAAATCGCAATTGTTTTTTAACCTCATGATGTCTCCGAAACTTTCGCTTTGATGGAATGGAGCTTCCCATCCTTTCCTGAGACACTGACGGAATTTCTAACACACATACCAACATCACGGGACATGTTTCTCAGGTTGATGCTAGAACTTATTTTTACACACAACATAACGAACGTCTTACAATGATTGACTCCAGCAATCTTGAAAAAAAAATTGAGACAGAAGGAGTTAAAAATTAAGCAATATTTTTATACTAAAATAATTATCTTTCAGGTTGCAGGAGTAAAAGGTGCCTCGCCTTTGGCTGCTTTGAAAGGTTTTGATCTTGTAAAAGGAGTTGCCATTGATTATATGCACAATGTTTTGATTGGTGTTGTAAAAGCTCTACAGGATAAATGGTTTCATGGTGACAAACACTCTCCCTATTACATTGGCAGGAAGGTACGTATGTATCACTGAGTAATGATTTAGATTAAGTACATTCCCAGGGTACAAAGGAATTCAGGTCCGATAGCCCAGGACTAGTGGATTTTGTGGTCGGGCTAGTGGAATGTATACTTTACTTTCCAAGCGGGCAAGGAAAAGTTTTTGGGGAAATTTTTCTTTGAAATTAATTAGCAGGAGCACTGTAAAACATGGAAAATTTTCGGGCTAGTAGAAATGACCTCCAGGCTAGTAGATCTTGGCTGCAGCTTGGCCAAAGGGCAGGCTGGAAAATTTAACTTCTTTGTACCCTGATTCCTCTTAGTTTCACTATTCACTTTAAATACACTTACTCCAGCGATACATTCGTACTAGTTAATCATAAAATTATATTATTATGCATTTATCAAGCTAATTACAATGGTTGTGATTAACAGGCACTTCTAGTTGATAAGGTACCTCTACATTATTGTCAGTGAGGCAGTCAGTCAGTTAATTAGTTAGTTAGTTTGTTCGTTGTTAGTTACTTCTATTGATATTATTATTATTATTATTATTATTATTATTATTATTATTATTATTATTAATTTAGTTATAAATATTCATTTTTCTCGCTAATGGTTATGATTAACAGGCACGTCTGGTAGACCAGGGACTTCTGGGCTTTCGGGTCCCAGATGTCATAACAAGAAAGCCAAGAACTGTCACTGAAAGTGGCAATTGGAAAGGTATTTACAAATTTAGCAGGCACTTAATCATCAGAGAAACTCTAATTCATTTGAAGGGCTTTCAATAAGCACCGACGGCCAACGAAAATTGTCGCCTACTTCGTCCAGAAAAGTCAGCACTTTTCACCCGAAAATTTAAGTAATATAAGAGAAATGCAATTAAAACTTGTTGATACAGTCGGTTACTCTACTCAAACCAGCTGCCTACTTCAAATTTTATTGAAAGCCCTGCATTTGAAAGGAGTAAATTATTATTTTACAGGGGAACTGTGCTGAATAAGTACACTTACAGTACCAGTAATATTATTCTTCTCAGACCTTTACCCCTAACTCCAGTACAGGAAAAAAGCAACTGTGTGAACATACCCTGCACATGCAGGTGGCAAGTATCTTTCAAACCCTTACCCATATCCTGTGACTCTTTTTGTCTATACAGCTACTGAACGAAAGTCATGGCTGCTGCACTATTCCCTTCCTGTTCTTCATGGCATTTTAAAGCCAATTTATTGCACCCATTTTGCTCTTTTGGCAACAGCAATTGCTATTTTGACAGCAGAGGTTATAACAACAGATGATCTAGAGAAAGCCAAACTGCTTCTGGTGGATTTTTGTAAATTATACCCTGAACTTTATGGTAAGCTGATGATGTATATCATAGATGTGTAAGCTGTTATTCCTGGTAGCCTAGATTACCAGCCTCAAGACTTTTGGGTAGGAAGTGGAACAAGAAGCAGCCTCATAAGAGTGCCAGAAATGTAGCCCATATTCGGCCTAGAAAAGTTGACCAATATTATTGATAAAAGTATATACCATTTATTAAATTGATACTGATGAAATACCAGGATCTTCATCCCGTGCAGTGAATATCTTTCACATGTTAAATAATTTACATGTAGCTTAACCTGCATCTGGTCTATGCTTTAATATTACAGGTGAGACTGCACAAAACCATAATGTTCATCTGCTACGACATCTCACTCACATTGCGGGAATTTTGGGTCCATTATGGGCCTTTTCTTGCTTTGGGTTTGAAAGCATGAATGCTGTGTTGAAGAACCTGATTCATGGAACAGGGAAAGTGATTTCACAGGTGAACACTATTTTAAACAATTTTGAAATCCTCAAGGAATTATGCTAAATTTGTTTAAGCAGCGGAGAAGGCAGTTCAGTGTATAATGCACACAGGTTCACATGGAATACCACAGACTTCCTATTTAACAATCAGCCATGTAACATTGTTTTAGTTAGACATTCATATTTTTTTCTAGAAAAATGTCATAAACTTGTGCATTTGTATTCCAGACAACCTGTCCCAGAAAAGCAGACTGAGGTTTTGGTACACCCGTGACATACATGTGGGCACTAATATTGAGAACACAATTCCATTATCCATGTTGACCATGAAGAGACGAAACAGCCTAAAAGCAGTGAAATTTTTTTCTGTTTAAGGTTGTTCTTACGCAACAACATTAGTTGCAGTAATAATTTATCAGTATTAAAATTTACCCATAGTAAATGAATGTACATTTTTATTTGTGTTCATGCAAGTTGCTGATATATACATGTGCAGGTATCTTTGGCACTTGGAATGTTAGACAGGCTTCCAAAGCTCTGTGCAGAATTAACCAGCAGAGACGATGTCACAAATGAAGTAAAGGCTATGCTGAAAAGATTAACTGCCACAGAGAGAAGGTAACAGTATTTTTTATACCTTATTACATGAAATTTTAGAGACACGTTAATTTAGCGATTTTGCAAAATCGTTATTTAGTGACACTTATTTAGCGATTTTTTTGTAAATTCTTTAACAGAAGCATCTAATTTTTGGAACATTAGTCACTTAATTTTAGTGATGTTTAGAAAAATAGCTAAATTCACTAAAATTAAGTGTCGCTAAAATTTCATATGATAAGGTAATTATATAGTGGCATGTAGAGGGCAAAGATTAATTATATTTGCTGCAATAGCCTTCCTTGACTATTTGATTCCATATACTCACTTCAAGTGCTAGTACATGTATTCTACTGCGAAACTTGTGAGGTTGACTTGCAGCAAGGCTACATACACTCTACATGTAGACATGACTGAAGTCTGCAGGCATGAAATCTTAGTTAGCGGTAATTAGGCATGACTTTTAATCACTGGGGAAAAGGGACAATTTTATTTCTTTAAGCAGATCTTGAAAAAACATTAAATGTAAAAAAGAAAATTAAACAAAATATTAACTGGTAAAGGATTTTATGTGGTAGTTGAAATTCTGATGGGGTAAAAGGTTAAGTTGATCTAACTATTAGCTAAAATTTTGGTAAAAGATTAAAATATCCTCATGCAATCAAACATAACTGTGAATGTCCAAGTGAACAGAAATGTTTTCTGTTCTGTGGGTGATTATTATATAATATGTATATTTCAGGGTTAAAGTAACAGAAGAGTTTGAAAGTTCATCCGCTGTTGGAAAGGTGGAGGAAGCAATTCTGGATACAGAGTTTCTAGGGCCAGCAAACTGTCTTATGAGGAAGATGGGATTTAAAACTTTAGAACCTGAAAGTAAAGTAAAACAATGCCACAGAATTCTAGTGCATCATCAAGTCTTTTATTCTTCGCGTTATCCTCGGACAAGTGTAATGAACTCATACACTGTAGAGTTTACAGCTGGGGATGGTAATGTCTGGCTTGGTGAAGTTGAAATATATATTATTGTTAATGAGGTTCAAGTAGCCATTGTTAGACCATTTAAAATAACCGATAAAAGTGTTCTTCAAGTCGATAATGATCTAGAGGATCACCCAGTTTTAAAAAAGTATGTACAGCCAAGGAGTGATCAACATAAACTTGCCACACATATCAAGCTGATAGATTTAAGCAACAAGTACCTGGGCCTAACAGCGGTACCTGTGACGGACTTGATTAAGAAATGTGTGTATGGAGAAAAACAGCTCGAGGGATATGCTACTGTTTCTTGTTTTCCCAATTTAGTGGAACATGATTAATAATTTAGTGTATCAACTACAATAAATTATTTGCATTATCTGGTACATGACCAAGGCTTCATTACAAAGTCTCTGCAAGCCATGCCAAGCTGGGATGCTAGTCCATAACAAATGACCCCCCCCCCCCCAGCATTCAATGACCCAACCACCCAGACTCCTGTTGATGAAATCAAAGCAGCAGTAATCAAAATGCATCTCAATGTAGCTATGTAGTATGAGAAATTATATTACTCAGTTAGTGAAATAAATAATGTATTTGAAATAAACCTAAAAAAGAAAACTGTGTTAAAGATTCTCTGTGAAGTGGGCAAATTCTTACAGACAGAAAACAGGAGCTAGAGAACATAAAGTACCGTTAAATCCAGCACTCATTACTCAGCCCCTACTGTACAGTAGTGTTAAGTTTTCATTTGTATTACTTTTGTTAGTATTGTAATATCTTAAAAGATATTTAAAATCTGCAATTTCTGTAAAGTATCACTTATCAATGTAATTATGATGAAGAAAGTGTGATCCAGTTATCAAAGCCTGCAAAATCACACTTTGTTTATCACGCTTCTTGTCACACTTGTCATGTGTGAAACACAAGCGAGAAGTGTGATTATAAGTGTGAAAAAGTGTGATTTTAGGTATCACACTTTTATCACACATTCAAAGTGTGATCACACATGTGATCACACATTTATTTTTGCATGGGTGGCCTCTGATCAACAACATACATGCATTTTGCCATGTTGTGGTCAAGCTTGGGCTTCATTCATCAAATTTCCTCCAAGAAAAGCAAAGCTTAAGTCCTCCATATAGGTTTCAAAAGATGATCTGTAGCAGCGTTCATGACTAAAGGAATTTTAAACAATCATGTGGCTTATTCAAAATCGGCTTGTCAATGCCCCAAGGTCATGATTGCATTTCAAATCCCCAACCCTACCCAGGATTGGCGGATTTTAAACAAGCTAATTTGGTTTTATCAACTGGGTTGATAATGTCAATTGGCCACCGTAAAGAGATTCAAGAGCTGACGTTTCGAGCGTTAGCCCTTCGTCGGAGCGACTCTGGTTGCCGACTCTGCTACAGATCATATTTTGAAACCTACATGGGGGACTTAAGCTTCACTTTTCTTGGAGTAAATTCGACGAATGAAGCCTAAGCTTGGCCATGATATGGTGAAACATGTTGTTGATCAGAGGCTGGTGTAAACAGGGTGATAATTTTTGAAATGTTGTGATAATTCAAGCTTGAATTAGTACCTCATAGTGGCCATCCGCATGTCGCTGCGACTTGCCTGCCTTGTCTCGGGAGAGTTGAAAAAACTGACCCCCGGTCCGCGGACTACCCACTGACCCCCTAGTTCGTGGACTATCCTTAAAAATCAACAATTTACCGGTACTTCTGTGGGTTAAAGAAATACAAGAAACTTACCTACAACTGCAGACAAAAGTGTTGGGAAGCTTTGTACTTTTCTCCTCTCCTCCCCTCCCCTATTCAATGTTGAGCCCACTAGCAACCTTTTTCGTACAAGATGGTAAAGTGAGATTCCAATCATTGATAGGGGGCGGAAAGGAGGGGGGGGGGGGCTAAAACAGTGTAGTATTAGTGTTTTCTAAGTTGGATTCAAAAATACTGTAATTGGGTCTAATGTTTAATATTTTATACTTTTGTCTGTGGTTGTAGCTACTGACGCGATCATTCAAAACACTAGCCATCTCTCCGCCATCTTGCTTTTTTTGGTTAAGAATGGGGCGAGACTGAAAGAAGACTGGGTCAAAAAGCAAGATGGCAGGTGGAAATCAAGATGGCGGGTGTTATGAATGACCGCGTCGGCAGCTAGGTAGGTTCCTTGTGAATCAATCAACTTTATTTGCCACTCAAATCCTTTTACATCAGTTTCTTGTATTTCATTAACCCACAGAAGTAAATTTGGTTGATTGTTAATGCTGTCGCATTAGTTTTTCATACAGCGGTATTTTGCTAAGTAGTTACCAGTTTCCGCTCGGACGAGTGTCACATGTACTTCTTGTATGTTTCACTGTTCGAGACAAGGTTGTACCTCGGCGGATGTTTGTGAATTTCACGGCGTTAAACATTGTATTTCAAGGTTCGTCAACGGTCTTTTACTCGTCCTATTCACGGAAAGGTTCAACGGAAACGGAGGGCGTTGTAAACAGAGATTTACGGAGCGATTAAAGGTACAAACAGTTCTGTTTAGCCGAGTGTTTTGATCTTCAAGAACAGTCGCAGCCGCTGCTGACACTCGAAAAAGGATTCTCACTGGAAAGGGTAGGGAATTTGAAGTTCAAAGATATAAGGATAATCGAAGAAATGCCTTGTCGAATTTAACTAAACAAATGAACAAAATTCGACCATTGTTATCCAGTTTGAAGAATGTTGAACTAGTGAAAGTAGAATCGCAGGAGTTAGATGAGCTATTTTCAAAGCTACATGAAGCACACGAGCGTTATGCAAATGCTTTGACAGATGAACATGAGATTAAAGAGGCTCATGAATGGTTTGGTATTCATGATAAAGATGCGTTTATCTTAAAGCAAAGTATTATTGAATTCTCAAATCAAGCAAAGAAGCAACACGATGATGAAATTAGCTCAGTAAGATCACGATTGTCTGGTCGTTCTAAGCATTCTGCCACTTCAACATGTTCTTCAAAGACAAAGTTAATGGAAGCTAAGGCTAAGGCTGCCGCCTTGGAAGTTAAGGCAGCATTTTTAAAAGAGAAGCAAGCACTTAGAATGGCAACTGAAGAGCTTGAGCTTAGACAGGAAATTGCACAAGCTAAAGTAGAAGAAAAGGTATATGAACAGTGTGAAAGGGAACAAAACATTGATGATATGAATAATTATCTAGAAAAGGTGAAGGTACAAAGCACCTCAACACCCATCTCTTCTCAAGACATTTCCAGTAGTCAAGTTACATTGCCTGTTGCATCTGCAACTAATGTTATCTCTGGGAAACAGCAAGGGTCAGCTGTTGTAAATTCAGTTAGTACGGTTCCCATGGTTACACCCTCGATTACACCTACCTCAAGTAGTCCTGCATTCACAACTTCTGGCATGAATCCTAGTGCTCAACCCTTTATTCCTGGAAATCTGTTTAAAAATAGAGAAGAGCCTGAAGCACCTGTTGTACCTAAGCATGTGTTCAACCCACAAGAAAGTCCACACTTCTCTAGAAGAGATTCAAGTTCTGTCATCAATGAAAGTACATATCAAGAATTTCTAAGTGTTCAAAGGAAACAAACTGAACTGTCACAGATGATTGTCACACAGCAAGCTAGGAGTGAGTTACCATCTCACAAGCCGCCCACATTCTACGGAGATGTCATGCAATACCCAGCTTTTGTAACAGCTTTTGAGACTCTCATAGAATCAAAGGTTGAGAATTCTATGGAGCGGTTGTATTATCTGGATCAGTATACCAATGGCAAAGCAAAGGAACTGATCAAGGGCTGTTTGCAAATGAAAGGTAAAGATTCTTACCAAGAAGCTAGACGACTGCTGAAGAAGCATTTTGGAGACCCTTACAAAATTCCAAGTGCGTACATCTCCAAAATATCGAATTGGCCTTTGGTGAAACCAAATGATGGTACGGGATTACAGGAGTTTTCTATTGTTCTTGAGCAGACGAGAAATGCTATGTCAGGCATGGCTTACATGAATGACTTGAACACTGCTAATGTTCTTCGTCAATTGTGGGAGAAGTTGCCAAGACACCTTCGCAGTAAGTGGACTGAAAGAGTTAGTAAAATCAGAAATGCCTCAGAGCGGATGGCCAGTTTCAATGATTTCTGTCAGTTTGTGTCTGAACAAGCCGATTTGGCTACAGATCCAGTCTACTCTGAAGAAACGGTGGCGAGAACAAAGGATGGAGATGTAAAACACCGCAGACCAGGAGATCGAAGATTCAGGAGAGACAAAGGTTCAAACTTTGGAACAAATGTGTCAAAACCAGATGGAAGCACAAGAAACCCTCGTTCCCGCAGCTGTGCCTTGTGTTGCAAAGCACATGATTTAGATGAATGTTCTGAGTTTCTCAAGAAGCCATTGACAGAACGAAGGAACTTTGTTAAAGAGAAAGGTTTATGTTTTGGATGTTACAGCTCTGAGCACATCGCAAAGCTCTACAAGAGTAGAAAATCCTGTAAGACATGTAGTAAGAAACATCCAACATCCCTTCATGATCACAACTGGAAGCAAGAAGGATCGAGAACCGAAGTTGAGATTGGTGAAAGTAAAGGGACGGAGGTTAATGAGAGGAAGGATGATGGCCAAGTAATTAATGCTTGTAACACCATTTGTAATGTAACAGAGGCTGGTGATGTTCCTATCAGCATGGGCATAGTTCCTATTTGGTTGTACCATAAGGACAATCCTGAACACAAAATCAGAGTTTATGCCCTCCTCGATAATGCGAGTGGTGGAACCTTTATTAAAGAAGAGTCGTTGGAAAGGCTTGGCATCAAAGGTACTGAGACCAAGTTATTGTTAACCACCATGCATGGCACGCAAGAGATTGAAACAAAGGTAGTCGAAGGATTGGTCGTAGCTCACTTCAGTGAAAATGATGTACATCTAGACATACCCAGAGCCTATGTTAGGCAACACATTCCAGCAGACCGAGATGAAATTCCAAGACCGGAAACAGCTAGTAAATGGCCACATTTGCAGAGAGTCGCCAAGGACATACCACCATACATGGAAGATGTAGAGATCGGGCTTCTGATTGGACTTAACTGTCCTAGTGCAGTACGGCCAAGAGATGTTATTCATGGTAAACAGAACGACCCGTATGCTGTTCGTTCACTATTAGGATGGCACATTAATGGTCCAATTGAAAGAGAAAGCAACAGTGTAGTGCAATGTCACAGAATTCAGATCCACAAACCTAGTGCCATTGATGAAGCTAGTGGGTACATTGTAGCTGAGAGAAGCGTTAAGGAACAGTTAACGCCTCAAGTTGTTGAACGAATGTTCGAACTGGACTTTTCTGAAAGGGAAAATGGAACGGCTATGTCTCAAGAAGATCGTGAATTTCTAAGGAAGGCTAAGGAAGGAATTCATCACCGTGAAGACTTACACTATGAGATGCCACTCCCATTCAGAGAACAAGATGTCCAGCTTCCGAATAATCGCCCTCAAGCAGCTCAGCGACTCATTGGTTTAAAGAAGAAACTTGAAGCAAATGACACATACCGTGCTGATTATGTGGATTTTATGACTGGCATAATAGACAAGGGTTATGCTCGTAAGATTGACTCTGAGAACTTAGCAACGCAGAAAGGAAAAGTGTGGTACCTACCTCATCACGGAATATACCACCCAAGAAAGCCAAGCAGCATTCGCGTGGTGTTTGACTGTTCAGCTCGTTACCAGGGTGAATCATTGAATGATCATCTTCTTCAAGGTCCTGATTTGACTAGCAAACTAACTGGTGTGTTAACAAGATTCAGGGAAGAAAGAGTGGCCTTCATGGCAGATATCGAGAAGATGTTCTACCAAGTAAAGGTAAAGAAAGCGGATCAGGATTTCCTTCGTTTCCTTTGGTGGCCCAATGGAGACTTAACAAAGGAAATGGAAGAATACTGTATGACAGTTCACCTATTTGGAGGTGGATCTTCACCTGGCTGTTCAAACTTTGCACTCAAACGTACTGCAGAGGATGGTGAAAACGAGTTTGGCGTGAAAGCAGCAGAAACGGTTAAGAAGAACTTCTATGTTGACGATTTGTTGAAATCATTGCCGACAGAAGAAGATGCAATACAGGTTATCCATGATGTTAAGAACATGTGTGCAAAGGGAGGATTCAACCTCACCAAGTTTGTCAGCAATAGTCGAAGAGTGATTATGTCAGTATTGCCTGAAGATAGAGCGAAAGAAATTAAAGGTCTGGACTTAGGTCAAGACAAGCTTCCCATAGAAAGAGCGTTGGGCGTACACTGGTGCATCGAATCGGATACTTTCAAATTTCGGATAGAGATGAAAGATCAGCCTTGCACGCGAAGAGGAATTTTGTCAACGATCAGTTCAGTCTATGATCCTTTGGGTTTCATAGCACCTGTCATCCTTGTCGGAAAGCAGATATTGCAAGAAATTTGTCATGGCAGCAGTTGGGATGAGCCCGTCGAAGGTGATATCCTTTCCCGTTGGGAGAAATGGAGAAGTCAACTGCCCCTCTTAGAAACACTCAGCATTTCAAGGTGTTTTAAGCCACCAGACTTTGGCAAGATTGTTTCAGCACAATTGCACAATATGTCGGATGCCTCAGGAACTGGATACGGGCAATGCTCATATCTACGTTTAGTCGATGACAACAATCATGTACATTGCTCTTTTGTTATGGGCAAAGCACGCGTTGCACCAAGGAAAACAGTAAGCATTCCAAGGCTAGAACTCGCAGCTGCTGCTGTTTCAGTAAGAGTAGCCGACGTACTGAAGAACGAGTTGGATTACGAGAGAATAGAAGAGTTTTATTGGACGGACAGTAAAGTGGTTCTCGGGTTCATCAACAACGAGTCCCGACGATTTCATGTTTATGTAGCGAATAGAGTACAGCTGATAAGAGATTACACTTCGCCGTCGCAGTGGCGATATGTAGAGTCTGCATCCAACCCAGCAGATGAAGGTTCACGAGGTCTGAATGCAAGATATTTCCTTCAGAACTCACGATGGATCAAAGGCCCAGATTTCTTATGGAAAAGTGAAAACCATTGGCCGGAGCAAGGTTCATACGAGAAGGAGCTTGACCCTAACAGTCCAGAAGTGAAGAAGATCACTGTAAACGCTACTGTTGCGGAAGAGAAGAAGGACATGCTGAGCAGGTTAGAAAGATTCTCCAGTTGGCAAAGGCTGAAAACGGCAATTGCTTTATGTATGAAGTACAAACAGCAGCTGAAGACAAGTGTAACCAAGGCAATAAGCAGATCTCCAGTGAAAGAAACCTCTCAGAGTACACCCAACAGTGGTCGGAGTAGTGATGGTACAAGTTGCACTGTTCTCGCATCGGTTATGGTGAACGATTTGGAGCAAGCAGAAATTGAAGTCATCAAGCTAGTGCAAGCTGACGCTTTTGAGAAGGAAATTAAAGCATTAAAGGAGCTCCACGCTGACGAAAAGAATGAAAGTAGACAGAGTGATAAACAGAAGAAGGTTGCTATGAAGAAAACCAGCAGTCTACATACACTGGATCCATTCTTGGATTGCAACGGAGTTCTGAGAGTTGGAGGACGGATCAAGAAAGCTAACTTGTCAGAAAGTCTTAAAAACCCTGTCATCTTGCCAAAAGCCGCCCACGTTACCAAGCTGATTATACGTCATGTTCATGAGAAGGCGCAACACAGTGGGCGAGGTGTCACTTTAAATGAGTTACGCACAAACGGTTACTGGATTATAAACGGAAATGCAGCTGTCCAGCATTTCATCTCAAAATGTGTCACATGTCGCTATCTTCGTGGAGGTGCAGGAGAGCAGAAAATGGCTAACCTTCCAAAGTCACGCGTTGAGCCTGCCCCACCGTTTACCTATAGTGCTGTTGACTATTTTGGACCGTGGTATGTGAAGGAAGGTAGGAAAGAAGTGAAAAGGTATGGAGCCTTGTTGACATGTATGGCTAGTCGTTCCATACACATCGAAGTAGCACACTCCTTAGAGACGGATTCATTCCTGCAAGCGTTACGGAGGTTCATCAGTCGAAGAGGGCCCATAAGAGAATTGCGCAGTGACCAAGGAACTAACTTTGTAGGAGCTCACAATGAATTGAAGAAGGCGCTCCAAGAAATGGATGATGATCACATTAAGGCAGAGCTACTAAAGAATGACATCGACTGGGTTAGGAATCCTGCCACAGCAAGCAATTTTGGAGGAGTATGGGAAAGACAAATCAGATCTGTGAGAAACATTATGGCAGCGCTAATGAGAGAACACGGTCACAGTTTGGATGATGAAGCGTTGAGAACCCTAATGTGCGAAACAGTAGACCCCTAACGGTGGACACCTTGAGTGATCCTCTTTCTCCACTACCGCTTACACCAAACACAATTCTCACTGGCAAAACAAAGCTCATTTTGCCGCCTCCAGGAAAATTTCAAAGGGAAGATGTCTATTGTAAGCAGCGCTGGAGACGTGTACAACACATAGCAAATGAATTTTGGACAAGATGGAGCAAGGAGTACTTGCAGAGCCTACAAGTGAGGAACAAGTGGATACGCCAACGCAGAAACTTCACTGAAGGTGATGTTGTATTGCTGAAAGACAGCAACACTAGCAGAAACCAGTGGTCATTGGCCAAAGTACTCATTACGTGTCCGGATGACCAAGGTCAGGTCAGATCAGTGACTGTCCGAACTTCAAAGGGATCCCTACTGGATAGACCTATTAACAAACTTGTCCTGTTGTTAGAGTCAACTGAAGAGAGACCGGGAATCCCCGACGAGGAGCCACGTTGTGAGAACTCAATGTGATTTGAGGAACTAATGTTAAAACAGACACTGAACGATGTTAAGATAAGGATAGGATAAGTGATTGTTTTGTTTAAAATGACAGACATTTTAAGAGGAGCCATGTTAATGCTGTCGCATTAGTTTTTCATACAGCGGTATTTTGCTAAGTAGTTACCAGTTTCCGCTCGGACAAGTGTCACATGTACTTCTTGTATGTTTCACTGTTCGAGACAAGGTTGTACCTCGGCGGATGTTTGTGAATTTCACGGCGTTAAACATTGTATTTCAAGGTTCGTCAACGGTCTTTTACTCGTCCTATTCACGGCAGCTCTGACGTATGGCTCCCAGAAGCTGCAGACATTGCAACGGCCACACCCCGGACAACGGTGTCGACCCACCGGCTAAACTACGTCAGGGTAACCAGCCTTAGTAGTGGGCTGGTGATAGTAGAGGGCAGATGGGGCTCTTTAGCTGTGAAAAGCAGCCCATCTAGGAGACAGAAAACTCCAAAATCAAATTCGGGGGGTAGTACCCGTTAGTCAAATAAGGCACCTACCTAGGGAAAGGAAAATCCCGATAAAACACCAACCCTCTCCATCGGAGTTGGTCGTAGGGCCAATCACCCTACACCGTAAAAAATACTCGATTACGGAAACCAGAGATTTGTTGACGAAAACCTACACTGGATCAAGCACGACGACATGCCAAACTCCGGTGGATAGCTATATTTAGTCTCCCAGAGGAGAAATAGGAAATAAGTCAAGTAAGTCATTCGCGGAAAGGTTCAACGGAAACGGAGGGCGTTGTAAACAGAGATTTACGGAGCGATTAAAGGTACAAACAGTTCTGTTTAGCCGAGTGTTTTGATCTTCAAGAACAGTATTTGCTATCGACGGTTACAATTTTTAAGGGTAGTCCGTAGGGGTAGTCCGCAGGGTAGTCCACGGACTAGTTGTAGAGTAGTCCACGGACCGGGGTTCAGTTTTTTCAACTCTCCCCCTTGTCTCCCTTTCTATTTAGTACCAGTCTTCAGCTGGAAAGTAATCTTGCCAGAGAATGGGTAACCGGTCGTTTCGCCAACGTGTCAGTTCGCCAACGACCAGTTCGCCAACGTACGAAGTCGATTCGCCAACGTCAAATGTCAGTTCGCCAACGCTAACATGTCAGTTCGCCAACGTTTTGCATTCACTCGCTTTACAATAAAGTCTAACAAAGTACGATAATTAAACCGATCGAGCGATGGCCGATTGTATTTGAAAACTTAAGAACACGGCTTAGAGTATGTTCCGCCTGTTAAATCTTGTTATTTTTCTCACTCGCATAGCAACAAAGTCAAAAATAAACAACTTGAAATTCATATTCTGAGAGCCGGGCCGTTGAGATGACAGCAGGTTTTCAGCAGCTGTGCGGCGGTCTTCTCTTTTCTCTCGTACTGCTCCCAGCTGTCGAACAGCCTTGCCTGCTTCACTGTCAAGTCGGCTTGGAAGAAACCGGGAGGGTGACATTTTCACATTTACATCGAAGATGAGGTAAGTTGTAAATACATTTCAGACCTTTTTCAAAATGTATTTTTAGACGTTGGCGAACTGACATGTAAGCGTTGGCGAACTGACATTTGACGTTGGCGAATCGACTTCGTACGTTGGCGAACTGGCGTTGGCGAACTGACACGTTGGCGAAACGACCGGCATTCAGAGAATGGCTTAGCTATACAGGTGGGAATGGCAAAAAAACAACATGTGACATATTCCCACGGCATATTTGCAATCAATTTACAGCTGATTTCCATTTAAATGTATGTCTCAATAAATTTGTCATATTTAGTTTGTCCTCGTTCTGTACAGTTGGATTTCTTCGTGGGATTTTATCTAACCTCTTAGGTGCTTTTCAACGTGTCTTTTACTGTGGAAGGCCTCGTAACGCCCAAGAAAGAGCCAAAAATCCTTGTAATCTTGACTTCCTCTGATGAAAATAAGACGCTTCAGTGGAACCAACGTATTAACAGACATAAGACAGATATGAAAGAAAAGTTGATTACTAATTTTGCAACTATGAACTCTGTACAATTACCTTTTGATCAAATCGCAGTCGCGAAAGAACAGCTCGTCTAAAGATGATCGATGGTCTTCCCAAATTACAGAACTTTCCCTTTCGTTGATGGGTGACTTTTCATTCTCGAAGTAATGACGAGACCTTTTTCTACTTGTTTCCATCTTTTTTAACTAAAAACGACTGAAACTGCGTTCTAAAAACTCCGAACTGACGAAACAGAAATGTAACCTACGGGGCCGCCATATTGTTTGTTTTGATTTACCGCTGATATGTATTGCGGGCGCATATCAGTGCGAGCAAGATGGCGGGGATAGGAGATCTTCTTGCAGCTTGCTTGATCGGTAATTATTCCTCGTTCTCGCTCTCGAAATTCTCGATATATTCGATTAAGTAGTCAGCGGGCTTCTTATGCATTACTTTTTTCAGAAAAAGACGTTGATTCTGACGTTCTCTGGACGTGGTCGTACCCTACCATACCTGAACCGTTCCGTCAGGTCATCTTGAGGAAATGCTGTCTAAAGACGGACAAAGAGGAAATAATAGCGTTTTGTTTTGGTCAGTTTAGTAAACAGTGGTTTTACATTTACACATCAGAGGTTAAAAATTCGGACACACTGAACAAGGTAGGTTATACTATGCCAGCGACAATCACTTGAAAACAGTAATGCACCTATCATCGCCCGCCCCTGGGGGGGGGGGGGGGGAGTGGGGGAGGGTAGCCTATCAAAGTTTTCTATTTCCCCCTCCTAGATGGGACACAGAGCAATCAAAATTTACAAATTTCCCCCCCCCCCCCCCAGAAGGGGATCATCTGAACAGCACCCAGGTCATATGACTAAAAAACAAGACTCTGTTAGCCATTGTTCCTCTTTTTTTAAAGTAAAAAAGTATGCTTATACAGCTTCATATCCAGGATTTGATATTTCAAGGTTTGATAAAAAAGCAAGGACAAAAATGGACAAATGAAACTCCTAATAGTGTTTTCACCTTTCAATTCATGACATTTTGTAGTGATTTGGAAGCCTTTGTTTAACCCATTGACTCCTAAACCGGCCATAACCGGCTGTGGCAGACCTTGACCCTTGTTCCTCTTCTGACGTCATCTGCTTTGACCAAAATAGGAATCCCATTTACCTCAGTTCTGCAGGAGGGAACAAGCTTTCCAATGAAACTGATTGGGCAAATGGATTGATTGGGCAAATGGAGCTTGAAATATGCACAAAAACGCTTAGAAATTTCTGCCAAACACTAGGGCGAAAATTTCCCTCACTTACCCTTGGCTACTCCATGTTAAAGATTTCCCATCTCATTGATGCTTTCGTGGCAATTCTTGAACCGAAAGCAAGCCCAGTAAAAGGCCAACAAAAGCATAAAATAGATATGAGGAAAGGAGAAAGGAAAAGCGAAAAATAAAAATAAAGAAATCGAACTGCCTAAAGAGGTGGGTCACTTTGTCGTCCAAAAACTGCATCTCGAAAATCTCGATATTTTGATTTGTGCGTATGCCCGAGCTAAGATGTCATTAAATGCGATGCTAGTGAAAAACCTGGCATGTCTTTACTTTGCAAATGCATTTTAGAGAAATTTGAAGCATATTTAGTCTATAACTGACTAGAAAATGTTCAAAATGTCTGTCTAGAAAACACGTTTTTTTCAAATATCTCCAGGAGTCAATGGGTTAAACATGTGTCCCAGTTTATCAATTGATGGCTTCTTTCGTTATAAATTTGAGCTATCCGTCCACACGAAGCTCGAAAATGCCAAGATTGTTTCAGAAGAAGGATTTTCAACTTTTATATTAATATTGCATTTTTCGCACCTTTGTTGTCATTCTTATCTGATCGTAGCAGTCGCTTTGCGTTGGGTTTTTCTGTTGCATTGAATATCTCTCATCAATTTCTTGCTTCTCGATGAAATTTTATCAATCGCTGGTAGCATTTGTCTCGAGCTCTGCAGACTTGTAAACAATTCGCTATAATTTCTCTGAGTAGTGACTCACGTCCACTGATAGCGAAGATTGAATGGTTTCAGCAACGATGAATGAAGATTTTGCAATTTTGTTATTCTTTAGTATGCAATGAACAAATAAAGTACCTAGAGCTGCTGTCTACTATTTTTCTCAGAGTTTCTTAAAATTTCTGAGATCTTGTGAAGGAGCTGATGAATTACATCGGAAACTGATAATTGAAAAACTAATGATACGTGATTGGTTTTAGTGGTAACAATAAGTAATGCGTGATTGACGTATTTTGTAATTATCATGCAAAGTCTAAACAAACGGAAAGGAATGTGGTTCGGGTTTCAGCAGCCATTAGTGGGGAGGAGCATTGCATGATGACCCAGCTAATAACGGCTGCAAAGGAGACTATCATTTCCCCCACCTCCAAGGCAAAATCATTGTCCAATTCTCTGTAAAAGTCAGTCCCCGTATTCTGTTGTATTTGCTCAGGGTAACCCCCCCTCCCCTCCCCAACCGCCAAGGGATAGCCGATGATAGGTGCATAAAAGCAGATTGGGCTCATTGGCTATTGAATTGAAGAAGGAAAAACCAATCATTTTAGGCTCATTATAAAATCAGAGTTCACAACAATTTGAACATGATTATACATCTAGACTTAACCTTCAATCAAAATCAAAGTATTGTACTTAACTACAAGTGTAAAGCCACTGGGGACAACTTTTTGACAGACAATTGACTTCATGTTGACATTATTGTCACTAATCGGTTAATTGCTAGAGGGTGGATTGGTAGCATCAAATGTCTACTGTGCCTTTCTTCACCTCATTTACCTGCAAGGTTCATCCTTTTCTATTGTTCAGTCAATCAATCAATCAATCTTTCAATACTACTTCCCACCAGTGAGCCTGCTCCCAGGCTACATTTGTAATCCCACCTTAAAAATGCATCGAATACTTTTATTAGTATCATTTGTCCAAAAAGCACGTACAGGACTCTGGTTCAAGTGGTCTGGTTTCAAGCCATGGTAGTTTATTACTTTCACGGTGCCTCCACCCAGGTGTATAAATGAGTACCAGGTAACCATGCAATGGTCTAGTATCCCATCCAAGGAGGAGTAGAAATACTTGTAAGCTCTGGCCTGATGAGGCACTAGGTGACTAAGTGAATATTTAGCCATTGTATTGACATTTTATTTGCATCAACTGTATTTTTTTCAAGGTCACTCATGTGGCATTGACGCTGATAGCAAAGGTAAAAGATTAATATTAAATAATTTGTTGGCAGCTTTTCTCTAGAAAATATTGATTAAAATTATTTTAGCGCTTTATTATATTGCAAGGCAGTCTTGGGGTAAATCGGAGCATTCTGATTGGTTCTTACTTGGCCGGGATTTGGCCATGCAGTCATAAACCATATAGATTACATGTATCTTTGGTTTTCTAAAGTCAGCAGATTAAAAATTTGCAAATACCATACTGATATTACGATAAAGTACTAAATTACTAACTAAAGTGACCTAAACTGGGTATTATTACATGAGTAAGGTAGTAAGGTAGAGGACCAATAGCCAATAGTCAGCCAATCGGATTGCTCCATTCCCAGTCCAATATTAATTTTTTCAAGTATTGGACCAGGCATTTTATTGTCCCAAATGATCTCACATGCAATTTCTGAATTGTTCCTTAGTGGTTTACAGGAGAAAAAGAATTAAAAAATTTGGCATGCAAGTAACTCTCCGGGCCCATACTTTTTTATTGGTTTGAAAAACAACAGCAGGGATTTTTTTTCTGACCAAAACAGCCGATGGGTGCTTGGTCGCTATTCCATTCTTTCTCTGTCAGTAGTTTCTGCTGTTGGCTTCTATCAATGCATTACAAGTATGCTCAGGACTGTACTGGAAGAATATAGGCCTTCGGTCTTTTCTGTATAGGGCTGTGCCCCCTAGGCTCGATTTCCGCCGCTCTCTCGAGTCCGGTCTTCGTTCCTCCCCGAGAAGAGACGGCTGGACGCGTGAGCGGCCATCCATGTCTGTGACGTATTTGAAAAACAAATAATTAATGCATTCTCAGATGTCACCGGATGTGAATTAGGACTCGGAAAGCAAGCCTAAATGTACACACGCGCCAATACCAGCAACTTGTTCTTGCTCTTATTTCGATGTTGCCATCGAAAAGTCAAAGCTAGCGCTTTGAAAAGCTCCGAGAAGATACAAAAACTATTCATCGGCAGTCGAAAGAAAAGTTTGAAACGAATAATAGAAAAGCGTGGCGTACCTTCTCGCCCAGTGTTGTCGCGTCAACAAAATCTCTTCGCCATGCAGCAGATCAAGGAAGAGTGAAGGCCGCAAAAAGCCTTTCTTCGGTTATCGATTCAAACAACGTGATAGCTAAATTGTTCTTTTAATATTTCAAGCAATTGTTACTAGGTACGAGTCGGGGAGGAAAAGTGTGGAATTGCCAATAACGATCACCATGGGCTACGGTCTAAAACCAACCACAAATACTAAAAGTATCAAACAGAAATCTCATCTTGTTATATTTCTCTGTGGATCTTTCATTTTCTCGACTTTAAAGCGCTTCAAAATACGATCACACGCCAAACCAAATCACTCCTTCGCATCCGTCATTCTGAAAATCTGCTTTGAAGAAATAATTTATGCGGCCTTCGCAGCCTGCTCGATTTGAGCAGGCGACCTCCTGATTGGCGGAAATCAACAATGGCATTCTCACGCGTCCAGCCGTGAGTTCGGGGAGGAGCGCGGGCTCCGGTTCCCGAACAGCGGCTGGTGATCGAGCCTATGTGCCCCCTGGTTTTGAAAATTTTTGACATATTTTTTGGACAAAAGCAGTAGCAATTTTTGGGCGGTTGTATATTGTTTTAATACTAAGTAACGCATTCAAAAATTGTGTACCGGTAATGTTTTTGGGCATGGAGGTTACAAAAGTCCGAAGGTGCCCATATACCTGTGGTATGGACCAAGCACAGAAAGGTCCATATTTGGCTGTCAAGACCTCAGGCTGATATTGTCCCAGTGTGAAATTTCAGGTTACATAATTATTTTTAAATTTCTTTCCAAAATCAGTGAATAATAATGCCATTCATTACAGGTGAAATGAAATCCAATTCTGGTGCATGTTTTCTTTTCTGATTTCTCTTGACAGGACTTTTGTCCAGAGAAGTACAAAGGTCTCTCTAAGATAATGTGCAACAAGTTCATCAAAACTGGAGATGCCAGCAGCATGTTGGAGTCTTATCTATCCGTGGTCACTAAAGGTTCTTGCCCTAATGATGAGGATGGCCTGTTTTTAGTCAAAGACTTTGATCCTCGTTTGTCCTATGTGGCTTCTCCTATATCAGGCAAGTAATGTCACTGATTTAATGCTATTTATTAATTGGTTTTCATCTCAATTCTATTAAATTTGTAGTGTATTTTTGTAAATGGAACATCAATCTGGGGAAAGTCTAAAAATTTTTGTGATGATCATGAATTAGCACAAATTACTAGTTTGCTGGCACAGTGTTGATAGAGGTAGCAACAAAGGAGAGATCATCGCAGTTATGCACTGAACTTAAGCAGTTGAGAAAAGAGAGCATTTTGTTTTCAAGTTTGTGAAAACGTACGGCCATTGCATTCACTGTTCAGTTCATGCAGTGCCCGTAGGGTTTCTTTTTCAGTTCTTTCAATGATCTTGTGCATTTCCAAATACAAATCTTTTCTGAGTAAAACTACTCAGAAATAAAAGGGAACAAATGAACTTGAGATCCAATGCCGCAAAGTTTCACACATCGCTAATGAAAAAGTTGAGATTTCATTGTTTTGTACTCGACATTTGATTGGCTCAAATTGAACATGTTGGAATGTATTGTTTTCATTCTGCCCTGTGATGGGTTAACTTTGTCTGGGTGGCTTACAGTAGTTGGACTGTAAACTGTTGGTTAGTTCCACTTCAGTTCACATGCGGTTAGTTCCAGTCTGAGCTTACTTGCAGTATGCTTTATTTGCTAGTAAGAGCAGTAGCTAAGGGCAGCACTGTCCTCAAATTGACAACTGACTCTTGTAGTTTATACTTGTCATTCTTGCAATCACTGCATATGCCATTTTGTGCATATATTAACTCAGTCTGTGGATGTGATAAAAGCCTTTCAGTTGAGCGCCAAACGATGATGATACGTCAACTACAGTTTTCTAAGGCTGCAGGCAGAATTTCACTGATCTTTACATGGGATTCATACACCTTATTCCAAAATGGCCGCTGATTTATGCACATACAAATTGGCCCTTGTTGCCTCGTTCACGATAAAATATTCTTTTGATTTTTGAGCTTAAAATCGAGGCAAGAAGGGCTAATTTGAGTACCAACAAAAGAATATTAAGATGGTAGCCATTTTGGAATAAGGTGTATGTTTCGGTCTTTTTACAGGGTTATCGCATTTCCTTCGTCATCAAATTCAACATAGATAAAGCGACGTTTTTCCCTAAATTCTCGCATAATGCTTGTGTGCATCTCAAAGCCCACACAAGGGAGAAAAACAGTAAAGGAGCTTCGTCTCGTCATTTTGAGTTATTTTTTGGGACAAACCAAATTCCTCTTAAAATGAAGGAAACCTAAAACTGATAGTTTACCAAGGAAGACAAACTCCAAAGAGATGACAGTAAAGCAAAAAGGAACAAGGATGGTTAAGGATGGAAAAGATTGAGACAGATTACAAATGAATATTTTGAAAAATTTAGGCTATTTCTTTCAAAAGACACAGACTGTGAGGTAGCTCCCGTAAAGGAAGTTAATTTTGATTGGTCGGGAATAATCGGGAGCATTGAGCCAGAGTTACCCGGCTCTACATGTAGTGTAGACCTGATAACCTTCTGACCTAATTTAATCAGATAATTATAATTACAATCAATTGTATGTGTTTGGATGTGTTAAGTGGAGGCAAAAGTGGACCATGCTCGTACTTAAGTTAAATTCATTTGGAAATTTGTACACCTTTGAATAACCAGTAACAAGAATAATATTATTTGTAGTGCTAAAAAATAAATGATATTTAGAGAGGAAGCCAGCTCAGTCTTGTGGGGGGCACAGTGGCCTAATGGTTAGTGCGCTGGACTCCGGATCGGACGGTCCGGGTTCAAGCCGCTAGCCGGGGCACTGCGTTGTGTTCTTAGGCAAGACACTTTACTCTCAGTGCCCCTCTTCACCCAGGTGTATAAATGGGTACCGGCAAATTTACTGCTGGGGGATAACCCTGCGATGGACTAGCATCCCATCCAGGTAAGGTAAGGTAAAGTCTGCATTCAGGCCTAGTGGCCCATCAGGCCCGAGTTTATCCCGGTTTCTAGCATCCCATCCGGGGAAGAGTAGAAATACTCTCTGTCGCTTCATTCTACAGAAACCGGGATAAGCTCCGGCCTGATGGGCCACTAGGCCCGAATGCAGACTTTACCTCTTACCTTTATAATTACCAGCTCAATCTTGGTTTTCCTGTGGGTCGTCTATCCAGGTTGAACTGGAATTTAGAAATGTTGGTTTTTAAGGAGGGAGGAAAATTTACCAGAGAACCTGGAGAAAAACTCTCAGAGCAAGGTGTGAATAAACAACAAACTTAACGCACATAATTATTGCACCAGGCCAGAGTCAAACCTGGCCATATTTGTGGGAGGCAAGTGCTCTCACCACTATGCATCCCCTTGTCAAATGTTTTCTAGGGAATTGAATATTGACAGGTATCCTCATTTTAATCCTTTTACCAAACTACCCAAAGCATGCATGTTTTCTGGGAATTGTGTTGTACATGTCTTCTAATCTCTTATGTTTATTTCTTGATATTAATTTTTTTTTCACTTGATGGTACTAGATGTAATCAACATATTTGGAGTGGAGACAATTCTGATATACACTGCTCTTCTGTTAAAGAAAAAAGTAGTTGTGTACAGCCCTAAAGTTGAAACAGTTTTGGATGTTTGTAGGTAAGTGATGGTGTGTATGGGTATGTGTATAAAAATTATGTCAGATTGTTTCAGTCTTCAGAACCATTTTGACAACTCTTTTTGGAAGGTTCAAGGAAAACGCATCAAGCAGTGAGCTATGCAACCAACAAAAGTCTGATTTGCCTTTAGTTATATTAGCTTTATTTTATTTAACAGTTTGCATACATGTAGGATCTGAGCTTAAATAAACTACTCATTTGCACAAAAACTGGTTCTTTGAAAGTTTCTGCTGGCTATAGCTGGTAGATTGTATTATTTTTGGTGCTGTCTTTGAGGTGCAGTGACCTAATGGTCGGTGCGCTAGACTCTGGATCGAGCGATCTGCCTGGGTCACCACATTGTGTTCTTGGGAAATACACTGTACTCTCACATAAGGAACGCAAAGCCAGGGGCCTGCTAGCTGCTTCATGCTGCAGAAACAGGAGTTAAACGCCTGCAGCTATTAGTCAGTTTGGGTTTAAAGGCGTTCATCTTTCTTTTCTGTTATTCAGAGCATTGCCTTTATTGGTCTGGCACCGTCAGAACTGGAGCATTCTCCATCCCTATGTTCATGTAGAAGATGATGAACTTGAGAAGCTGACAACAAGCATTTCTTATGTGGCTGGATTCACTGATGCATCGGTTGAAAGCAGAACAGAGCTGTATGATCTGTTTGTTAATGGTAGGTCTTACATGCAGGAAGATTACACAGTTTCGGTTCATTTTCAACTGATGTATTAATTTTGCATGTGGATGTGTGTTTGAAAGTTTTGGTTAATTTATTCGAAAAAGGGATACTTAAAATTCTCATGGTCTTGAGTTTGCTACACATGTAAGTGTCAACTATAGGGTAAGATTAGATTGCTGCCCACACTTCTCACTTCATTGTCGATCATTGGGAACCTTGTCACTCGGGATCATTGTATTAAAAGGGTGAAGTTCCATTGGAATCTTGAGGTGACAACATTTATGATTCAGGTCATATTTGGGTTTTGAAACTTTTTCAGGGTTGTTAAGAACTAGTAGTTAATGGAATTCAACGTTTTACAAACCACCTATTAATTTTTACAATATAATTTGGTTTTATCAACTGGGTTGATAATGTCAATTGGCCACTTGAATCTCTTTACGGTGGCCAATTGACATTATCAACCCAGTTGATAAAACCAAATTATATTGTTATACTTCCCACCGACGCAGCACCACAGTTTCTTTAGAAACTTACCCCCTCTATTAATTTTTACACGCTCCCATTGGACAAAACACACCATGTGGTACAAAATCGGATGACGAGTAACAAATTATTATTCAACAAATTGTCATATTTTTGGTCATGAAACGGCTATTATCTGTCATCTGTCCGATATCTATATTCTGCGATATACGTTAAGTAACAATAATTCGGCGGACGCCTCGAAAAGCGTCGCATAACAGCAACTTTTCTAGCTGTGTAAAATGCGCTTCGTTTATCTTGCGGAATATTGTCTGACTTTAACCAACTCGTATATAATTTGGTTTTATCAACTGGGTTTATAATGTGAATTGGCCACCGTAAAGAGATTCAAGAGCTGACGTCTCGAGCGTTAGCCCTTCATCGGAGCGAATCGAGTTGTTACCACCTCGTCGGCTAAGTATCAGGCGCCATTTTGCAGCATAATTGTTTAATATACCCCGCCCGTTTGATATCTGTTGTCAGAACAAAGGAACAAACTACAAAGAGAGTTTGAAATAGAAATACGTAAACTCTTTTTATTATGGTGAGGCTTGTTATAGAAATTAATAGGAGGGTTATAAAACATGTAAACCCCTTTCTGGCGTACTGGTAAAACAAGGCTTTTTGTGAAGGAGGCATTTTCAATTGACAATAAGAATTTTTAAAAACCCCAGATTAACGGCTGTTTCGTTTAAAAAGAATTTTCTGTGACTTTAATTGCTATTTGATGCATTTTCTTACAGTTGCAGCTGGAGAAATTTCCATTGCACCAGAAGCAAGAGGTAGGTGACAATTAGGTGGCAAAAAAACCCCGAACTCATAGAGCGGTTTTCGGTTGAGCTTTGGCCAATCACAAAAAACACAGATAATCCTGTGAACCAATCAAAACCCCAAGCAAATACATGTAGCCGGCACAAAGCGTGGGAAAACATGCACGCGCGAGTCACAATTGGTTTTGGTCTTACTTCTGATTGGTTGAGAAAGAAGCGCGAGATTTTTCAACCTATCACTGAGCCTAGTAACCCAAAACTCATTTGAGTCTCGTAAAGCCAAAACTAAAGTAATCAGTGTACTTATCAAAACTCGAAGGAAATACATTGTACCGTCTGCCACATGCATTTGCTTTGCGGTTTGATCGGTTCACTGGATTATCCAGTCCTTTTTGATTCGCCAGAGTGATTGTACTTTGGTTTTGGTTGTACGACACTCATTGATAATCGCTCTAACGTAGTTCAATACCAAAGAACTTAAGTTTTGACCAATCAGGGGGCCCAGACGTATTTGATGCAGCGAAAGAATTAGAAGTTGAGAAAAATAGTTGAAAACACAGCATGCCTTTTTTATCAATTAGAGAGCTTATCAAATATAAAGACCAAAACGAAACACAATTGTAACAGTCAACTGAAATTCGCTCTAGCTATTGTTGCATTGAAAGATTAAACCATTGAGACTGACAGAGATAACTGCTCCCTCAAAACTGTAGGCGGAACAACTGCCAGTGGGTCGCCCTCCACCTCTCGGAACGCGACATGCCACGGTCCTGAAATAATAGATAACACGTCACAGAAAAATAGAGGTGGTGCTTACCGCTAACCAATGAAAATAGAGGTACTCAGGTTCCAGCGAGGGAGTGACTACCCGGTGACAGTTGATGACGAAATCCCGCCTCTTAGACGGGATTGTTTCCAAGGTGTTCGTCTTTGAAGTTACTTAGCAACATGACGTATTTGTTCGCGCAATTACCTTCGGTGTATTCGCGAGCTCTCACGCTATAGGATTTGATTGGATAAAATACGTCGGAACCTCCAGTGCTTCAGCGAAGGTTTGCCAAAACTGGGGGCGCTTGTTCCCCTCGCCTTGCGTTTACTAACACTAAGCATTTAAATTCTTGACGCAAAGTACTCGATTCTAGTGGCTAAATTATGTTTCTTTTATAGAAACCTTCCAGATGGGGAAAATTCACAAGGACATTGCCATGTTCATGGTGGATGCTGCCAAGAATGAGGAATATAACGATCAAATGCTTGTTAAGGTAAACAGATGTTTACAGTAGATAAGCGACTGTAAGTGATCTTGGGATTTCAGTCTATGTTAGTCTGTTATGAAAATCAAACAACCACTTCATAATTGCAAATAGTTAAACAACACTTATACCAATTCACATCGAAGCTAAAGCAAGTCTGAAATCTTTATTTAAACACAGTTTTAAATTGTTTTCGTCATAGAACGTGCTAGCAGATGTTCTTTTTAATTCAAATTTAGCACAATGAAAGCACAAGTTAGAATCCTATGTAAAATTCAGTCTTTAAAGTTTCTTTTGCTAATTGTCATTTTGTTAAACCTGGTTTAATTGAACACGTTTTGTAGGTGTGAATGGGATACTGTAGTTAAACAGTAAACTGGCTAGAAATTGGTTTTTAAAATTTCAACTTACATGTGTATCGTAAAACCATTATAAAAATTCCCGAAATATGTTAATCACTACATTTTTATTGGCCTTTTCTCGATTCAGGAGTTGTCTGTGAAGACTAAGGATCTTATAAACAATCTTAAAAAGCTGGCAGTAGAACCTGAAGACGGAGGAAAGATCAAGGTCACTTTAGAAGCATTGAAACAGCGCAAACTTACACCTGTTGTGGAAAACTTTCTCTTTAACCTGGCTGCAGCTGAGAGCTTGGTTTGAAAATGCAAGTAACGCCTTTTAGTAATATTCAGATTCCGAACTTGATGCTTAACCCATTGGCGCCGGAGATTTTTGGAAAAAGCGCTGTTTTGGACCTTTGTGCCATTTTATGGTCAGTTGTGAGGTAAATCTGCTCCCAAATATATACTCAAAACTACTTTTGCAACATACAAACATGCCTGTCTTTTCACGAGCGTCCTGTTTTTTGACATATTTGCTCTGGCATGCGTAACAGGCGAAATTTGGGTTAAAAGGTGACCTACTTCCTTAGGCTTTTCGTTTTTTTTTTTTTTTTCATTTTTTTTTCGCTTTTTCTTTTCTCCTTTTCTTTTCGTTTTGTTGCAGTTGTTGGCCTTCTACTGGGCTTGCCTTCAGTCCAAAAATTAATAAACGATGATAAGTCAAAGACTACTGCAAGGCTGAAACAACGTGATATATTTTGAACAATATTTCGGCTGGCCAGACCAGCCTTCTTCAGGTTTTGATGTTACTAATTTTTTAACATGAGATTTCAATATTATATTATGGTGGTGTCGCAGTACGTATTATAATATTAATATTCAAATCTCATGTTAAAAAATTAGTAGCATCTAAACCTGAAGAAAGCTGGTCTGGCCAGCAGAAATATTGTTCAAAATATATCACGTTGTTTCAGCCTTGGCTGATTAGATCTCCTGCGAGATCCAACGTTCAATCAAGGAGGATCTTCGTACACGGTTTTTGCAGTCTATTTAGTTTGTAGTCCAAAAATAGCGTCATCCAAGCAGGAGTAGCCAAGGGTAGTTGAGACAATTTTTCTGAGTTTTTCACTCAAATTTCTAAGCATTTCCGTGCTCAATTAATTCTATCACTTTGATCTAGGTATCATTGGAAAGATCTTGTTTTGGTGAAAATGATGACGTCGGAAGCGGAACAAAGGGCAATGTTCGTCATGGCCGGCTTTGGCCGGCGCGGGAGCCAATGGGTTAACTCACAAAAGCTACGGTTCGCTTTAAATAGTGATTAATTGCTGGGCGAATTTTTTTTGTAGTACCATACAGCCATCCAGCCTCGCTTTCACTCCTATGTACAAATGTAGTTAGAGCCTGGTAACTAAATGTGATGATAAGGGCGCGCGCGTGGAGTTTTGGGAAATGTACCCTGCTAAACCGTACCAAGATGTGGTGATGGCTAAAAGGGATAGACGAGAGGGACCTTTCTGACCATGAGTAGATTGAGTTGTCTTACACGAAGCGCGGAATCGTTGGATCCTCAGCCCTTTCAGTGGCTATCTACACCAAGAGATACAACTCAATCTGTTCATGGTTAGAAAGGTCCCTCTCGTCTTTCCCTTTTAGCCATCACCCCAAGATGCAGCGTTTCTTTGACCAATCGTTCCCATAATCCCACATTTCACGATTAGGCAGCCCAGTAATTTCATTGTATTCAGTAGAAAGGGAAATAACGAAGTTGTTATATATAAAAATATTGCCTTATTTCATCAACGTCTCTAAAATTCAAACAAGATTTCAAGTTTATTTTAATTTTAGCGTAAAACAATGAAAATTTTGATCCGCCATCTTAGACCCACCGAACAAGAACAGATTTTCGCCGGTTATTCACGTTGGCAGGGAAAAGCGAAATTGGTCACGTTCGAGGGCTAGAGCGGAGAACATGAAACGAAAAAGTCATTATATTGTAGTTCTAATGAGAAAACATTTCTAAGAATGGTACGCGGCAGTTTTTCCAGTGTATGACTTCCACCTACGTGTAATTTCCTTTAGCCCGGAAATATGTGAAATGACGGTTTTGAAAGTCATTTCAATATATTCGATCTTAATCAGTCCTTTATTTTTTTATGTTATTGTCATGTATGTAACTTTTTTTCCTTGTTGTATCTGATTAGAACAAAATTTTGTACCTGGCAATAATTCGCGCGACATATTCCATTCAGACGTGAGAACAATAACAAAAAGATACAAGGGTTCTTTTATGTGTAATTTATGTTCATTGTTGAATCAGCTGACGGATTTAAAATCTTCCATTTAAATAAATTGTGGACATTTCTGATTGAAGGTGCTGTTTAGAATATGTTTCCGTGCTAACTCTGTCCTATTGAAATTAACCAAAAAAGTACAAGAAAATAAAAATTCTAAATATTTTGGCGTAGGTTTTACGCCTGATTTGCCTTGAAGCGAAACAAGCTACTGAAATAGACATGTTCTGTCAATTTGATCTTTCCAGTTCAAGTGACAACGTGGAATATTGTCGAATTTTTGTAATTTAGTTCTTGTACCAGAAGTAGGAAGCGATCGTTTAGAGCAAAACGAAAGAAATGGAAGCGAGGATTTTTCACTTTTGACTTGACGTTGCATTGGTTCAAACAAAAGCATGCCTTAACGTTACATGTGATTATCCTTATTCAGATAGAATCTGTACCGTTTAAAGCGATGTCTCTTTTTACATTTCCCATGGCTGTGAAGCTTTTTGCAAGTTCCAGCTGTAAATTGTAAACGATGAACATTTATTTTCTCCATACATCATTGGTTCATTATCAATAAATTATTAAAATGACAACTAGGGAGAATAAAGGGAAGGTTGATTGTATTGTCCTGATCTATCAGTTAATTCTCAATACCAATATCAAAAGGATTGCAAGATGTCCAAGTTGGGCTGGCCTCGCTAGTAGAACGAACTTAATTTAACAAGATTGCTTGCAACACCTGTAAATGTCTGAAATTAAAACTCATTTCGTACATTGTGTTTTCACACAGTGAAATGACATGCTATAGGGGTATACTGTATTCAGTTGTAGTTTTAATCATCAGTATTGATATCGTTTGATATGGAAGTTCTAGTCGGCATTTGAAGCATCTTCCTTTCACTGTCTTAATTATGAAGTTCTCGGTTTCTAACGTGACTTTGCCGTATATCCGTTTCGCCGACGATCATCGATCGAGCTTGTACCGAATTTTCCCCGGAAACTTTCGAGTCCTTGCTGCACGGGTTGCAGAACAGCTTTTTGGCCATCTTTACGACTTGCTCTCTTAATTCTCGTGTAAACGCCATGTACAGAAAAGGGTTTACAGAGCTGTTCAGATTGGGTAGAATGATAACAAACATGTCGCGAACACCGATGGGCATTTTATCGAGGGTGTGCCAAAAGCTTAAAAGCACCAGTATAAAGAAGGGGACCCAACTGAGGCAAAATACTCCCACCACACAAGCCATCATTTTCGCTGCCTTCAGCTCCTGCAAAACGCGGGATCGTCTGATTGTCTTGTGGTCACCCTCGGGATCCGTTCTTGCTGCGGGACGAACTATGTTCTTCAATGTTCTCCTGCGCTGCTGAACGGCGATCTTGGTGAGGTAAGAATACGCTACTATGACGATTCCCACGGGTAAGAAAAACGCCAAACTCGCCACGACTGTGTAATATAAAGGATCGTTTTTCCCGCAACCAGTGAACGTTTCGACCCTGTTAAATGTCCAGTTGTAATTACCAAGCGAAGCGAAGATTGCCGAGTACGACCAGACGAAGAATATCATCTTCAAGCCGGTCTCTCGCGTCATGAGTGCTGGGTAGCGAAGAGGATATTTCACCGCAACGAACCTCTCTATGGACACTGCTGCTAAGCTGCCAATAGATGAACTACACACCACCAGGTCTATCCAGATCCAGAAGCCGCAAACCTTTAAGTTTAGGCACCAGTGATCGTTGTGGTGAGTGTTATAAATCCTGAACGGCATTGAAAACAAAGACACCAGCAAATCGGCGAAAGCCAGCGACACGATGAGGTAATTTGTCGTGGTGCGCAAAGCGCGGTGCGCGTACACGGTCCCGCAAACAGCCAGGTTTCCGCAAAATGTCATGAGGCATATAACGATTAGAGTGAAGGAAATAGCGAGCTGCTTGGATGAAGGAGGCACGTCGCACAGCTCGTAGCTTGACTGATTAAGGTGTAAACGGCTTGAGTTGTTGCCTTCAATCATCGAGTAGGTAATGCTGCTCTGGTGCAAATTTTATTAATTTCTGCTTAGATTGCGACGTTTTCCTGCCCAGCACATTGAATTCACTTCATTCCTGCGGACATCCAATGAGAAATTTTGGCGATTTGACTCTATACACTGACGCTATACACTGAATACACGAGCATATGTCTTTTAGATTTAGAAGCGGAAATAAAAAACGCAATTGTCATGAAAGCCCTATTGGTCTTGACGTCATGTCATCCCAGAATAAGGGGTTAGCTAATCAGCAAGATAAACAATTTGCTCTTTCGTTTTTCTGGCAGATTGTCTTATAGAACAATACTAGCCATATGACTACTGTGTTATGAAAATATCTTCCTTTGGAATATCTCTCTTGACATTTCAAATAATTTCCCATTAAATTCTTCCTGTTTGGATGCTTAGCTGTTTGGCTTATCAGTTTTATTATAACCTTGAGAATTACGATTATATTTTTTCGATATTTCTCCTTTCATGTTCTCGCAGCTGTTCTGACGAAAATGAGATTCAATCATTGATAAAATTTCGTCAACGTTGAAGTTCATGTTTGTTGTAAAAAGAAAGGGAAAAAAGAAATTGCAGAAATTTAAACTCGACCGAAACTCTTAGCAACATTCACGGAAGCTTTCGCTAACCGATGCAACTAAACGAGATTCAATTCGTGGATAGGGATAGAGCCGGATCATAGAAAAACTGATTCTACATAAAAAAAAGTCAAAGGAAATATGTTTCTACGTAGCCCGCGTACAACCGGACACTCTTCTCTATTTCTGAACGAGTGGGCGGCTGTACAGGCCATTTTTCGCGATGTACGGTACGTGCAAAGAATATATTGGCGAAAATTCGAGTGTCACGAGTTGATTAAAAAGACATCAAGAAATATCCTCAATTTGGGCATACGTTTCGTGACATTACAACAGCTTTGTAATTGATAGCAACAAACTTAAAAGTGCGCTAGCATTGTTTGGCTCTTCCGTTTCTCATATATAGAACAAATAAAATTGCATTAGTGGTTTTTAGAAATTCGGTTAACACATTCACCGTATACGCTGGTAAAAGCTCTATTGCTCTGTCACCAATCCTATTAGATCTGTTTTAGCATAGTTTGTTTTTGCCGTCGCGTCTGTAATTCTGAAAAGTTGAAACCCAGGTAACATCGAATAACGCGTCTTTCGTTTTCATTGCATCCATATTGCGACTACACTCTTTCTTTTTTATAAGAATATTGTTTTTCCGGCCCTGGCTGAATATTCTTATTTTTTCCTGGCGGTTTTAGGCTGAAAATATTCTTATGAATATTCTTAGGTTAAGGTCGTTAAGAATTTATCATAATACAGTTTAGTTCATGTCTTTTGTGCTGGATACCTTACATATGTATTTATTGAGTATTTATTGCGTAATGCAGGTTTTTATCGTTTTATTGGCTTGTTTTGCCGTTTAGAAAAGAAAAGAAAATTGTATTGTATTTGCACATTTTCAACACAAAATTATCATTTATTTTCAAAATCTCGGCCTTGGGCTTATTCTTAAAATATTCTTGGAATTGTGCAAATTTCAGCCTCAATATTCTTATAAAATATACTCTTATAAAAAAAGAAAGAGTGTATTACGTTCATTCTCTGCGAGCATTTGTTCTCATCTCTACGCTAAATGCGTGCGAAGGACAAACCAAATGCTCGCTTCACAAGCTTCACAGCAGTCAAACATGGAGCGCGTGCGCACTGCCCACCAAAACTGCTTCATACAAACGTCCTGAAACCCTTCGCTTTCGAGGTCTAATTGCAGTTTGCTCTCCTCTTAAAATTTCAGTTGACATCTTCACCTTGACTAGTGTTCTCGGTATACAGTATTCCGTGTATAAGCAAGGTTTCTCAGGCATAGTTATAGCTCCCTTTTGACCAGAAATGCAGCGAAAGTCCAATAATAGCGGTTGTATTGCACCATGCATTATCGTAAGCGTTGGCCAGCAACAAGAACGCGGACTCTGATGGTTGGCGGATTCCTGATCGCCCGTCAATGCTCAACGCTGATTCGCTGACATTCAATAACGAGCACTGCGCATGTTGAATTGCAAGAAATCGGAACTGCACCCTCGTGTCTTCGTTCCCCTTGACCAGCGGTCTTGAAACTAGCTGGAAAGATCCGATTTGAAGTCTGAAAATGTCGGAATTCCGTCCGAACTGCGCATTCCTAGCTTTCGAAAGCCATGGTATTTGACTTCCGGCTATTTTATTGCCTTCAAAACCAATCAAAATCGATCCTGTAACAGAATGTTCGAGAGTCACTCGTTTCGTCATGCCTGTGCGATGAGAAACGAAGACTCAATGTACGAGATTGTCGGAACTGGCCAGAGTCAAAGTTCGTGATGCTGACCAAAAGAAAGGGGAATCTGGGGACGAGATTGTAAACAGAGGCACTAAACAAATCGAAACACGCATGTCTGTTCAGTACTGTGCTACTGTATTAACTAAAACATTTTCAATAACTTCGGATACAAAACAAATGTTGTTTGGCTGTGTTGACCGTCACTAACTAAAGGCCTGTTTTGCTGCATTTCCAAAGATCGCCAAATCAGGTTTTGAAAATCGAGTTAAACGGTTCGATTCCCAGCCATTTTGCGAGCACTGTAGTCGTCATTTTCCCACCGTCTTGAGGCAAAGAACGCGGGCTCATAAAACGGCTGGAAATAGAGCCTCAGTTTCGAGCTAGACTCCTGTTTTTTCAGTTCAGCTCGCGCTGGACGAAATCTAGTTAGTATACTACTGAATCTTATTGTGGAAAACCCTTCCCGGCTTGATTGATAGTTGGAGAGGAAAGCCGAGAAGAGGACAAGACACAGAGGGGACTTTTCACAGTACAAAAGTGTAATATTTGCTTACTCTAGAGTGTAATTCTACGCATGAAAAGCGGCTCGTATTCTAGCTGTTTAAAGTCTGAGTAGCTTTTAAGCTGAGAAAGTTTTTATGCCGGCTTTATTTGAGCAGCCTTTAGGCCACTCAAGTCTGAGTAGCTTTCAAGCTACTTTTCTGCTTGACGTAAAACGTCTAAGAGCCAAAAAAAGAACTTTTCTTGGAGCAACGGTAATTGTTCGACCTAAAATATAAAGTACACTCTACGTTGGCGAAACTTTTAGCGTGTTAGACACTTTAGGAGAAATCTCACTAGTATTATTAAAGTCTTGAAAATTCGTAAAGACCTTTAAGGGTTTCAAACTGAAGTTATTACATAAAACGATTTTTAAAACGCTCAGGAACAAACTTGTGTGAACCTGTGTCAAACCAGAAACTCGTCATCTTTAAATTCTTAACTGAGATGCAATTACAACTGTCATCCATGAAATTAAAAGCTTGCTCTTAAAATAATCACTCCCTAAGAACAAACAGAAAAAAATTCGAGGATATTCACTGTTAGTCAGTGCATTAGCCTGCGAGAGCAGATGATTTTTTCGACTCTCGTTTCACATCGCCGAAAAAACCGCCTGCGAAAGCGAGCCGAGAAACGATTTCCGTGACGTCAAAACTTTTGTTATGTTGTTGACCAATTAAATTCACTGATAGAATATGGCACACGCGCGACACCACTGCACTAATGATTGACATGGGAACCCAGACGGGAGCCGGTGATGAGATAAGAATTGCCATTTGTCGTGTTGACAACAGTCTACTGTTTGCAATGAGCACCGGCGAAACGCTGTAAAGGATCACACCACCCGAGGTTTGTTTTGTTTGCATTAGACAAAGTTGGGGAAATCGAGAACGAAAATAAAAGAAGATTTAAAAGATGACGGCCCATTCCTCATCAAAAGACTGGCTAAAGAGCCAGGAACAATATCAGAGGCGAAAAAGAGTTTGATATTCGGAGGGGTGAATGCAAACAGAAATTGATGGCAAGATGCCACGTTCGCACGGACTCCGAGCGCTAGAATTGGTGCTTCTTTTTCTGCTTTTGCAAGCCATGTCCGCTTTCTGTGTTCAATTTTAGTGCTTTTAGTCCTATTTTTTCCAGTTTTTTTGTTTTACTTTCATCGCGTGGCTTACTATTTACTATCTGCAAATGCCCTTCTTCGCAGTGCTTTTGGTGGGGGTATAATATCTGGTTTCACTGGAGATAGCCGACTGTTGACTACGACGCTACAGAATCACGCAAGAAACAGAGCGACGCATTACTACCGAAACTAAAAAGACTAAATTAAAGCTCAGTGTAATATAGCCAAGTAAACCCGTAAAAAAGGAACTAAAGGGCGACTTAGTATTTATCGGCAAGGAAATTATTCGTGGCTCCCCATGCACAGAAGATATGTGCAAATATTGAGAAAGTTCTACAGCTGATGAAAATGCAGTTAAATTATATTTGTTCCAGAACACGGCCGCTGACTTGGTCCTTCATCAACTCAACCAGCGACGAAACAACAATAACAACGTACAAGAATACACAATTGACAAAGCCTGAAATACGTCAGACTTTGGAAGATTAACGAAAACATCACTCTTAGATTCAACAACTATTCGTAAGGATTTCTTTTGCTGTTGAACTCGAAAACTCCGCAAATTTCCTTTCGCTGAGCTGCAAACGTGTACTCCGCGAGGACCACGCGCTATTTCTACGTGTTACTTCTTAGAAAATGCAAGGTAAACTGTGATTGGGTAATAACGGCTGACGTCACGGAAATCGTTTCTCGGCTCGCTTTCGCAGACGGTTTTTCTCGGCGGTGTGAAACTAGAGCCGAAAAAATCGTCTGCTCCCGCAGGCTATCAGTAAATAGCCTGTAACTTTACAGTTTTGGTTAAGCCACGCTATTCACGTGACTTGGGAGCTTTTCTGGAACGTCTTCGTCTCTCCTTCCTAGCACTCGTGACAGTTTTTATAGACTTCATAGTGACGACCTTCGCTTGAGCTGATTTTACTGGAGTGGACACAGCCTGCATGGAATATAAAGATATTTATATTTATCTCCAGAGCAACGCCTACTGTAGTCTGATCATATTGGGAGGTTTAATAGGCCACTTCGGAAAATACCATAATACTCTTTGTTTGTCCCCAAAATTTTGCATAAGCTTTGTTTCCAGTTTCTCATGGGACTTACAATGGCCCCAAGAGAAAACAAAAACAATGCTTATGCAAAATTTTGGGAACAAAAAGAGAGTATTATGGTATTTTCTGATCTGGCCTATTTAAATTTTCTTTTTTTTTCTTTTCATTTGACAGACCCATCAGGCCGGAGCGTAGCATGTTTTGATTAGCATGAAGCGACTAGGAGTATTTCAACTCCCCCCTGAATGGGGATGTTAGTCCATCGCAGGATAACTCTCCAGCACTAATTTTGCCGGTACCCATTTATACACCTGGGTGGAGAGAGACACTAATATAAGGGAGTAAAGTATCTTGCCCAAGAACACAATGCAGTGTCCCGACCAGGGCTCGAACCCGGACCGTTGGACCCGGAGTCCAGCTCGCTAGCCATTAAGCCATTATTCTTCCCTCCATAGAAAGCTGGGTGGCATTATCCTCAGCTGGCCGTTAGTCTGACTGGAGCCGCGGCAGCATTTAACTGCTGCTACTACTCACCTCCGATTGTGCCTGTGTAGTCCGTCCTGTTGCTGTATGACAATCAGGACATTTGATCAAACCTTCTTTTACGCGCTCAGCAGCGGAGTAAACGTGACCTAAATGAGAGAAATAACTTAAATAATACACTCGAGCTTCACATTTAAAGCGTTCAATGACACAGCCGAGACAATAAAATAGTAACAGAAACGTTCCCCTCCTACAAACGGATAGCAGGCTCTCACGACAAAATATGAAAAAACGGCTAATTGCCCGTCTTGTCCTGATGTCTTCAATGCGTTTTTCTTCGAATAATTAGTTGTTTTGTGGCTTTAATTGAATCGGGGTAGAGCTACCATTGTTGGGGATAGTGTCAACCGATATACTAAACCCTCACATTGGTGTTTTGTTTACAGTTTTCAAGAAGACCAACCTCACAACTAACTCAGTTTCACTTTTGCCGTCATATTCAAGTTTATCGCAATCAAAGATCACTTCAATTGTACTAAAGCTCGTAGCTTGCCAAAGCATACCTTGGAAAGACTAATAGTTTGACCATGGGGACTTTTACCGGATAAGTGATTAGTTTAAAAGAAGATAATTTGCTAAAGGTATTGGTGATTTTAATCCAAAGTGTAAAAAGAACAATCTTTTTTCAGAAAAGCAATTCGGCAAATGTCACGCCGAAACTACGGAGTCGCGTTTGGTCTGTCAACCATGTGACAACTGCTGTTTTTCATTGTATATCCTTGCCGAAACAGATGTTACGGCGAAACTACGGAAGTCGCGTAAGGTCTGTCAACCGCCTTTTGTTTACAAGAATCGACCAACCAACCGAGTAAAATTCACCTACAAAAATGGCTACAAACTGCTTGAAAAGCGCCAGACACCTAAAAGGCTATAGAGCAGACCGAAAGAAACTTCGTATTCAAATTAGCGTCATTGCGAAAATAGTTTTTGGAAAATTACACGTATTTGGTATGCGTGCGCCATGTTGGTGTCCTTCAGTTGAGGCATCAATATAGCGGCCGCAACATTGATCATGAAATAAAGTGGATTGTAACAGTGATATCATTAGCTATCACTTCTAAATTTTATCAGGTTTTTAAATTTAAAAAATTTCATAAAATCAAATTCAGTTTCAGATGTGTCTACCTTCGCTGCACTTGTACCAGGGTCCTATGGCTAGATTCTTCGCCATGACAATCGTGTTGTACGGTTCAGTAGCGTTCGTCTCTTCTTCCTGGTTAAGTTCTTGTGCAGTGGTTAAAACAAGGAGCTTTGTTCTTGACAGCTCTGCACTAACTTCCCTGATTTCTTGCTCACTGAAGCAATCTCGTCTTTTCATTACCCGCGCCTTTAGAGAATGGATCTTGAGGTAAAGCTCTTTGTTCGATTCATGTGTGATTTTGTGCTTTACGATTAGTTGGTGCAGGAACTTCAAAAAAGTAACTTGATTTTGACACTTGGTGACTTCTTCAGATGTTACATGGCCTCTGGAAATCGACTGAGCTATCACTTCTGCATCCTCTTTGAACGATTCTTTGATTTTTTCAACCTCTATGAGAATCTTCTGGATGTGATCACTGCCTGCTACATCAAGAAGAACGATTCGGCGCTTTACAGCTTCAAAGTCAGCAAGGATCTTCTTGACAATGTTTCCATATCTACGAGCATTTAGTATTGGAGTGTTGCACGTTGGGCATTTCTTGTGCTTGATTTCAACATCTTCGAGATCACTTTCACTTTCTTCGCCAGCTTCATCCATATATCTGTCCAAGACCGTAACTTCAAACACATGACCACAGTCAGTCAGTTCCACGAACATTGCTCCAGGCGCGCTCTTGATAATCTCATCCTCGACGTCACAATATCGGCACAACTTCGGGCAAACTTCTCCGCAAACGCCAACACACGAATCACCACAAGCTAACTTCTTCGGGCATGGTTCGTCACACCTCGGTCGGTTACAAATCTTTCCACAAAGCTCAGAACATTCTTGATGTGGACACTGCCAGGTGCATGTCTCTCTGCATGGTTGGCAAGGATGTCCACAGTACCTTCTGCACGGCTGATGATCGCAGTAGTTACTGCAGGGTTCTGCGCAAGGAGGGCAGGTACGGACACAGTCGTCTTTACAGGTATGACCACAGAACAGTGTGCGACTGCATGGAGACAGACATGGCAGATGGAGGCGTCCCTCTTGACATTGATGACAGTTGCCTGTTGATTTTCAACAGTCATTAATAACATCAGCAAGTGACTTGTTATACTGATCAATGAATAAATTAAACTCTATTCTGCAATGAGGGTAACCATAATAATTAAAACTACTTAGCTTGTGATGGCCTTCTTAGAAATAAAGCAAAGTATAAAAAGCAATAAAACACCTACTTCTAAAATCAATTTAAAAACGAATTAAAACTTTAATTTATGAGTATAGTATACGATTTTTAGCTAAAAAAGAAAAGCTATATAAAAGCGTAAGGTAAAATCTTGCAAAGTAGTTCGCCTTACCAGCTTGGTGAGGCTTGGCCAATATGCCTAGCTGTTTTAAATGAACAAGTCTTCTTACAATTTGTCTTTTCAAGTGAAATAATAGCGACATACAGTGGTTAAAACAGTGTGACTGATGGACGCTCAGGTTTTGCGATACTGCACTGTTGATGGTGATTGAAACAAGTCATGCATAACATTTATACGTCTAGATTGATCGTCGACTGTTGTTAAAGTAGACGTCAACATTGGTTATGCAAGTGGTGATTCGAAGTCTTCCACTAATTGCCATTTAAAATAGCGTCTTTTTTATAAAAATTTCTCAAATTCATTAATAATTCATCGAGTTAAAACAACGAAAATCATAACCGTGAAGGAGGGTTGGATACCCGATCTTAATTAGAATAGATTTTGACGATTTTATTTCTCCGTTTACTCGTTAGTTTTTGTTTAGATTGAGAAGATATATCAAACACTCTAGATAGTGTTTCATCGAATATCCAAACACCTCGAAGTGTTTGGATATCCCGATGAAACACTCTCTCGTGTTTGACATATTACTTAAAGATCAGGATTTATAAAATAACTAAAATAATTGAGTCGATAAGTGTGTATATAAACAAGGGTGTGAAGTTTTAGATTCGCACGTATTTTTAAGAAATATTGTTTGAAAGATTTTGAGGACTTTTCAAGTTCCGTGTTTACATAGCCTCATCTAAACACTCGGGGGTTTGGGAGAATTCTCAAAAGTTATGCATAACTGTCTCGAATTCTCCCAAACCCCGAGTGTTTAGATGATGGTATGTGAACACGGAAAGGTCCTCTGTTGCTTAAATGGATTAACCTACCTGAACATGGATGACCACACTGTAAAGCACCACATGGCTCTTTGCAGACGATGTCACAGGGGGGCAAATAACACTGTACCTGATTGTCATGGCCACAGGGAGATGCTTGTTTTGACACAACCTCTCGGCACTTGAATTGAGTGGGATCTACAGAACAGGGGATGAACTGTTCGTGATTACATCCTGGGATCAACTTCGGAACTCTTTCCATGCAAGGGCCACACTCTTCGCTACATTTTCTTGGACAGGTATGTCCAAAATCACAGATGCGTTTACTGCAAGGCTGCTGGCAAGCGAACCTTTCTTTATGCTCGAGATCTGTTGGGTGACACACCTGGTCACAGATATGTCCACATTCCAGCTCCATCTCGCATTGTTCTTTGCATCCTCCCTCCGGGGCGTCTTCAAAGTCCTCTGCACGTGATGCGTGAATCACGTTTTGGGGATGATTCTGACAGGTGAGTTTTAACTGGCATCCCATATTTCCTTGTTGGCGCATATCTGCAAAGATGTTTCTCCACAGAGAGCTTTCCCGTGCTAGAAGCGTGGCATTTCCAATGATGTAGAACCCTTTGCGAGCTCGTGATAATGCGACACAGACTCGGTTTGAAATCTTGAGAAAGCCAATCCTTCCACTGCGAACAAGTGAGAGCAAAATGATGTCATTTTCTTCGCCTTGAAAGTTATCCACCACTGTGACACGAACTCCCTCAAAGAAATCTTTGTACACAGCCATTTCTCGTTTTAGTTTGAACAGCTGTCCACTGTAGGCTGTCAGGATTGTGATCTTTTCTCGTTTGTATCCCTGCTGAATGAAGTAGCGGCAAAGAGCTGTCAGGAATTTTGCTTCGTGGACATTGGATCTGCTTTTCCCCTCAGCAACGAAATCCTGCGAAGGTTAATATTAAGGCACGGAATAACTGATAAAAGATAAATATAAAGATGTTGGAAAACAATAAATTAACATTAAATATAAATACAATATGCTTTAATTGCCGCTTACAGCTGCATGTGGAGAATGTCAGGTGTTACTTTACGCAGCATATCATTGGCAACTATTAAGTCTTAAAGCTCTAGTGTTAAAGCAACATCGACATTGACGCTCATGTTGTTTTTAGAAGTCAGTATTTATTAAAGGCGTCCAAATTACATTACTTTAACATCTCACGATACATTATTATCTCATGGTACTTACGTTTCTTTTTGTGAAGAAAACATCTACTCAAAGCGGCATAGCATCGAAGCTCACAGTATCATAACTTAAGAACGTAATTTGGTTTCTAGTCCTGTAACATAGTTACCTCTGACTCATTGTGGTCCACAAAGAACAAGTTTCGTTCTACGCCTTTTCTGTTTTTAAAATCCAACACAGACTCGTGGTTTTCCAGCTTTGGGTCCACATAGATGTGGTCCAACATTTTGGCAATTTGCGGTCGCATTCGGTGCTGCAGGCAGAGCCTTGAAAACTGCATTCCATTCTTTACCATTCTCTCGAATAGCGAGACGTCCAGGTTATAGTGTATCTGAAGATCGTAAACGGTAGGACTGGGGCGGAGCTGTTGATGGTCACCAATCAGAATCACGTGCTGACATCCAGGAGTTAAAGATGTAATGATATGCGCCTCTAATACTTCAGCGGCTTCTTCCACGATTGTTATCACTGGTTGCATGTCTTGTAACACGCTGTGGTACCGTGCAGCACCTAAATGTTAAATGGAACCGATTATACAAATGGCATGTAAACTAGGCTTTCGTTCTATAACGTTTGCATACGTATATTCATACTCGACAGTGTCTTTCTTTTTTTCAAATAATAATAATAATAATAATATTTTATTGAGCTCATATAAATGTATACATCAATTTTAAAATATATTATAATTGTAGTTTAATAAGGATGCAAGCTGGGAAGCTAAATGAACCGGTAGGTTTTCTAGTTAGCTCCCAGTACGATTTTAAAAGTTATGAATAGCAGGCAGGCAGTAAATAGCAAACAATAAAAACACAACGTACAATAAAAAAAAGTGAAAAAAGGACTCACGAATTTACAAACTCAGCTTATTAGAAAATTAATAATTCAGTTTTTGTTCTGACAGGAGGTAACGCTTAATTTGCTTCGGAAATGCAGACACACTTAAGCATACTCGACAGTGTCACTGAGTCGAGCTGGGTTTCCTTAAGACGCCAATCAGTATCTCGAAAAGCGCTAATTACTGTCAACGTAAACAGCTGAAACAAAACGAAAGCGAATGAACGTAGCATGCTTAAGAATCCCAACTATTAGGACGCTGCACACCAGTTGGCTATTTTGCACGCGAGGCAGATGAGTTGTACTCGGGACTACCGACTGGTAGCGGTTAGAGAACAAAGCCTGAACCTATCGCCACAGGTTTTAAGTTCGCTGATCTAACTACTCGGACAACAGCAAAAAATTGGAATACGTTCGACAGGAACAACAACAAGAGGCAACTTGCCTGTTACTCATGACTGCACCAAGCCTCTCTTAACAAACGTCCATCATATACCTATCCTCCTATATTTATATCATTTGGCTTGTAGAAGTACAGTGCAGTTCTTACTCATGAAGAGAATGCGATCTTTACCCTAAGACACGCTCAGCAAGGGACAATCGTGAAAAAGAAGTATATTTTCATTATATGTAGCCCATAACTCCAAAATTGTGGCCATGATATTACCTGTGGTAGTCATTCCGACGACATCTGCCTTTTTAAGGACCTCATAATCCTCTTTCATTTTTACTTCTTTGAGGTCACTTGCTTTTTGATCAAACGTTGCTTGCCAAAGGGAGATCTTCTCGTAACAACTCTCACAAGCATTGTGCACCCATCTGCGATATAGTCGCCAGCGCTCTTTCAAGGGCAAGTTCCACACATTCTCGACCTAAAAAGGCGACATAAGAAACAAACGTTTAAACTTTTACACTGCACTGTAAAACTGCAATCGACTTTTAGTCTTATTAGAACTTAAGTCAAAACGACCTTGGTTGTTGCGGTCTACTGAAAAGAACGATGTGTTGAAAACTACACCAAAAGCGAAGTGCAATACAGTAGAACATGATTGCAAAGTTCAGTGTTACTTCAAAAAAGTATAGACTCTTATAGGCATGCATCTCACCTTGGCCACTTCTTCTTCAGTCATCACGTCCTGTCGATCTAACTCTCTTCTTATAATTTGCTTTATTCTTTTCTTTACGCGGCTGGGATTTTGGAATTGCCAGCCGCCACCTTGGATGCCTCCTTCAGCACCTTTTGGAGCCGTATAAGGACTGTCCACACTTGCATCTGGGAGTCGGTCATGAAACCTGACAATTTCATCATCAGTTTCCAGAATCCTTTGATCTTGCATGACATCAGCCTCAAATCGTACATCAGGGGTTTTCTCTACATACTCTTTTCTTTCTTCCTCACCTTCTCTTTCTCCTTCTGCTTCGACACTTTTTTCGACCTCTTCTACGCTTGGTGACTCCATGCCCGGTTCATATTCTCCTGTGTATAAAAAAACTCATAAAGCTGTCACTTTAATTTAGTTCCTGCTGTAAGAAAACGTCTGTCGTCGTCTGTTGCGACTCCTAAACGTAGACGTTGTTAATAGGAAAAAGTTGAAAAAAAATAACTTTCCTGGATTTGCATCTTTACAGTAACCACTACTAGCTACTGACAAATAAATCCACGTTTCTAAGGTCATGGTTGGCAGCTGAAATCATTTATCCAGTTATATATGTCACAAACCTTGTTTCCGGCACTAACTTTGTGCCTCAGTAGAACGGATAATTTCCTTGATCGATTTTATTCTTGCGACACCAAGAATCTCTGTGACAAAAAGATAAACTAGAAGGCAGAGGAGACAACATTGTAGGTTAAAATTGCACCCACCTTTTTGTGAAATGCATCCAACCGCGTGGATATTTGCAACTGTCAGAGCTTCGGCATATATATGCAAGTGGGAAATTCTTCCTTTGAAGAAGCACTCTTGCCAAGGGCTTGCCCAAGCACCAATCCGGATCGAGAACTGTGTTGCCAATTGAAAGTTCCCCCCTAAAAAGGCAGCCTCTACTTCATTTCCATTGTGCCACAAGCGTGCAATCCCAGTCACATGATCGTACGAGGCGCCAATAAAATTCCAAGCATTCATGTTCAAAACCACCCTTTCTAGAGGAAAAGCAGACGCCAAATCTCTTCGAACGAACCAGGCCAACAATGACCCCATTCCACCATACACCCCTCCTTGCCAAATCTGAAGGCCGTAGCCATTTCTTTCATAGCTAATGATCGGCCCACCATTTCCCGTTGGATAAATGAATGCAAGTAACGTAATGGACCATCTAGCGTCTGCTTGGCCACCATCGACGTTTGGAATCTCCATAAACGAATTAAAAGTCCCATCTAGCTCCAAAGAGCCTCCTGGGATCCCATCAGCCCCTGGGGCGGACTGGACATGTGATGATACAAACGCAAACTCTGTTTGCGAGAAGTACTCCAGGCCTCGGCATTCAGCGTTGAAGGGGAACATGACACGAGGCTGGGCAAAACCTGAGGACGAGGACAAATAAGAACAGATAGCATTTAACTGATATTTCGTAGTGAATTAACTAGATACCAACCTGAAAGCTGATAGTGAAGTTGAACTGCATTTTTATACCCTAGTGTTGTCGAAATTCCCATCTTCAGTTTTTTACACCTTTTTTCAATTGAAATCAGCTGATAGAAAATGATTCTGTTCAAATTAGCAAAACGAGAATCCGAGTAATACCTGAGCTGTCCTTTCCCAAATTACATAAGTGAATTAAAGCACTGGCGAAATATTTACATAATCGAACAATGCTCTAAGCTTCAGTGAACTGAAACTTCCATTGCAAAGATAAAAGTGCAAGAGCAAGTATTAACAAAATTTCCATTCACGTTTCTGTTCAGGCTGCCAAAATGTATCTCACCCTCATAGGCGTATGGGCACCTTCTGACTTGGGGTGTGGGGGAGTGTGACCGCCGTGCCCGAAAAATTTACACCAAAATAAAAACGCCCAGAAATTGCAGACGTCCGCAATTCACACGCTTATTGAAACTTTTACAATTCAAAAATAGTTCGCCAACTGAAACTTGTAAGCCCGTTGTAGGTGTAGATCGTTTTCACGTGACGTCACGGCGGCCATGCTGGTGGACTGGAACAATAGACTTTCTCTCCATTGGGAACTCAACTCTATTTTTATGCAAATTTTGCGCAACAATTTTGTATTGTTTAGTCCACCAATATGCCGCCTTATCACGTGGGTGAAAACCATCTTTCGTCGTGGCACACGAGGAACGCGTAATGACATCCGATCTACCATTTCACCTGATCACCAGCTTGGTACAGGGTTTGTTTGTTAATTTTCTTCCAACTCCTGTTGCCCGAATCCTGAGCGTTTTGCCCGAAAAGAGTCGACAATTTTCGAAACTGGGGGTGGGGCTGCAGCCCCCCTCGACCAACCGGCTTGTACGCCTATCCTTACCGTCTTGATAAGGGTCAGCAGGTGGTACAGGAAGCCCAAGCCATTGTGGGATGACGGATGCCCTTCTTCCCAAGTCATCGCAGTAACCACTTTTGAGGGAGTGATGATGCTTTGAGGTCATGCTCGTAAGGTTAAGGAATGTATCCTCGTGAACTACGTTGCTTGTAAATTTCTCAAGCATTCCACCGTGTTCTCTAATCTTTACCGACAGTGCGTCCATCTCTTGTTTTATCTCTCGTATGGCTGCCCCTAGTTTTTTTGGCATTAATCGTTTCTGTAATTAGACAAGAGAGTGGTTAGTGCTTTACTTAAGAATCCTGTACTAAGTTTTGAGTTTGCAAAGAAGCTTAGGATGTCGCATGTCTCGCCAGTTACCTCTATCATCTCGCGTTTCCGTTTAGTAAGACTGCATTCTTGCATCGCCTCGCTCTGGCTTCGTCCTCCAACTCGAACAATTCCTTGCTGATGAAACTCGTGGATTTCTTCTAAAAATTGATCAAGGGCGTGATTGGTGTAACAAACCACAAGAATGGGACCACTTCTCTTGACTCTCCAAACGCTCGCGTTTTCTAATAGCACCTTCGCTATCTGAAACAAAGTGATACATAAAATTATACACAATTATTCAGTCCATAAATTCTGCCAAGATATGCATAGATTTCTGTCAGTGATTGACTCGCGGTTGAAAAGAATAAGTAACGAATAATAACGAGTTATCTCCCATTCTCGTCCCCAGAGCCACTTGACTCTCTTAGCCGGCTGGACCTGTGCACGAGGAACAAGTGACTCTGGGGACACACGATTTGATTCGCTGAAATCAAACAAAGGGAGTCCAATCACATCAGCCGTTTTAAAATCCTTTATCGTTAGCACGTTTAAAAACGGCTGATGTGATTGGACTCTTTTTGTTTGATTTCAGCGAATCAAATCGTGTGTCCCCAGAGCCACTTGTTCCTCATGCACAGGTCCAGCCAGCTAAGAGGGACAAGCGGCTCTGGGACGAGAATGGTTATCTCCACGTTGTAGGTTACATATGATCAGTGATCAAAGGCCACCAGCATTTAGTACTTTAAACATTCGTTTTCCTGAGTACCGATCTACCAACTTAAAACTTTATAAAAACAACTTTGCAATCAGATATCAAAATTAATGCATATCTTGGAGTCTAAAGGTATAGTTTTTCAATATATTGGAGTGAATGGCAAATATTTTGGGAGGTTCCAGCAAACCATATTGAACTACTCGAACGAAAATAGAAGGCACTATACAAAAACATCCCTTTCCACTCCTCGTTGCTACATTAAAGTAGTCGGTCTAGGCTAGGGTTCAACAAGAATTTTAGACAGGAAAATTTAAATACCTTCAATCCAATGTATGTCTTTCCAGTGCCCGGTGGTCCTTGGATGACTGCAAACTCTTTGGTCAGCGCCAGCTGTAAAGCGTTGAACTGTGAATCGTCTAGTTCCAGATCCTTTGCAGATGGCCAGGAGGCTGGGTCCAACACTGTTACCCTAGATCCTGTGTGGTAATAGAGAGCTTAGATTTCACTAGCGAGAAGTAAATAAGCCTTCCTTTTGCTTTACCAGGAGGCTTCATAAGCTTGGAGTAAACGTTCTTTTGTTTTATTAAAACAGAGAATTTTGTTTTTCGCTTGCATCCATTCACCTTAACGTAATTCGCGATCGAAGGATTAAAAGTTTACCCACGCCCTAATCCTCAAAAATCCTGTTTTTTTTAATTTCTGAACTCTTATTCAGTTATAGGTTTGGTAATAATGACTTCGAAGAAAAGCTCTTTAAAACGTATAACTGGTCGCTTACGTCAAAAACTGAATTTAAACTTCAGTAACCGTATTCAACAGTTTCTTTCAAAGAATAACATCTGCCATCTTACCAGATTTCAGTCTCATGCCGGAATGTTTGCTTCTATGTTGGAGATTAGTATCATTTGTCCTGAAAAAGAGTTACTGGCATTTTAGGAAACCCATAAGGTATGCTGGGCACCTTATAGTTTGGACAATTTCCTCATACACGTCATGATGATTCTGCCTTTCTCTTTTTAATATTTGTTCCCTTATTCTTGACATTGGGGTGAAATTTTTAGGAAAAGTAGGATCATTAGTGTTTATTTCTCCTAATGCTGTCATTTTCAAAGTGTAAAAGAAGAGATGCTACAGAATGCTAATACGTTGTTCTCACTTACGCGTTACCAAGCGATTTTTGGGTCGACAATATGGCGGAAAAATCAAACACTACTTGCTGGCCATCAGGTGTTGTCAGATAGGCTGGTGGTTGGATGTTCCTGTCACACTCCACGATATATCTCTGGACGAACAAAAAATATTTTTAGCTTTAGTACTTTTAGCGCAGCGGGAGGCGCGGCAGCCTAATGGTTAGTGAGCAGGACGGGGCACTGCGTTGTGTTCTTGGGCAAGACACTTTACTCTCAAAGTGCCTCTCTCCAGCCAGGTGTATAAATAGGTACCGGCGAATTTACTGCTGGGGATAACCCTGCGATGGACTAGCATCCCAGGGGGGAGGGGGGATAGTAAAAGTACTCATAGTGAGTATTAAGTCGCGCCACCGGGATGCGCTCTGGCCTGATGGGCAACTAGGGTCGTACATGTACGAAGACTTAACATTTTAACCCGAGTTTATTTACATTCCTTGAGGTACTCGGAAGAAAGCACTGATATAATACGACTTACCTGTTCGAGATACTGGCTGGAGCCCATGCAGCCGGTACATGCAGCTACGGTTTATAATAGTTCAGTTTGAAGTTGCCTTAACAACTTTTTGCTTCAAGTTCTTCGAAACGAAGCTGGATGCCATTATGAACATCCATTTGGTTTATCAAATGAAAATAAAGTAAAGATGAAGCACCAGCACTCACATTGAAACAGAGTCGAAAAGAAATAGGAAAATGGCCTTTTTACATTAGTTAGTCCGAAGCAACACACTCCTGGATTGACTTTTTCCATATTACAGTTAAAGCTAAGAAGATGAAGGCGGCCCGCATAAAAGCTTATACATCTCAGTAACGGGTGCATTAAAGGTTTACAGTGGAACGCCGCCTATACGGTCGCCTCTTTATTACTGCCAATTTTTTGGGTCACGGCGAAACGGCCATACATTTTCATACTAAAACTCAATTAATGCGTCCACCTCTTGATACGGCCAAAGGCCACATTCTGAAATCCCAATTCAACCTGCATTATCCTTCATAATTTTACCCAGCAGTTAATACGGTCACGCGAATCAAATACGCATTCGTAATTTTCCAAGCGAAACAAATACAGTACTTGATAAAAAATATTTAACGTAAAGTAATGATGTTAAGTCAGAGAGTTGGGGACCTTCGTTTTGAGAAGGTTATGTACAGTTTGGTCTTGTTTTGATTTTAGAATAAAGTTGTGTTCATCAAAGCTCCCTTGATTAGCACTGTATGCACGGAGTGAAGTGTCTGCATTCTGGAGGTTTATTACAGAATTTACAGTTTTTTAGAAGTGCAGGATTCTGTCAGGATTTTATTTTTAGAATCTGTCAGGATTTTACCATGCCCCGTTAAAATACGGCCAAATTTTCTTGCCCATTGGTTCGACTTTGTACTCAAATATAGGGTGAGACTCCAGAGTATGTTGTAAGTTACAATGATTTGACGACACGAGCTACTGACAAGGAAATATTCTCCTTCCTTTCCAGGGTAAAGTAATAGTTTTAGTAATGATGCGGTTATTCTTACAGAAATCAGCACGATGCATGGATATCGCTAACAACCAGGGTCGCTATGCAGGAATGCGAAGTTAAATTGCGAGCACTGCATGGGTTCATCACGTTAAAGGATTATTGTACCTTAAAAGGAAATTTTCCGGGAGGCATCTTTTTCAGTCCTTCAAGCACCGGACGATACGCCTCAAAGAAAGCTATGGATTCAACCATTTGACACAAATCCCCTGTACGTGGTCGGCCTTGACTAGGAAGCGACACAAAACGTACTTCAATCTCGCCCTGGCAAAAATGAAATGACAACATTAGAGCGACGCCTGCAGTTTGATATACGTACACCTGTGTTTATTGCGGCATAGCAAATAGTTATCCGGTTCTGTTTTCTTTCCGCTTTGTTTATATTATTGATCCATGCTCTAGTTTCTTTTATTTCCTTGCATCTCTTCTCAATCTGCTGTGACTATACCAAAACTTATTTCCTCAAGTTCTTTTAGTCCAGATGTCGTGGCACTTTGCTTCTCGTTAACAAATGTACAAAAACTTGCACGGTTCCACCTTGCGTTTACACGGGACCGGCGGAACTGTACAGGAATTTTTGAACGGCTAAGTGTGCAAGGATCCATGTAAACAACCACTGCAATCTATAATAGAGTTTGCATGGATCCATGTAAACAGGCGGTCCAGGAACAAAATAAATTCGTCCGTGCAAAAATTTGTCCGGACCGTGTAAACGGGGCCTGAACTGAGTCAGAATGAATCGCAACTTGAAAAATCTTAGTCTTATGTTTGTCAAGTTCTCGTGTTCTCGTTTCCAAAATGTGCTTGAACAAATCATCAATTCTCCCTCTTTCACGAATATGGTTGTTTTCTTTTCTCTTGGAGTTCTAGTAATATTTTGTACCTAAGTAAAGGTATTATACCAAAACTTATTTCCTCAAGTTCTTTTAGTCCAGATGTCGTGGCACTTTGCTTCTCGTTAACAGAATCCTCAAAAGATTACATTAATTTTAAAAGAGCCCTAGTTAGCCACCGCCATTTTTGATGCCATCGAAATTGTGGAAATTGTATGATGAAGCGTTAGTCTATCAGTGATGTCTTTTGTTTCGACACGCTCCGCGAAAAATATAGTACTGAAAATCTCGCATGTAAACAATTGCAAAAGAGTGGCTGACTAGGGCCCCTTAAGGTCATTTCTGATGTTTACAATAATATTTGTTTGGCCAGCATTGTTTTAATTGTAACATTTTTCAAAGCATCAAAATAATAGTCTCGCGTCTAACAAACCTGTGGCCCTCGTATTCCCGGTCGAAATGAAATTTAGCAGTGTTGGCTTTTGTGGAGGGAAGAAAACCGGAAGGCCTGGCATGGAGAAAAACCCCCGGAGCAAGGACGAGAACCAACAGCAAACTCAAACCACTTATGGAATGTGGTCCAGAAATGGAACCTGGCGACACTGTTAGAAGCAAGTGCTCTCACCACGGTGCCATCCCTGCTCCCGCACACACAGACATTGGACTCGTACTAATCTCGGCTTTCCTTTGAGATGAGTTTTCAGGTACACTTACGTTTTATTTACATCATACCCTATCCCATTCTGGCCTTCCCCAGCGCTACTTACCTTTCTTATATCCTTGAGCTCTCTATTTGAGACGGTAGCAAAAGCAAAGCTCTTAAAATTGTCCTTCGACAGACACAGCAGTGAACCGAAGATTAACCTTTTACTGTTCTCCCATTGCACTCGATGGAAACTTGCAATATCAAACATGATCTTGTATGCGACTCCGTTGGATGTGCATACTGGATTCAGGATCCTCACATTTTCATAGACTCTGACATCCTGTAAGCGATCATCTGTGCTACCTCTATGAATGCCCATGGCCATTAACTGCTGGATCCCATCTCGTAGGGGCCTAATGAAGTCCTCTCGAAGGAGCCGAAACTGGACGTCCAAATAATGATCCTCGCTGTCATAGTGCCCCTCGATCTTGTTCTCCCTCAGAAAGGGCTCTTCATGCCTAATGATGTCCTCCTGTGTTGGGATAACACTTAGTTCTCGAAAATCCTCCGGTGGAGTAGTTGTTTCCATTTCTATGGCTGAAAGTGTCCATAGTGACAACTTTAAGTCAACAACAGATCCAACAAAAAACTTAATTTGCCCTGGAATCTATTATTAATCTGTTGCCCAAGAATCTATTATCTAGTTAACTATTACATGAATGACTATGTATGGATTTTCAAAAGCTTAATAATAGAGAGCATATTTTAACATGGTTTCTTTAAGTTGATCATTTTTTCATAACTGAATTTTCTGTGGCTTCGGTCCACTGGCGTGACTACTTTTTAGAACGGGAATAAATACTCCATTTAAAAATTGGCTTACACAAATAGCACAAAACACGTTGAAGAAGGTTCATATGTATCTTATTAGATGCTTTGCTGTGCAGTATCTCTGAGTATTTTACGAGTTGTGCCGTATTTTGACGAGCCCGTAGGGTGTTCCAATAAATTTTGGTCAATTTCTATGATTTCTCCCCAATCATAATTAACAAGATTTCACCAGCTATGTTCATCCATGCTTGCCAGTAAAATATGCCGAACCCGCGAACGGTCTTGCCAATGATTCATGTACAGAATGTTTTATCTTGCTATTCTCAATACACGATAAGCAGGTGAGTGAGTGAGTTTCAAATCACCGACAAAACTGAAACGCTTCTGAATTTACAGGGAAAGTATCATTGGATCCAGGGTGATTTAAAAAACTGAAATCCATTTTTGTTTTAACAGGAACCACAAAGTAATGGTCGACTTTTGCTATAATTACCAGGCTAAATTATTATTTTGTTGCTGAGTGTAAATGAACTTAGTCAGAATTAATCGCAATTCGAAAAATCTTAGTCTCATATTTGTCAAGTTCTCGTGTATTCGTTTCCAAAATGTGCTTGTCTGAACAAATCATCAATTCTCCCTCTTTCGAGAATATGGTTGTTTTCTTTTCTCTTGGAGTTCTAGTAATATTTTGTACCTAAGTAAAGGTATTATATGACAATTTGACCAAGTTATATAATTAGGTCAAAATCCTCGGATTAAAGTTGGACATGAGAAACAGCATGATAAACAGAATCATGTGAAAGTACTGCGGAACAGCCTTCAAATGAATCGTTAAAATTTAGGATCTCATCCGAAGATTACAGTTAGAGTGTCAAAAACAAATTACGTGCCTCAAAATTGAGTCTGACATACCTCAACTATCTGTTATGATGGCGGAACATTCTTGTACACTTTTAAGCTGTTTTGAGGCACTGAAAGATCTCGCTGAGCAAGGAAAATCCACCCAAACTATTACACGTTGTTTGTAATATTGAGAGCATAAGATCTATGAGCTACAGCCACGGCAAGCCTACACAGGCAAATGGACAAGGATTTTGGGAAAATAGTGGATGACTAATTCTCGGAAATGTACAGATGATTTAGCTTCCGGTCTTTTTCTGGGAAGTGGTGCCTTGTTATATACAAGGTTCTTCGAATTATAGCTGACTTCCGGTCTGTAAGTTTTCTTGGAATCCTGTCTACTCCACTGAGGCAAGTTTCCTTCTTGTAAGTTCATTCGACGCTTCTTACCTTTTGCTCGGCGAAACTAGACTTAACTAAAGTAAAGTATAAAAGTACTTTTAATTATAGAAATATTTTTATTTACATCCTGGCCCCGAAAAAACAACCTACGAGAGAATAGACCAATTCCGATATATTAAATTCTAACATGGCGCCGAGGCTTAGGGGAATAAAACAAAAGAAATTATTTATTCATCCCTAAGCCTCGATGCAAAATCTTTTGTTTTATTCCCCTAAGCCTCGGCGACATGTTAGAATATTAATATATCGGAATTGGTCTATTAGCCATTTTCTAAACGAGTAGAGGACTGGGTACAAATGCCTAAAATCGACTGGATTCGATTGGGTTGAAAAGTGAATCCCTACCACCATTCTCGTCCCCAGAGGCCGCGATCCTTTTGGTCAGCATCAAGAATCACGACCTTTGGCCGTCTCCAAAACCTGAAGTCCGCGAATTACGGACTCATTGTCGAATTTGACAATTCTGATTGGCTGAAAACTACAGAACGAGTACTCTGCTGGGGGTGGCCAGAGGTCTCGATTCCTTGGTGCTGACCAAAAGGATCGCGGCCTCTGGGACGAGAATGCCCTACCACATGAAAGAGTAATCAAGCCTTGTTTGTTTCCGGTGACAGCCTTCGTTCGCCGTTTAGAAAATGGCTAATTAAAACGTCTGTGGCGTCATGAACATAGCCTGTAAAAAATAGCGCCTCTGATTGGTTGTTCTCGTACGTAGCAACCAATCAGATACAAATTTAGATTCAAATGCACCTGCGAAAAGAAAGACCCCTTTCCTTAGGCTGTTTTAATGTGTATCTTTGTATCTGAGTTATGCTGTCACAGCCCTATGCAGCCATAATAACGGCGATGTAGCATATAAGAGTTAGGACAGCCGGTACTTTTAGAAAATTTGATAGTTCGAGAGTAAGAACCTGCATGAAGCTGGGTATTTTTTATAGTTTAGGCTTCCGTTACGTAATACCAGTTCCCATGGGAACAAGATTAGGTCAAATGATTGGACTTGTTTGTTAAGTTCTGGATGGAAACGTGCGATATAAAACGCGTCTTTTATTCTCCTATTCATCCATGGATGAGCGGTGGTTAGAACGTCCCACGAGAAGGGTGGATGTTTCTTTATGTGTTTAGCTGGCCCCGACTGCCCGGCAACATCGCAATGCTCGTTGACACCAACCTCCAGGTTGCGTGCTGTTTCACCAACCTGAAGTTGAAAAACATTATTGCCCAGAAAAAGTCCCCAAAGCGCCCTCGCCCCCTCAAGATAGCCCGTCCCTAACATTTTCGTCTGTTTCATTTTACGAACGTAAAGCCATTCAAATTCATGCCCGTTAACTTACGAAAAATTACTCGACAGTAGAAATCCACCTTCTCAAACTCACTAATAATAATTCATAAAGCATGACCATGATTTGGAAATCTGATTTCAATTAGCATTGATGTTTACAATTTTATTTCTTCGTTTTCTTGGTAGTTTTAGACTCGATTGAAAGTTTCATAGCATTTCCAAACACTTGGAAGTTCGTCAAAAATACTCCGCTGCGCGTCGTATTTTAAGCTCTCTTCTCGGTGGTTGGAAATGTATCTCGTGTTTGATATATTACTTATATAAAATAGCTTTGATTCCGCAACTGTCATAGTTAATTTGTGGTTACTTCTGCCGAGAATTTCAGTGACTGGGAGTTTTGTCACTGATGTTATGTTTTTAAATCGAATTTAATTTCTGTTTGAACTATTCCGTCGTAACGCGCCATGAGCCTATGGATATGGCGCTGTACAAATCCCTCAGGACTTTTATGATTTATTGCGTTCGACGAAGGAGAACGCAAGCCCAATAAATACCTGTGCCTTTCGAGTGTTGGTTGTCCTGTGAACGGTTATATGCAGAAAAATCTACATCCCTGTAAGGATACCAAAATGGCCCCTTTGCTTGATTTTTGCAGGGGCAAGTATCGCCGGGAAACTGGTACTGAGTTTTCTTTGCGAAGAAAACGTGACTGTCGCGTCTTCGGTACAAGGGACCTTACGACGAGAACGTCGCCAAACAAAAGTTATTGTCCTGCACGTGCGTTATCCATCTTTTTACATTTCTCAGTCGTCCTCTGCAAATTCCAAATAGAAATTTGCGCTGATACTTATAATCACACTAAATAAATTTTGGTAGCTGCGAGATTCTTACGTAAAATTTATACGTATTGTTTTGTAGAATTTGTCGTCGGTGTCGTCGTCATCGTTTCTTTTTTTTTTAACAACAACAACAACAACAACTTTATTAAAACCAAATATAATAGTTAGTGGATGGCCTACCCCGCAAATAGCTAGAAAAAGCTAATCGAGGCGGGATAAGCCAAATACAAGAACACACCTATTGAAAGACAATTTTACACAACAACAATTAGTTTAACAAATTAAAGGTACAAATTACAAAAGGACTGATTGTTGACAAATATCTATTACGTAATAATTAAAGACCAACAAATCTACTCGCAACTATGTTTTACTTACTATTAAAGTCCCTAGTTTTGTGCCTCACGTGTGTTGGATTTTGTGTACTGAGTGCGTTGTGCGGTGGAATTCTGACGCTCGAGGGGCTCTAAAATAGAAAATCATAACGTACGGGAATGCTATAGCCTTGCTGAAAAAGGATTTTTCTTTCCTCCACGGCCGCAAAGACATAGTTTCACGGCGCTTCAAATGCGTTTTGAAAACAGATATTAAGCAGTATTAACAGTCATGGACGTGTACACGGACTTCATGTGGATTCTCAAGACTTTTGAAAACAATATAATTTGGTTTTATCAACTGGGTTGATAATGTCAATTGGCCACCGTAAAGAGATTCAAGTGCTGACGTTTCGAGCGTTAGCCCTTCGTCGGAGCGAAATAATAATGGCCCGATTTATACTAGAAACGGATCATCCGTCAAGACAGATCATCCTTCAAGACGGATCCTCCGTCTAGTATAAATACGGGACGAACTATTTTTTGACGGATTATCCACGCTTCAAACGTCGATGGATTTTTTAGAACGATCGATAAAACCATTGAGTGTATAAGTGTTGAAAAAGCCGTAAAATAAAATCAGAGAAATACAACAACATAGAAATGACATCAAAGGAAACTGTCACCCACGGCCCCCTTGGTCTAGTCGGATGCTCTATGGGTCCTCTATCCACCAAGCAACTGGAGACTGGAGACGTTCAGGTTTTCAGATTAGGTATACGGTACAATTGGAGGGGGGGGGATTTTCGCAGGGGCGGATCTAGGAGGAGGGCGCAGGGGGTGCGCACCCCTCCCTGAGATGACCTGCGACTTTATAACTAGTATTCTGCTTACGTCACCCATCAATTACGCATTTCTTAGTGGTTCCCCCCACCTAAGAAAAATCTTGGATCCGCCCATGTTTCAGATTAGGGTACTCCTGGATATACCGAGAATTTTTTCGTCATGGTATTCGATATATATATTTTTTTTATTACTGGCAGGTATAAACTACATTTTTTTAGGTGATTCCCTAGTTTTGCACTGCGCATCCTTACTGCGCATAACAAAATAGTGGCCATGAAAAGGAGCTTTTGCAGAAAGATCATTAAATGGGGTTGATCGAAGAGTAAAAGTTAATGAAAACTTCGGTAGGCCGGTTTTCTAACCATGATTCAAACATTTGTACAACGTATTAAGCGGTAATGTCAGTTGTTGATCGAGTTGGACTTAGCGAGGATGACTGTTAAACTTGTAACGAGCCACTACATTGGCATTTAAGCTCCCACTCTATCATATGACGTCCTAATTGTAGTATCTCGATAAAAGTTCCTTAAAATATATCTTCGATGCTGTCTTCAACCTTCCAAGGACCTTCCAAGGCTGTATGCCATTCTGAAAACTCGCTCAAAAATCAGAAGAAATGCAGGCTGTGCGCCCATTCAGCAGCCCTACCGCTATAACGAGTACGGTGACCCCCATTTTTTATTTCATTATTTTAATAAGAATAGTGTTTCCTTTCAATAAGAAAAAAATGGCCAGAAATATATGGACAGTTTTCTGGAAATTGAACTAAATTGTACGGATTGAGCTATAAAGGTTGAACAGCGCACATCAAAACTAAGTCTATTTTGGAGCGTAAAGTAAAAACAAAGGTATTCAAAGACATTGTTTTGGTACATAGGTGAATAAAAAGTAGATTCAAGTCAAATGTTGTGGGATGGTGCAAGCTTTAAGGAAAAAAATGGAGCTTAGTTGTCTCGTTTTGGGTTATGCACGGCTCTTGCGAAAGAAGCGTAATTAGCCATATTCGTCAGCGCTGTCACGTGGAAACGAGCACGACCCCCACTTTTTATTACGTTTTTAGATTTTCTTGACTTGTTGCAACCGTGTGAGGGGACTGGGGACGAGCAAACCTTTTGCACGTGAGCTGTGCAGCGAGTCGAGAAGGTATGTGTCTGTGTATTTCCAGACAATTTCTCTGAAGTTTTAGCAGATTATTCGCAACCAAAAACAAGAAATGCTTTTTCCTTCGCCTGAGGAATGCAGTCTGCAAGAGACGAAACTTGAGGTGAGTTTACTTCAGTATAATGGAGCTTGTTGTATGCCATATACACTGATGTACATGTACTGAGAAAAACTGATGGTCGGCTTATCGCCAGTTGGTTTCTAGGCGGGGATATTTTATAGATATTTCACATTTATAGATATTTCACTTAACACTCAGCGTGACTCACAGTGCCTCTCTTCACCCAGGTGTAAAATTGGGTACCGGCGAATTTACTGCTGGGGGGTAACCCTGCGATGGACTAGCATCCCATCCAGGGGGAAGTAGAAATACTCTCTGTCGCTTCATGCTACAGAAACCGGGATAAGCTCCGGCCTGATGGGCCACTTGGCCTGAATGCAGTTGACCTTACTGTAACTTAATTGCTAATATTAGTGTCGGCATTAAGTTATTTGCGAGTCCAAAAACAACTTGTTTCTGTGTAGTTTTTTTGCAAAATATACGGCTACTGTTACATGACTTGTAATATATCTGAGCTTAATTTTGATAAAAGTTCATTTGCTAAGAGAGAACCTCATTTCTTGAGACAAGTTGACCCCTAACCACAAAACGGTTATTATAGATGACTTATTACCAGCATATCTCTGGTTCCCTTTCATTCCTGGGATTAGTTTTTGCCATCCCTGTTCTATTGGAGGCTCACTTCACTTTTGGCAGTTTTGACCATATTTGGAAATTCACATGACCAGAACACATAAACACTTAAAACTCGCACAGCTTACATCTTTCTCTGCCAAAAGTGAAAGCAGCCTCCAATAGAACAAGCCTACGTTGCAGCTGGACGTGTCACATAATCCTCGGTATAGTCCGTCTGTGCAATGGCTCCCAAAAGCTTGTTACGACCCCCTGCAGGTTTGCAAGGATCTGTGTATTCATTTCTGATTGGCTAGTTTCGTATTATATCATGTAATTGTCACGCAACAATTTGAGAAGCGTACACTTTGAAAAACAAAAGTCGTAAAGGTCCATATATTGTAATTTATGCTGTCATTTAATAGATAAGAGTCATGAAAGAGTATTGCTCGAGAAAGGGTGGAAACAATTCGACAAGCTTGCCGAATTGAATATTCTGGAGTTATCGATCCGATTGATAAGCAAGTACATCTGCAAAAACTGTGTTGCAGAACTGAAAAAAAAAAAACGGAGAAGACTTCTTCAGCAGATAGACAAGTTAGAAGAAGAACTTACCGGTAAATGTCTGCTGGAAAAAAGATAAGCGACTTGAGGATACTGAACAGGTTTGCGGGTCAAATTCGTTCAAAATGTTGACTTTTATTGTACTTAAACTGTGTGTATTTTTCTTTCTTTTACAAAAAACAGAAATCCAAAATCTTTTTTCACTCCGGAGTTATTGCGAATTTCCTTTTGTGCGTGACTCATTGCTTCCAACAGAGGGAATTTCCTTTGCTCACATCGCTAACTTCTGTCGTTGCAGTACAGCTTTGGCTGGAGATTTTGGATGGAGAGAGAAAAGAACAGGAAAAAAGCGAGAAAAAAGTCCTTGGGTTCCAAAGGCTGATCGGTGGTACTGTAAAAAGTAAGCAGGGAAATTTTGTGAAACATAGAAATGCTGGCAGAAAGCAACACAACGACTGAACGAAACACTAAATATTGCCAAAAAAATGTCAAAGAATTCTATTGAACCAAGCGAAGGTTTGGATTCCGGAATGGTGGATTCTAGGCGTTCTTTATCGGACGAATCTGTTGAAATATCACACGACAACAGCGACAAATTCATACTATTATAAAGGAACACAAGACTGAAGAGCCGATACACTAAACAATACAGTACTGCTATCCAATGACTCTTAACCTAAGAATATTAGAAGGTTCTTCCTGTATGCACCGGTACACGGACAGAAAAGAAGGAAAAGCAATCATGAACAAATATTTTGTAGATGCGTGCTACATACCCTGCTTCACGCATTTCGGAGAGCATGCTTTCCTGATCGGTGGCTTGCTCGTGATTTTCGTTCGCCTTTTTTGAAGCCCTTCTACTCTTTGGTGATCTTTTTCCTCTCACTGGGCCAGAAATTGTTCAGTGTTTTTCCCATCGTGGTCAAAACCCTTAAGACATTACCACATTATAATTCTGCCTCAGAATTGTTGGCAAAAGATACTTTGATCTTGAAATAATATCTACCACCACTTTCCCGCGAGTTTTGCGAGATTGAACCTGATTGGTACATTAAGGTGATAAACTGGAAAACCACTCCCTGTAGGAGTGCTATGTTTACGAAACTTTCTTTGCCATATTTCTCGGCGAAATTTTTCGTGAAGTTTGTCATCTTTGAGCGGCTAGTTTGCATATGAGAATTCATCTTAGAAGAGTGAAATTTTGCTCAATGGTACATGAATCCCTCTTCTCCAAAAGTGTATCAGGCTTTAGCTTATTTGATTTTCGTTTTGAAGATATAAGTCCAAATGCTCTGTCAATCCGAGAAAAGTATGTGAACAAACTTTGAATTATAATAACTTTTTTTGAGAGCTAATCTGACGATTCCCCGGCACACTTTTAAAGCCAAACATGTGCTGAGTGGCATGCAGTCATTGTTTACTTCAAAGGGCCAAAATCCGACACAAGTTTGCCGCACTTATAAGCATTGTTCTATTTGCATTTAACTGACTACAGCTTCTCTTATATTTAATTTTACCAGTTAAAAACATTTCCACGACATTCTTGGTTCTATAATCTTTAAAATGATGTATAGGTTTAGGCACTTCCCGCAAATTACGCGCATGTGAAGATCTTTTTCCGCAAAGCACCCGTGAACCTGTTCAGTAACCTTGAGTCTTCCATAAGCCATCGCAACAGCGATATCACAACGACAACACTGGAACCACGAGCACTTCTGGTGCGATAAAAAAAGTAAAAGATTTGCCGTATCCTGTTGTCAAATTCACGAATACATTGTGGCCTCCAAGAAATGTCTTTAGTGTGTTTTCTTGTTCTAGTAGAAGTTGATCGATTTCAAACATTCATCACTGATCTCCGTCATTTTTGTTTTCACGGGAAAAACAAGGAATATCAACTTGTTACGTGACTGCACAGTTGACTGCACGTCTACTGCACGTGAAGTAAATTAATATTGGACAAATCGAAAAGCTCGATAGAAAGCAATATGATACTAGCCAATCAGAAATGAATACACAGATTCTTGTAAACGGAACAAGCTTTTGGGAGCCGTTGCACAGACGAACTATACCGGCGGTTTTGTCCGTCTGTGACGCAGGCTACAATAGAACAAGCATGGCAAAAAACTAATCCCAGAATGACAGGGAACCCAAGATGGGGTGGTTAGAAGTCATCTATAGCAACCGTTTTGTAGTTAGGGTTCTCCCCCTTAAGTTGTTTCACAGCAAATTTTACGGGCAAAATTGTAGGGTGGGGGGTGGGGGCTATGTTATTTTGGAAAGGTATTTAGGGGTGTTTCTGCTGTCTTCAAACCTTGGTTGAGCCAAGATACTTATCTCTTACTAACCGAGCACGAGGGCCGTACTGGGGAATATTGGCCCTAGGTCATGGCAGTACGGACCGAGCGCAGGGAGGTACATACAAATACGACCAAGGGCCAATATTCCCCAGTATGGCTCGAGCAAGCTAGGTTAGTTAGTAGTTTATTATGTGGCACTCGGGTCATGTATGCTTGTTAAAAATGCACTTTTGGCTACTTAATTCAGAAATTCTCCGTCTTATTAAACGTGTTGAACTCTGAAAGTACAAGCAATCACAATTTTGAAAACATTTTTTTTAATTAGAGACTTTATATACTTTTTTGTTCCACGGTTCTAGTTGCAAATTTCATTTTTTCCAACTTTAGAAAAAATACGTGGCTTTGGTCCGTATGGCAAAATCCCAACCAAGAAAGAACCAAACAGAACGCTCAGATTTTCCTTCCTATTGTAATAAGTCTTTTATTTTGACACTATTTTGGTCTACCACATGTGCCTCTACTCAATACTAGTCATTTAATAATATACTGTATGTGTACAACTGAGCTACAAGAATGGAATGAGGGAGTGCAACTCAACAATATCTGTATCTAAATTTTCACTACAATAATCCATACACATCCACGACTCGCAACCTTATGGTAACCCTTGCCTGGGGGATACTCCCTTATATGGGGTATACAGGGACACGCCTCTGGATAGGGTATGGTTTTTGACCCCTCAGCCCTGAACAGGGTATAATAATTCAAGCAAGTCTGTCCTAAACAAAGTATGGATATTAAGGAGTCGTCCAAGACAGGGTATGGCTTCAAGACTTCTAAGCATATCCAAAAATTTAATCAGAAATGTTCATCAGTATTTATTTAGCCGATTATCAGTTAACATTCCATCATTTTCAGGACTAGATATTAGCACTGTATAATATAAAAATGATTTCCTTAGTCCTAAACAGGGTACAGGTATGTGTATTTTTACGTTATTTTAGTCCTAAACAGGGTCAGGTTTCAGACTTCCAGCGGCACCCCTCTACACAAACATGGATATCAAGTGCCCCCCCCCCCCCCCCGACCCTTGATGTACATGTATTTGTCTAGTTCAGTATTTTAAAGTTAATGTTAAAGTTATTACCAATTCTGAGTCACTGGAGCTCAGAGAAGATGATTCTTGGGAGTGTAGTTCATCGAGGTCACGCATCATTGCTGCTACTTTCAGCCAGGTGTGTCTTGGTCAACACTTACCCTCTTAATACTATGTATAATGGGAGAGACAGAGTTGAGATACTGTTTAATGCTTGATAAAATAGGGTGTTGTGTACATGCATGTGATTGTTACCATTGCTATAGAGGGGGGTTGGGTTATGTTTGAAGGACTTTCCATGTAATTTTGCCAATGCCCCCTGTGTGCTAATAAATGCCCCCTTAAACTGGTTTGTAAAATAAGCAAGATTTGTATGGCCACCGTTATTATTTGCCCCCAAAAAGAAACACTTGTCAAGAGAATTAATTTCTTTGCCTTAAAGATTAAGTTAAAGTAAATCAATGTTAGTGGTACACCCCCTCCTAAGAAAGATCCTGGATCTGCCCCTGTTTCAGATTAGGGTACTCCTGGATATACCTATACACAAACATAAATATCAAGTGCCTCCCCCCCCCAGACCCTTGATGTACATGTAGTTGTCAAGTTCAGTATTTTAAAGTGATTACCGATTCTGAGTCACTAGAGCTGAAAGAGGATGATTCTTGGGAGTGTAGTTCATCGAGGTCAGTATAGTCGGAGCCAGTAGACTCGCACGAATCATTGCTGCTACATTCAGCTAAGTGTGTCTTGGTCAATGTATGGAGTTTTGAAGCTATACTTCTATCTTTAGTTAATGGAAATTACAGGAACATTGCCAAAAACATGAAAATAAGGCTAGGCAGGCCAGGGTAGCTTTTTCGATACAAATCTCTTAAATTTAAATCAGTCATAACTTCAGAGAAAGAAAAACAGGCATTTTCTGATTGTGAGTCTTGATGGTTTTGTGTGTTGTTGGTGACTGCCAAAGAGCCTTCATCTGGGGGGTCAGGGGTCAGAAGAGAGTGGACGGGGTTCATGACCCGGAGAATACTAATACAATTTCTAGTATTGTCTCATGTAACAGACAGATTACTGAATTTAACGGCACATAGTGTGTAACCCAAACTGCAAAACACCACTAGTACCTGGTCTGCGTGTATTCTAGGACTCGACAAAATCCCCATCTGGTCATCTGGGACAAGTAGATTTTCCTGTCTGGGAAGTAACTTTCACTGCTAACTTGCCCAACAGGCAAGAACACAGATACAATAATTGTAAAAAAAACAGTTTCAAAAATAGCAGTAAAATTTAGGCACATTAGGTCATAGGTAATCAAAGCTTTTATTTGACTAGAATCGATAGAATCACTCTCCTAATGATTTAACTTTAAAAAAAAAAACATTCCCCACGGCCTTTTTTGGTTGTCTTCCCAATAAATATGAGAAGCAACCTATACCATTAACTAAACTTTACGTCATGTACCGATTGTGTCTCTAGTAAGATTCAACTGGACATTTTAGTTTTGTAAATTATAAAACCAAAAACACAAAAGAACACATTACTGTACACGTACAAGTAGGTAGAACAGGTTAATTGAGCCAAACGAAAGGCCTACATCCGAGTAGACCATTTGACTTTTGAGCAGGGGAGGGGGGTGATTATTTTTGTATGTGCATGAATATCTTTTGTAACCCTACATATCTTGCTCTAGGAACTTTTTTCTCGAGATGTGTGTCCATGATATTTTTTGTCCATGTAAAGCCATTGATACACGGTTCAACATTGTTGAGCAACAAATGTTGCGACAAACGTTGAACAGTGTATCATGCAATGTTGAATGTTGAAATATGCCATTCAACATGTTGAACGTTGTTGAATGAAAATAGAGCTTGGCTCTATTCCGTTCAACAAGTTGCCATTTGTTGAACGTCTTGGGAAAACGCAAAAACGTTTCAACTTGAGTCGCACAATGTTCAACATTTTGTTGATCAACAAAAGTTGAAAGATGTTGAACCGTTTATCATTGGCTTAACATGCAGGCTTTTTTTATGTGGACATGTATTCAGTAGGAATAGTTGCTTTTCTAGATCTGTCGCATTGCTAAATTAAAATTAACCCATTGACTCCTAAACCGGCCATAACCGGCCGTGACAGACCTTGACCTTTGTTCAGTGATACCCAGATGATATTGATTGGGCAAATGGTGCTTGAAATATGCACACAAATGCTTAGAAATCTCTGCCAAAAACTAGGGGAAAAATTTCCCTCACTTACCCTTGGATATTCCATGTTAAGCATTTCCCGTCTCATTGATGATTTTGTGGCAATTCTTGAACCGAAAGCAAACCCAGTAAAAGGCCCACAAATGCCTAAAAAAGACGTGAGGAAAGGGGAAAGGAAAAGCGAAAAATAAATATAGAGAACTAGAAAAGTCTAAAGAGGTGGGTCACTTCCTCGTCCAGAAACTATCTTGATATTTTGATTTGTGTGCATGCGCGAGCTAAAATGTCATTAAATGTGACGCTAGTGAAAAACCTGGCATGTCTTAACTTTGCAAATGCATTTTAGAGAAATTTGAAGCATATTTAGCCTATAACTGACTAGAAAATGTTAAAAATGTCTAGAAAACACGTTTTTTTAAAAAATCTCCAGGAGTCAATGGGTTAAAGATAATTGGAAAATTAAACGAGACTTACCTGTAAGTTGAAGTTTGATTGAAATTCTATCCGTCACCAAGCGCTGAGGGATTATGTGAGATAGCATTGCGCCTGCGCGAACTCAGTTTTTAAAGCACTTGCCATGTGTGCAGGGGAAAGAAAACCCAGACCAGCAAAATGGGAGGGCCTTAAAAGGGAGGGCACGTAATCCCTCAGCGCTTGGTGACGGATAGAATTTCAATCAAACTTCAACTTACAGGTAAGTCTCGTTTAATTTTCCAATTCTATTCCGTCACCGCGCTGAGGGCTCACGTGAGACTTCAAAGCCCACTACACACATGAACAGAGTAATGACCAACCAAGCAACTCATATTGGTCAAAACCAGTTTATTAACTTACTCTTGTAACAAAACGTTAGAAAAGCTATCTGTGTTGATAACAGGCTTGCTATAAAACTTTGCAAAAGTGTCAGGTGAGCTCCATCCTGCAACTGATAAGATGTGCTCTAATGGTACAGATTTCAACAGAGCCTTAGATGTTGCGGCAGCCCTAGTACTGTGGGGCTTGAAAAGGTTTACATCAATTCCTGACTTATGCATTACAGCTTTGACCCATCTACTGATGGTGTCCCGGGAAACTGGTTTAAATGGCCTGTAATGACTAATAAACAATTGTTGTGCACCTCCACGTAAAGAAGAGGTACGATCAAGATATACAAACTTAACAACAGTGGGTTTCGACCTTGGCTTAGACTGTTTAATAGGCCTGGAGATAATAAAAGTCACAGAAGTTTCTGAAACAACCATGTCCTCCAAAGACAAGTAGTGAATTGTCTGCCCCCGTTGAGCTGATACTAAGGACATTAAAGTGACTAATTTTAAAGTCAGGTCCTTTAGTGAGCAGTCTGTAATAGAGATTGTCTTAAGATAGTTCAGAACCTTGCTCACATCCCATGTCTCAGTATATCTTGGGTTGGAGGGTCTTGCTTCGTAAACTCCTTTTAAGAACCTCTTAACACTCTCTTGTGCTCCAAAAGTCATCCCGTCCACAGGCTTTAAGACACTGGACAGAGCAGACCTTGCAGTGTTAATACCACTGTAACCGATGCCTGACTCAAATAGCTCCACTAAAAAGTCTAGTGCCTGGGGGACGGTGGCAGAAACTGGATCAATCTGTTTTTTATGACAATATGTAGTCCATCTTTTGATGTAAGATGAATATTGCTTTGTAGTTCCTTTCCTCCAGGACTGTAAGATGATGGAGGTTGCCTTTTTGAGAAATTCCTTGTGTCTCATAGGACTGCCGGACAATCTGCATGCAATCAGAACCATTTTCCTGAATAGGGGGTGGACTTCTTGTGGCATCCCCGGCATTTGTAAGGCAGTTCGTTGTTGTGGTAACACTCTTGGAACAGCCACTAACGTGCGAAGAAGTTTGGGATACCAACTCTGGGTTGGCCACATTGGAACTATCATCAATCCCTCTGCACAATCGGTTTGTATTTTCTGTAGGCATCTTGCAATTAAACTGAAAGGAGGGAAAGCATAGAACAAGTGTTTATCCCATGTTACAGAAAATGCATCAATAAAGGCTGCCCCTGGGTCAGGTTTCCAGGATACATAGCATGGAACCTGATGATTTAGTCTGGATGCAAAGAGATCTATGGAGGGCTCCCCCAGATATCTGTGATCTGTTGGAAAATATCAGATCTTATCATCCATTCCTTGTTGTCTGAGAAAACGCGTGATTCCCAATCTGCCTCAACATTTTTTGTCCCTGGGATATGAGCAGCTGTTAACCATATTTGTTTTTCTATGCACCACTGCCAAATATCTTTAGCAATAGTGTGACATTCCCTAGAATGTACACCTCCCATAGCATTAATATAGTTCACAGTTGTAGAGTTATCAGAGTAAATCTTAACGTGAATGCCTTGCTCATTTTTGCAAAATGCCTTAAGTCCAAAAATTGCAGCTAACAGCTCCAGACAATTAATGTGATATTTTGCTTCTTCCTCTGACCATCTACCTCCTATTTTCTCTGTCTCTTTGACAGCTCCCCATCCTTTAGTTGATGCATCGGTGTAAATTATTACATCAGCCTTTGAATTAGGCAATAATATGGGGTAGTTATTGGTCTGTATGTTATCATACCACCACTTTATCTCTGAAAAGCTTTCTTGGGATAATCTCATTTGAGCATTATAATTGCCATAGTTTTGTCTTAAGGCTGTAGTTTTATCCCTCTCAAGTTGTCTATAATACAGTGGTCCATACAGATAAGATCCCAGGAAAACTTGACACTAAAAACCCTATAAAGCTAGCTAGTTCCTGGATTGGGAGCTCAACCAGCTCCATCATTTTCTTGCATCTTTCCCTTATGCGCTGGATTTTTTCCTATGTTAAGGAGACAGTCATATTAACTGAATCCAAGACAAATCCCAGAAATGTAAGGACTTGAACTGGCTGTAAGACCGACTTATCAGAATGTAGGATAAAACCCAATGTTGAAAATAAGTCACAGGTATCATTAATATTGGCTTGGCAGTCCTCCACACTCTCCCCTTGTGAATAAGAGTCATCAATATAGCCTACATTTAGGTGACCCTTCTGGCGCAGCGTAGCATACACTGGCTTAAGGATTTTTGTGAAGAGTCGGGGTGCACAAGCCAGACCATTTGGTAGACATGTAAACTGAAACAATCTACCTTTCCAGCAAAACCTCAGATATTTTTTATCATCTTTGTGAATTGGCACTGAGTAGTATGCGTCACGCAGGTCTACTGAGGCCATATAACAGTTTGGAGTCATAAGCCTTATTGCCGATTGTAAGGTATCCATCTTAAAATGTTGATACTCCACATGTTCATTCAAATTCTTCAAATTTAGAATTAATCTAAACCCTCCATCTTTCTTAGGGCGTACGAATATAGTAGAAATATATTCGCCAGGGCAATGTGTGGTTTCTGAAATCACACCTTTGGTCAGCAGTGTATCAATTTCATTGTCCTGTTTTGTAAAATTTATTTCTTTTGGTGGCATAAACTGCATTGGCTCTCCATTTTCAAACTCAATGTTATAATTTTTCACACTATTAAGTATGAAAGGATCTGAGGTTATGCATTGCCACTGAGAGGTAAATTGTTTCAGTCTTCCACCTGTAATTTTAATAGATTGCTCTAACACATTTCGTACCTCAACGTTGGTAGCAGTCTGATTCATTTTGACTTCCCCTCCTTCTTCCTCTTGAAGTTCGGAGGATGTTTGTGGCCGTTTTTCCACGAGCCTAAACATTGCCAAACAATTGGTCAGTGATCGGAACCGACGAGGAGCAAAGATGTTTGTATTCCTCGTGTAAATCCGGTTTAATAAATTCCCTTCGTCTTTGATTGAGTTCACTGTTTGCATTAGCGAACAATGTAAGTGCATCTGTTGACTTTTGAAGAAGTTCGTTTCCCGCTGGGAGTGACGACAAGTGCTCAAGGAGTTTGTCGATCATATTTGTCAACGCGCACATTCCTTTGAAGATGGATGTCTGCACCTTTTGCAGTCTAACATCTTGGGACCGGACTGTTGGAGTAAGGTGGTCCCATACTGGTTGATTGACTCGTACTTTTGTCAAGAATTCACAGTTCTCTGGTCTGGGATACTTGTTCAACTTTTACTGAAGTTTCTCTTCAGGCAGCCCTTCTTCGAGCATGGCATTCACTACATTCGCCAGCTCTGTGTTTACACTTGGGCCCGTCTCCTCTTTCTTCAGCTCTTGTTTCAAGCTGTTAAGTTCCTCAAATTTTCCTTCATTAGAAGGCATTTTGTGAGCCCCGGCTGAGTCAGCCAGCTTTGTCACAGCTTCTTCTAAGCTCGTAGTTTGGTCATCTCGCTTCTTCTTCGTGGGGGGCTCTTCGCTGACCTCGTGGTCATTCTCGGCAGATTTTGCCTCCTGTTCTTCCTCCGTGTCAACATATTGTACTTCAAAGTCTGACTGAAACTGTTTGAAGGACTCAGCAATAGTCTTGGATAAATCTTGAGACATCTGGGTGAAACTCTGTCTCAGCGTAGCGGCCAGCTCTTGTAAACCATGTGAGTCAGTTTTGGCGCCATCGGCGCCATCATCTCTTTCGATGATTCTAACATTTGCTTCAATGTGTTCGCTTCTAGAGCCACTACGTTTCCTTTTTAAGTTGTCTTTCTCGCCCTTAAGCTCAGATTTATCCGAGGTCTCGGGCATTTTTAGAGAATTATCGCTTAAAACTAAAATTCTCAGCGTGTTGAAAAACCAAACGTCTGTTCGCTCCAAAGGCGGCAACACACTGAGTTCGCGCAGGCGCAATGCTATCTCACGTGAGCCCTCAGTGCGGTGACGGAATAGAATTGAACATGGTTGAACAAGGTACTTTCTCAGAGTTTGTAACTGACCTGTGATCACCAGCTCATTGCTTTTACATACAGTGGTATTGAATATAAATATATGTGTTAAAGGCTGGGACACTTCTTCACGACTAAATTCAAGCTCCACCAAGGCAAATACATAGATGACATGACAAAGAAATGGCCAGCTTTCACCAATTTAAAAATCCGTCTGCCCACTCACAAAAATCCACAAACCAAAACCGGTAGGTAGACGAAATATTTTGGGCTTTGACTGCCCAGCAGAAAATGCTTAACAATTATTCCACAAGCGCACGTTGGATATGAGTTGGCTATAACCACCTCATATCCAACAAGCGCAAGTGGAATAATTGTTTTGTTAAAAACGCCCAAAAATATTGTACAAACATTTGTGAAAAATGCATTCTTTTACGCGTACACCTACCATATTTGTAGGTCAATGGTATATGAGCTCATATACCATTGCCTCTAAACCAATCAAAACTCAGGAAATGCAATATACCATAGCTAGCTTTTAATAAATACATATATTTTCTTTTGTGGATCACTTGCACATTTTTGATTGATGGGCCTATCTCATGCATAGCATGCAAACTTATCTAGGGGGTCTGGGGGAAAATTTTGAAATTTAGAGCACGGCTTCTGAAATCACTGGAAATGTGTTCTGTCATAGTTGGCATTATTGTGCCACCACCATGGATTTGACAAACTGTAGACTAGCATTGTACAAGAGTTCCTAAGTTATTATGTACGCCCAGAAAACCCATCTGAGAAAGGAAGAAGTGCTAGTTACCCTCTTATCCACATACTTGAACTACAGTGTAGAAGAGTACCAGTGCAAGTGATGAAGCAGGGCTCGAAATTAACTTTTCGTTTGGGAGTCAGCTGGTGACTAACAGAAAAATTTTGGTCGCCAGAATGGGGCGAGGAAAAGTGAGCCTGCACGTGAGCTAAACACGCTCGAACAAACTCGGGGATTTAATAAATACAACACCAATGTTCTCAGACACGGCTGCGATCGTGATTTGAGGCTATGTACAAATTTTGTGTGGACATACGGCCAGATTTTCCGGTTCCATACTTTACATTAAAAGAACATTTGCACATTCGGGAACAATCGTTTGCTCCATTCACGCTTTTCTTCACAGCTTTCTTTGGGGTTTCTGGGCCGTCCATGAAGAAGTTTGACCATCCTCCGCGAGAGTCTCCATGTGCAATGCGCTGTCATGTTTGTTTACATTTTGCCCTGCTCCCATTGGATAGTTATCTGACACATGTGAAATGCCGACTTGACACCTTGCAAGTGGAGGAATTCAAAAATCAATAGCTCAAGTGCAGGCTCACTTTTCCTCGCCCCATTCTTCTCACCAGCTTCCCCGGCTCCCCGGTTGCGTTGGAGAAGCTGCCACTGAAGTTATTTTAATGGTGAGACAAACACGGTTCTTTTGCTTTCCTTGACGCCTTTCGCTGCCAAAAAATACCATCCTTGGGCCAGGCCCCTACACAACCCCATTGCTCGTACCAGTTTCAGAAGAAGCCGCTGAAACAATATGGCGCGCTGTAAACATAGTGTCGACGTTTCAAAGTTCATTCAATTTTTACGATTTTCTTGTAATATTCAGACATTATTTTAGAGGAGACGGAACGGTTGAGGTTTTATACTAGCTACCAGATCTGAATGATTGCCTAATATAAAGAATCATTTCCTTGTGTAAAGATTTAAAAGCAAAAGTTGTGTTGTGGCTTTTTTTAGTTATAGGACAAACCACGAGTCACCAGGTGGCGACCAGTTCTGAAAATTTAGTCGCCAGTGCTCAATTTTTGGTGACTAGTGAGTTCGAGCCCTGTGAAGTGCCTGGGCAAGCAAGATTTGAGAGTTGTTTTCCAGGAAGAACAAGCTCTAATTAAATTTTGTTTCAAGCCCTGATATCCCAATGGGGGGGGGGGGGGGTCTTTTATAATTATGGGAACCTGAGAACCAAACCCTTACCCTTCCATAGCCTAGGTGCCCCTTTCATGTACCTTCAATATGATTATCATGATGTTACCCCTTTCACATATCTACAGAAAGGTTTAAGTACTGACACCTCTTTTTATAATTTTTTTACTTGCAGTGCCTCTTAATATAATATATGAATCAACTTGGTGGGGCTCTTTGAGGTGTTTTGAAAAGCTTTTTTAAATCCCTTCATCATTGGAGACCCAAGGGCAGTTCCCTAGCCTGCAATCCTTTTGGTTCACACTAAGAATCCATTCCAATTTGGATGCCCACAATTTAATGTACAGACCAAAAGGATTGTGGTCTCTGGTATTAAGCTCTCGCTTGTAACCAGAGAAAATGTGCTTACAATAGTACAATATTTTATTTGCAAGTGTACCAAGGATTTGTTTTTTCCCCATAGATGCATTGACGATTTCATTGAAAATTATACAGCGTCAGTGCGTCATATGCTGAATGTGTAGCAACAGGTGAGTGATATATAGTTTCTGGCTTTCAGCAAAATTTTTGTAGTCTACTACTGTAGTAACTTGTGATCAGGCATCTTTTTTTAAAGAAGGGGAAAAAAGTATGCCTGATACTACTAACTGGTTGCCATCTGTCCTATAAGTTAGCTGTCAAACCACTGTTTGTAGTTGGCATTAATTTCATGACTTGGATTTCTTACCAGGAGCAAAAAATATCTGCAGAATAATTCGGCAGACACACAATGACTGCATGAAAATAAGAATTTGTTTGGAAGAAGATTGAACTGGTGTTGGTGAATTATTTCTATGACAAATTTCTTCTATAACAACATTCAAGTTGGCTTACAATGCTGGTGATTAATGAATTCATAGCCATTGTTGCTTTCATTTGGTAAACATTTCATTTAACACCTTTGTAACTATTTGAAAAACTTGTTGGGCTAAACACCAAAACATCTCCATGTAAACAAATTACACGTATTTCAAGCATTTAAAACGCTCTCTATGCTCTGCGTTTGGAGAATTTTCTGAATAGTCCAGTTTCGAGTTAGCCAAGACTGCTGAACAAAAAGACTTAATACTCAGTTGTACAGGGTTAACCTCAATCCGATGAAAAATAGAGGGGGTAAGTTTCTAAAGAAACTGATGCTGTGTCAGTGGGAAGTATAACAATATAATTTGGTTTCAAAAAAAATACATTGTATTAACAAATACCAGCAGAAAAGCACTGAAGCGTAAGAACAATGCACAAAGTTGTTAATAGCGGTCTTGGTTAAGTACTCGAAACTGGACTATTATACTGCAAATTCGACAGGGTTTCGGCTAAACAGGTTAAATAATTCAAACTCGTCCTCCCTGTAAACATACTTCGTCTCAACCAGAAGCCTCATTTAAGCATAAGCATAAGCAGTGTTTCTCGACCAATCTGATAATAAGTCAAACTGTAGCTTTTTACATGAGATCCGAGAAGAATATGAATCATGACCTCCTTCCCTTTGATGGTAAATAGAGAGGGAGGGCTCGATTACAGGTCACTACTGTACATGAACAAAATGCATGCAAGTTGGGGCTTCCCATATAATATCATTATTTCAAATACTTCCCTTGGGTTGGGAGTTAACATTTCATCTGTGGCAAAGCCAAGTTGCTTGTGGTACAGTATGGAGTGTTCTTGTGAGCTCAGGGACAACTGTTTTTTTTTTCCATACATGTGTGAATGTCACATTGCTTAAAGAATCTCAGAGTTTACACAGAAGTCTTGGATTCGTTGGTGATCAGAGTTGTTTCAGGATAAGTGTAATGGGTGTGAACTCTGGATCAAGAGAGTTCAAGCCCTGGCTGGAGTCGTGTGTTGGCATACCATGGCCAGAAGCTTTACTTTCACTGGGCCTCCCTGTACGCTCTCCACTTGCTGTATAAATGGGTGCCAGTGAATTGTTATGGAATGACTGGCTCTAGACACATGCAAAACTGTTGTCAGGCCCAAACTGCACATTAGAATTTGAAATCCCGTTACTGAGTGGAAAGAGGAAGAGCTCCAATTTTTCTTAGGAATCAAAAATAATGGGTCATGAAATTGGTGCTTATGCAGGTTCATGGGGGGGGGGGGGAGAGGGAGGGGGCAAGACTTCTCTTATGGTGCCTCTCTGCCGAAGTGTATAAATGGGTACTGGTAGAGTTTGTAAATTGCTGGGTAACCTGACAGAATGCTGAGGAGAAACCTGCAATGGATAGTTAGTATCCCACCCAGGGGAGGGAGGGGGGAGCAATGCTGCTAGTCACTTGGATTCATTCAAATTTGTTAATTACATTTTATCTTTTCCACTGACCAGTAAAAAAGTGATTGGTATATTTTACTTTTTCCAACAGTTGCTGGATAATTACACTGATGATGGATCAACTCATAGAAAGAAAAGAACTTCTCTACATCATAGCAAGATGTAAGTGCAGTTTCCTTTTAATAGAATGTACCACTGGCAGTTTATAATTATATCCCATTGATGAAACATTCATGGGCATGTTTCCCTCCCCTGGCGATGGGGCCTTGTTCTACAACAATTATGTATTACATGTATACTATATCAAATTTCAGTGTAAAACTGATAAAAATTTCATGTCAATTTGGTACACTGTATGGCCCAGAAAAAACTGTATATGAGCCACCTGAAATGGGCTGAAAATTACCATGTAATCAGGCTCTTGATAAATGAAATACAGTACACTGTCAATTCATCTTCAACAGAGAGGTGATGAGAATAAAGAGAATGATCATGGCTAATAGTAATAATAATAATAATAATAATAATAATAATAATAATAATAATCAGGGATATTGTTTTGATTTAAGTGCACCTAACCCCAAAATATTTTTTCATTGAAATAGACCTTTGATTGAGTTTGAAAGGCATCGCACCTTTCGTTTATCCTTTTTATCAAATTTTGACTTTTTATAGCATTAAAAAGTTATGAAAAACCTGTGCATCATTTGTTGCATGACTGAGACAGAAGGGGCATGCATCTATTCCTGGGTGGATGAGTTTAGAAAGACTACCCAGGAATAGACCTACGCCCCTTCTGACTCGGTCGCGCAACAAATGATGCACAGTTTTTCATAACTTTTCAATTCTATAAAAAGTCAGTATTTGATATAAAGGAGAAATGAAAGGTGTCATGCGTTTCGAACTGGTGAGAAGGTTTAGTTTAGAGAAAAAATATTTTGTGGTAGGTGCACTTAAACACAAAAATTTGAGAATGAATGAAGGAAAATGGAATTAAAATTTAAGTAGGGGTGAATTAAATTGCAATCACTGTAAAAGCTACATATGTATAGTTATTAGGTGAATTTTCTTCATCCTCACCGTTCTGAGGCTCCTCGAATCCACGAATAATTTTCAACTAGGACTTCAGATCTTTCATTTACTCATTCGTGCAATGTAGGACGAATGTCAGTTTCTAGTAGTATGTGAATAATTCTAGTCTAGTGACATGGCTAAAAACTACAGATGTACAAACTACTGTTAATGTTTTACTTTTTCTTTCAGTACCGTGCTAACACCAAGGAGATTGAACGAAGTTACCAGGAAGTCAAGGAAAGAACACTGTAATAAAATGTTGAACTTTCGTAGCCTTGTGATAGCTTTCAGGAACGGTTTTGCCAGTACCGTTTCGCTTTCATTTTACAGAAAAGTGAGATTAAGTTACAGCTTCAGTAAGAAACAGAAAAGTCAAAAAAACTATAGTTAGGTCTAAGTCATTTTTTCGGGAAAATTCTGTAGGAGCTGAGAAAAAAAACTAAGTCTTTTGCGGTGAATAATAGTCGCGCTTTTAAAAGGGTACAGAAAAAGTCGAAAAAGTCTTCTGGCGGGTAAATATTCGCGCTTTTAAAAGGGGCCAAGAAAACAGTCCGAAAAAACTAAGTCTTTTGGCGGAAAAATTGTCCTTGGGAAAAAAAGTCTGTGCTTTTGAATGGTGTCTGGTTTTGATTCAAATATATACTAAGTCTTTTGGCGGGAAAATTCTTGCACTGTGCAACGGATTTGTCCCTTCAAAAGTCGAAGTACATGTTTGGTTTCTGACTAGACTCTGTTCAAACTCGCAGAATTTTTTTTCTTTTCGGCAACCCTACATAGACAAAATATAGTGCTAGAGATAGCCTACATTTTGACTAGTTACCAGGCCCCTTTTAAGAGCGCGATTTTTTTTTGCTACTTTGTACTTTCAATCAAGTCACAAGACAGCAAATAACAGACTTGAAACTTCAAAAGTGTTTGTTTCTCATTGTTTTTAATTTGCAAGACAACTTTAATTAAGCAATGTTGTTTACAACGCTTAACTACAAGAAGTGTTAACATGTTAAAGTACTCTAGAAATTATCCAAGTCTACACATCCTACAGATTGCAGGGCAAATCTTAAACTCAATTGCTAAACTACGACAAAGGTGAATGAAAATTGACAAAAATTCTGGGATAAATTGTTCGATTACAAAGATGACTAAGTCAAGAAGTTGCGACAGCTCACTGCTTAAAAATCGCGTTGTAACTATATAAACAACGTACACTGATAAACTGATAATAAGATATCTAAAAAGACGATGGCAAATAATTCCAGTTGAATTCTGTTTCTGAAGTGTTCAGATTTTGCTGATCAAGTTCGAGAGATGTAAAATTGCCTACACCCATTAAACTTCACCAGTAAAATCCAAAGTTTACCGGCTGAACATTTCAGAAATACAACTTTACTTGGATTATTAGACACCAAAGTCCTTTACAAATACTGTGTTTCACACCAAATTTGCACAACATTCAAACTGGCGAATCAGCCCACAAAGTCTAACATGTTTGCTACATAAAGCTTGTAAATAAAAGCAGTTTTCCAATGATTTTCCGTAAACATAACACGAAAGCGAATTAACGTGCGAAAAATTGTTAACAGAAAATTTTGCTCTAGTTTGTAATTGTGAGCTAATTAAAGTTTATCAAACGCCAAAAATCAGCACAATTTTCTCTCGACATTCATTGGAAAAGTGCGGGTGACTCAAGACAGCCGAATCGTAAAATAGTTCTTCAGCGTTGTCCTTTTCAAATGCTTCCGGCCAATCGATAAAACTGACTTGAACGGCCAGAATTTGGATAACAAGTGGTATGGTGGAGAGTCCGTCGCAAAGGCAGCTATTTCTTGATTTACGGCTTTAAAGATATTCTGTCAAGTTATTACCTCTAGAATCAGGACTGTCTTCTCTTGTGTGCTTGACTTAAAAGGATAATTCTTGTCTTCTGTAGCCTTCGCTGTTTTGGATTATGATTCAAATCAGTAAGCAGTGTTGAAAGACACTAGAAGAGAACACAAATATACATGTTAAACTGAATGAAAGATCTTGCAAATGATTTGAGTTCAACACTGACACTAAGATGGCCAAAGGTATAATAGCAAGAACAATTTACTTAATTTGTTGATCAAGAACAATTGTTCTCACTCTCGAGCGAAACCTCCTAAAAACGAAACTACGATTATATCACATGTATCTACAAACAGATACCCCACTAGAAAACTTCATTATTTAAATTTCTACCTGGCATTTATCGGGTATTGAAACAAGTAAAATCGATCTGGAAATTCAAGAATTTTCGGTGATCTTCGGAAATTGATCAGAATCTTTCCAAAGATCTTCGGTACTTCGGAACTTGTCGGAAATTGTCTGCCGACCTGCGTGACTTGTACATTGCATGTTGACAAGTATAATTATTGCTATCAAATCCAATTCAAGAGAACAGCATTTCAAGTGCTTTGTTCGATTAAGAGAGTGTTTTATCTACTGTGCTCCTGTGTATGGCGTGCTGTGATTTATGACTCAAGACACCATGACATAACTTCACTACAGAGACTAACTCCTTTTCTTCATAACAGTGCAAATTCCTTTGGGAATTACTTCACATAATTAAAGTAGATCCTGAAGAAGCGCACTTTTCACAAGTTTTATAAAATGCCGGCCCGGGAGCCGCGTCAAGTCAAATTTTCCAGTGTATAAATTAAAAATATCACATTTAAATCGAAGGAAACCCCAATACAAATAGTTCACTTCAAATTCAAATTGAAGAGAGGTCGCTCTCAACCTTGAACACTGTCTAATTTGCATTTTAGTTTTACACGTGGAGGTAAGAATTTTACAAAATTCTTGTTACTTTTTGCAAATCACAATCCACCGCAAACATAAACCCTTACAATTGAACTCGGTAACGTTTAAAAGAAAAGATAAGTTGCAGAATTGTATGTTTCTACGTGTATCAACTTCGAGTGAGTTTGAATTTCGCGGGGTTTGCGTCAACTCGGAAATTCCACGAGAATTTCAGTCCCGTGAAGTTCGTAAATTGATCGAAAACTTTCGAAAGAGCTTCGGTACGTCGGAAGCTGTCGGAAATAGTCACAAAAATGCTTTTCATAATAAATTCTCAAACTTAATATTTGTCCTACTGATGGTGCAACCCTTTCCAGTTCGAACCTGACTCAAGACACCAGTCTAAAACAGTGTTCAAAACACTATGCTTCGAATTGCTGTGTTTACATGTAATGACATAACTTCACTTCAGAGACTAACTCCTTTTCTTCATAACAGTGCTAATTCCTTTGGGAATTACTTCACATAATTAAAGTAGATCCTAAAAAAGCGCACTTTTCACAAGTTTTTTAAACTGCCGGCCCGGGAGCCGCGTTAAGTCAAATTTTCCAAAGTATGAAATATCACATTTAAATCGGAGGAAAACCCCCATACAAATAAATAGAGGGGGTAAGTTTCTAAAGAAACTGTGGTGCTGCGTCGGTGGGAAGTATAACAATATAATTTGGTTTTATCAACTGGGTTGATAATGTCAATTGGCCACCGTAAAAAGATTCAAGTGATGAAGGGCTAACGCTCGAAACGTCATCACTTGAATCTTTTTACGGTGGCCAATTGACATTATCAACCCAGTTGATAAAACCAAATTATATCCCCATACAAATAGTTTACTTAAAATTCAAATAGAAGAGAGTTCGCTCTCATCCTTAGTTGCACACCGTCTAATTTGCATTTCAGTTTTACACGTGGAAGTAAAAATTTTGCAAAATTAAATTCTTGTTACTGTTTGCAAATCACAATCCATCGCAAGCATAAACCCTCACAATTGAACTCGGCAACGTTTTAACAGAAAAGATAAGTTGCAGAATTATATGTACCTACGTGTATCAACTTGGAGTGAGTTTGAATTTCGCGGAGTTTGCGTCACGTCAGAAATTCCACGAGAATTTTCCGTGATCTTTGTAAATTGATCGAAAACTTTCGAAAGAGCTTCGATACGTCGGAAGCTGACGGAACAGTGACGAAAATACTTTTCATAATAAATTCTCAAACACGTTAACAATTTTAAGTTAAAATAAAGAAAACAGAATCGTGACCGTGGTTTGGAAATGTGATCTTAATTAGCATATATTTTTACAATTTATTTCTTCGTTTTCTTGTATCGTCAACTCTCACCAGTATTTGGAAATGTGATGAAACACTGTCTCGCGTGCTTGATATATTACCCCCAACATCTCAAATTAGTGCGTTTCCCCGTCAAATGAAACCATCTCATCTCTACAGTGCAACCTAATGCAATTGTTTCAGCAAGTGAGTTTTGTTTGCTAATTAATCTGATTGTTTACATAAATCGATCTTTTCCAGCAAGACGTTGTAAATGTTACACAACTATTTCAATACGTTTTGTTTCGAATGGCCGTTCTTTTTGTAATGACATTTAACTTTATCACTGAAAACTCAACTCGTTCAGGGCTAATTCCTTTGGGAATTAATTTTCAGAAGTAAAGTAGACTCAAGAAGCGCACCTTTCCCGAGTTTATAAAATTCCGTAGCCACGTCAAATCAAATTCTACAGCATATAAAATAACATCTGAATTTAAGAAAGACTCTGAAGATGGCTTACTTAAATATTATATAAAATGCAAGGAAGCTGACTCTCCTTCTTGAACACCGTCTAATTTGCATTTTTTAGTCTGACGAGGAGGCAAAACTTTCTCAACATTTTTGTTACGCTTTGCAAATTATAAATCCACTGTAAAATAGCCCCTTTACAATTTAGAAAAAGGTAATTTTTTCAAAAAGATAGTTAGTAACATTATGCACCTAAGAAATGATCATTGAGCGTGTTTGAATTTCGCGGGGTTTGCGTCAAATAGAGCAATTAAACAAGCGCGCTATCTATGAAAATATTGTTCAAAATGCATCTTCCCTTGCTGGTTACAGGCGGAAAAAACTGCTTCGTTCTATTACCACAAAATTTATAACATAACCTTCGGAGCCAAACACGAAATTAACCAACGAGGCTATGGCATACGAATCGGTAACTGTGAAAAACAATGCAATACTTCCTCTTTGAATAATCATGCAAGGATACCGGCTATAGCGATATTTCTTGTTTACAAACATTGATGTCCCATTGCTTTTGATATTCAAATTTGCCAACCACAGAAGAAACAAAAGTCATTGTTTCAACAGCCAATTAGGTTCTGGTTGGCATATTAATAACAATGGGTAACTTTACATCGCTATAGATGTTTGATTTGTTGTTCTGTGCACCAAACTCAAATCGTACGCAGATATTCAATGAAATGCAATTACAGGTTGGTATTGTGGTGAATACTACTCGACTACTCGGTTGCTAACAACGGTTTTCGTATTTTCTTGCCAGCAAATGCAACCACTGGGAAACCAGTACTTACCATATTTGCGCAATTCTTGATTTAAGTTATTCGCCTGGTTTCTTCCTGCCAAATGCTGTCAACTGGAAGATTTCTTGAATGGCATTTCACCTGAAAATACACGAAAGAATTCAGACAAAAATGATTAAAAATCCACTGAACAACTATTTAGTTCTGGTCTGCCTTCCCAGTTGAATATGACTATGAATAATACATGATAGCAAAGTACGTTCGCCGATAACAAAGAAAGTTTCCCTTCCTAGTTTATAGTCAATGTATATCTGGAAAATAATTGTGTATTCCTTGGTACCCTACCAGCGTCCTTTAAGCTACTTAGCAAACAAGGCTTCAAACTCCAAATTTTGCATTCGGTTATAATAAATGTACTGTGAAAGAGACAGTTCATGTTGACAAACGCCAGAAAAGCAACACGAACTCTGAGCGGGAAACGGCTCCTTGATTAAGTCCACTATTAATTATATTAACTAAGAGCGCCCACAATCATAATGATCATCATCATTTATTCGTCTATTTTCTTACTGTATCTTGTTGATCTGATTTGTTTCTTCTCGACAGCGCACTTCCCCTTAAGTCGCACAACGCTGGCAAGTTTATCAAACTCTTACCATGTTTCGCGGCTACTCCATCAGAAACGAGTTCTTGGTCCATGCCAGTTCTTCAAGTGCAAAATACTTGGCAGTTCCTTCTTAAATTTGATGATTTTTTTCTGGACATTTGTCAACAAATTTCGTTCTTGCTTCGAAGTAGTAAAACACTGAATTCCAACCACGAGGAAACGAAGATTAAAATGCAAATTATAAACATCACCTCGATTTTGCATGTGCAAAATATTTGGCGAGGTTCCCTAGTCCCTTTTCATGTTGGGTGCCAGGCACAAATTCCCTGATTTCACTATTTTTGAGTACGCTATTTTAGCTCAGTGAGGGATAATTGACATTGCGTAGAACACAAAGCGTTAAATTAAAGGAAGCCTTTGCTGAACTTGCTAGTGATGACAATAGACTCCCTTAGCCTTTATGGACGATTATGAGTAATCGGCACATCGACAGAGAGAACTTGTGCAGAGAAAAATGAAACTGGTCACTAAGGTAGAGGAAAGGCTTGGAAGCTTGAAGCAATTATTCAGGGATCGCGCGAGTATTCAAGACGTCTGTGGACAACCAGAAGAGTACTTCAGAGAAAGTTCAAAGTCACTTCAGATTGAACCCAGTCAACGCCTCCGTCCACTTATCTAAATTCAAACCAAGAGCACCTAGCGCCTCCGTACCTGGCTCCTCAGTTCCGCATACCATAACAGTACTTGTTTTCTTTGTATCTGTGTTGATTTTAGTGCAATGAACAAGCAAAAATCTTTATTTTAGTTATTTTATATTAGGAAATTTTTGGGACTTGGATAATTATTATTCACCTAATTTAAAAAACCCGCTAAAGAAAAATCTTTGCGCAGATAAATGGAGCACTGCCAATAGGACAACATTTCACTTCTAACGAGCACAACAAAAAAAGAATAATTTATGCGTTATTTTTTTTTCTCAGTGTTGATAGAGTTTCTGTAGCTTTTGATTCACGGCTATCGGCAGCTAAAACCTAACAGATTTTAATCTTTTAGTTGCACGTCAATGGTGTGTACAGGGCCGGATAGAGAATAATAGTCTATCTTCTTGGACTTTTCCAGAAAGAAAACCAAAGCCTCGTATATTGCGAGGTTTTTAAACACTTTTTTGTTGATGTTGATTGACAGTATCTATATTTTCAGCGACGCTTTTACGAACCAAACGTCTTGCAATAAAATATAGGCGCCATGTTGGAATCGAAAGTTCAACTGCAAACTTATTTTCAATTTGCATGTGCTCTCTATTGAGCAGCAAGGTAACCGAATAAGTCGGATTAGTAGAGACATTATTCTTAAAATTTGGAAAAGTGCCTAGGGTTTTGCTCACTTCTGAAATCGAGTCTTACAGTACACCTGCTTCAGTTAAAATAATTGCAGCAATGCTCTAATTGGTTCTCAATCCTACCTGATCAATATCCGTGATATATTAATGAAGACAAAACTATTTTAGGGGTTTCTGATGCCGCGAAGTTAAAAGCACATGAAGGTACGGTTTCAGCAACCCAACTTTCAGGATCACTTGCCAAAGAATTAACATTCAAGTTAATACGGAAATATATTCGAAGGTAAATATTTATTTTATAGACCTAAAGTAATTTGCGACATAACAAAAAATATTTCAGTTATCACACATGTACGCGGGAAAGTAGGCATGTTCTTTTTATAAATGCATAATTAATCTTATCGAAATATACTTATCGCTGGTAGGTGATGGGGCATATGTTCTTTCGGCGTCTTTGCAACCCGGTGGACAAAACATAATGGAGGCAGGGGATCATATTTGTATTGTTAATCATATTTTTTCGCTGTATTGTTTTGTTACCATGATAACGCGCGCTTTAACTGTGGGATTTACAGTTTAATTATGATTTTGACGTTATACGTTTGCCAAAGGGTTGAAAGGAAATATTTATGCTTGGTCCTCAATAGATATCAGTCGATCTACCGCCTTAATAAACGAACTTATCAAGTTATTAACAATTTCCAATCAAATGAAATTTTTGAGTCCTCGCATATCTAAACATATTGACATCAGATCAATTATTTTTGTTTTCAATTTCGGCCAATTTCGCGTTTAAATATCTTGCGTCATCTTCATTCATGTGAAAATCACGTAAATTTGTTTACCCACAGTACACCTAAGAGCTGAGAATTTCACTGAGGAAATTCTTTATGAAGCAAATGTTCAGTGTTATGAATACATTTTGTACGCACACATAATCTGCCAAGGTTTTAAACAGGAAATTAACTGTATGAGATTAAAAAACTGGGGTTATTTATTACTGTTAATTAACTTTTTGCAATTGGGTTATCGCCACTAAGGCGGCAGCCGAATAGGCTCGCAACATTAGTTGTAAGTTGAAGTCTTGATCAAGTTGTCAGTTAGGACATTGCAATGCGGATGTTGTGCGGCCACCAAAAGTTCTGTTAAATGTCGGTTAATCGGAATTTTGGTCTGTCAGGTAGAAAGTATGGCTTAACATCGTCCTTCGCTTTGATCTGATCACAGCTCTACATAGAAAATTAACTGCCAGAGTATCATTAAGCTCAGCCAGATGTCAGTGCGGAAATAGTGATCCAGTGAAATAGTGATCCACCAGGTGTCTGAAATTGTGCTAAAACCAATTCTGAAACTCACGGTTGTAAGGTAAGATGCTAAGCTATACGCATTTTTTGGTCTCTGCAAGACTGAAATATCGAAACATCTACTTCATGAACTTGAGCCAAAGCGAGTAACACTTGACTCAGGAGAAAAACCGACGATCATTCCGTCAATAATTAAACTTCGCTTTCACGCCTATCCGGCAAGAAAAGAGAGCGCAATGAATTGAAATTGGAATGAAAGGGCAGCGATGAAATATATCAAAGTATCGGTAATACATAGAAAATATGTGAAGGGCGCAAGGTAAGGCACAGTAAAGTGACGTCACAACCGTATTTTCATCATAACAAACATGGGTGCTCATCCAATCAGAGCATTTGTAAATGTTTCCCGGTTTCCGTGCGATGGTAAATTTGTTGCAGAAACAATTTTTTTTTTCCGAGAAATACTAAAAATATCGTTGAGAATTTTTCCAGAACATTTTGCATCCTTAAATGCACCCTTGTTAGCGCGCAAAGAAATTAATTATGGCAAACGATGTTTCCGCAACTGTTTGCAGAGCACTGAATAATCTAGTCAGTGAGATTCGTTAGAAAAATATAATTCGCAGGAAAACATGACCGGCCGCACCGTTACAAACACTGCTTGAATCGATCACTTTGCAAGTTGAATACATAGATATTCGGTCCCAGACCTCCTTTCTTACCACCCCACCACCCGCCACGTCTATGATTTTATTACTCCCACAGTCCAGGGAATCGATTGGGCAGCCTAACAGAACGCTGCTGGGGATCACAGAAACAGAATATGAACTTGCATCCAACCCAGGGAGGTACCCCTACTTTACTTTCCGTTGCAGCATCGGTACAAGCAGGTGTTAATCTGGTTTAACGAGAAATGCTTTCTGTTTTTAAAATACAAATCTTGAATTTACCTGTGATGAAAGCACTGAAAAAAAAACAGGAATTTAAAAGCATCGAGATAGACCTGGTCGCCCAATTTGAAAACTTCTTCGTCTTGCGTTTGAACCACGAAACTTTCTCACTCTGAGCCATGGCTTCAAAACTGTTTCAGTTAAAGAAATGAGCGTCCTTTTAATAATTTTTTTCGCGTTTATTAGGGTTGAGTTTATTACAAAACTTACAGAGCACGTTTGATGTAAAGTCGTGTGCACAGCATTACTTATTGACTTGAGGATGTTTAGTTAATATGATCTCTCAATCCAGCTAATGCATGGATAATCCCCGCATTAAATGTTTCTATTACAACTGCAATCATAAAGGAACTTTGCACATACCACAAATTATTATCCACATCAAACAGGTGACAATTCCATAATTCACTAGCTTTGGTACAATTTCAAACCTACGTTTTCAAAATTAATTAAAGTGCCTATGAAATAATTGTTTTTGCAAATTCTGTAGCATATTGTACCCTTATTCAAAAATGTTTTCCCTCCTTGAAAGATGTGCTTATTTTTCGGTTGTTTTTATTTAATCACATGAATCAGCCTTTTGCAAAACCTTATGAATAATAATATACAAAACAGCCTTATTTCCCCTTTCTGCTCGGCTTAACTTTACCACAAACCTGATTTATCAATCAGTCGATTGAAAACAATAATTTATGATCATAAAAATGAAATCTTTGGATCAAAACGAAAAATAAACTGAGCATTAATACATTTTCAAGCGAATCAAAGTAGGTAAATTGAAGGTTGGAGTTGATAAATTGATCGACCCCCGGAAGATAAAAGTAATCGTCGAAATTCTAAATGAAGCCGAATTTATTAATATCATTAATATATCATGCTAATTTTGAAAGCAAGAAAATCTATGAATCTAATAAAATGCACGCATGAAAGTTTCTACTATGATACATCTTGCAACTGTCAACCAAAACAATATGACGCTTTTCGGTTTCCAAATAGGAATCTCGATCCTTTCGATTTCTTACGAACATAAGGAAGGGCTATGAAGGACAATTTTAAGATCTTCAAGAGGGGAGTTGCAAATAAGGACCAGAAAAGACAATGTAAGTTATTATTAGTTATAAAATTTAAGGTTTTTCTACTCTCGCGCTTGGACGTTTTCAGAACGCTTCGCTGTTTCGTTAAGTTTTAAACATAAAGATAACACATTTTTCGTGCAAACGATGGTACTTATTGCAAGGTTTAAAAGAAACCTTATAAGATCAGTAACAAGTTTATAAACCTAATCAGCTATTTCTACGAAAACGGAAAAGAAAATGTTGTCATTTTCTAGTTTCTTGCAAGCTCATTGGCTCATTTACTTTTAGAGTGATCATTACGCATTCTTTAGCCATGATCGCGATTACAGAACAAGAAACTGAACAGGTGTAAGTGTCCAGCTAGCAGCAAATCATACTATCGCTTCTTTTCACATATATTTTTCTGATTTGCCGGCAGCCTTGATGTTGGATTTTATTCGAAAGTTTTAGTCAGCTTGTTTCAAGAACTTATTGGAAGAAAGCATTGATTGAAACTCATATTTCAATACACGTTTGGTAAAATCAGAAAACCCGTTCTTTCTCTTCTTCTTCTTTGGCTTCTTAAGTTCTCGTTTACAAGTAAACTATCGGGAGACTGGGCTGAGGAAACGACAATTTGTTGGAAAGAAAAAATCATAACAGCAATTCTCTTGGTTCATTTAGTTTGTTACTAGTTTCTAAAACAACCTGTAAGTTGCAAATCGAGCGCGGTGAAAGAGACGATTCAATACTTTTAAATTGAAAGCAAAAAGTTGTGAAATGAAGTTTCTCAAACTCATTAATAATTCATCAAGTTAACGTTAAAATAAAGGAAATCTGAAACATGACCATGGTTTGGAAATATGATCTTAATTAGCATGGATTTTTACGATTTTATTTCTTCGCTTTCTCCGTAGCTTCAGTTTCGATTAGGAAGATATATCAAACACTCGAGACAGTCTAAACGTTTGAATGTGTCCTTTAGTAGCATGTCGTAATGATGTGGGATATAGTTCAAGTGAAGCCTTTGAGTGCTACTTTGGTTCTTTAGTTCTTTATTGACTCCGAGCTTTCGCCGATCTACGGCATCATCAGTGTTTCATCACATTTCCAAACACCTCGAAGCACGTCACAAATACTCTGCTGCGTGTCGTATTTTCAACTCTCTTCTCGGTGTTTGAAAATGTGATGAAGCACTGTCTCTCGTGTTTAACATGTTACGTAAAAATGTTTATAAAAGTTTGCCAATTCGAATGTCTCCTTACTCAGTAGAACAACAGATTATTACTGAAAAAAGCAACCGTAAACGATTTTCCTCAATAGACAATCATTCTTTACTAACATCAATATTAATGTAGCGAAAGTGCGTTTCGTATCAAGGAAATGATTGCTTACGAAAACTTACGTCAATTCAAAATCCAAAGTTCCCACAAAAACCCTTACTAATTCTTTTTATCAAAATATTAAATGATTGTGCCCTCACGAATCTAAAAGTGCTCGGATTAAGTTCTGTCCCAAAATAGCCACCGTGGAAACTTATAATGAATGGGCAGGTTTTTTAGTAAAAAAAAAAACAGTCAAGCATTGACTAATAATGGACCGAATAAAAATTGGAACATTTCTTTTTGGTCGTAATCGTTAACGTTTACAAAGGATCACGTGGATTTTATTTGCTTCTTTTTTAAATAAACATCACTTTACTGTCAGACAGTTCAATCAATAAGCGTCACAACAATAATCTTTTCAATAGTTGTCAAAATCATAAAATCTACAATTCTGGAGTCTACTTGACGCACTGTGGTTTATTTTTCGGGTCCTTTGTTCAAAACACTAATGGATTTATGCTCTTTACTTTCCAGCCGAGATTGGGATAATCTCGAAAATCATTTTTTCTGTTAATAAATGAATAAAATCAACAAACTGGGAAAATCAATTTTGGTCACAATTATTGTGCAAGGTTAAAAGGATTTAATAGGAATACCCAGACCTAACTGGCATATATACATTCGATTAATAATGATCAACGCAATTAAAAAAACATGTCAATAAAAACAAAGGGAGTGCTTGGAGAAAGTCTAAATAAAGAGATCGGTAATTTTTGTTATGGTAATTATTTTAGCCGCTATACAAAAATTGCAGTCATTCGCTTGAGTGGCTGTGGCTAGTTGGTTTTGAAGAAACTGTTCCCGTCCATCAATTACAAGCCATCCGTTCTCCAAAGTGAAACCGCGTTAGTACAGAATTGTTGCGGCAGACCGTTAGCTGAAAATGACGATTCTGGTAAGCCTGCAGGTGAATTAATTTAGTGGTGCTGCAATGACTTCTTAGAAATGCCAGAATTCAGTGCAGTTTTCACTGAAACAACTTTGCTTTTTACAAGCTTGTGCCAAGCTATAAGCTCGCGGAATGATGTCGTATTATCAACAAGCTGCTAGCTAAGGACGTAATCACATGGCGGATTTTAGCCCGGTTAAAAGATCTTCTTAAAAAGGCGTTTGTGATTACATGACGAGAGTTTTCAGCCAGAGCTGAAATTAAAATTTGAAATTTGCAGCCTGAAATCATACCACGCTGAAATTCACCACGTAATTTCACCCAAAGAGCTTAACAAAACAAAACTGTTATAATCGACTTCCCTAACAAAACTTTCTGCCCTTCTTTAAAACATAGCTAGCTTCCCACAGACGCTTCCCAAAGACTCTTCGGATCTCGCACAAATTGAGCCGCTGGTGATCAAATTAATCACCGATTTTGTTTCTTGGAATACGGTTATTTACTCAAGAATCAATTCATAAATTAAACACAATATATTTCAGAGGCTGTCAACATAAAAGAATTTATCTGGACTGCGAATATTGGAATTGTAGACTGACTGCTATCTTTAATTCAATAAAACTGTCTTTAAATTAAGCGAACCAACTATGAAACCTAAAAAATATATTGAACAACATTATAAATTTTTAATTGTGATAAAAAAACGCAATAAAATTTACAGAAGCTTTGAAGAAAGATCGAAAAAAGTGACAAGAGTTTATTGCTATGGAGCGCGCTTGTCTGAACACAGCTTGACAGTCTCAGCTTCGATTTCTGTGAAAGCAGATGAAATTGATGCGAGACACGCTCCGTCAAAATCCCAAACCGACTGTTTAAAACCGTTGATGAAATGACACTTGCCATATTGTTTTACTTACGGCCTGCCGTTGTCATTTTGTACCAAGTGATGGGCGAAGAATCTTTCGAGTAAGAAACTAAACCAAAATAACCGACTTCAACACCAAAATTCCCCAACAGTTTTAATGCCACGGTATTTCTCTTTAAACTTGTTAGTCCAGTGCGAAATACACCTTCAAAATAATAACAGAGCTGTCAGATAATTTATTACGATTAATACTCAACATGCGGTTCTGTTTTATTCAAATATATTGCCATAACGGTAAAAAATAGACAAAATAAGGAAGTTTGAAAAAATAACTTTGATAATAGCAAAAAGTCTTCAAATTCATCTAAAGTAATTAAGATTCTACATGGTGTTTTTTGATGCCGAGAAAAAAGGAATGTTTGGTTGAAAACTTAAAACTCAACAATTTGGTTTGATGAAGATCCGTCTATAAATGAGCTTTATTTTAAGTTTTTTTAAGACCAACGGGTTTTGTTTAGTTTCCTCTGATCTATATTTGGCCTTTTTGGGCGATTGCCATAATATGAATTATTTACTTTTGTCTGTTAGGGATTATAGAGTCTTTTACTTGATCTTTTATGTTCAAGCTTTTTAACAACTTCCACAAATTCCGAGCGCGATGTTTAGAAAGTGTCAGATTGTTATTGTTTTCCAAAAACTGCGCTTCGATTCTTGCCAAAAGTGTACGATGCATTCTGTTCTATTTAGTCAGCTTGAAATTAATCTCGGTATCTTGCTGCCATTATCGAATTTATGCTAAACACTGAATTCGAACTGAATCGATCAAAAATAAACTAATCTAACGAAAATATTAACCAAGTTTTCGGGGCCGACGTAGTTTTCGTGCAATTCTTGCCGTTATTATTTATTTTAAACAAACTTAAAGTTAAATCCTTAAACATGATTAAACATTAAATAAGCACTTAACAAAATAACTCATTTCTTACCGCAGGATAATCGTTTATTCTGACAACTTATCGTTTCATGCTTTACTGATCATGCGTAATTTCCTATTCTTATAACTGTCTGAACGTTTGCTTTCCGGTTATGGTCAATCAAATTTCAATTCATTTCACATTAACTTTTAGAATATAGCCCTGTACGCTCGCCATGGAATCTTAGCGGGCTTCATATTTGATAGAACATGGGCAAAAACTATAGAACCCCGGTACCCCGGATGTAGTTTATGTTGCGTTGCGAATTGAAAAAATGGCGGCGACAATCTTTTAAAGTTGTCTTTTCATTTCCTTTATTATGGCTGCTAAAACAACTATTAATGAAATAAGTTCAGGTGACTGGGTAAACGAAAATGTGGACGAGCTATTGAGAAGCGAGTGCCAGAAATACGAACAAGGAGGCCGCCCGCGCGCGTAAATTCGGTAATTTTTTAATGCTGTATTCTAAACCAGCAAGAAGAATGGGTTTCCCAATGTCCTATAAGAAAATAATTCCCTTTTGTGGTCTAAAAAGCAGCTGAATGCCCTCGCTTAACCGCTCGAGCGTCCACTAGCAGCTTTTCTAGACATCAAGCGGGCATTATTTTCTTATAGAACATGGATACCCATCTTCTAGTAGGTAAATAAAAACCCACGCTTTCTGTACTTCGCTGAAACTACAACTAAATTGCTCGTAGGCTAAACCTTATAGCTATTTCATTTTCAAAGAGAAAACTTTTTTCAATTCGCAGAGTAAGGCAGTCAGACAGACAACGCTTTTAAACAAATGCACCTGATATCCTTGCTCGTGAAAGTCCATTATGTCATTGTTAAATCGCCATACTAACAATGAGCTTTATGTGAACACCTGGAAAAGCTCGTGTTTTTCTCAATGCCATTAAAAATGAGATTTTCGCATTATTTTCTGCAGTGAGTGTTAAAAAATAAACTAAAACAACTTCCAGATGTAGTGTATGTGCCCCAAATTCGGTAACGACCGAGGGCGAGGGCGACCGAGGGCGAATATTCCCCAGTACGGCTCGAGCGAGCTAGGTTAGTAAGTAGTTTGTTATATGGCACTCGGGTCATGCATGCTCGTTGTGAAGACGCACTTTCGGTGACTCTCGAATTCAGAGGCCGTAACGTGCTTTGATGCCGCGAACAACTCAGAAAGAAAAAAGCTATCACGATTTTGAAAACATTTTTTTCTTAATTAGAGTATTTATGTACGTTTTCTTTCTTCATTTCCAGTTGCAAATTTTAAATTGTTCATACGCGGCTCAGGACCGTTTCTATGGAAACGGTTCGTACGGCAAAATCCATCCTCGGAGACCAAGGGGCGAAGTTTACAAAAAGTCGCAAGAGTGCCCCTGGGATGCTACACTTAAACGACCAGTTCCACGGCGCATTCGAATGCTTGCCTCTGATTGGCCACAAAAATTACCCTGACCAAGAAAGAACCATTCAGAAGTATATATTCAATAATGCTGGTTCCCCAAGACTATGCAAGAGAACTTTACATTTAAATAAGAGAACTACTTTCAGTGAACCATTTTGCCACCGCATCTTAGTGATCTTCAGTGCTAGGTATTTTTTAATAGTAGCTCGAGTTTATTTATCTGACTTAGTTTTAATCGGGTATAAATAAATATATAAATCATAGTCGCGAAACATTTCACCTAATTTTTCTGAGTTTCTTCCGGTTCTGTTATTTTCAAAGGGAGGAGATAAACTAAATTTCGGTACTTAAAAATTTTAAGTTTCGTTGTAGAATAAAAATTATGAAAAATATTGTATAAATAATGTATAAATAACGATAATGCTAAAACGCACTTTTAAATTTTTAAATCTTCAGGATTTTCAATCTTTGGATTTTCGAAAAAAAAATCTCGTGCAAAATATTAATGAGATCACATGAGACCACTCATGACACTAAGAACAAGAGAAGATGACAAATGAACCGTCCAGAGTGAAGCACAAACATTACACAGCAATATTCTTTCTAGGTGGCTTTTATTTTTATAGTCTTTGTCTGACGTAGTAAAGTTTTATTGTGCCGTACATAGTTTCCGCTACATGCAGAAAATGGTATGATTAAACCCCCCTGCAGGGTGTTAAACCTGGATCATTGTGTAGAAAGGTGATATCAGTTTGAAATCAAATACGCCTGCTGAAACAAGAGAACACTTCACAGCATGAAATCCTTTTAAGCCATCAATTTTAGGGCATAAATTAACTCTGCTGAATGCATTCATCTTGGCGAATTTGGAAAACGTGTCTTCGAAGCTAATGCGAACATAAGGAACAATTCGCAGACTGCATGCACGCTGTACCTTAAGTAATATTGCTACCAAAAACATCTTCATATAAGGTATGCAGCCTCATGTACGAAAGGTAATATCGAACATTTGTCCTGTTGACGTAAAAAATTCAACCCTAATTATATGGTTTGCCGTATGCTTTTCTCTGTGCATGATAATTATCCAAAAAAGTTCTAGTCTCCGCCAAAATACTACAAAACTTAACGAATGAATCAGACGAGTGTTACACTGTGTGAAACATTGTCTTTTTCGGGAAGAACGAAAAAACTTAGATATATCTCTTATTATTTAATTGTACCGAACCCTTGAAAATTGAACAGTTTTAGGTAAGATTTTTAATATCATCCTTGCATATCCTATCTGTATTCCAAGTTACGCGTATATCAAATACAAAATCAGTGGGTCCGGAGTTTTATCCTATTTTTGTCATTTTGAGTTTTCACACAAGAATAAAGTTTTGGACGTGGGATTTTGTTGAATTTACTTAAAGCAATTCAGAACAAATCAAGAGGTGAAAGAAAACCAAATCATACATGAACATTTCTTTCTTGAACCTTTCTTTGATGTCTTTTCAAAGGTGGCTAGTTTTTACTGGTATTGACAGCCTTAAAAAGAACTGGAAGCATGGAAAACTAAGAGCACATAATTTGCTTCCATATTTGATAGGTTTTTGATTGACAGATGTTATTTATCTGTCAAACATGTTAACACTCGGACCTTATCTGGCTTATATTCTGCAACCTCCTTATACAAGAACGCTTTTATTCAGAAAGAGTTCTTTTTAATCGCGTCACCTTCTTCTGTTAGATCCTCAAAAGCCTTCTTTTCTATTCGTTCACAAGTAAACAATTATTTGAATAGCATTTTCCTTACCAACTTTTTATTTGAAAATTGTAATGTTTGGCGAAGCATCTACAGTCTCGGCCATAAGTACATTTCTCTTCAAATCAAGTCTTCAGTTCATTGTTGTTTTTAGATAAGCTTGTTATGGGATTATTTTGGGTGGATTTCTGCATTATGTATTTAATAATTAGACGACGAGCCCGAGTTTTCCATGAGCGAATAGTCAACGAGGCGCAACCGAGTTGACTATCGCTCATGGAAAACGAGGGCGAGTAGTCCAATTGTTTTAGTAGAAACTCTAAAGGATTACATTCCAAAAGCTACCATTTTATGTATTTTTAAGCGAAAAATCAAGAAAAACCTTGCCTTCACAGAGCAACGCTGGCGCGATCGTTTTCTATCGGCGATTAGAATATAGCCCTGTGTGCTCGCTCGCCATGGATTCTTAGCGGGCTTTATTTTTAATAGAACATGGGCAAAAACCATAGAAGCCCGGTACCCCGGATGTACTTTATGTTGCGTTGCGAATTGAAAAAGTGGCGCCGACAATCTTCTAAAGTTGCCTTTTTATTTCCTTTATTATGGCTGCTAAAACAAATATTAATGTCTATTTTTCCATTTTTCCTAGCGCGCTGGCAGATCTTGGCATTGAAACCAAGGAGAGATCATGGATAACGATAACTCGACGTCATCAACTCCTTCTCAGGCCCCCACTCTGACAGTCAGCAGTATCTTTCTGATCACGTATTTGTCGTTACTGGTTGTCACGGCTCTGGGTGGAAATGGTTTGTTGGTGACTGTGATCATCAAAAGGCAACTTCTGCAAAAAGTTCATTATTACTTCATACTGAGCCTGGCAACTTCAGATTTTTTGAACGCTCTGTTGAAAATACCCACCACCATTCTTGGACGATTTGATCGTAACTGGTACCCGAGCTACATCATATGTTACTTCACCACCCCTCTGGGGGTACTTTTTGGTGCAGCGTCAGTGTTCAGCTTGTCAGCGGTTGCTATCAATAGATACCTCGTCATTTCGTCGCCACTGAACTACTCGGACCGAATGCCGCCGTACCTGGCCAAAATCATTCTAACTGTGATTTGGTTCGGCAGCTTTTGTCTGGCAATCCCACCTGTCATGTGGAGAGAAAAAGAGGCAATCTGCCGCAGCGGGAAGATCTCCAAAGAACATTACATGTCCGAAGTGCTGTACTTCTTCCTGGCGTTATGGCTCTTCGTGATCGTTATACCGTTCATCGTTATGACCGTGTCGTACGTAAAAATTTACCTGATCGCGCGTTATCACGCGTTACAGATAGATTCCCAGAACCAAGCCAGTACGGTGTACCAACAGACCAGGAAAAGACGAAAGGACGTAAAAGCTGCTGTGGTCTTGGCCGTGATTGGAGGAATTTTCATTCTCTGTTGGTTTCCTTTCTTCGTCGTACAGACTGTTCACAAGTTCGGCAAAGGTCAAATCAGTCCAATCTATTTTAATATTTTCCTCTGCGTGATGTACACGAACTCCGCGCTGGATCCCATACTGTTATTCCTGTTTAACGCAGAAATACGGAAAGCCCTAGTGATAATGCTCTGCAGAGCATTCTTCAAACCGAAGCAGCAGCTTCCACAATCAGAACTGTCTTCTTTTCTCAACCAGGGATCATAGCAAAGAAATTGCAAAGTATTAAAATGGTTAGTGAGCGGGAGACCGGCTCAAATGGTCTGGGTTTGAGCTCAGACCGGGTCTAGTGAGCTGCGGTGTTGTGTTTTGGGGCAAGGCACTCGCAGGCCTCTCTCCGTGAATATCGAGAGTACTATTACCTGGGATGGACTACCATCCCAGTCAGGGGAGTAGCATAACTCCAAGCCTCTTTGTGCCACAAAATCGGAGTTAAGCGTAAAGAGCTATAAGAGGGTTAGGCTTGAAATCCTGCACTGCAAGAAATAGTGACTCGCGCAGTTAAGTATGTATACCGTATATTAAAAAGAACGGACAATAAAACGCCGTTAACAACTTCCATCGTTCTAACAACTTTCTTCAACCTGTAATCAAGTCGTCGTCAGAATAACACTGAGCAACAACTTGAAATAAATTGTATAAATTTTATGACGGTACGGGACTATATGATATACCTGGGATATACTCTTTCAGGGCTCTCGTTTCACTCGTGAGCAAACCACTTTGCCTTAAAGGGTCGCTGTCATACCGTCGTATAAGTGTCTGGCCGGTTGTTGATAAATAAACGAGTATTGATTAAAAATGTGTTGTTATTTTATAAGATAAAGTTGACATATAAGTGAGTGACCGGTTGTTGATAAATGTTAGGGGCCGGAGTGTGTGATGGGGTGGCGGGGGATGGGGTGATTCCCCCCTTAAAGTATATAGCGGTTTTTTGATCCCGCCCCCATATCGGTGATGGAAGATTTTATGATCCCCTCCCCCCCCCCCCCCTACTTCTCTCCCAGTCGCCAACTAGCCAGTGTTACTATAAACAGGTAATATCAATAATGATGTTTATTTCTTGTGGATCTTGAACAACGGCATTTATTTGACCGTCTGATATAAACTGAATTGTCACGTAAGGCTGATGTTTTCATCCAAATCCAAAATCCTTTGCAAGTGACGGGCTGAAATATTTTCAGAAAGCTCAGGAACGAGTAAAGGCGCTCTCTAAAGAACTTCAAAAAGCCTGAAATAAGCTGACAACAACTCTAATAAATTTCAGGGTTTTTTTTAAGTCGATCTGTGGAATTTTTACTAAATTTTCGGTGTCCTCTGTCCACCTCCATCAGAGTAAACATAAACGAAAAGTTCGTTGTTGCTTAAGCAAAGTGTGTTGTTGCTCGCGCTACCAGCTCGCGCGTAGTTGTTGCCGTTCTTCATTTTTGCGAGGCAAAACGCTTTCTTTTTTGTTGACGGCCTTGCTGTCCAAAGTGGGGTGTCACGACTCCAGGAAAAGCCCTCTGTTGTAACTGTTGACCCCCCGCTAGAGGATTTGGGCGTCCCTCGGATGGATGTTGTGATCCGTTGTCTCAGCATGGTTCTCAATTGCCGATTCGTTGTTGCTTGCGCACCCTGGACCATGCTTGGCTCCGCGGGAGGTGAACGAACGCTTGTTCTCACCGATGTAAGTAAAGGGCAGTCGCGGTACTTTATTTTGTAGACAATCCCTGCAACTCGGTTAACCGCTGGTCGGTCCTTCGGGAATAAATGGCCTAATGTTCTTATAGGCTTGAACGCAGTCCGAATGCGGAATTTTTGGAGGACTCGGCCCACTCGGTCTGACGCCCCTCTCACGTAAGGAGGTCGCGGAAGGAGATTAAGCATGACGTTTTTCGGCAAACGGCAAACGCGAAGTTACCTTTCATTTTATTTATTACGTTATTTTATTACGTTACCTTTTTTTTGCCGTTCGCGGGAAAAACAAACGTCATGCTTAATCTCCCTAACAACTACGCGCGGGCTGGTAGCGCGAGCAGCAACAAACTTTTGCATGGGTAACAATGAACTTTCGTTTTATTTACTCCGATGAACGTGGACAGACAGATCGGCTTTAGAAAAAAAAACGTGAACTATGTCTACGACCGATCGCAATACTGGTGACAGTATTTTCAGTAAAACTCTAATAAACCTGAGAAGGACGTTTTCTCCTCCAATGGCGAAAAATCGACAATCGCGAAGGGTGAAAGAGAATAAAAGAAATGTTTCAGGGCGTTTTTAGCCCAAACTGAGCGCGTAATATGCAGGCAGTAGTACCCAGGTTAAACAAAAAAACCGTTGAAGAGTCAAGCTCCGGCGCGGATTCTGTTTCGATCCGTTGATAAATTTGAAGAGAAGGCTATCCAAGAGTCAGTGGAGGAGGTTGTTCAAGAGCCGGTAGAAGGGGCGTCCAGGAATCGTGTTAGGTGACGCTTTTTGATATAATGTATATTTTTCTTACTTCTGTTGCTGTTGTTTGTGCCGTTCGGCCCAATTTATCGAACGTTCCCATTGACTCTATGATGACTCTTTAAAGAATTTGAAACATAGAACTTTGACATTTGAACTATAAATCTTGAACATTTTCAGGCCATCGCGTGTAATACATATGCACAACCATTGATTATTTCAGTGTAATTAGCCTGAATACGAAAGGAAGTTAAAAGAGGCAATTAATCGATATGTAACTTGGTTTTATCAACTGGGTTGATAATGTCAACTGGCCACCGTAAAGAGATTCAAGAGCTGACGTTTCGAGCGTTAGTCCTTAATCGGAGCGAATCAAGGAATTGTGCGTCGTATGTTTTTGTATACAGAAAGATGGAGCTTCGCCATTGGCCGGCGCCCGGCAACGTGAAAACAACAGAATAAATTAGTTGAACGAAAAGCGTCCGTTGATACCGTGAGGATTAAGAGTGCCGATCTGAAAAGGAAAGCCGTAAAACTCTGGAACAAAAATTTATTTTTCAGATCGGCACTCTTAATCCTCACGGTATCAACGGACAAAATCCACCCCCCCCCCCCCTTCCAGGCGATAATTGACGTGTAGCGCTTTCTGGGGCGAACTAAGAGTAAGGATGTTGATAAAGTGAAACAAAACACGGGGAGGGGAGGGGAAGGGACTATTAAGTTTCCCTCTAGTGAGTACTGACAAAGCCAAAATTGCCTGGCAAGGCAAAATTCATACATTATTTCACACTTGATATATTTTACAATAGCTCTATAAAAGGTTTTAAGTTCGGCTTGCTTTTTGTCCGACAAGTTTGAATTGAACATGGAGAAACTTTGAAAACTAATGTTCTGGACACAGTGCAATGCAGTCCATTGTGGTCTCTCAACATTCCTGAAATTGAAAATAAAACAACTTCTGTTGGTGTAAAACGGTTTCTCGGGTCATTTTGGGACTTTGTATACTGAATGTGCCAGCAATTTTTGTCCGAGAAATGGTTATCCGCGTTTTGTTTTCTCTTTGCTTTGCTATCACGTCTTTTATTTGTATATGGCTTTACTTGGCGTAGGCTAGTCTTAATTTACTTTTGGTTCCATGCATGCTCATAATCTAAGTATTCGCAGGTCACCATGATCACGCGCAGTGTAGAAAAAGGCGCGAGTTTGAGGGCATGAGGGGCGGGGGATGGGGGGTGGGCGGTGGACGTGCTTTCGATTCCTGAACACGCGTGAAGGGCATTGTATCACACGCGTGGCTAAACAGCACGTGCGGTACACCCATTGCAAAGGCAGTATATTCTCCTCAGTTATTTTAAGACCCTGAGTATTGGTCCGGTCTGGGGTTCGAACCCGAGACCTTCCGCACAGCAGTCCGGCGCTCTACCACGGCTTGATTGTGCCGCAAATGTGGTAGTCGCTTTGACAAAGGACTGTGTTGACAACTGCAAGAGCAAGTTAAAGTGATTTCTTCCTTGTGAGGCAGCGTTTCTTACAAATAAAAATCAACCTGACGTGCTAACTCTGAAACTAGTGCCGAAACAACCTGATGTGTACTCACCTAGTTAAAACAAAGTCCCCATTTCTTGTCTCTGGTGTAATTGGAGGTTGTCGAGCACCAATTCTTTTTTAGTCCATCAGTGGTGCAGGAATGATACCATTTCCCATTGTACCGAAATGGAAATACGCAGCATTTGCCAGCTGAATTCCCGCCATGTGTGTCTACACCACTTTCACAACTCTCTAAAGAAAACAAGCCTTGATTCAGTGAAGAGTTTGAATAAAAAAATTCTGAACTATTACGTCATGCGCTGATTTGTGCAATTTGAAAACTTAAGCCTAAATTTTTCAAATTCATCATTTGCAATCCGTCAAAATCTTCTCCATCTTTAACCATCCCTGCTCCTTTTTGGTTTGGTGTCACTTCTTTGTAAACTATTATTTTTAGGTTGTTCGTATTTTGAGGGTTATTTGGTTTGCCACAAAACTATGACTTCCAGTTAATGATTATCATAAGACGGTTCAACATCTTTCAACTTTTGTTGATGAAAAAATGTTGAACATCGTTGCGACTTTCAAGTCGTTCAACAAACGGCAACTTGTTGAACGGAATAGAGCCAAACTCTATTTTCGTTCAACAACGTTCAACAAAGTTCAACATGTTGAATGACATATTTCAACATCACATGACACATGCACTGTTCAACATTTGTTGGTACATACAGCTAAAATAGTAACTTTGTTTTGATTACAATCTCTTTCTTTTCCTAGCATGAAAGCACGAATGCTAATAATGCAAACAGGTTTCCTCGTCTCATTGCCTCCTCGTTTCTCCCGTCGCGTGTCGGATTTAGGGAAAAAACAACCGACTACTGGCAGTTTTATAATAGATAATTTGGTTTTATCAACTGGGTTGATAATGTGAATTGGCCACCGTAAAGAGATTCGAGAGCTGACGTTTCGAGCGTTAGCCCTGCGGGCTATATTATACTTTCCACCGACGCAGCACCACAGTTTCTTTAGAAACTTACCCTCTCTAGGTTTACAAATAACCAACTTCATAAAGAATGTATTCCAATTTGCTGTGTGGAATTGAGACGAGCGGAACGGATAACTTACCAATCCAGCACTTGTCAGCTATGACGAAATAGCCATAATGATAAACTGTACACTTCGCAACGTTGTTCCTGTAATCTGATTCAGCCACTTGGTTCCCAGGGTTAAGTTGGACCCGAAGATAGAATGACCCGTGTCTAATACTGGTACAGTCAACCCACTGACAGTCAATATTGTAGCTGTAGATATCGAAACATCCGGGAGATAAGCCTTGGTCACCACCTCTGGTACAATTCCACCTCTTCTCAAATCCCGGATCACATTCTGTGTCCTCTAAACAGAAACTTGCTTTGTGGCCTTGAGCTCGGGTGACATAAGTACGCTGACCTGAAACGATAAAATTTACATTTATCAAGCTTTTAGAATCAAACGGAAAGTTCAGTTAGTGCATTTTTGCCAACACACCGAACGGTTGACTTATCTGAATATTTTTAGATTTTGAGGGGCTAGTAAATAAAAAGTTTAGAATCGATATTTTTCTTCAATATTTCTTCTGTAAGCTCGAGAAAGGGGTACAATCTTTCAAGGAAGGTAAATGGAAGAATTAAAGCTCTCCGTATAAAACTTCGTCAAGTGCCCCTCCCCTCCTCACCCACCCCTCCCTAATGCAATGATTATTGTACTTACGTAGCAGATCATAGCTGGCGAATGTCTCCATGGAGTGATAATGCCCGTGGCACTGATGGTATTCCCAGCCTGATCTGGGTGTGTTCGGTCGGAAGTGATCCCATCCTCGGTTTTCGATCTTAGCTGTAAACCTCAATAGACGCCTTTGATTGTGTCGTGCATATCGACTATTTTCAGGCCTGCGTTAAGGCAATTAAAGCAAGACACAGAATAGTACTTTGTTTTAAAATCTGTATATATTAAAGATTAAAAAAATGTTGACTAAAAGCACAGCAAAAACTGTTGGCTAAAAGACAACCTATTGATTTGTTAACTTAAGGTTCCTGAACAGGTAAGCGGGTCAAATTTGTTCAAAATTGTGATATTTAGTGTACATAGTCTGTGTATATTTTTCTTTCGTTCACAAAAAACAGAAATTCAAAATCTCTTTTCGCTTCGGAGTTATTGTGAATTTCCTTTTTTTGGGTGACTCATTGCGTCACAGTTTAAAGGTGTCGCTCACTTCTGTCCTTGCAGCACAGTTTTGGCTGGAGCTTTTGGATGGAGAGAGAAAAGAACAGAAAGAAAGCGAGAAAAAAGTTCTTGGGTCCGAAAGGCTGATCGGTGGTACCGTAAAAAGAAACCAGGGAATTTTTGCGAAACGAAGAAATGCTGAAAATGTGAAACTCAGTGTTGAACATCGAATTTATTGTCCGCCGTCGGATTTATTCTGGACACAGGCACGAGTTCACTGATTGGTTCATAGACGATAGAGTTGAGTGGGCTTAAACTTGCACACAGAGGGTAAGTTTCTAAAGAAACTGTGGTGCTGCGTCGGTGGGAAAAATAACAATATAATTTGGCTAACGCTCGAAACGTCAGCAATTGAATCTCTTTACGGTGGCCAATTGACATTATCAACCCAATTGATAAAACCAAATTATATTAAACTTGCACATGCGCCGAACCATGAAACTGTTCCTATAATCATGATATTTTCTGTGCAAAGAGACACAATATCAACCTCTGTCGTGCTTGGGCTTCAGAAACGCTAACTCTTTTCCAAAAAGTAGCAGCACATCTTTTCTCTCACTCATTACCAAAGTCGCAAAGTTCAGATGCGAGATTTACATACCTGAAGAGTACATCTGCGCTTTCTGCGAGACAGTTTTCCTCAAATGCGCATTGTAGAGCATGCAGAGGCTGCAAATCCAATCGCATCTCTTTCTTCAAAGAATCAGTGTCGAGTACGAGATCTGGTAATTCTGAGAACAAAAACATCGATAAATGAATGGACTTTGATCTTGAAATGTTTCGCCTAAATTTTTCAAGTTTGTTTTCAAGTTTCAATCCTCCTCATTTAAAGCTATCTTTGTTTCTTCTCAGTTTATGGTTACCGTTTTGGTGTTTTGTATGATAGACAATTATATCAAGGTTTCCTCTGATTTGAAGGCGATTATATATATTAACAAAGGTGACTTCATTCAAGATGATAAGCCCCTTTAAAGCTTCTTTCTAATGCATGTTGGCCTTCAGCCACCAGGCATTACCTAATTATAGTCTTCTCCCCGGCCCTACACCCCTACTCCTACCCCTCCCCCCCCCCCCACAAACCACTCTATAAGCTGTAAGTTTGTTAGGGATGTTATCGTTTTAAACTGAAGATGCGGTCGCGTTTTTGTTTCTCGTATTTAATCCCCTCAATGCATTACCCTAAAACGAAACCGTTTTCGCCGCTAACACCAAGAAAGCTTTTGTTTTCAGTTCAAAAATAGCTTTTTGCAACTAACGGCCACGCGGCAAACTTTACGCTATACTGGAGAGCTAGCTACGCGCAGGGACATCCAAGACAAAATGATCTAACAAGTCACGCTTTGACCCTTTCTCGTTTTGTATGTCCACGTTATTAACTACTTGCTCTTCAGCAAGGCGGATTTTTTCGCCATGTGAACGTCAGCTCAGTACAAAATGCCAATTGAAGGTCATACCTTGATATTGAATCCTGGCTTCTTGTATCCAGCTGCCATATTATCTTACGCAGCTATATTTAGGGCAAGTTAAACTGTCTTCTATTGCTTAATAAGAAGAAATTTCCGCTGGCAATGAATGGCAGTTTGAAAATGCAAATGAACCAAAAGTAACGTTCGCACGCGCGCACTCTCAATCTGTTGTTTTAAACTGGAATATTTTGCATAAATTAATTTAAGCTTTAATTTTTTGGAGGCTTTCATTCTTGTCCCCATAGCCCTTTTCGTTTCTCTTAGCCGGCGGGGCCTTGGCACGAGAAACGAAGGGCTATATTGACGTAGGATTTTCCAGTCCTAGATTCTAAGACTTCCGGACTTCACGTACATAGTATATATTGAGTTTCTACAAGTTGTCTGCTTCAATATGGTGAATGGCGAACATTCCAGTTTAAGATTTCTTTGTTCTCAAAAAGCCAATAAAAAGAATCAATTTTTTTTGAAAATCCTATGTCCCCAGAGCTCTTCGTTTTTCGTGCCAAGGCCCATCCGACTAAGAAAAACGAAAAGGGCTATGGAGATGAGAACGGGAGGCTTCGTGTGGTCCAGAATTACTTTCAGGTATTATTTTGGCAAAGCACTGCATGCATAATTAAGTATGAGCTGATATGGAAATCTTGCAGTTATGGGTTTTTGTAGTTGACGTTTCCCAGTGCTGTCGGTCTTGCGCTCTAACGCACCGTTTCTGTGGCTTTGCGTACACTCTGTATCCAGGAACTACTATGTACTTCCCCCAGACCCCCTAAAGGGCAAGCTGCTCTACCCTGTTCATAATTAGAAGAATTCAATTATTCCACCTTACCGTCCACGCAAATGACTCCTGCTAATTTATTATTGTTACTACAAGTTGCGTTTTCCCATGCATCGTGTTGACAGTTGTAAATGGAGATTTCGTCCACTCGACAGATTACTCCAGACATGGTCACTCTGAGGTTGGTGGCACCGAAATAATTCTGCGTGACAGCATGACTTGCGTATCCCAGCTTCATTTGTCGGCATATTACCATCGCTTCTTCTATCCGCCAGTTATCAGCGCAAACGGTTCCCCAGCTGCCGCCGTGAAAGACCTCGATACGGCCCTCATAAGAGTTTAGACCACCACTGAGACGAATCTGGAAGTACGCAAACAAGCCTATTGGTCCGGAAACCTATTGGCGTAGGCACTTTAAATCCCCACCATTATCGTTTTGCAGTCACGCCCTCGCTTCTCCAAAAAATAAGTAACGACCGATAAATTGAGAATTTTAGATCTTTCTACATAGATAAACATCTGGTGAACGGTCAATTCTCTCTTAACGGATACTTCTATGAGACCGAACAACTGGTGCTCGTCCCTGCGCGCCGTTTTTCAGTCATTTTACTGTATATGAACTCTCTATAAGCCGAAAACCTCTTTAAGACAAACAATGTGTCGATCCTGATGGGTGTCTGTCTTAGAGGAGCTGGCGGCTTGCAAACGCATATAAACCAGTTTCTTTTTGGCGGGAAACGTGGGACAACTATGTGAGGTTTAAAACATCCGTTAGAACTTGCAGTACAAACCTGATGACCTTGAAGCTTTGGTGCATGGCATTTGACTCCAGCATCCTCATAATGATTGCACTCTGCTTTGCGCCATCCCTGATGCCTACACTGACTGATATTCCGCTCATCTCCTTGACACTGTAACTTCTGAAGTATGAACTGAAACGTACATAGAATGTTAAACCATTGTAACATTTGACCAGCAAGCAGCATTTTAGAAAATATTTTGTAATAACCTCACTTCGAAACTTACAGTAACTTTTTTCTCTTCTAAGGTGCGACAACGAAGAAACGAATTGTGAAACTTCTACCGCAAGTTTTGCTTGGACTTTTTTCCTCAACTTGTATCTTTATGGGATTTATGATCGAGTGTGTTTTGTTTAATGGGCCGCCCTACGTGCTGGGAAATTCAGTAACTAAGCTACTTCAATCAGGCCAGTCAAGCTTGACTTTTGATGTCACTTCGCGTAGCTTGCACCCCCCCCCCTTCCCTACCCCCACTCACACACACACATACGCGTCATACACCCTCACCCTGCAAGATATTATTTTGTACCGTTTGACTGTTAGCTAGAAAGGGCTACTAAGAGTCATGAAGCTTTCGTTTAATGCAAAATCATTCAAACTGTCCATGAACACTTACTACGCGATTATTTTATGATAGAGAGCTCAAGCAGTACTGATGGCTCTATTCCAACTAAATGTCTTTTCTATTTGTCTGTTTTAGAATAAAAAAATCATGGCCCAATTCTACTCGATCCTTTACAATGATACAATACAATACAAATAATATTTACTTCAAAAATATATACAGAATTTATCAAACCCGCGTAAAGCCTCAGCTAATCTAAGCGGGTATTAGTAATTAATAAACATTATTAGTAGCATTAGCCATAAAAAAAAACACTAAACATTATAAGCTGAAAGATTACATTTACTATTATAATATTACTACACATAGGCTATGCATAATTACTAAGAGGAAATATACGGCTGCAAGCGAAGTTTATAGCTATAAGGTACAATAATTACTTGTATTGAAATTCAATATTAGAGAATGGACGTCAACATAAAAGTCCTCGATCCCAAGTAATGGTAAGGTTAAAATATCCCAAGAGTACGTTTTACCTCTCCAATACCTCTTCCAAAATACGCATTCTTTGCCGCTATTGCCGCTGACCCGTATCCCAAAGACCTGCAGACAACATTAGCTTCTCTCAAGGTCCAGTGGTCATCACATACAGTGTCCCATGTGTCACGACGCCTCACCTCTACTCGCCCTTCCGAAACCATGGCCCCACTGCGAAGTCGTACACGCGGTGCGGTCTTACATGAGGAAAGTCAGAATAAACAACTAATGAGAACTATGTGAACTTTGAGATTACAAACTATACGATTATAAACCGTGAGATTACAAACTGTAAGAATATAAACCATGAGATTACAAACTATGACATTATAAACCATGAGATTACAAACTGTACGATTATAAACCATGAGATTACAAACTATACGATTATAAACCACGAGATTACAAACTATAAGAATATAAACCATGAGATTATAAACTATGAGATTATAAAAGCCATGAGATTACAGACTATGAGATTATAAACTATGAGATTACAGACTAAGATATAGTCAACTTGTATGGCTCATAGAAAGCTTGGGCTCTTGGTTTAATTGTTGAATAACATCGACTTCTCTCGTTTGAGACACTTCTTACAAAGCCAATTTGAAAATATAACTTATGTTAATTTCTCTTAATGTCAAGACGTGATCCAGCGCCTCTGCAAGCAGGTTACTTTAAAAGAATAGGTTGTATTAATATAATCAATTTGGATTCAATGTTTGAATACTTCTCATTCTTCGGAATAAATGGGAGAACAGCTTTTCAAAGTTATCTGCGAGCTAAGTCGCTTCTTTCTAAACAAGTCAAGGAAAGATCGGAGTAACTTAGCTGGCAAAGTACCCCGCATGTTTGTAAAGTACCCCTCATGTTAATTAAGAGCTCACACCGATAACGTTTTTTTCTTTATCTGTATAAATAGTCCTAATATTTAGCTTTTTAAAAAGTCTGGTTTATCAGCTATGCCTGGGAAAACGAACAAACATATTTCCTTGCCGCGCGGAAACTCGAAATACTTCTGCCGTATAGCAGAAGAAAACTTTGCTTCTTGAAAAAAAAAACTGATGCTGGAAGCAATGTTTCCCATATGGCAAAACTGGGAAACATTGGGGAAACATCCGCTCGCAACAATGTTTCTGGAAACATATTTCCGCGTTTTGCCTGGCCATTACTCTCAACTCTCAGCTGAAATACTTTAAAACTGCTTTGAGTTGTTTTAGCACACTTTCAGCTGGTGTTCCGTGTTGAAAATGGACCAATTTTCTTTTTTCTGACTGTTGCAGCAAGAAACGATTCCTGTCAGTGTTTAAGCAATGATGGCCAATTTATTGTAAACCGTTTCTCTTAAAAGACTAGAAATGAAAACGGCTGATATTTGCGTCATTTTGCAGGGACGGCGGAGCGTATTTTAAAGTGTGTGTGTGGGGGGGGGGAGGGGCTTGAAAAGGTCCAGCGCGATTTTTTAGGGTGTCTGAAATGTTATTTTCAACATTCTCCATGAGATATTTCTTAAAAAAAGACAACCTGGATAAGTGTAATATGACATGTACTTTGCTTGCTTACAGCAATATTTTGGAAGTTATGTAAGCTTGATACATATTTTTCAGCCTTCCACGATATATCCTGGCTTTAGTACACCAACCTGAGTTTTTACACAACCTCCCCGTGCGTGGTAAACACGAAACGTTTCCGACAGGCTTTGAACAGTTTTGTAGCTTTGTAAATTCTCGTCACTAAATAAAGCAAGTAGGATTCAAGCACTTGTTTCATCTGGTTAGTGCTCTATGTATTTTACGTCTTTTCTCAAATAACTACTGAGCATGAATCGAATTAACGTTAACGGAAGTAGTTCACTATTTAGTCAAAAATGTTATAAGATTATTCCATGGTTAAAAATTACTCTGGAATGACAGCAATAACTGCCAGCAACTTAATTTTTTTTCTACAAAAAGGTGCTTTTCCGTTTCCGTTTTTCTTTTTTTTATTATTTACGTTTTCCTTTCTTCATTATTTCTTCATACGAACCTTATACTAAAACAAAAAATATCATCGTCGTAAAAAGTGGGGGGATGAAGCCCCCCCCAGCCTCCCCCGGCCCCCCCGGCTCCGCCGTCCCTGTTTTGAAAACGAGGCAAAAGGCGACTTGGAATTAATGCTACCAGAGCCTAAAACCTACCAAAAAGATTTTACTTACTTGCGTAACCTTTTTGCGTGCACACTTGATCCTTATTGCCCCTCCATCTTCACACTGATGACGAACCCACCCCGCATGGTGACATGACACTATCGAAGACTCCCATCCTTCACAAGTGACCTGATCCAACCAATACACGGGCTCTACATCCGGAATGGTGACTGCATAGGACTGCTCGGCATCCGGGAATCCCAGCTGACCGCACAACACGTACGAGTTGTGGTGTTTCCAGTTAGAAGGGCAAATGTAACCCCACTTTCCCTCGTGCTCTACCTGGACTGTACCCTCCGATATGTAGTCATTGGCAACCGGGCCGATAAGTTTTATCTTCACGTTTATAACCTGAATAGATCCAGAAAAAAGCGATATCTATTCAGAGTTAATCGTCCGTTCTGGAGAGATCGAGAAAGTCTGTAAATTGACGGGGAAAATGGTGAGACGCAGTAAAGTGAAGCAGAAAATAATCTCACACTTACTTCGGTTCTGGTTCTTCACCTAAAATACCTTTATTAGCCAGGCGTTAGCAAAATTTCATTGTATGAGGCAATTTTTGTTAAACTGGAAAGCAAATTCTTGCACAATCTAGTTTCCAAAATCGAAGGACTGCCATTTAGAGCGAAGTCGAAGATAATACGGACACCACAAATCTCCCACACAGATGCTCTTTTCGCTCGCCACACGTTCATCGCCTGTCGAGCCCAAAAGACGTCTGCTTAGGAGGTAACATATAGGGGGCCAAAGCTGAATCTCTGGATTTTAGAGCTAAAAATTTCAGGAATTTCGGTGTGTGAACAAGTGAACTGTTTTGGCTTAATGTAGAAGTGATCGTGTTCAGTGCTGTGATGTTCGTGAGGAAAAGTTCGACAGCATGCGTAGCAATACCTATATGAATTGGTGAAGTTACGGAACTGTCTGTGCTGATCAACTTTTTTCGCTAGTGTTAATTGCCGGGAGCTGTCTATGAAAATACTTTATTTCTTGAAATTGAAAGACAAAACATCAGAACTGATGAAAGCAAAAACTGAACTGAATAGAGATTAAAATTCTTGCATCCTTATAATCCCGTACTTCTTCACCCGAAAAACTTGTTTTACTGGGAAAGAAGATTTATTTCCACAATGGATTGGGACACTGTTCCTTTACAATGAAAGATTCTTCTAAGCTAGATTTTTCACGTACCTCGCCGCTGGCTGGAGATGGCTCAGGTGCATAGACCACGTCACTTCGATGTAGCTTACATATAACACCAGCTTGATTAAACGAGCGGCAGTTGTGTCGTCCCCAGTCTCTATGAGAGCATCTTTCAATGTCGTATTCTTTTCCACCGCAGTTGACGTCATCTAGCCAAAAGTTTCCATCACCTCGACCAAAGGCTTTGTGTCTTGAAAGACAATAAATACGGTGTCATTTTAATCATGAGGACAAAAATAACTATTTAGAGCGGCATTTTGTAACTTAGACTCTAGTAAAGATGTTCCCATGTAAAGTGCTACTTCTAGCGACCACATTGATTTCAAAGACTGCACCTCCCCCTAGGGGAGTAGTCGCAGAATACATGACGGGGCGGGGTGTCCGAGGTATTTTGGGGGGTTGAAAATTTACACCCTCGGTATTTTTTTGGGTCGACAAATCCGTCACGAATTTTTATATAGGTCTTAAAAAATACACTTATTTTTTGGTGTATTTTTGCGTATTTTTTAGTGTTGATCAGTATTGAGGTACTTAAGTCTTGTTTTTTTTAAAGTTTGATGTCAGGTAATGTTTTGTGTGCAAAATTTCAAGCCGTATTTTTTTTTTTGGGGGGGGGGGGGGTTGTAATAGGAAGCTCCACCTGACCCCCATCCCCATCATGTATACTGCGGGTGCCCCCTGGACACCTCCCTCTGTTTTATTGCTTTTCAACTTTTCGTTTACACAAAGGAGCACTTGCATTAAATAGAATAAGCCAAGGTACAGACCTGGAGTAATACACGCAGCCTGCTTTCACGTACTGTAAATCACTTCAATTCTATTCATCACATTCCATTCCAACACTTTTCATACCATAAAAATTATTCTTATTGCTTAATTACTAGTTTCTGTGTTCAATGCTCCACTCATAAACCGCTTCCTTTCTCTAGGGCAGTGCTTTCCATAAATGCAGTAGAATGGACGAGAAAATAGAATGATACTATGATCTGACGTAAGATACATAGCGTGATCGTTTATCATTTATCTGGCATGATGATCTCTAACGACCTTCTTACCCTTTGGTAAAGCGCAGGGCGTCTGGATATCCAAGCATGCGACAAACTACATCGGCCGCTTTCATGTTCCATCCATGATCACAAATCTCTTTCCATTCACCATCGTGTTTCACTTCGACTCTGCCTTCATAAGGGTGCTTTCCTCCAACAAGTCTCACTTCGGAACCACTAATAAGCCTCACGCCCGACAAGAATGCAATAAGCAAAAAGCACGACATCTTGACTTGGTTTCTGTCGTGTTAAACTAACTAAAATGTCAGGATTCCACTCTCTTATCGCCGTATAGTTTTCAGTAAAGACCCGTTTAGACAGCAGCTTGAGAGTGCGCAAGGAAGGGTTTTACCCACGACGGCGTAGACACACGTTCACACACGTTACTGAATTGAAAGCTAGAGTTAGCCGAGAACAGAGGCCTTCTGTTTTAATGTTAGCTATTGATATTTATCTGAACCTGAAGTATCATTTCCCACGGGTCAAATTTATGGAAGATATGAAAAATTTATTTTATCAAATGGAAGAACCATTTGAAACAAACCAAATTGGTCTTTCAAGATGTTTGTTTTGCCGTGCGAATTCCCGTGATTTTACCAGCTAATGAGGTGCTATTCAGCTGGAGATATAACAGCAGCATGTTGCTAATCATGAGAATGTTAACGTGACAAGTAATTTTTGACTGGCCAACAATGGCTGTGGGTCACATCAAGGCCACTTACTAAAATTAACTAGCACTTTCAGCTTTGTGACCTGTCTTCTGTTCACTCGATTAACTAAATTACTAAAGTAAGGAAATAGGCCTTTTGCAACACAAACGGTCACATGGTACAAAATCAGCCATGCTGGACGGCAAGCTTGTTATTATTCCCTCACTGGAACAGCCAAACAAAGCGACTTCAACCCAGTGGCGGGGTGCGCCACTAAGGAATGACGTAACTGACGTAAGCAGAATACTCGTTCTGTTGGAGAGCCGCGTCATCAAGGGAGGGGTGCGCACCACCTGCACCCTCCTCGGGAATAATAATAATGACAAGCTTGCCCTCCAGCATGGCGGATTTTGTGCCATGTGATCACATGTTGTAAAAAGACTATTTACGCCTCGATGGTCCAAAACAATACAAGCTAACAGTAGCCTAATCAAGCTAGTAGCCTTTTTATGAGGGGAGGGGGTGGGGGTGGATGTACACAGGCTATAACAAAGCATGGGTTAAACCTCAGGGTGCATTCGATTGAGAAATTTGGATTTGGATTTTGGATATACGGATTTCTAATTTCGAATAAAACACAAAATCCAAAAGCGGATTTGCCGGATTTCAAATCCTTGCTTTTCCAACTGCATGTACCAACCAACCAACCAAGAATGCGGCCTTTGAAGTTTCTTTTGGCCCGTACACATGCAAGATGAACAAAAAAGTAACTGTGAAAAATAACAGGACGCACGAGGATTAAAAAACAAAACGCAAACAATAAAGTCACTGTGTCTAGCAGCCTGAAATTTTAACAACGGGTTTCCGCACGAATTTGAAGAGAAAACGAGAAACATAGCTTTCTCTTAATTGCTTTTCCAGTCAGTCATGTTTACATTTTAGGGCTACTTTTAAATGCAAAGGCTAATCACCGTTCATGGTGTGACCGGAAATCCTGAGACTGTAGTTAGAGACCACAGCCAATAACGTTCCCACAAGGATTTGCTCTCAGGAACTTTATCATTTTCGACGGTTGTGCAAAGCGTGCTTTTCAAAAAAGAATGCTAAAAACAAAAATAAAACGTTCAAAAAAAGTTCATCTATAAAATATTGCACAAAAAACAGCACTGCGTAATGACCAAAGATGCTTACCTGAAAGGCGAAGTTTGACTATAATTCTGCGAAGTTATTGAACTAGAGTTAAGGAGTCGGGTGAGATATGGACGCAAAGCAGTATGAAAGTCTGTTCATAAACCTTCCTCTGCATCAAACTGGTAATTAAGAAGCACACCCTTCACCAGCCAATCAGATTTGATTGAGCGTGGGCGAATGGCGTAACTGTTCTTGTGCTGACCAAATGGAGTGCGGCTATTGGTGATCTCGTACCAGAGCACGCGACCCTTGAGGGCACAGCGCACATTTTATTTCCTATTCATTATAATTTTGTTTTCGTATTGTTTTTGTTAATATTATGTAATAATTTTATATTGATTGTTCACATTATGTAAACAGTGCAAATTAATAAAAATCTGAATCGGCGGTTTTCTGGGGACGAGAATGGATGGCTGACGTCTCGACAACTTGATCAGGTGGTGACTCTGAAGGTTAAACTTGCTCAGGTTTATAAAGCGTCAGTCACCAGCGTGTTCAGGACAGAACACCATCTAGCTATTTAGGTCGCGATTGTAGTTGCACATGAAGACTAAAAAACGCTGTCATACTGTGTTGACTGTCTAAATGGTAATTTAGGCAAAGTTAACCTCCAGACAAAACTTGCTGGCCAGCGGTCGCACTCTTTGCAAGCTTGCGTTGTGCGGGGTGGTGTCTGGGGCTTCACGGCTGACACATTTGCTTCCATGCTTAGCTGTGTTTGTTCTTTGTTTAGCTGATCTTTGCGGATCATATATATCTGATCGTTGGGGATCATTTCTGATCATTGCGGATTATTGCACTTGCACAAGTTTTGGATTTTTTCTCCCTCTCCTCCCACCCATGATGTCGGTAAGAATTCCACTGACTTGCTCAGTGTGACGGTGTCGGGTGGCTCGCGCTGGCATGGTTGCCATGGTTACCATAAGATAATCCTGCTCTCTGCGCTCCGGGCCCTTCCACCTTAAGTAACACACCGGCTCCCAATCTCTAAACTGACCAATCAGTTTCAACGGACCAGACATACAACATCATCGACTGAACTACTTTCTTTTAGTCTGAAGATGACTTCCGTTAAGGTTGTCCAAACGTCATTTAACAACAACAGTTCTTTTCAGAACACTCCATACGAAATTATCTTTTACTTAACTTTTATTTCCCCGAACTTAATAAAAATCTTACAGAGCGATATAATACAAGGAATTAGATGTATTTTTACTCGGAAACATCTCGAGATTATTACTAAATGTGGTTGAGGGTGGGTTGTTCCGAAGAAAACCGAAATGATTACGATTTTTTTTATTGTGAATGTATCTGTGGTTGGTAATATTGTTGTAAAAGTGAATTCAAAGAATAAAGATAAAAAAATAAATGATTACGAGAATAAATAATTTAAATTTAAAAATAGTGATATTCATTTATTTAATGTTGCTTGAAAAGTTTACAGTTAAAATATTAGACAGACATTCTGAGTTTTACGATGGAAATTAAATAAAAGGATCGCTATGACAATCATGACATTCTCGAGGAGCAATGTTTAATTCAAAACACAACCCCTGGGGGCTGTATTCACACAACTGCTGAGGGCTGTATTCACACAAACCCTGGGGGCTGTTTCACACAACCCCTGGGGCTGTATTCACACAACCCCTGGGGGTTTACAGTGTCCCCAATTAGTGCGTCATTGCTAGATACAGTTGCCACTCAAATAAAGTTCATCACACAAACCCTGGGGCTGTATTCACACAACCCCTGGGGGCTGTATTCACACAAACCCTGGGGACTGTATTCACACAACCCCTGGGGGCCGTATTCGGATATATATATGGAAACTGGACTCCCGCCGTGAGCACGTAGAATTTTACCAACGCCTGAACTCGGCGGAAAATGAACGGTTGGCAGTGATTCTAGGCTAGTAAATAACACAGCATATTCAACGATGTGTTAGCCGAGAGAAAACACCGTTACAAAAACATGGAGTCTTCACTATGGTTATAAAATGTCTAAACCGGTTGAACAATGCTTAATACCCATTCAATCCGGCCAAATAAGACCATGATCAAAGCTAGCGACGCGCGAGACAATTACCAAAAAGTGAATATCAAGTTTAGACAGTGAAACATGAAAGAAAACGCGCAGGAAAACTCCACTGCCCTAATCGAAACACAGCCCCCATTTTCTGTCACTTTTGAATTCATAGGTGGTTGAACACCATTTTTTCCTGTAGCCATCCATAGTACACTCATGATAGAGTTTACCATTGAAACGAAATGGGAAAACACAGCAGTCACCTCCAGAATTTCCACCATGAGTATCGAGTCCGCTCTCGCAATCCTCTGCAAGGATAAATCAAACCCAATCTGTTATTATTATACAGCCTTGATGGACAGACATAAAGCTTTCAAAATGGGTACTATATTCCGCGAAACATTGCTTATGCCCTTGCTTTAATAAACTATCACAAAACCGAGCAAAGCAAGTGAAGAAATAAACTGGTTTCTACGAAAGCCGGATTTGGAGTGATGTTATACGTACCATTGCCGCCATCAAAAAACTTTATTATATGGCAACATAGTCTTGAGGAAAATTCCAGCGTTCTGATCAGTTCTTTGTTGATCGGGATTTTGCCATACGATCCGTACTGTCACGACCTTGGGCCAATATTCCCCAATATGGCCCTCGCGCTCGGTTAGCAACAACCTCCTTCAAAGGGTCTCTCTCTAACCGCCCCCTGGAGGGAAAACTGGACGGGAAGGAGAGGACCCTGGGAACGAGGTTGGGTTAGCAAGAGGTTAAGACGGAATCCGTCAGGTCTTCGAGCATTCATTGGACAAAATTATGTACCAAAATGATTTACACCTTATTGAAAGCTTTTGTGTTACTACTTCAAATATATTATCAAGAGAAATCTTTTCAAACAACACCAAACATCGAAAACAAATTTCGAAGTTCCACTGAATTCCACTGAATCGTTTAAAAGATGTGAGACTTTTCCTATAGCTTGCGAGCTTTGAAATTCATTTTCTCAGTCTCTGATAAGAAATTGTTGTACCAAGATTATTTACACCTTATTGCAAACTTTTGAGTTACTGCTTCAAATATCTTATCAAAAGAAATCTTTTCTAACAACACCAAACATCGAAAACAAATTTCGAAGTTCCTCTATAATTCCATTGAATCGCTTAAAGGACGATTTTACAAAATGGCTGCACGTTAGATTTTTCCTACAGTTTGTGATCTTTAAAATTCATTTTCTCGGGCTCTGATAAGAAATTGTTGTCGGTGTTATCACAAATAATTACTTACATCTTTACCTTTTATTAAGGGTAAAAAATAACGCAATATGATTTAAATTATTCTGGTACTCGATTTTTGTCCAACTTAAATAAATATTACTCAACTTCCTGATGGATTCCGTCTTAATTCTATTCCACGAACATGGCCGACAGGTTATCATACGAATTTCTCGGAATTGCCTACAAACTATCAATTCCCGCGAAACATTGCTTATGCCCATCCGCCTCCTCCCGTCAGAGAAACGAGACGTTTTTGGCGTTCAATGACAGTTAAGATAAAGCCAGTAAAGTCTGTGTACGAGTCTAGTGGCCAATCAGAAGAGAGTTATCCCAGTTTCCTTAACATGAAGAGACTTGGAGTACTCCTTGCCGGAAGGGATGCTCGTCCATTGCAGGGAGAAACCCTCCCCTCTCCCCACAGAGTTTAATTCGCCGGACAACACTTATACACCATTGGGAAGCGCAGTGGCCTAATGGTTGGTGCGCTGGACTCCGGATCGGACAATCCGGGTTCGAGCGTCCTGCCGGGGCACTGCGTTGTGTTCTTGGGCAAGACACTTTACTCTCACAGTGCCTCTCTTCACCCAGGTGTATAAATGGGTACCGGTAAAATACTTCTGGGGGTAGCCCTGCGATGGACTAGCATTCCATCCAGGGGGGAGTAGAAATACTCCCTGTCGCTTCATGCTACAGAAACCGGCCTGATGGGCCACTAGGCCCGAATGCAGACTTTACCTTTACTTACACTTATACACCTGGGCGAAGAAAGGAGCTATGAGAGAAAAGTGTCTTACCCAAGAACACAATGCACTACGCAACTTTAAGGAGAGAACGGGTACATTCACATGACCCTTGCTAGGAGCTCACGAAAAAGAATTGAGCTTCAGGATGAAATGCGAGGTGATAAAACAGTCAGAAAGCAGCAATTGATTGCCAAACCTACCAATCCAGCACTTGTTAGTAATAACATAGCTGCCATAGTCGAACACGGAGCACTTGGCAACATTGTTCTTGAAATCGGATTCAGCCACTTGGTTGCCAGGATTCAGATGAACTCGAAGGTAAAACCCGCCGTGCACAAAGTCGGTACAATCCACCCACTGGCAGTCGATATTATAATAATAAATGTCATAACACCCCGGCGATATCCCTTGATCTCCCCGGTCGGTACAGTTCCAAACTCTCTCGAAACCAGGGTCGCACTTGGTGTCCTCCAAGCAAAAGCTGGCCTTGTGTCCCTGGGCAACTTTGACTCCGGTATCCTGGCCTAGAGTGTAAACAGTGTTAAAGGGGCGTTGTCATCTTTATTAACTTCGAATCAAAGAAAACATTCAAATAATAGTTTACCAAGAAGAAAAATACCAAAGAGTTACAATAAACTGACATGAAATAAGGATGATTTCAAATGAAGAAGATTGAGTTTGACTGCAATTGGCAAATAAACCTTGGAAACTTTTGGCTTAAAGGTGCTACGTCATCGTTCGTACCCTTTGCAAAATGTAGCCTAAACCTTTTTCCGTTTCAATCTTCACCATCCTCAGCCATCCTTGTTACTTTTTGGTTTAGTATCACTCATTCGGTGTTTTTCGTCCTTAGCAAACTATTATTTTTAGGTTTCCTAAATTTTAAGGGTAATTTAGGCTGTCGAAGAAATAACTCAAAATATCGTGACGAAGGTCCTTTAACTTTTCGTGATTCGTGACAAACCTTCTTAAATTCCCATTCTAAAGATAGAAAGAACTTTATGGCTCATTACACTTTAGTATTGCTGCTCCCCGGCTCTTGATGGGATACCAGTTAATCGGATGTATCCCAGCAGTTTTTGACAGCAGTTGACAATAATTATTCGCCGGGATCCAGTTGAACGCCTTGGTGAAGAAAGGTGCTGCGAAAGTATCCGTTGTTTAGAACATCCGTTTGTTTAGAACAAAATGTCAGAATTACCGCGCATAGATATCGCACATAAAGTATTGTGGAATATTTTTCTACATTGTATTGCTTAGCCCCTTCGTGTATGTATGCCAGGAAAAACAGAATAAATATTGCACAAAATACCGAATGGGGTTTTCCAAGATATTGAACTTGAAGTATGATGGATACGATATTCGGCTGTCCAAGGACGATGCCTCTCTGAGCGATACAAGTGTTTGTCTGTCGTTCGGTTTGTCGATCTGTTAGACGGTCGTTCAGTTCGTAAATTACACAGTCAATCAGCCAGCCAGCCAGTCAGTCAGCCAATCAGCTTGCCAGCCAATTAGTCAGTTAGCCATTCAATCAGTGAACCATTCCGTCAATCTGTCAGTCAGACAGACAGTCAAGCAGCAAGTCAGTCAAGCAGCCAGTCAGTCCGGGTCAGTCAGGGCGCGATCCATTGGGCCAAAAATTCCGGTTTGAATTTCCGAAATTTCCGTGTGCCGAAAGGAACGGTATTTTCCACTTGAACGAACCGGTCACGTCAAAATGGCGGGTTTGTAGTCCGACTCTTACAAATTACGGTAACAGAAAATATCCTGCAGGACAACGAGGGCAGAGTAAAACCAGCGAGCTGCTTCAGTCGTTCCAAATATGGACAGAAGGAACGAACGAACTTTTCTCCGTACAAAAGTTATCGCTGCAGAGATCGAAACATGTCAAGGAAATAATTTTTAGTTGCGTGAGACGAAGAAACATACGCCACGTTGGGTAAAAGCCTCTCGCCGTCATCTTTTGTGACTTTGGGGTCTTGACGAGAGCTCTATCCGGCAGCTTGAGAAACTTAGCGGAAATGTTAAATGGAACAGGCAATTTCCGGAATTTCCAATTTTCCGGAAAAATGGACAACCTCGAGAGGTTGTCCAAAATTTTCGAAACGAACGTTTCGAAAATGACCATTCCTTTTGATTCTGTACCGGAATTCATTCAAACCGTCCGGTCAGTTTGCCAGTTTGCCAATTAGTCGGAACGTCCGTAAGACATTCAGTCAGTCGGCGCGGTCGGTCAGGCAGTTAGTCAGTCAGTCATTCAATCGGTCGGTCAGCCAGTTAGTCAGACAGTCAGTCAATCAGACGATTGGTCTGTGTTTCAGTTAGACAGTCGGTCTGTTAGTCAGTTTACCAATAGTCTACGTCAGTCGGTCAATCAGTGACTGAATGAGTTGGTCAGTCATTTAGTCAGTGACTCCGTCAACCAGTTAGTCATATCAGTCACTCCCTCCGTCAGTCAGTCTTTAATCATTTAGCCAATCAGTCAATCTTTCAGTTATATAGCACCCCCGAAACAATTTCGTACTTACGAATGAGATCATAAGAAGAGAACGTCTCCATAGAGTGGTAGTGCTTGTGGCACTTGTGCCACTGCCATGTTGACTTGTCAGCTTTTGGTTTGAAGTGATCCAGCCCTCGGTTTTCAACTTTAACGCTGAAACGTAGCAGTCGCCTTTGGTACGCGTCTGAATATCTGGAACCCAGAAGATGAAGCAATATCGACCAGAAAAACAATGATTAGCTGAAAGAGGGGTATTCATATTTCGCGCAAAACTGAGATGATGTATGCCGATCCCTTTCAGAAAGTTGGTATGTGATAAGAATTGTCGTTGTTTTGCCGATTAATTATGATGAATGGGGTTGTACGGGACATTTCTTGAAACCCTTTCCTCATTTCAGACACATTACGCGATTTTCCTCCATATTGCAGACCGGACTCGTTGAAAAACCATAACTTATTCCAGACCAAAATGGATATAATCTATACAAGACCAAATGAGCTCTAAAACTATGACCTTTGGCGCCACACGTACCGGCATAATAGTCGCTTTTATAACCAGGGAACCCATCCTCTCCCCCCCCCCCCCAAGCCCCTCCGCGCTTGCCTTTTTTAAAATGGCTCAAACGACAACACTGGAAAAGTTATCCAGCTTACTATAACATGATACAAAATTCACGATACAAAAGCTGTGATTACCTCATTTGAATTTCCGCACTTTTAGCGAGACAATTTTCTTCCATGGCACATCTCAGGTACATTAAAGGAATAACAGACAGCTCCATTTGCGTTCTAAGAAGATCGGTGTCGAGCACAAGATCAGGCAAAGCTGAGGAAGGCAAAATGCATTTTAGTCACTGACTCTTCAGCTTTGAAATTAAAGCTTTGGGGGTCGCCGTACGCTTAACGCCATATTACACGAAGCAATTTCTCCTGCAACTTGTAACGCACCAAACGTTGCATTGTAGGCCCCGAAAAGATTTCACGTGCAATCTGCAATGCAACAAACTGTTGCATTGCAGTTTGGGAAGAAAAAGTGCGAGCGTGTGGCATCCCCTCTGCAAAGATGACGAATGAAAAACATTGCAAGTTGAAAGGAAAAATTGCCTCGAGTAACATGTCCATCGATGAATGGAGAAACAATTCAAGGAAATTATAGAAGTTATGGGTTGGGTATGAACCATTGTACAACAGAAAAGAATCCCACAAAAACAGACTAGTGTCTGATTGCATTATATTGCTGGCAAGTTACCCGCCTACCTGCAGAACATTTTTTTAGAAACGTCAAAGGAAGCCATAATCAACCGTAAGGAAAAAGATGGCGACTGGTAAAAGAGCGTACAAAAACACAAAGAAAAGTTGTAAGTCATTCAGACTCGGCAAGAGCAATGTTGTTAGTAGCATGAACGACTTCTGTTAAACCATACCTTGCTATATGCCTGGTGGGCTTTGTTTGGTTCGCAAGGTATTTCGGTAAAATGTACAGCCGCCATTTTTTTTCTTACGGTGGATTATGAGTCAATGTCCTTTCATTGTCGCCAAATACGATTAAATTTTATTATTATACATTGTAGTCACCATCTGTCTTCTCATTGGCTAAGAGCCTACAGTTAATTCTGGGAAACAGCGCAGCCTACAGATTATTCACTAATCTGCTAGCAGATTAGTGAATAATCTGTAGGTTACGCGCGCAATGCATGATTACCAAGAGCAGTGTCGTATGTTCACGGACAGCGAAGTAAGCACGTGGATTGTCGATTCGCTTCATCGACCCAGCAAGAAATTGAGGAATTGCTTGAAGATAAAGATTCGGAAATTCTGAAAGATCGACAAAGGTGGCGAAGGAACTGTTCTACGAATACCTTAAAGAGAAAAACATTCATGAGCCAAACGACAAAAAATTAGCGCAAGTGTTGATATCTTTTTATGTGGAAGCGGGAAAATAGGATGGCTCGTTTTACTCCACGGAAATCCTGAACACAGTGTGTAATAAAGCAATTACTAGTGTAGCCGGGGCTATGAAAGTGCTGCGGAAATTTGGATGTAGTTTGGAAATTGGAGAAGGATTGTATAGATCTGATGCAGTAGTGGTCGTTGTTCATTTGCTGATACCCGAAAGCATGTCGAAGTCACCAAGGTGTGAATAAACCAATGCACAATTTATTCAGAAAGAAGCACATGGCAGCTGCTGTTAAGTGTAAAATAACAAACATTCGAAGCAAACTTCAAAAATTAGCTGCCCAGGTGAAAACGACAAACCACCTAGGCAAGTTTTAAAAATTATTGAATGCTGTGCGAATACGTGCATGAGCTGAGTGGGAACACATGAAAGGCTTGTCAAAGCAGCCGAGGTGAAAAATTCGCACCAAGGTGCGGGATTGCAGAAAACTGTCTTCAATGCCCATTTATTAAAATAACAATGAAACACATTGATCTCATTCCTCGTTCTTTCATGACTGAATTAATTTTTCTGCAATCCCGCACCTCACTTTACGAAAATAGAATATTACTAAAGTTTTTTCTTTCTTAGAAGACATGCCCATCCGCCAGAGATCCAAGCCGCCATGGTACTGTTACAACAGACGCCAACCGCCAAAGACATTTTTTAGCGTAATGACAGACGACATTGTGGCGTCGAGACTCGAAAAGGAAGCCTTCTTTGTTGTTGTTGTTGTTGTTGTTTCAAATCGAGGCCCTACTAATGCGCAGTGCATTCTGCTCCGCTGAAAGCGAGGCTATTCCGCAGCAGTGCATTCTGGTCCGCTGAAAACGAGGCACTACCACATCGCAAAGCATTGTGGTCCGCTGAAAGCGAGGCTTTTAACCACGGAAAAATCTCGATTTGTTCTACCTTTTTATTATGATTATCAATAATCAAGGTCTCGGTTACCTCGACCTTGCTTATTCCGGATATCACAAAAACCCCATCCAATAATTGTTTATTATTGTTATTATTAAAGTGTGCTTGCGTATACACTGATTTTTCCAACCCAGATCCTCTCAGAATAAAAAATCTCTGCTCCTTAATCACAGCGCTTCCACCCGGATTTGTGCGTGTATAAAGTTAAAAGTACACAAATCTCACCATTAACGCAAATAACTCCCGCTGATGTCTTCTTGTTGCTGCAAGTTGTGGTTGCCCAGTCATCATGTTCACAGTTGTAAATGGAGATCTCGTCCACTCGACATTTAACTCCAGACATAATTACTCGAAGATCCGTTTCGCTGAAGTTATTCTGGGTAATGGCATCACTAGCATACCCAAGATTCAACTGTCGACAGACTGTCATGGCTTCTTCTATGCCCCATTCATCAGCACAAACGGTCCCCCACGTGCCATTACGGAAGACTTCAACTCGTCCCTCGAAAGGGTTTGCGCCACCTCGGATGCGAATCTGCCAAGAATAGTTAATCCAAAACTAAGGCTACGTTCACACTAAGCCGGATAAATTTGAAAACGCAACTTTTTTCTCCGGATTGGCCTTCCGTCCACACTAAAACGACGTTTATGGCACCGAAAACGGAACTTTTTGAAAACGCTCTCCAAACTGGATAAATTTGAAAACTCTGGCTAAGTGTGTTAGTGTAGACGGCGAAAACGGAACTTTTTGGAAACGCTGACAACAAAACAGTCGAATAACGAGGCTCAGGTAACGTGTCCATGCTCCAGCGTGTCTTTAACCGTTTCTGGCGAGGACACGTTTCAATACCGATGGTAGAAGAATTTCAAAACGGTAAAGTGTGGGCAGAAAACGTTTTATCCCCTTTCAAGTCGAAAACGCCGTTTTCAACTAAATCTGGCTTAGTGCGGACGTAACCTAAAATAAGTAGCAGTCAGCGTGGGATCTATTTTCGTCGAAATACAGTATCTAAGAATTGTCTGAGTTCGTGTCGTTCAGCAACATGATGGCGTGCTTGGACCAATGATTTTTTGATGCCACGTACCTCATGCCCTTGGAGCGCTGGCACGTGACATTTGACGCTAGCATCCTCATTATGTACGCAATCTGACGTACGCCAGCCCCGGTGCTTGCAGCCTGTGATGCTCTTCTCCATTCCCTTACAGACAACATCATCAAGCATGACCTGGGGAAAAAGAATGTTACAATGCAATTGATCGATACCAGGAGACTTACCAAAAGATGAAAACAAATTTAAATTAAGTTAATTAAGCAACTGGAAAACCGATGCAAAAAACAATTAAGTATTTTTAACAGACAATTGTAAAGGACTTCAAAGTTGTGTATTATATAATTACCCGTCCTATTCCTCGACCATAGTACGCATTCTTGGCTGCCATCGCCGCTGACCCGTATCCCATTGACCTGCAGACTACATTAGCTTCCCTCAAAGTCCAGTGGTCATCACAGATGGAGCCCCAGTAGTGTTGATACTGCACCTCAACACGCCCTTCCGACACCAACACTCCGCTTCGTAGGCGCACCTCCAAAGGCTAGAGAAAAAAGTTGAAAAAATCATTTCCAAGAAATATTTAATTCTCCCAACCACATCATTACATTTCCACGCAGTAAATTGATGGGAATAAGGAAATTACTTCATTAAATCGCAATTTTACATAATATTTTTAAAAGCAAGAAAGGGCTTTTTTTCGTGATTATATATAGCCTCAGCCAGTAAATACGAGAGGAGTTCAGAGAATTCGAGACAGTTTTGCAAACCCGAGACGTAGTCGAGAATTCAACCAACCCGCCGAGTGTTTGCTATGTAACCACGGAAAAAGGGTTTTTTCGGGAGGGTGCGATCCAATGAGGAGACAGACCGAACGAGCAACCAAACGGGCCTATCTAAGGACCCTATTTAAGGGTATGGGAGTCCCTCCCCCCGATGGTGGTCTTGCTAGAGCTGGTCACTTACGAGAGAGGTCGGAAGGGGAGATTTACTGTCTATCGCCTTTATTTAGTTCACAATGAGGGGTTTAAAATTTCCTCAATAAAAGGATTAAAATAGTAACGATGCCCCATGAACACTCTTTGAATAAAAAAAACATTTTGCAGAGTTTCAAAAACCTCATCTACATTCCACACCAACGTACTCGCTCACCTTCGTTATTTTTCGCCGAACGCATTTGATCCGTAAAGGTCCGCTATCCTCACACTGATGAGGTCCCCATCCGGCATGGTCACATGACACAATTGATGACTCCCATCCTTTACACGTGACCTGGTCCAGCCAATAGACGGGCTCTACATCCTGAATCGTGCCTGCATAAGACTCCTCGGCATTTGGGAATCCCAGCTGTCCGCACAGCACGTACGAGTTAGCGCGTGTCCATTTTGAAGAACAAATGTAGCCCCGTTTTCCTTCATGCTCCACTTGGACGATACCCTCCGATATGTAGTCATCGACAATCGGGCCAAGTAGCTTCATCTGAAGTTTTGAAACCTGAAAGGAAGATGAGAAAAAAAAAACGTTGGAACACAATCTTGGGGTCTCCTCGGCGGGACTTTAAAATCGATCTCAATATATCCACTTTCTGTTATTATGTTCTGCTAATATATTCTCCAACTCATTAATAATTCATCGAGTTAAAACAAAGAAAATCATAACCGTGAAGGACGTTTGGATACCCCCGATCTTAATTAGCATAGATTTTGACGATTTTATTTCTCCGTTTACTCCTTAGTTTTTGTTTCGATTGAGAAGATATATCAAGCACTCGAGACAGTGTTTCACCGGCTATCCAAACACCTCGAAGTTCGTTGAAAATACTCCGCTGTGCGTCGTAAATTCAATTCTCTTCTCGGCGTTTGGATACCCCGATGAAACACGGTCTCTCGTGTTTGATATATTACTTCACTTTCTGTCCAGCTCGGATATAAGGATAGCCTCCCACACAGGCGTTATTAGAGGATTGCATTACACAATTCCTTTATAACGCCTGCGTGGGAGGCTGGGATGCAAACTCGTTCCCAGCGTCTCTCATCTTCCCGCCCTCCCGGAGGGGGAAGGTGAGAGACCCTGGGAACGAGGTTGGCTAGGACGACAAACCGTTTGCCCCATATCAAGCATCTTCAATGTTGTAGTCAGCTGGGGACGTTAATCGTTAAGAGTAGGACATGGAGTTCCCGATGTTGTGGTCGGAGCTGCTGTGATGCGAATTTTGGGGTGGGAAAATGCTCGTAGATACTAACTGTTACAGTCAAAACAAGTGAAGCGTACCCCCAAAAGTACATTAATGAATTATATAATTTGGTTTTATCAACTGGGTTGATAATGTCAATTGGCCACCGTAAAAAGATTCAAGAGCTAAGGACGACTTCCCACCGACGCAGCACCACAGTTTCTTTAGAAACTTACCCCCTCTATACATTAATGAATTGATTATTGGAAAATTGAACCAATTATTCGTTTCAATGTTGCATTCGGTTTGAAAAGGAGCGGATCAATGCTCAAGTCAAAAGACGATTTTTGATTGGACTAGGCGAGAGCTTTTCTTGGCTATTTACATCTCATAGAACTTGCAGAAATTCTTATTCGTGTAAATGGTGGGAAGAAAATAGTTTTCTGGCGAAGCTCTTACAAGTTTTTCGTGAATATTTTTACGTGGCTCACTTCCGCCATGGGAAAAAGTAGTCAAAGTTCCGTACGTACCGTTGAAAATCGCCAGTTGTCTTCCTGACATCACGCGCTGTCTTGGAAGTCACGAATTTCCCATCTGAGAGAGGTTTCACAAGCTCCTCAATTCGGCCATGCAAGTTAGCTCCTTGCCGCCATTTTGAAAAGGAAACAATAATTCCATATAAGGAGCATCTCTTGTTAGCCTAGTCCAATCAAAACTCGACTTTGATTTAGGCACTGATGTGCGCCTTTTCAAACCGAATGCAATATTTGTAACGAATAACGGGTTCAATTTCATTAATGTACTCTAGGAGGGTACGCTTCACTTGGTTTGACTGTAATATCCAGATTCCATTTGACGGATTTACATACGCTTTTTACTGCGCAGTCCAATCAACGTAAGATTGACGTTTTTGTGGATTTGGGAGAGCTAAATGAAACAATGCGGCTAGGGCTTACTCAAAAGAACAGATCAATTAACGGAAGGAGCTTAAACAGAGGTTGAAGACGGACACTAAATCACATCATTGGGATACTCCAAGTATGAATTACATAAGGGCATACCTCGCCGCTGGCCTTTGAAGGCTTGGGTTCAAAAATCACGTCTTTTGCAGGCATTCTGCAGACAACGCCAGCTTGATTGTATGAGAGACAGTTGTGTCGGCCCCAGGGTCTATGGGAGCAGTTGTCAATGGAATCCTCGTTCCCGGTGCATTTGACGTCATCAAGCCAGAATCTTCCATTGCCGTGACCGAATGCATGTTGCCTTGGTAAAACGTTTAAGACAATATTATAGGTGGTTTTCACTCACGCGATAAGGCGGCCATATTGGTGGAATAAACAATACAAAATTGTTTCGCAAAATTTGCATAAAAAATAGAGTTTAGTTCCCAAAGGAGAGAAAGTCTATTGTTCTAATCCACCGTCCGCCATGACGTCAAGCGAAAAAGATCTATAGAACAAAAACCTTCAACAGAAATATTCACCTTATTGAATGGTTTTTATACAAAACGTGCTAACAGACTCCGAGTTATAATTCGGTAGTGTTATGCCAAGACCTATAGACGTGTAGGGAAATTTGTTTGCGCTCCCAAAACGAATGTTGCCGGCTTCGCGTGACTTGAAAAACGAGATGCGAGCTGTACTTACGGATAGTTTAACGATGTTTCACGTTAATTCGCCCATTCGTAATAAGAGAACATGTCACCCTCTATTACAATCTTCTTGGAATTTTACAATTTGAAAATATTTACAAACTAAAAATATCACTCTTTACGTATAAAATTAAGAATGATAAAAGTAGCACCCCAGTTGTACTACTGAATATTCTTACACTTGCATAAGAGATTCATTCGCCTTATACTAAGTATGCTACAAATCAAAACTTCTTTACGCCTTCAGTACGTATACGATTCAATTATGGCATATCTGCATTTAAATTTTCGGCAGCAAAATATGGGAATCTGTTCCACCAGAACTCAAACGTTTCTCATATACACTCATAAAAGTGACCACTCAAAACTGACCATAGTTTTACTGGTTGTATAGTTGAAGGCCATTTCCAGTCCGTACTGCGCAATCTCCGGCTGCAGTGTTTGTCAAGTCTCACCAATCTCGTCCCAGAGCCCGCTTTTCTTTTGGTCAGCACCAAGAACGCGGACTCTGGCCAATACGAGATCTGCAGCAAAACAATCGTATTACCTTCCCAGAGTTAGAACAAACTATGGTAAATTTAACATAAGATTCCGGGCCCCTATGATTTGGAATTTAAGAAAAGAACAGTTTAAAACTGCCTCTCTTTCAAAATTTAAATTAAGTCTTAAAGAACAATATCTTGCACTGTATTGATGATACTCTTTGCAAATAGCTTAAAAAAATATACTACATCATATTCTCTGTAGCTGGTTTTAACTTTTCAATATTATTTGATAAACCTTAGATGTTAAGAGGGTGATATCTGTGCTCTAGATTGATACCAAAATAACATAATTCCATGTAATCTACAGCCAGATATCTTTTCTCAACTATAGTGTGGTTATGCACAGCATGTGGCTGCAAATTTAATTGAATATCAGGTTACAAATTGATTTAAGTCCGGGGTATTGCCATTTTCAAAATCTATAGGTCATAAGCTTTCTTGTGATATATAGTTTTATAGGGTTTTAAAATATACTTTTAAAATTACAGTTACTTAAAAAAAGTCACTTTTTTCATGTGTACCCCCGCCTTAACATTTAATTTAATTTATTTCATCCAGCGCCTTGACATTTTTAACTCTTTAGTTATTTCAGGGTGCTGGTACCCTTTAATTACTATATTTATATTTAATTTTCTTTGTAATTTATTTCATTTTAACCTCTTGGGTACAATAACCATTGTTGTTGTTGACTTCTGAGGGACTCCGGGGTCGGTTCTGGCCAGAGTCCGTGTCCTTGGTGCTGACCAAAAGAAAAGCGGGCTCTGGGGACGAGATTGAAGTCTCACAGGATGAAACGTAAAGAAGCCAAAATGAAAATTACGGGTAAAAACTTACCTTTTTCATCATTATTAACATCCGATATCCTTGCAAAACAATAACAAAGAGTAGACGAACCTCGACGATATTCGAAACCGATGTTTCAGCTCATCAAGAACTCCCAAATGAAACGACCCGTAATGGCGGACTCAAAAACTTCATGTACGCAGTTACCGAAGTGTAACGTACCGAATTCAAAACAGAAATGTAAACAAATCCCGAGCCTGCGCAGTGCGGACTGGAATTGGCCTTTAAATAATGCTGTACAATATGCAGGACATCTTTTTTTCTATCCCGAATAAATGTACATCCTTCGTCTCTTACGATTTATGTCATTAATGTCATTCCATACAACATATGGCACATGACAGTGACCAACTCGAAAGCTCATTGGCTAATTTGGTCACTGTACACTATTAATTATTGTCTCGACTAGTTAATTTCTATCTGAGTGTACTTGTACTCTGTAATAATTGTATAGTGTCGTATGTGTTAGTTTTCTGTAAACAGTGCAATAAACTTGAAACTTTAAGAATGCTTTCTTTGGTTTGTAAGGAGATCAAAGCGGGAAGAGGTTTGCTCTTGATGCATGACGTTTGATCAAACCATGTGCGCAATGCCACCCAGAAGCTACATAGACCTACAAATCGCACGAATATCAACCTCCGGTAAGGCACTTGACACATGGTAAAACGATGCGCGCAGTACTGCCTAAAAACTTCGTGAACATATGACCGGAAATTGACTTTGGAAGAAGTTTCTGGCCTGTTTAAAATATGCGAATAATCCTGCGTTTAACCTTTGTATGGAAAATCCTATTTCTGCGAAGATTCCAGTACTTTTGCCGAATGTTCGTCACCTGTAAGTGTTCAAACTACGCGCGCAACGCTGTTCAAGGATCGATACCGGACTAACAGTGTTTTTGTCCACATTCATTCAAGTGCATCAACCGAAACTTTTCTTTCGGAGAGTGTTATAGTGAAAAGCCCGTGCTATTCGTAGCTTGCGGCTTCGCTGCTCGTGTAACGCACTCTAGTTTGTCCCCACTGACTTAAGAGAGTGCGCGTGACCTACCCTAACCATGCGCAATGCTTTTGATAGGGTTACACGAGAAAACAGTGTTTAGCGGCAGAGAGTGCAATGTTAGTTCCCCGCCAGATAGCTCCAGGAAGATCGACGAAGCTTTGCTAACAGGGTAACATGTCAGTCAAGTTACATTATATTTAAAAAACACGACTATTGCGTCTATTGTGATACTCAGTCGTAGCCATTCTTGTCTATTTTCGGTTTATCATCACTTCTGTGGTAATTTTGCATATAACAGTGACTTGAAATATCGCGGCATATTGCCCCAAGCATTTGTCACGAAGTGGCGAAGGAAGTCACGCAACACTGAGGTACCATAACGCGTTCGGTCACGCAACGATGAAATTGTTGCGTAAGGATTGTGCCCCGAAAAAAAAAAAGGAATAACATAATTCTAAAATTGCTCACACTATAGAGATAGGAAAAAATCAACACCGATGTGCTGTCATTCTTTTTGACAAATTTTGCAATATCCGGCTCATGCTTATAAAGAACAATATATTTATTATACAGCGAAAGTCTTTCGAGGGAAATTTACATTAGCAAAGAATGTACATTTTTGTATTTTTGAAGAAAACTTTGACACTCACCCTTTAGTAAAGCGCAACACATCAGGAAATCCAAGCATTCGACAAACCACTCTAGCAGCCTTCCTGTCCCATCCGTGATCACAAACTGCTCGCCACGTGCCCTTGTGATTAACCTCGATTCTTCCCTCGTAATGATGCTTTCCTTTCAGCAGACGAACGTCGAGGCCAATTGAAATCTCAAGGCTCGTCAATGCGACTCCTAGCAAAATCCAATTCATTTCAGTTACAAAGGAGGGCAACTGGTGTGGACACAATTCAGCGCTGGTGTTTGATCGATGTACTTTTAAAAAACCGAACACAACCGGTTCGAGGTTATGGCACTGTGTAGTGGATTGCAGAACGTCCAACAAACCCAAATCGAAATACTTCAGCTCTGTCTGGAATAGCAATCGTGTGACACTTCACACAATTTAAAAATATGAAACAAGATATGGTCAATGATGTTCACTGAACAGACGGTCCTTGTTCGTAGAGTCAGGCTTTTCAACACGTTTCCAAACTTACAATGATTCTTTATGAGGTCATAAACAGGCTCAGCTGAGAAGAAAACTCACCTCAGGAAATGGCTTCCAATCTGCCCTTACCTGTACCTTGACTAGTGGGCTCTGTCTGGCAGTGAGCATAGAAATCTCAGGGGAGCCCGGGAGAAATCTCAGCTGCTGAAAGATGTACAGTATGTTAATTTTCCTGGGAAACTAGGTGTTTTCAATGCGGTCCGCATCCCGCATATTCAATCTTCAGCGCATGCTTTCATCAAGTTATGGCGCACGTGGGACGTTGGGAAGCAGGAAAAAATATGAGAGCAACTCTAGCTTCTTGATAGCTCTCCAAACTTCCCAAGTGCACCATTAACTCGATAGCGTACAGCTAAAACCATTCGAGCCAACTTTGATCGTGAAGCTCTGTACATCAGCGGATCAGCCAATTTCGCGACAAACACAGTCCCATTGCTTTATAAACGACAAACATGCATCAACTGTTGCCTAAACTCGACCAAAACAGGTGTGGAAATACGTATTTCAAACACGTCCCTTTGCCTCCGGGAGGTTTGGTGACCCGGCCCACAAAGGAGACCGGGAGATTCATCCGATATCCGGGAAACCTCCCTGAAAATCCAGGGATCCGGGTGACTTGGCAAATGTTGGCATAGCTGCCATACAATGAAAGATTGATTGATCCTAATTAACGGGCAGCGAAAAAGACACACTTTAGTAATGGCCGGTAAATATTATTTTATTCTTTCTTTGTTTTTGGAATGAATAAGTAGATGATATTCACTTACAGTGAGCTCGTTGTAGACCGGTAGATTATCCCAGATTAACCCCAAGACTGCTGACCCTACAATAATATTATAAAAAACAACATGATAATAATCAAAATTTTTCCTGTCGTCTTACCGCGCCCTTTTGGAGGTACAGAAGAAATTCGCTTTCTCGATGTTCCTGTTAGCTAGAGGTATTTTGGTTCGCGCAGTTTGATCATTGCGTAATGGAGAGGAGATATTGATAAACAACAACAACAACAATCTCTTTATTTGTAACAAAAAATTAAGTAAATTTCAAATAATTAAGTAAAGCTTATAAATGGTTTATGGTACTGGCTGTTTGGAATTTGGAATTTTTGTCTGTCACAGGCGCATGCATCGCTCTCTTGAGTCGAATTCGGAACCAGCTACGGACGTCGGTCCCCTCCCGTCTCTAGCTCAATCCCGGCAGGTTAACAGAATGCGGCCACGCTTGCAGATTCTAACCAGCCGGCTTAGCTACCTGTCTAATTCGATGTTCGACACAAGCGGACTCCGTATGATTCTTGTTTACGCATTTTCTTCTCACACGTAGGGCTAGACTGTTCACTGCGGCTGGCAGAGGGAGTGCGTGAAGCGAGCGCGAATGCGAGTGCGAGTGCGAAGCATTCTTATTCTCTCACGATTTAGTTTTCGCATTCCATGATCGAATAAAAATAGAACTAGGGGGCTGTGAAGAGTCAAATTTTGGACAAATCTTTTAGACTACCTTCTGTGTTTTGCAGCACCTGATGACAGGAAGCTTACATCATCAAGGGAAAGCTGTGGGAGGGTGGTAGAGGATTACCGGGTAATATCCCAGGGGGGCTGGTACTTGATCCATGTTTGTGTATAGGGGTGTCGCTGGAGGTCCGAAACCCTGACTCTGTCTATGACCAAAATAACCTCAAACACATACCCTGTTTAGGGAGGAAAACGTTTTTTGTACTATAGCGCTAATATCTAGCGATCTAGTCCTGAAAATGATCTAATGTTGACTGATGACCGGCCACAGGGAGCAGAGGAGTTATGCTTGAAACATCAATAAAAGAAGCGTCTTACCTTCGTTCTTGTATTTATTCTCTTCGTTAAAACCTCATTTGCGAACCAAATATACGGATTCATTTGCGATCGATCGTTTCGAACCGCCATCATTCTGACTAGTGTTGACCGCTGTGCATTCAGTTGGACGAAAGCTTCGCTTTCCGAAGCTTCGCTTTCCGAAAATCATCCGACGGAATGCACAGCGCTCAACGTACGCTGAAGCTTGGATTAATGGTTTCTCGATAAAAGGCAGTTACGGCAGTTTTGCCTTGCTGTTCATCAAAAATAAATAAATAAATTAATCAATTAATTAACAAATAAACTGAATAAATAAACGAGGATACGATTGTCGGAAGCAGACACATAATTAATAGGTCACACTGAACCCAATAACCTCTGAGTTTGTAAAGTTTGTCCAAAGTTTTTAATCGGTCGGGCTAAAGGGTAAATGCTATTCAATAGCAATTACAGCTAACTTCTAATTAGTACTACACTGACTAGACGTGACTGTGCAACTCGCGCTTTAGACGCAGTCTAAGCCAAATCGGGGATGTTGAGAAAAGTAAAGAACAACAATTAATCTTAAAAATAATAGGGCAACTCACTAAGACTTCGAATAGTCTATTCCATTTTCGCAGCGTGCGACGCGATAGCTCCAACACGCATCTAGAGCTGCAAGAGGGACTGAGGAAAAAATTTATCGCAGAATTCTGTGGTCAGTTGTTGGTTATTTGCGGCCAGATTTGTCGGGTATGTTTGCCTAACCCAACACGTCTGAGACATTACGAGACAAATTGGACAAACCTCAGCTCGTAAAACAGCGCTTTAATTGTTTCGCTGTCCTTATCTAAATACTGTATGTTATCTCGTTGACTGACGATTTCGTACCATAAGGCTGTGTTCACATTGTTAAGTGTTATTCTTAAGCATATCTCTCCAAGTATCTCCTGTAGCGAGACCTGTATCGGATTTCAGTTTTTGCGGCACGACTGTCATTTGTCACGATCTGCGCCAGCAAAGGAAAACCTTCATTCTGCGGGTTTTTCTTTCGCTGTGTGACATTGCGACCTAAAAATTCCGCTGTGACTCGGTTGTAGCTCGACAACAATCTAGAATACTGAACTGTCTTGAAGAGCGCACCATTATCGCTTCACTTAGACGAAAACATTAATATCATATCGACCCATCAGTTTGTATAATTGTTGTGAGCTCGCATGGCGTTTTTGCGGCGTGTTTCTCTGGTTCTGTTTCTAGCTGGAGTCGCCAGTGGATTAACTGGAATACGACTGCGAGGAGGAAAGCATCGCCATGAAGGCCGAGTTGAAGTGGAACACAACGGAAAATGGAAACCGGTTTGTGATCACGGTTGGGACAAGAATGCGGCGAAAGTTGTGTGCCGAATGCTTGGATTTCCAGACATGCTGCGCTACACCAAGGGGTTAGTACAACATGGGTATTTTTTATTACGCTGAGAAATTTTTAAATGCAAAACCTGTTTTAAGATATCAGTTATGCAAAGACGAAAATCCAACAAAGGGCCTAAATCTGCCAATATTTTGGATTTCCTGTTCACAGCATGAAAGCAAGGTGACAAAATTTTTCTTCTTATTGTTATCATTTTAAGACAATATCACGAATCAGATTTCAACAGTATAAATCTTTAAATCCGTTCGTGTTGATTTTTCGAAACCCCAATATGCAATCAAATTACGTGTCGAAATATTTTTCCGGTTGTTTCATCTTGTTTCTTCAGGTTGTAGACATAACACTGACCCTCAGTCCATGGACTACCTCGATGGACTCTACCCAAATGGACTACTCAAATGGACTACCCTAAAATGGAATACCCCTAAAATGGACTACCCTTTAAAAAGAGTTTTTAGGGCTAGCCCATTTTAGGGTAGTCAATTTGGATAGTCCATCGGGGTATTCCATGGACTGGGGTCAGCGTTACGATTACAACCGTTTCTTCACGTTGAGGGAATACAGACCCCAACGGAAGTAGCATACAGGTCTGAAATATTGTGTGAAATTGTTATTAAAATAGAGCAGCCGAATCGTTTTTTCAGGAGTTATGCCAGAGGGATTTCTCTTATGCTTTCCGGTTCCTGTCAAATGGTGAATTATTTTCCTGTCACTCAAGAAAAGCCGAAAGATAAACTCTTTGACTCCGTTGGTTTGTTCCCCGTGGGGGGCTACTCCTTGTAATTTTTGGTGGGGCTGTGCCGCCTGGATCGCCAAATTCAAACACTATTTCAGACCAATGCATGCCATTTTCCACACGCATTTTCAGACCTGGCCTCATATCAAAAATCCATACCCGTTTTAAGACCTGACCTTGAAAATATACACCCAGTTTACACCCGCTAGGTAAAATTTAGCTGGAATGATATATTTGATCTATTTCTCTTTCTCTCTCATCAGTTACTTGTCCCAGTTACTGAGAAGAAAAATATGTTTATAAGCTTTCGTAAGTGGTCCCCCAAAAACCATACCCAATTCCAGACCATAAAAGCCCGTTTTCAGACCAAAACGGCTCAAAAACCATACCCTTTGGGGCGGCACATACATATATATACCTAATATAGGGGAGTACCCCCCGGGGGGTTGTTCGTGGTGCTAGCTTGAAGATTTATATGGTCTTTGATATGTAGCACGCAGAACAATGCCTGTCAAAGATAGCGGCCAGTGAGACAGTACGATCTTTCCCAGTTGTGTCATGTTGGCTCCTGCCAACGTTGATCTCCACTTTGCATAAAATTGAGCCTGTTTCAGATAGTAATAATAAAACACAATAATTTGTCTGCGGGGGCAAACTCCGCACACCTTCACTTTCTACAAGAAATAGCCCAGCAAAATCAGAAAATTAGAAGAAAGAAACATTTAGTTTTCCAGGCGGGTGCAACTGACCCCTTCCCCCCCCCCCCCCCCCCCCGATATGTAGGCCCTGTGAGCCCGAGTTTTTTACGAGTGACTATCGCTCATGGGAAATGAGGACAAGCAGTCTAATTGTTTTAGAAGAAACTCGAAAGGTTCGTTTTCCAAAGTGCTTGTAAGTCGAAAGAGAAGAAAGATCGTGCCTTCAAAGAGCAACACGTGCGCGCTTGTTTTCTATCGGCGAATGGAAAGCTGTGGGAGAACCAGTCAGATTAAGGGACTTCCAATAGAGCACAGCTGATGTTCGAATTCTACTAAAACAGAATAGATAGTGAGTAGCGTAGCCAATCCGAGAACAGCATTCTTGACAGAATGCTACTAGCTTTAAACTAAATTAAAATAGAGTGGTACACAACTAAAATGCTTCCTTATTCGTTGCTGTGTTCTTAGGGCCGAGCATTTTGGTCCCGGAAGTAACGACTTTTGGCTAGATGACGTCAGGTGTACTGGAAATGAGAGGTCTATCGCGCTGTGCAGGCACAGAGAATGGGGACGGCATAACTGTCGTAACTTCAACCAAGCTGGTGTTGTCTGTAAACTGCATTTGAAGGACAAGATAACTATGCCTGAGCCCGCGAAACCCAGTGGCGAGGTAATAGACCTTTTGTTCACGTGATAATGCCAATCATAACAATGGTATTTGCACATAAATGGTTCTGAAATCGACGTAGAGGTTTTGTACTGGGAAGGAAGCTGGAGTTTTCGTTTTTCACTATTCTCTTTTCGTGTTCAAAGCTAAACTTTCACTGGTTGTTTAGATCTTTGTCTAGGCTAAATTATTCCAAGTTTGTTTCTTTATGCTTGCTTGTTTATGTCTTAATTAACTCAAATTTGCGGGTTTAAGCCATCAAACGAGCATTCTTTGATGTTTTTTGGAACCTCAAAGTTTGGATTTCGCAAGCTGAAATTGGTCCGTTTCGCGCTCGGCCAAACGCTCAGATTACACAGGAAGTGACGCAGTTGGTGGTTCTGAATACGATAGCGCCATGGCGGATAAGAAAGCGAAGAAGGGAGGGATGAATTATTGTGTCGCTTGTGGCCCCAATACAGTCAACTGCGCCAACAGAACTGGCACACCAGAGATTTCGATGTATTACTCCTCAAAGGAGAAAAGTGTGGGGCAAAACTGGACTCGATTTGCGCGCATTCACCGACAAGATTTCGTGCCAAACAAGTCATGTTTGTCTTTGGCACATTTTGACAATAGCTGCTTCGAGCACAAGCCAGGTTTCCGCTGTGATGGTTCTGAAGAAGCCGTGGAATTGGAATCAGAGGACTATGGCTTGTATTTTCATGGGCTAAATTTCAACTATGTCTGACAGTAGCGACTAGGAGAAGTTCACTCAAAAGCAACAGGAAACTATGTGTAAACATCACGCTGGAACCACTAACTACGTCATCACCGCTTAATTCGTTCCCAGTCTCTGGAACCCCCTATTTACGTACTTCGGGCAGCAAAAAAAACCGATTTTCTTTCCTTTCCACCGAATTTCTTTTGCCATTTTGGAATAAGGGTACAATATACTACAAAAATGTGCAAAAACAATTTTTACTTCATAGGCACTTTAACTGAAACCTTCGCTTTTAGCAAGGTTAGAAATTTGAATTGTGCAATCTTCAACAATAACGATAGACTTGCTTACAAGTCAAACCGGAAACGAAAAGCGAACGACTTTGCGAAAGTCTACTATAACGGTTGCCTGGTTACATTGAAAACTCGCCAAACAAAGTCCTTTTACGAAAAGCTGGCGGTCTCCATCAAGGAAGAGGATAATGATAATATTTTGTTCTTATTAAAGGAGCTCGGTCACGTATGACACAGTTTGAAAAGTTTAGCCTAAATTTTTCAAAGTTGTCAATTACAATTCTTCTCAACCTTCCTCATTCAAAGCCATCCTTGATACTTCCTAGTTTAGCGGTGCATCTTTGGCGTTTTTCTCCCTTAGTAAACTACTATTTCAAGGCTTCCTTTGATTTGAAGGCAATTTTATACATTGCCAAAGTTGACTTCTGGTCCGTAATCAGAGCATCATTTGTCTTGGTATTTAGAAATTAAGAGTGAAAATTATACCTTATTGTGCGTTACTGCAAGGGCAATCAACTTCAGTAACATTTGTCGATATGAAGAAAAAAGGCAATAAGGGACTAGGAAACTACTACAACTTGAAAATTATCAAAACGAAAATGAAAATAATATGCATATATTAGGTAAAAGAATCTGCATTTCGATTCGTACCAAAGGGCGGAACAAGCGGTAAATGAACATGTCATTTTAATCTTTCCTTTCTCTCTGACGAAGCGCTAACAAACGAAACTTCGGCTGCACTGTGTGGGACTGAACGTTATTAACACTTAAATGCTAACTTAACATCAGTAACTTTTAGTTTTCATCATTGCAGGGTTTGGAGTTTAAAGTGAGATTGCAAGGTCCGATTGTCGATGACTACATATCGGAGGGTATCGTCCAAGTGGAACATGAAGGAAAATGGGGCTACATTTGTCCTTCTAAATGGACTCGCGCTAACTCGTACGTACTGTGCGGACAGCTGGGATTCCCAAATGCCAAGGAGTCTTATGCAGGCACGATTCAGGAAGTGGAGCCCGTCTATTGGCTGGACCATGTGACGTGTAAAGGATGGGAGTCATCGATCGTGTCATGTGACCATCCGGGCTTGGGTCCTAATCAGTGTGAAGATGGAGGAGCACTGAGCGTGAAATGCGCGCGAAGAGTCAGCGATAAGGTCAGCGGTTGGAACGGCTTCATGTCTCAGCTTACACCTAAAGAATGCCCCAATAGTATAAGATTACGTGTCCGAAAGCGCGTATCACTTTAGCGGGTGAAATGTCGTAGCCTATGATCCTCACCTTTAACCTGGGTCTTTCTGAAACCTTTACCATGCCTTTGATTGCGGCCAAGCCCATTTTAGATTTTGGTCAAAGATAGTACACCTTTGACGTTTGTAACACAGCTACAGTGAAGTATGACTTTGTCTCGTGTCAAAGGTAACTTTTGACGCGCGCCACATCCCTGTCAAAGGCAGGACTTCCTTACCTTTAACATCTGTTTCCGCAAAGATAGCCATCCATCTTTGTCTCACTTTTGATTTGAATCAATTAAAAGTGAGGCAAAGTCGGTTTAGTCTGCTTTTCGTGACGTGCATTAGTACCGAAAGAAGTTCTTGCAAATTTAATGCAACCGACCTCAAGCAACGGGCTTAAGGTCGTCGATTATGTTGCTCACAACGGAAAGAAAGAAGAAAATATTTATCCCTTTACACTCCTACCCATCAACTGTTTTCAAATAATGAAAAGTTAATCAATTACCGCCACTTGATGAAGGAATTCGTTCTTTGTTAAGCCACCAGAGATACGACTGCGAAGTGGAGCCCTGGTCTCCGAGGGGCGTGTGGAAATAAAATCGCATGACTCCTGGGGAACCATATGCGATGACCACTGGACTCTGAAAGAAGCAAATGTCGTCTGCAGGTCACTGGGATTTGGGTCAGCTGCAGGAGCAACGATGGGTGCATACTTTGGCAGAGGCGTTGGACAGGTAAGTTTCATTATCATTCGATGCACTTTTCCTTCCTTTTCATTGGCTGAGAGCCGACCACGTGTTCTGCAAATAACTGCCCACAAATAATGATCTGCTAATGCGTAGTTACGTGTACTTCCGTGAAAAGGGGAGCTTGCTTGAACAATCTACTAGCCTGAAAAACAGCGAGACTACAACGTACGCAATGAAGACGGTACTTGTCACATGAGCACGGCATCAAAATAAAGGGTAGTTTTCCTTCCGTATTTCTCCAGCAGAACAGCGTACTGATTTTGGGGTCTAACTGAGAAGAAAGAATGTATTGACTTGAAAAGGGGCGGGGGTATCTTGGGATGGGACTTTTTGTGATGACGAGAAAAACTCGTCGAACGAAGTCAAAAGTCTTTGGCAAATGTCGTCAAATAGAAACCGAACTATCTGTGGCGGAGAGTTATACTAAATCTTACCCGATTTGATTGTATTTGAAGGGACTGATACTTATTTGCATCGTGCATGTGTAGAGGCATTTTTGTAAGGGAGATAAATGGGAAGGACCTACTCATATGGGGAAAGGAAGCCTTTTCGAATGTTTATACTATGTTGTCTCTCAGGTCCTGTTAGATGAAGTTCACTGCAAAGGATTCGAGAGCACCATAGTTCAGTGCCATCACCGTGGCTGGAAAAGGACAAATTGCAACCATTACGAAGATGCTGGTGTCAAATGTCACGCTCCGCAGCTTCAAGGTCACGAGGTAACCGTGTTCAAGCGCTCAGTAGAAATCCCCAACCAATTGATACGCGATCCAATAGCTTTATCTTGACGGTTGCGAGTCTGCGTTTCTAATGCTCGTCGTGTGGAATTAAAGTTAACAATTCTAAAGAAGGCCTTAATATAATAAATTCATCTGACAGTCTTCATGCTTCAATCACAGGAATCGGTGACGTCATACAATGCAGTTTTCCGATGTTGTTTGGCACGGATTTTGAGAAAATAGTCTTTGTCTACGTATACTGCTGCTGTTCGAACAGCAAAACAATAATGTGTAGATGTGTCATATTCAAAGTTGATAACTCTATACTGACTCGATAATTGCAGGGCATACGATTTATGGATCAGTTGTTAAGTGTACATGCTTTTTAAATAGATTCGGCTCCATGGCGGTGGAAATTCTTTCGAAGGGCTGGTGGAAGTCTTCCACGATGGCAAATGGGGATCCGTATGTGCTGATGACTGGGGTATAGAAGAAGCCATGACCGTTTGCCGACAGCTGAATCTGGGATACGCCAGCAGAGCAGTTACCAAGAAGAACTTACTTGGCGGAAAGATTCTTGGAATGATCATGTCTGGTGTTAAATGCCGTGTAGACGAGATCTCCATTTACAACTGTCAACATGACGAGTGGACAAACACGACGTGCAGCAGCAACGAGAACCCAGCAGGAGTTATTTGTGTTGATGGTGAGATGTGGCTTATTGAGGAAGGGTACCTGCTAATCCTTTCCGTTTGTGGCTGAAAGGCCTTTACCTGGGAACGCCACATTTGGATGTATTTCTGTTTTATCTCCTGTTCAACCAACCGATTGTCCACACGTCCTCTGGGTATCACCCTCTTTGTCTCTCCTTGGAGATTTTCTATTAATATAAAGTTTGGCTATATTTTTTTACCTTTATAAGTCTAACGGCTTGTCAGGCCGTAACGAAACTCCGTTTTTAAGGCATGAAGATGCTAGGAATATTCGTACCCTCTAAGGATGGAATGCTACTCCACCGCAGTTAATCTCAGTTCTCCTCGCTCAGTTGGTAGCCATCACACCGGTATCGCGGAGGTCACAGGTTCGAATCCCGTTGAAGCCCTGAAATTTTCAGGCTTCTTCATTCCACTTGTTTACATTGGAAATTCACTGCGAACATCATTTGTTACTTTCATCTTTATCCGCAGTTCAAGTATGAATTATTTAATTTACTTAATAGCCACAGCTATGACCAGTATTCTAACCATCGGGCCACTGCACTTTACTTTGAACCCACTGGTGAACTCTTTTGTCCCTTGTTGAAACTAAGGCAGTGTTCACACTTGGTGCTAGGGAACGGTGCCCGAGTACGATTCTGAGCTGGGCATCGACATGAACACACCGTTTTACAAGTGCCTACGCCAGAATTTGGGCACGGGCACCGTGCCCGAGTCACTCGACAGTACTTAGGTACTTCGGTTTTCACGGCACACTCTTTTTCCTGGTGCCCAGGTACCAGTGTTCGGGCACCACAGCCTAAGTCTTGCCATACAGATCAGTGGAGTAATGATCACATTTAAAAGACCTTTAAAAGACTGCTTTTGTTCTTTCTTGTTTTCATTTTAGCCTTACCGGATGTAGTGCCTGATGTGGAAATGCTCCAACGCGACATGAAGATACAGCTTATTCCGCTGGAATACCTGAGGTGTCCTTTAGAGGAGAACTGCCTGTCAGAAACTGCAGGGTTCCTTGTCAGGTAAACTGACATTTACAGTTTATTTTATAATTATTCCACGAAGAAAATCAGCCAATCATGTCCCCAGGATTACACTTCTCGAATATTTACGTTGAGGCAATATCTGAATTTTGATAAGCCAAAAGTGTTCCTTGAAGCCTTGCCATATTTGGTGGTCTCTTGTGTGCTGAAAGTAGTTTTATTTTGCTTTCCATTAGTTCTCTAGCTAAGGCAATTCCCTTACGACAAGAGGGAGTTTCGTTCGCCACGAAATTAAAGACGACGGATGAAACAATTTCAACAAGCTGCAAATACGCCAAATTCCCGCCTCTTCAACGGTGGTTTTATCCACCCTGGAAATCCCGATTCCCGCACTCCCTTCTCCCAAGCTTCCGCCCACTGGCTTCCCTCCCTTTTAATAGAACATAACGGTACTTACACCCGTAGTCTGTTATTTCTTCGTGCAGTTAATTTTTATGATAATAGAGCGTTTGGTTTTCCCGCGAACGGCAAAAATTCTTCTTCTGCCGTTAATACGCGGAAATGAATGACTGATTTTTTCCTTAATTTTCTGAAGAATTTATTTAAGAATTCAACAAAAAGACAAAAAAATAAAAGGCAAGATCGCGTTTTCCCCACCTAAAGCCAACCTAAAGCTATGAACGCTTTGCTTCCCTGACTTACTCACGCACTCAGAAAACTTCAAGCGAGTTTTTCAATTTTTTTTTCCTAATTTCAGCCATGCAAGATATTATCAACGGCGACTGTTGAGGTTTAGCGTCAAAATTCAAAATGAAGGATTGGCGGACTTCAGACCCAACGCACCCAGGTCAAGTTGGCAATGGCACAAATGTCACAAACACTACCATTCTATGGAGACGTTTTCTGCATACGATCTCATTAGTAAGTTTTACAACAATAGAGCGAGTTTCAGTTGAGTGTCGTAAAACCAAAGCCCAGACAATAACTTTGGCCAATCACAAAGGACGGAGACAATCCAGTGAACCAATTAAAACTCAAAGTAATTACATGTAGCCGGCACAAAGCGCGGGAAACATGCGCGTATGCGTCATGATTAGTTTTATTTCTGATTGGTTGAAAAAGTGTCGCGAGATTTTTAAATCAATCACTTAGCTAAGTAGTGGGAGGCGACGTGGCCTAATGGTCAGTGTGCTGGACTCCGGATCGGACCGTCCGGATTCTAGCCCTGGCCGGGGCACTGCGTTGTGTTCAGCGGAAAAACGCTTTACTCTCTCAGTGCCTCTCTTCACCCAGGCAGTGTCTAAATGGGTAAAGGTGAATTTACTGCTGGGGGTAACCCTGCGATGGACAAGCATCCCATCCAGGGGGGAGTAGAAATACTCTCTGTCGCTTCATGCTAAGGAAACCGGGATAAGCTCCGGCCTGATGGGCCACTTGGCTCGTATGCAGACGTTACCTACCTACGACTAAGCTAAGTAGTGCAAAGCAAACGTATACAGTTATTCTTGACACTGAAGTGAAAACCAAACCGTTCTAATAAGACAACCACGAGACTTCATTAAGCTAGAATCTGGGTAGGGCTGGATGAGGCTTCTAGCAGATCGATTTTGTCATTTAAAGCACGCTTTGTTACTACACAAGTTGTAATTCAAACTGAGCTAGTACTATTTTTCATGTCTTTCGCCTTGATAGATTATTTTTCTTTATTTATGTTTAGACAGGGCGTACATTGGTAGAAGTTTTCATGACCGAAACAGTCACCCAGTGTGAAGATTATTTCTTGTCGTAAAAAGGGTTGCTATTCATCGTGTTATAGTACACTAATTATCAAATATTATCGTTTGTCACACGACGTAGTCGTAACCGTAAAGCACGATGCATCGAGCTTTGTAAGATTGCCCATAAACAGTCGACCTTCTCGGATCGCCTGATGAGCTATGCAAAATACCGCAAGTCTTGATTCTAGCTAAGGCACTTGGATTTCAATTTAGTCTCTAGAAGACTGAGAAGAGTTAAAGAAATTATCGCGTTTCTTCTTCTTTTCAGGCAAGGATACTGGAGAAAAAGTTGCTCAGGGGCACAAAGCCAGCTTTTGTTTAGAGGATACCAAGTGTAATCCGGGATATGACAGGCGATTCAACTGTTCCGTTGAGGGAGGTCAGGGCATATCTCCCGGGTGTTACGATATTTACAGTTGGAGGGTTGACTGCCAGTGGGTGGACTGCACCGACTTTCCGCACGGATCGTTTTACCTCCGAGTGCATCTGAATCCTGGCAACCAAGTGGCTGAGTCTGACTTCAGAAATAACGTTGCAAAGTGCGCCGTTCATGATTACGGAAACTACGCCATTTGCAACAAGTGTTGGATCGGTAAGAAACAAAGATATTCCTTAATATGACTTCGGTTAAGTTATATCATGCTTTCCAGTATGCCCAATAAAGAAAGTAAAAGGAAAATGCTAGAACGATGGAGGGATAACTATTTCCCATTCTGACAGCGATTCTTCAGTAAAAACTGTAAAAATATGATTTATGAATACTTGAAATTACAATGGTGCTAGATTGCGTACCATTATTCAAAAAAGTTTTAACAATTACCCAGGAACATAGCGAGGTGGATCAGATAGTGATTGGTTGGTTGATTGATTGATTGATTGGTGAATGGATGGATGGATGGATTGATTGATTGACAGACTGATTGCTTGATTTCTCTCTTTGAATCTCAGAGGAGTGTGATAGCGGAGTGGACACATACGGTGGTAATTCTGGCGGGGATTGTTGCGTGTTTCCATTTGTTTATAATGGTAAACACTACCACGACTGTACCATGGATGGCTACAAGAAGAGATGGTGCTCGACGACTTACAGCTTCAAGAAGGATGGCAAATGGGGACTCTGCTATGACTAGGTTTGTGCTCCTAATCGCGAGAATTACAATGTTACTTTTTATATGTTGAAACAATATTTATTCGATTTTGTGCAATTTGCAACTAACAGCTGTAGAATGCAATTACAGTAAATACCAAGTAAATATCGTGGAAACTATCGATTGCAACTTTTAATGATACTTTTCGTAATACGATAACTAAATGATCTTTGTGTATTCGTCTATCGGGTTGAAGATAAACATGTTCACAATATAACGCATTGGATTCAACTTTGAGAGTTACTTAAAGAATTATCCGTGTTTTTGTTTTGTGATATTCTTAAGACTGGCCATTTCCGAGTTCCCTTTTCGCTCAGTTTCAAAACGAGTCTTAGTCTAAGTGCGCAACTATTCATATGGAAATAAGCTTGTTTTGTATGAGAACGGTTTCGCATTTAGACTCGTTTTGACGCTGAGGTAAAAGAGAACTCGGAAATGGCCTATTTAGTAATTACTTGATATTAATTACTATTAAACTACTTAATAAATTGTCAACGTAAACGATACGAGTAAGTTCAAAACTGACCTATATTGTGGAAATATCGTAATTTGTTTCTTTCTCTAATTTCAGGCCATTGGAAATGAAGTGGATTTTTACACCAATCAAATCCTTGTTTATAGCCTTTCATAGCCTTTCACGCAAATCCGCTGTTTACTCATTAAAGAAAAACTCTTCAAGCTATTCGTGCATCTGCCTATCTGTTCAACGCATTTTGCCAGTCGTAAATTCAAACTTGACCGTACTTGCTTTCCACAATTGTGTATTTTCCAAATCATCTATTTATTTTTGGGTTTTAATGGGCAATGATTAGATAAAGAGCTTTAGAAACACTATCGGCCTTTATTGCCAAAGTACCGTTTCCTAAAAACCTATTTCCGTGTAGCCATAACTATTAAAGGACGCATCAACACTTTGAACGCGTGTTCAGTCCGCTAAATCGTCAAGTTTCATTGTACATTTAAAAAAATATTCCATCTTGATTGGCCACGAGGAGTACAACTGACCCAACAAATACTTGGCAGTAGAACCATTACCCTTGTGACAGAAACTTAAATGACCTTATTGACCTCCACCTCCCGCTTATAAGCCCTCCTCCCCCCCCCCCCCCATTATAAAAAATGATTTGATTTAAGCCCCCGCCGATTCAACCCATCCGCATCCAAATGTTCTCATTTCCTGGTACACCACAACGTAGATTGCATAGCGGATTTTATACAAACGTTACTTTCTAATAAACGTGCAGCCTGCGTGCAGCCGTCTCCTATTTCCTAAAGCGCTTTAGGAAATAGGAGACGGCTGCACGCAGGCTATCAAAAAGTAGCGTATCTTTTTAAGTATCAATTCTATTCATCCTACATGTGAGGTACCTATGTACACAAGTGTGGCCAAGTAGTAGAATTCAACACTGCTGTGTTACAAATCCTGTACCTAGCCGCTGCAGACTTTAGAAGTTTGGACTCCAAAGTCCAACCTGTGGACCATGCAGTCCTTTGAGCACAAAACTGTTCAATATTTCAATGCTATCATTCGTCGTGATACATGCAGACATTATAAACCAAACGGAATGTTAAACCTTTTGGCCAGAACCCTCATCCTGGAATATATAGTATCCCAGTCCATATAAAATCCCTGTAGAAAACGGTTTGATGCTTCTGTGATTTTGAACGCGGACCGTCCGTGCAACACTCGGCTGTTATTGAATGTAATTATATCACCGGGCATCATTTTGTTCTCTATTTGATTGGCAGGGTCTCTCAGCATTCTACCAATGGTGAGGTACGCTTGGTACAGTTGAATGGTTTTCTCAGGCGAAGCAAGCATGACGGAATCGCGCACGTGATTGTTGAAAGTGAACCGGATAACTTTATCATTCTCGTCTAACCTGTTTGAAAACAACAAGAAAGTCTTGTTACCTGAGGACAAATTGTCCAGCTTGACTAGCCTGCGTTGCAGATGAAACGTTAATTTCCATTATTATTTTTTGTCCCAAATTTTTGATACACTCCAAACATTTTTGACAAATAGGAAACAGTAGCTTTTTATTTTAGTTTCTGCTTCTTCGTCACTGTCACTGTCAGAAACATACACATCTGCTTCTTGGCTTCGTGTGGCCGCGTTAATTTCCTTCATTTTGAAATTTTAGCCACTCTTTCCCGTTAAATTCCTTTATTGGAAAGTGATTTTTCCTTCACATCACGTTAATTTAAGTCGCGTTAAATTAACACGAGTGTTACTTTCCTATAATAAGGTAGGTACTTCTGACAGTACTAAAGATTATCATGAGACAGACAGTACTACTTCTGACAGTACTAAAGATTATCTGTTATCATGACTGCCATGAAATGGTACAGTAATCTCGATCTTACGAAATATATTGACTGTATCTGTAACACATGGCCAACATCTGTACTCAAGTCTACTTACTCTATCAAAAGACGCGGGAATTTCTTGCTAAATTCACCAAACATGTCTTTCCCAAAGTCAACGAACTGAAATCGAGAGGTTGACAACAGATCAAAAGTCTCGGGGTGGCTTTCTTTCAATTGCTGCGCGACGTAAAATCCATCCACAAACTGGTTAGCTCCTCCTTCGCTGGACACTTGCTCGATACAGTGAAGAAGCTGCACCTGAACAAGAATGATAAGAGCAAACTTAGCTTCCACCGTTCTCTTTTTGTCGCATTTAGCTAATCGCTAGTGATAGGTTGCCCTAGTGAGTACGCCCTCTCCCTTTCCCGCTCAAACGCCCCTTTGCCCTGTTATACACTCTAGACCCATCTTTGGACTCCGCATGGAGCGGTTTAGAATCGAGCCCTCGCCGGGGCACTTACCACCTTACTCTCATTAGTACCTCTGTTCGATCAGTTGTATAAATGAGTACAGGCGAATTAATACTAGGGAGTAGCCTTGTGATGGACTATATAGCACCCCATCCGGGGGGCCGGGGATAGAAATACTCCTAGTATAACCGGGAAAAGCTGCGGCCTGACGGGCCACGAGGCTCGTTCGCAGACTTCTGATTTCAAGTTCTAAATTTAAAATTGATTCAATCATTTCGTCAACTCGGTGATTAAACTTACCCCGGGTACATAGTCGTAGTAAGGCAAGTCGATATGTAGCGGGAGATAGTCCGAAGTGTAAGCTAGGTTGTTGGCATCAAACTTTGCGTGGACTTCAAATTGATGACTAGAAATCAAATCAAGCACAGTTCAGTTTAGGCGTGATCGTATCAGGCAATGACATTACTACCTGCGTTGTTGTTGGTTATTGGGTGATGGCTGAATAACAGAGACGAAGTCAGAAAAAGCTGCTGGGGTCGTTGTTAAAGGGACGCTGTCACGAGAATGACTTAAAACGACCCCCAAAGACCCCCCCCCCCCCCCCCCCAATACGTATTTACACCATTGGAAATCTACGAGTAGTGGTCAAGTTTTGTTAAAATTCCTATGTCAGTGTAATGAAGCTGTGAAAGGAGTGATATCGGCCACGTTGCCAGCGTCATTGCTCTGGTAGTGTAGTGGTCAACCTGCCCGACTAGTAACCAGGGCAACGATAGCTGAATAGGAAACTGTGTTTGCGTGGTTGGGGAAGTACTTATTGTTCTACGGCTATCATGGCTTCGAAGGGGTTTATGTATATATGCTTTTATAAACATTTCTTAAAAATACGCACGAACGCTAAAACGTCACAACCGTGTTTATCCCATGCAGATTTTCAGTTTAATATTAAACTACAGAGAAAACGTCAATCTGCCGTAAGAAAGGCGTTCCTCCCGTGTGGGCGAAAAATATGTAAACACAAACTCTTTACTCGTTGCTGGCATTCGACTTTTTTTTTTTTTTTTGGGGGGGGGGGGTCTTTTTTTCTTTTCGTCCCGACCGACCCATAATCGGCAAACGCATTCGCCGATAAATGGAAATAAAGTGCCTATGAGTCACTCAACCCAGAAAATGCAACATGTAAAATGTAAGAGAATCGGACGCTACCTCAATTGAGAGGATTGCGGTACTATTTTAATATGCTACCCGCTATCTTGGAATAAATAAAGCTTGTTGTTGGAAAAGAGAGAAGCGACTCTGCTAGTACGGCATACTGCACTTCGTCGCCTGGACTGGATTGATAATACGCGGACTAGTGAAAAACGAGGACTAGTAAAACGAGGACTAGTAAATCGCGGACTTGTAAAAAGAGGACTAGTACAAGGAGGAATAATAAAACCGCAAAACCGTATTAGTAAACCCTGACAAGTAGAAGTAAAACGCAAAAATATCATCTCAAGAGCAACACAGATCAAAAGCCAGTATTATACTTCTAATAGAAACCGAAACATAAATACTTAGAGCAACTTGGTAACATCATCTCAAACGCAGTCATCAAATTGCTACAGAACCCTATTAACTTTTGGATACCAGTAAAGCAACAAAACAGATCAAAACAATGGAGGTGCAGTTTTAGCTCCGAGAACAACAACAACAATTTTATGTAGCTCGTTTATGTCGCATATCTCAAACAATCAAACTATGGGGAGCTTAAAGCAACTGAAACTAAGATACAGCTCTCGATATCTTGAAAGGACTTGGATCGTAGAACTTCGTACCTACAGACTATCGTAAAGCTAACCACAAGCTTGAGATAAGCAAATGGGCACTTAGTGAAATCTTTTGATCCGACTGATTTTAGAGCAAAAAAGAGCCTAATAGCCTGACCAAATGCCACAGAGCTAGCAAAAATGACAGCATATTAAGATACTATCAAACGACTCTAAAAATAGTATAAAATCCTCCACTGCACTCAGTGAAGGCTAAACTTCATTTAGCGACCAACGGAAGTCTTGCTCGGCCTGTAACATTTTATACATCACTGATCCGAGAATTTTCAGCAGTTATGCAGGGGTTTCGTTTGAGGCCGGAGGCCGGACGTAACGTCCGGTTGTTTGAAATGAAAAGTCCGGTAGCAACGTCCGATGGTTCACACGAAATAATATTTTTTTAAGTGTGATGTCCGCTTGCTTAATTTATGAATCCGGTAGTTTCAAATGTTACCGAAAACCCTGGTTATGGATAAAAAGTTCTCAGTGGTGACTCCTAGTTCTTCTGCAACACCATGCCGTATAGGAACGGGCATATATGATAGAAGCGGCGAAGAATTTCTTCAGGGCTTCCCCTTTGTTTTTCACTCGTTCCAGGCTCCTGCTCAGTTCTTCTCGTTGATTGCCGAGGAACGATAAGTCGTCAGTAGTTGGCACTCCCCTTGACAAATGGCTGCTAAAAACTGTTCGTTTTTCTACTTCGACTCTTAACAGAAACACAAACCGCCATCTTCGCGCGATAATTACACTGCACTGTGGTGCACCGCACCACATAAACTTTCAGATTTGATCTACAAGTCCATGTTTTACTAGTCCTCGTATCCAGTCCAGTCCACTCCACGAAATACAGTACGCATGATCTTTGTGCGCTTTTCATTCGACCAAAAGTTCCAGAATGGAACAGAAATTTCCCGGCGTAAAATTCCGGAATTTTAGGACAACCTTGGTTGTCCTAACGTTCCGGAAAATCGAAATAACTGGAAAATCCCGTTCCATTCGACCATTTCGGCTCGGGCCCAGTTTCTCTGAGCCGGAATGGCCAATTTGCACACAGGGAATCATGGTTGTTGTACACTTCGCGTGCATCTCGTCACGCAATGCTCCTCTAGTTGCGTGACGAGACTGAAAACGGCTCGTGCATGTGATGAATACAACTACCATGATTCCCTGCGTGCAAGTCTCATAGAAGGAATCGACCATTGTAGTCAAGAACCATTGTAGTTGACCATTGTGTCAAGACAAGAAACAATGCGAAATATAAACATTGTCAGGCGATCAACTGAAAAATCGGTTAGCTCTAAAAGACAAAAGTTAAAAGCCTTTCGAAAGCCGCCGAAGCATGGCAAGAGTGCACTAAATATTAATATTCGAGGCATGTAAACTGATGATGCCGTTATCGATGGTCGACATAAGCTTGAAATAAAATACATCTAATTAGCATTTTACTATTTTATTTTACCATACGTACTAAAGAAGTTGCTTCGATCTTTCCTTGGAATATTGGGAGAGTAGGACAAATTTTCTTTAAAAGATCCCGGCAAATAACAGGTAAAAATCCGCCAGTATTCGCAGGCTACAAGCGACTCTGATATGTTAGGTCACAGCTACATTTTGTATGACGGCTACAAGAACTAATACATACCCGTAATGTGTTGTTTTTACATATCCAACTCTTCCACACAATTTATTGCCTTCGCCTGTTTGGAGAGGAGTGTTGGTTACAAGTGCAATTCCAACGCTATGAAGCGAATGCAGCCATTCGTAAAGTTTTAGGTCATCTTCCATCACCTCACTGAAATCATGGCGAGGAATCTTCCCTTGAAGCTTCTCTGCGTTCCAGAATATTACTCCTTCTCTGTTCATCGTCGACGTTCCCTTCGAAATACCTTGTTCTTCCTCAAGGCGTCTGGAGTGAAGCCACTCGGAGTTAAACAAACTGACGTGTTTATCTGGCCAAGTAACCGAAATCTGTTCACCATTTTCCAAAACGTCGACTTGATCTGGCTGAATATCCATCTTTAATTGGCCCACCGTATCGAAAGATCTTTGGAGTGAAGATTCGTGAAAACATTGCGGACACTGGCAGTTGTCGCGTAGGTAGACAAACGGATAGCGGTTGACTGTGTTGTTGTTCCATGTAACATGAAGCATCCCATAAGCGTCCGCTCTGAGAATATTCTGCACAGTTCGGTTGTTTGTCGATTTAGCTGCGGCGACAGCATAGTTCACTTTTTGAGCTGTAGAGGTGTTCAACCATCGTCGAGCCACGGAGCGAAATTTGAAAACGTGTTTCAGCTGCGAAAGCATTCTTGTAGTTGACGACGCCGAATGTGTACAACGATCGCGATGCAGTAACTTGCGATCGCGCGAATTTATTAGGCGATTTCTTTTGAAATATGGTAAAGTAGGTTAGCGATGCAGAAAGCAACGTTGGTTCTGACTCGTCATGCAATCTTTCCCGCTGTCACACCGGCCAGGCGTTGGGGGGGGGGGGGGGGGGGGGAGGGCGTGGTGGTGGGTGCGGGTGAGAAGGTGGCAAGGGTTTGAGACAGGACAAAAAGAAAGCGTTTTTTGATGACCGGCTGATCAACGTCTCTGATTTCGGATATGACTGTTTAAAACTCGGCGAAAGTCGTCTAGGACGGCTCCAGAGCCTGATTGGGAACGACAAACTCTGTTCAGGTCTGAGGGGTCCAAAACCATACCTTATCCAGCGGCACGTCCCCGTAAGGCCATGAACGGCAATCCACCGGTCCCGGATGTCTCGGTCGGAAAAGAATTCTTCAGTTTTGTTTTAAAACCAATAACAAATTCGAGAGGGTTTTATATGCGAGTCAATGAACGAATTCGCGCGGGAATTGGATCAATTTTAGTCATTGGCCTTCTGACTACATTAATCAGAAAAGATTTGGATAGCCTCCTACGCAGGCGTTATTAGGGGATTGCGTTACCACTTGTCCCGACAAGTGTAACGCAATCGCCTAATAACGCCTGCGTTAGGAGGCTAAGATTTGGATGTCTTCTCTTTATTTTCTGCGTCCCGATCTGGTATCGTTGACATCCATTGCATTGAAAGCTTACCCTTACGGCCGTAGAGGCTTCACAGGACAAAAATATACAAGGGAAGCGTAATCTAGGCATATTAACCACGGAGCCCATTAAGTGCCATGAATATTTTCTACTCTACTCTTGTTTTCCCGACATTTTTCCCTCGTGTTCCTACTTTTATCCCGACTTTTTTCGACTTTTTCCCGACTGTTTCCCCGACTTTTTGGACCTTGTTTAGTAAATCCGCCTAAATTTAATTTGCACAGCGGAGGCAACTCAAAGATGGCAGCAGCAAATTCCGCATGGTGTGGCTTGCTATATTAGGCTTTAATCGGACTTATTTATATGCCCTGCAATGGTGTTCTACCACGCTATTTCCCTACCTTAAGCTTGGACATTGGTCGTGCAGAACAATGGCACTAAATAGCTCCGTACCAGCAGCAGTTGGAATAGCATTTTTAATAGTGGAAGTCCACTTTAGGGAAGTCCATAGAGGTACCCGGTATTTTCCTCTTGTTCTCTAAAGGAGAAAAACAAAATCTTACCAAGAGGTAATTTTTTTCTGGTCGTTTTCATTTTTTTTGGTTTGATCTTTATTACACGTACCGTTGGAGCTTGGGCTAGCTGTGGAACAAAATTAATTTTAGTAAACATTTACAGATATCAAAGAGCAGTTTTGGTTTATCAAAATGTGTTTGGCTCGCTGGGGGCTAAACGACCGGATACCGAGCACCGATCTCACCTCACCGGTCAGCGGAGTTTAAACATGGCGGACGAAACCGAAACGAAGTGATTTGCTTTGTATTCAGTATATGTTATGTATTCGAACGTTCCTCCTCCAGAACAAGGTAATTCTGGAAGTGAAAGTGATAGTAAAAAAGAAAAGGAAGGTCCTCCTCGTGGAATATCAGAAGAAACATGGCAGGTAACTAGACTGAACAACCAGAATCGAGTGTTTAAGTTGCCTTGAGAAATGATCGATTAAGGTGGCTTACTACAGTTTTGAGGGGTTAAAAGAACTCAGCATCAAGATCACAAACCTGTTACTTGACATACTAGTCGAGAGACCTTAAAATGTTAATTTTATAATATATGTGATTCAGTGATATTGTCATATATTTTACTAATGCATCAGTCAGATGAAACCACCCCCCCCCCCCCACGAACCCTGAGATGTAGTGATAAAAACTGGCTAAGTATCCCACCCCTAGACCCAAGATGTCTGCGAAAAGCTGCGCATAGTGGGGCATCTGAACCAAGTGAGGAAACAACTCAAATCAGGAACATTGGTCTACTCGATGTAAACTTCAAACTTCGCCATTCTCGTGCCCAGAGCAACTTGTCCCTCTTAGCCGGGTCGGCCTGTGCACAAGGAACAAGGGGCTTAGGGGACAAATGATTTGATTGGTTAGATCTAACAAAGGGAGTCCAATCAAATCAACCGGTTAAAACTTGCTTACAGCAAAGGGATTTTAAAATGGCTGACGTGATTGGACTTCCTTTGTTAGATTTCAGCCAATCAAATCATGTTTCCCCAGAGCCACTTGTTCCTCTTGCTCAGGCTCAGCTGACTAAGAGAGACAACTGGCTCTGCGGATGAAAATGAAACCTCACCTGTTTTTGCCCCCTCGTACTCAGCATCTTCAGTCCCCTTGACCAGTGGTTGAGAAATGAGCATCCCAGGAGAAATCCTTTTTGAAGTCCGAAAATATTCTTACCGTACTTCTGGTTGAACTGTTTATGCCTAAATTTCAAAAGCTTGACTCAATGAACTCCATGGCATAACCAAAACCAATCAAAATCAGTCCTGTAATGGAACTTCAAGAGCCGCTCATTTTGTCAAGCCTGCACAGTAAGGAACTGTGACGCCATCTTGAAAGACAGGGACTCTGTTTTGTCCTTCATGTTAAATCCCGGCTATCCTCCCTACTTTAGGTGATCATATGTTGTTAAATCACCGCTCTACGGCCCTGGGTTACTGACATTTTGTTACATCCACCATCTGCTGGGGCCAATGCACAATTAAAAGTGTATTAAATCTCAGTGTTGGACATGTTCAATTCCCGCTCCCAGGGATTGGGGAACCAGGGATTCAACTGACTGATGCATAACCTGAAATTTACAGTCCATATCAATGTATATGTATTGTAAGTGAATACTCGGCCACTTAATATATTTACATTTCTCTGGATGCTTTATAGAAACAGGCATATAAAAAGAATAAAATAATCAAATTTAATGAGATTAAATCAGTAGGCAGGTATTCTACAGTCCAGCCTATTTGTTTTCATCTCCATTGTTTTGAATTTGCACAATTTGTAAATTTTATATTAGAAATTTCAGCAGTTGAGAGACCGTAGAATCAAATGCTGCAAAGTTTCAACAGAGAAGAGAATTAAAGGAATAAAGAAGAACGCAACAAAATCAGGTATTCAGGTATCATCTTGTATTGTCCTAATATCCACTAGCAAACTGTTCAGAACAAATTTTACCATAACTGCAGAAATTCTCAGGCAATAATTGGCTAATGTTCATGGTCGTTAAAAGGAATTGAAACTAAATGACATAGTATGATGACATCAGTGCATGGTTGTTGAAAACTTTGTTAAGTTTAGTGCTGTTAGTTCTCAAAAGTAAGCAACAAATTGCGTATCGTTTTCAAGATGATCATGAATCTGGATAAATTAATCTGTGAAAGGGAAAACACTAAAGTTTGAAGTAAAACTTGTCGAATGGAATATGCTTATTTTGCCGTGTTCTGGTGAAGGCGGCACCACAGTTTCTACAGTTTGGTTTTTAGTAACTTTATGTAGTTTAAGGTTTGTAATGCTTTCAGGGACTAGTGCTTAAGTTTTGGAATAATTGTATAGAATTTCAGGATTCGCTCGCACTTTTACTTTGCCAAAAGGATGTCTTCTCTTACTCATTTTGGCTTTGTTTTGTTATGGTAAAAAACAAATAGACAGGGCACAAAACCTACTAGCCAAAAACGAAATTTCACAAGCCTTTGGCTAGTTGGCTACCGTTAGTCTCGAGCCCTGGAGCTGTTTGCTCCCACCCTGGGAAATTTGCCATTTTTCTAAAAAATGCTAATGCCCAGGGGGATGACCATTGCTGGAATTGACTGATGCATAATGGCTTGGATTTAGGTAACCGGATTAGGAACTCTGCCCATCTGACTGTGCAATTTCTTTGAATTCGTAAGTGTTAGATAATCTCACAAGTGATGAGGAAGTTGCAGTGCTTCGTGATGAAGGTGTGGTCCAGAAAGGAGGCAATAGAAGCAAACAAAACAAATCATCTTGTCAACAAGAAAAGTACGTTCACAGAATTATCATTTATAATAAATATTGCCTATTCCTACAAATGAATTGTAGTAACAGTCTAGAGCAACTTCATGAAGGGCCTTTTCTCAAAAAAATCCACATCTTGTTTTGTAAAATAACTGGTTGTGACGTGTTAGTTTTGTGCGCGTTTTTAAGCAATGGGGTTTGAGAGAGGTGCAGTCGAGGATTTGCATAACTGTCTTGAATTCTCCCAAACCTCCTTGTGTTTAGATGAGGCTATGTAAACACGGAAAGTCTTCTATTGCTTAAATATAAATCATCTTCATATTTTGATATATTTATTTCTAAATAGGTTTAAAAACTATCAAATGATTTAAAAGATATTTGTCTCAAGAGATTTAAGATAATGGTCATCATACCCAAACTTTATAACTTCCCTAATTAGTACTTCTCTCTGAAAATATCTAAATCAAAAATAATTATTGTTACTATATAATATGAATCTGTAGAGATGAAGGCAGGAAAGGTTATGAGAAAAGGTGGAATGAGCTGCAACAGTATTTTCACTCTGATTCACATCTAAAAGAACCTGGAATGTCTTCAGACCACATTGGACCTACTCTTAAGGTAAGTAAACTTGTTTGTCTCTTTCAATAACTATTAACTGCTTGTATGTGTGTCAGTGAAGATAACACTACAATCCCCCTACCCTATTATCCTGGGGTCCTTCCCCACTTTTCAGAAAATCCTGGCCCTTCACCTGACGTACATGTACTTGCTACCTGTGCTGGAAAATTCAACTTGTTGGTGAACCATTAAAAGTACATGGTATGAATAAACTTTGCCTGTACATGTTAAAGTGCACCTAAACCCAAAATATTTTTCACTAAAGTACACCTTTGCACCATTTCGAAACACATTGCACCTTCCATTTCTCCTTTTCACCAAATTCTGGCTATTTATAGCATTCAAAAGTTACAAAAAACTGTGAATCATTTGTTCCATGACCGAGTCAGAAGGGGCATGGGTCTATTCCTAATCTGATGTCACAAACTGATTTGCATGCATGTTTACAAAGACTTTATACAATGCAAATCAATTTGTGACGTCAAATCAAAAATAGACCCACACCCCTTTTCACTCGGTTGTGAAACAGATGATGCACAGTTTTTGGTAACTTTTGAATGCTATTAATAGCCAGAATTTGGTGAGAAGGAGAAACGAAAGTTGAAAAGCGTTTCCAACTGGTGCAAAGGTGTATTTAAGCAAAAAAGTATTTTGGGGTTAGGTGCACTGTTTTCAGGGTCAGATATTGCAGGGGTTTCAAAATGTTTTGAAGTAGGTGTCATCGACTGGAAAAATAGGCGGCTGTTATAAATGAGCTTTTTGGTCACAAGCTGATTGCTATGACCAGAGTAGCCGGCTGCATAATAGTCAAGTAGCCGGTGGATCTCCGGCACCTGCCACCTTGTTTTGAAACCCCTGTATTGGAAGGGGACAAAAATGAAAATGACATTTGAGAACACAATAGACATTGTAATGGTAATATTATTTCTAGAAAGTACTCGTTGTAGACAAGAGTATTTTTTATTGAATGTTAGGTCAAAATACACTGCAACCAGTGAGTGTTTTATTCAACACAAATCTAGAAAATGATCTGGTGTATGTTTGGGTGCATTGTCAAAATAAAAAAAATTGAATCCTGAAAAGACTTCATGATAGTTTTATTTTGGGTCATTAGCATATCTAATGCCTCTCATTTTAACTCTTCACGTCCTATACACAGGGGAGCTGGAAATGGCGGTTTACAATTAAGAATTTTCCGAGTTAATATTTTTGGGGCATTTTGTACATTATAAAGTGCATTGCAGGTAAAGAAGGGTACAAGGGCCATAGCTAGTAGCAGGTGAACCAAGATTCTTGCCTCTGTTACTGTGTCAGTAGAAATTTTGACTATGCATTGACAAGAATAAATATGAAAGAAGCTTGTAATTCTACTGGTAGCAGTTGCTATTGTTTTAGGGGCTAAGGGCATTGTTCCTGTTGTTCGTTCTATTGTTTTCATGCAGGGTATCGAGCCATTCATGTGAGACCTTATGAGAGCTGCTACATCGCCCAAACATGTTTGGCTGGCTACGACCCTGATTAATCCCAAGCACTTTTCAGGCAGTGTCAAATTGCAGGTCCATTCCTTGACTACCTCTCTCATCCAATCTGAGCAGTGTTGCTAGCCACAGAAACCATTCATCAAAACTTTTTTTGTCCTTAGGATGAGATGGAAGAAAGGTTGGAGGTTGCAATCAAAGATAAGAAGTTTGAAGATGCTGAGAAACTTAACAAAAAACTGATGCAGCATGACTTTGCAGTAAACGTTTCCCAGGCTGTTGAATGCAGAGACTACGCAAAGAGAAAAGCGGCTGATGAGGAAAAAGCCAAGAAAAGAAAAAGATCCAAACCCCACTGGGCATTTGAACAGAAGGCAAGATGGGAAAGTAAAGGAAACATGTAGAAGTTACATGTAAATAAAAGCTCTATGATAATAATCTTGAAACAGTTTCATGCAAATCTGGAGCATTATCCTACAGTCTCTGCGATCACTTTAACCTTGCTAGGACGATCATAACCTGTACACAGTGGAATTATCCTTGGGTGGTTTGGCCCACCCATTTATATTTGCTATTCGAACTGGAGACAGTCACTTCTGCAGATAATTTCTACAATTAACCTGTTGGTTGGCCAATACCATTGCAGGATTCTCATTAAACTGGAAAAGTTCTAGATTTCAGACCTTACTTGTGGGAGAAGTAATGGTTAGCTGTATGGATAGACTCTGAATCAAAATGTCAGAGTTCAAGGCCGTCCTTGTGTTGCATTCTCAGACCTGAGGGGCAACTGCATGTATTGCCCCTGAAACAAAGATGAACTCTTCTCACAGCTGTTAACTAAGGGTGCTAATACCATTAGCCAGGACTTGTGTATTTAAAAAAGAATAGACCTTCTTCATGATTGGACTAGTCTGGTCAGCAATTTCTGACCAAATGGAATGTGTCCTATGCTAATTAAATCAGATACAGTACTTTGGAGTGCAAACAATGTAAGTTGTAATTCTACCATAGAATTTTGCATATTGATCTAAAAGCCATTTTGATATTTTTATTTGCACATCAGGGTTTGTAATTATAATTGTACCAGTAAAAAAATAGCTAAGTTTGCATCTTGGTTCAGCCAACGACAGTACATTTTTTATTTTCTAAATTTAGATACATTTTCATGTAAATTTACTAACGACACTATGATAACAATAAAGTATGTTTATGACGTCAATCTGTTTTCTAATGATCAAACCCCTACTGGGAACAGTCATTTGTTTGTGTGTTTATTAGCCTTGTATGTTTGGTTTGAAACATCTTTGAGTGGTTGTACGTGATCAGGTCATGCATGGTTGGAACCTTTGTGTGCACATAATATATTTAACAAATCATACAAGAATCATAAACACATACCAATCTTGGAGAAACAAATGCCTTTTATAACTTATCCCAAAATATAAGCTTCAGTTTTCTATCCAAGTACCATCCATGCAATATTTATTCATTGATTAAATTGCATGGTCATTACGAACACTTGTCAATGCTTGACTATGGGTTGAGTAAAGCAAGAGTCACTACTAAAATAACTAGTCTTTGTATTATGTTAATGCTGTTTGTATGTTGATACTAAATTAAATATAAACTTCAGCTTACACCTGATCATAAACCAATGTCGATCGATGCTTGGGAATGATAACATGAGGAACCATTTTTAATTATTTCTTTTTGGGACATATTCTACCAGCAACATTTTACTCAAGAGAAAATTGCATTGAAGCTTCTAAATTCTGTAGTTACTGTTCAGTAATATTATAAGACGAATTACGTGATAAGCCATGCGGTGATATTGTTCCAGAAAAGCCCCACTGGGGAGGTTCAATAAACAATGTTTGTATGCATGATATAAGACAGTAGTGTCAGTTCAGATATTGGGGTCCATTCAGTGAATGTTATATTGGTTTCTAACTGCATGCATGAGTAGATATGTTGCCAATATTTGCATCACTGATGCAGTATATCAGTGTTTGGTAGTCCACTATTGGCTGCTGTATCTTCACACCTCAAGATAGCCATGTGGCAAAAGATGTCACTACATGTTCAGTATTTGACCAAATTGTCTGGAATTTGGAAAGCAAAATGGTATTGGGAAAATCTGTGTTTTTAAAGTACCCCCTCTTATATGAGACTTGATTAACCACCCCTACAACTTTTGAAACTTTTTCCTCTTTTAATTTGAAGGTCAAGTAAATATCCAACAACAAGCCAAACATTAAGAGCTGCAAATTAAACTATAGTTTATGGATATACCCGAAATAGACAAGGATAAGATATTTTCAACAGTTTTTTGTTCTCCTTTTGGATTGGTAGGCATTTGAACTGAGCTGAGATTTTCTGTTGAGATGCACAACCCCAGGGCATTTGTGGGTTGTCAAAACTGTAACTAAAAGTCAATAAAATGTTGCTAGAAAGGCCATTAAAACAGTCATTGAAAAGCCCCCACTACGGGATGATAACTACGGTCAAATCCGCCACCTATGGCTTAACATTGATAGGTGCATAACTTGATTTGGATTCAAATTTCTTTCAAATACTTCTAACATCTAAAGCAGGACTTTGTTCTGGGAACAGTTTTTTTGCAATCTTAATTGTCTCCACACTCTCCCACAGTCCATTTTTCTTTTGGTCAGTACGAAGACCATGGACCCTGGGCAGTCTCTATCACAGGGCACCCATACAAGCAGTGCGTCTCTGTATGTTCAAAATATAAAGAAATCTTGTTTCGAGTAATGTTTATTTTTTTGGTTGAAATTAACGTGAACTTACCTTGGGTGAAGCAACAATCAATGAAAAACCTCCAAATCGCTCAAATTTACCATTTGAGCCAAGAAACGACAAAATATAATACTGGAGGTAAGTTCATGTTTATTTGAACCAAAAAAATAAACACAACTCGAAATAAGTTTTCAATAATTGGACGCTTTCAATATTCCCATACATTTCTTCATATTTTGAACACACAAAGACGCACTGCTTGTATGGGCTTCCTGTGTCCCTATCAATAGAGAATGCACATGAGCATAGTGCCTTGGGTTGATTCTCACCCAGTCAGATCCTGGTCCAAAAGAAAAGCGGGCTCTTGGGATGAGAAAGAGTTTTACAGCCCTTTTTTCTTACACAAATACTATTGTATCAATACAAAGAAAAGGACAGGTTTGAGACTCACTAATTTTTTCCATTTAATTTACTTCCACATTTTTTATCAAAACAATTTCATATGTTGTAAAATGATAAAGGATCTAATTAAGGTGGCTTTCTACAGTTTTGAGGGGTTAAAAGAGACAACTTTGAGTCTTAGTTCAACTGAGACTCAAATTTTGCTAAACCACCACATTATAAACAAAAATTCCAGATCTTTGCAAAAGAAAGCGAACAAGTTTGTCTAACTGCAATAAAGAAGTCTTGCTTTCTGCAATCCCGTTACAGAAGGAATCATCTCCACAAGTCTTTCTACATAATTTGGGGGGGGGGGGGGGGGGGCGGGGGGTGTTAAACTCACTTCCAAAACTAACATAGAACTTGTATTCAGCCATGCCAATCACAGTGATTTCTAGATTTGTTCAGAATATTCAGACATGACTGCACGAACACAAAATCTGCAAGAATTTTCTCAAGATTCACATATCATATCTTTGCCAATACTTTAAATTATGTGTGTAAATATTACGTGTGTACAATCCGGAGATATTGGACTCCATGTCATAATACAAGCCACAATCGACGAAATCTCTGCCCAGTCGTCTTATATTTGGAAATTATGTTTCGACCATTGTACGTCGACGTGTTTATTACAAAATTTCAAAAATAATAATTTATACGAAATTTTGCCAACACGAAAACGTAAATGACACCTAACCTAAAGCTGGCTAAAGAAATTCTTCTTTCGTTAGAAACCAACGACATAGTTACAAGCACAATGAAAGGTTGACCTACAAACCTGCCGAAAACTTCATTCAATTCGACTTATTCCGTTGATATCACTTATATTAGAATACACCTAAGTTATAAACCGGTTAATAACTACTAAAAACCAATAACATTAAAAATAATTTAGTTCTCGATTGAAGTCTTCCAGAGTTTTCGTAAGCTTATATTACTAACCGGCTACAGCTTTACCTAACAGGTCAAGAACCGTCGGCCATAAATTTCAATGAATAAATATGTTCGATTTTCAAATCGAAGCTCTTGTACAAGACGAGCTCTATTTGCAAGACCTATCGCTAATTACAGTTCTAGAATCTAAGGCCAACATATCTGTTTTGCAAGTGTGAGCAAACGTCCAAACTGTTCCTATTATTGTAAACCCATTCTCGCGATTTCCATTGGTTTGAAGAGTAGCACACAACCCGATAATTGTCGCCGCTGTTGTTGTCCCAAAATTCCACTCCAAGTACTCTGTAGCACACGGCAAACTCCAGTTTACAGTCTTTTATTAGAGTTGTCGGCAACGCAATCTCGAAAGAGAAAGTGTCTATGAATCCGGTGTTGACAAACTGACCAACCACATCTCGATAGCTTGACCAGCCGTCTGTCGTGTACCGCACGGTTATTCGCTTCTCGTAAGCTAAATTTCGAACTTTCACCGTCCCGAACACACGATAGTTCCGTAAAATTAAATTTTCTAAAGAAACATTTAGACTGTTTAGTCTTTCATTGAAGTCTCCTCTTTCCACTGGCGGTGTGAAATTTAGAAGTCTTGTTCTCTCGTCGCAGAAAGACCACCTTCGCTTTGACAACAATCTTGTCGTTGGCGCAGGTTGTGGTAAATAAACTACAGAAACGAGGGAAAGTCCCATCGAATCTGCAAAATGAACCTTTTTGTCTTTCTTGTGGAGTTCTGAATCGCTTTTCCTGCAGGAGTTGAGTTTACCTTCGCAAGATTTCAAACATGGTGTAGGAGGCATACTTCCTCAATGTAAACTTCTAGCTGGTGTAGTCTGGCAAACACTCACTCTTTTACAAGTTACACGTGCGTGAAGAAAAGCGTTGTTTTCAGAGAAAGGAAGAACTTTCGCACCTTTCAAACTTCCACCAGTGCCAACCAGCAAAAATGAGGAAAACATACGATCACTTCGTTCTTTTGACCATGCGAGATTGCACGTAGACTTGTTTACCATGACAGTAATCTTCCCACGTGAACCTTATCAAATGCAAAAGAAGCCAGCCAATCACTGCCATCTTACGATCGAGTTGTGCACGTGAAATCTACGTAACAATATTTTGTGTGTTGAAATTCACGGCGTGCCGTGAAGCACCGATGCGGACATTAGTCACGCTTTCAACAGCTTCAGACTTTGTTTGGCCCAGGATTTGTTTTATTCAACAGTTCAATTAAAACCAGAAACTACTCTTGGGACCTTTTATGAGTTTTGTTTCACACAATAGAGCTTTTCGTCTCCTTATCATTCAGTGCACCAATTCAAGTATTTTCTAGCTGGAAGCCAAGACAAATTTCATCAAATCCCGGATCAGACTCATCCAAACCTCCCACGCAGCCACTTGAGTTTTCTTGTCCGTCTCATGTCACGCTATCACGTGAACAACAGAAACACTTCCTAATCCCCTTCATATCCCTAAAATAACGCCATGAAAAATCCAAAGTTTAAAACCTCAGAACGTTTTACGTTACGCGTATTGCGGAAAAGCTTGTTCTCCATGCACTAAGTACTGCAAAAACGTATTACTGAACAAGAAGGCACTTCCTCACGTATCTTTGGGATATGCTGCTTTCTTTAGTACTTTTTGGCTGAGGAATTTGTGAGGCCGTGGCGCAATAGCGAGCCACTCCCCATTTAGGCTTGCAAGCTCAATATCACTACTGGAAAGCCGGATGTATCTTTGCACGTGCACATTTCGTGTGCACGCCGCACGCGACGTCACCAAATGGCACCTGATCTGGGACGGGTTTGTATGATAACAGCAGGCGTCAGATCCGCTGTTTATGAATCTTTATGCATGTACAGTACAGTCAGTCATACACGATTTACTGGACCCTCGATTTCTCGATAACTCGAACCAAAAGACGCCTTCCTTCACTATTAGTACAGGGACCGCGGAGTGGTAGGGCTAAAAAAATCTGGCCAAGGTCAGTGTTTCGCCATTTGTCTTGCATTTGCTCGTCATCTGGAGCCCTAGAAAATAAAACCCAGCCAGCCCATCACTGAATAAAAGTGGTAGAGCCCCCTTCATCTCAGCGGTCCCTGATTAAGTCGAACACTGTTATTTTACAACGGATTTTCTCCAACTACTCGATGTTTCGAACCAATTTTTGTTTCTCTTGGCCGAAGGGTCACCTCAGTCACCTGTAGCGAGTGCCACAAGGCGCGCAACAAGCCACGTTTGTTGCACTTCGTTCCTCCCACTTCTTACGAGATAAACGAGTTGGCGTGATGAAAATGGGGAAGGTTTATGGTGAAGAATCGGTCAGCCCTCTTTAGCCTCCGCCCCCCGCCTCCCCGTCAAAGAGAATGTAATACAACTGTGCAGATAGATCAATAAGGAGAAGGTGCTGGCATTTGGGAAGTTGAATGAATTTTAGCTACTGATTTCGAGATAGCCTGCGTGCAGCCGTCTCCTATTTCCTAAAAAAAATAGGAGACGGCTGCACGCAGGCTAATTTCGAGACTGCCATTACCGGTCTTATCTGACAAGCATACACAAAACTGACAGGCTGATACTCCGTAAAAAATTGACTTTGCGAGACAACAACATGACCGAAACCGATAAAGCAAGGCAACCTTTTGTTTTAACGTATTCTGATCAAATATTATACATCACCGCATTTGTTACACACAAATCTACTTTATTTTGCAGAAAAAATATAATTTGTAAGCCGTATTTTGGTACCTTCAGACGGACACTGCGCTTTCTGCCTTTTGTGACAAGCATGGGGCCACTGATTTGGGCTCAAACGGCTGTTACTGTTTATATACTTCCACAGGAAAGAAAGGAATGAATGCATGAAGATCGGGCTTCGCGCTTTCTTCCCGCTTGAGTGTTTTTTCAGAGAACTGAGATTTTTCGCAAACTAGCGAAGACTGAGTGGATGAAGAAAACGAAACTACGCATCATTATTTGTCCACTTCACTGAACCTCACATTTGCGCTTGACAGAACAATTTACCAAGGGCCCATATCATAGCATAACTCGTACGTAGACTAAAACAACCACCTATCCACAATATCCAGTCAGTTTGGCCTCCAAGCGTCACAAAAGAGACACGGATCCGTTGGTCAAAAGAGGTGCTACTGCACTGTAACGCATGATATGTTGGGCTCCACTCTCCAAGTCAATAGGATCTTCCCTGACAAAAGAAATCCAAGGAAACAGTGAAAACAAACTCATGAACTGGTCTGTAACTGTTAAGCCCGGGCCAAACGAGGGCGAGAGTCACACGCGTACGGGCACCTTCGGACATGGCGGGGGGCTGTAACTTCCCTACCCGAAAAAATTACACTTTCCGAATGTGTTAACATTAAACCGGTCTACAACCACCCGAATCCTGAGCGTTTTGCCCCACAAATTTATACGATTTTCGAAACTGGGAGGGGGGGCTTCCCCCCCCCCCCCAGGCTCGTACGCCTATGACGAGAGCTGACTCTCATGGGAGTTTTCGCCAACTCTCCTCGCCTAACATCAACTCATGAATAGAGGGGGTTAGTTTCTAAAGAAACTGTGGTGCTGCGTCGGTGGGAAGTATAACAATATAATTTGGTTTTATCAACTGGGTTGATAATGTCAATTGGCCACCGTAAAGAGATTCAAGAGCTGACGTTTCGAGCGTTAGCCCTTCGTCGGAGCGAATCAAGGAATTGTGCGTCGTGTGTTTTTATATACAGAAAGATGGAGCTTCGCTATTGGCTGGTGCCTGGTAACGTGAAAACTTCGGAATAAATTAGTTGAATGAAAAGCGTTCGTTGATACCGTGAGGATTAAGAGTGCCGATTTGAAAAATAAATTTTTGTTCTAGAGTTTTACGGCTTTCCGTGTTTCCAAGCCGAATGAGAAAAAACTCGTCGAGTCTCATGACCAATTTGACCACGTTCAAAGTCGATTCAGAGTCAATGCGAGAGTGCATGAGGTTCAAGGAGTGAGATTTTGAACCCCCATCAGCTCGCATCCACATTTGGCCCGGGCTTTACGAGAGGTGATAAAACATAAACACACGGCAAAATTTCATTAACGGGATCCCCCTTATCTTCAGATTCGGAAGTGTCGCTAAGGACATTATTTTGTGGTTGAAATTTGCGCGCACTGCGAGTTGCTAGAGTTGTGTGCGCGTGACTAGTTTGAGTTCCAAATTGAACGAAAATGAACAATCTAAAAAACAAGACGAAAAGTGACGATTTGTTTTGGAGAATCAGAGAGAACATTTCCTTCTTTATCCTCGTACGTATGCGATTATCGTTTACGTCAACAGCATTGAAGAAAATGGTTTACGCAACTATATTTTCCCGCCAAAATGAACCACTTTTTTCGTCGTGCCATCAAATTATGAATAAAGTGTATCAGGGTACAAAGAAGTACTAGCCCGAAAAAATTCTCAGTAGTGTGATGAATTAGTGAATGAACTATTTTGTGAAAACTTTCACTTGCTCATCGGGCAAGTGAAGGATAAAGTCCACTAGCCCGATGGCAAAATTCTCTATAGCCCTGGGCTATCGAACACTAACTTCCATGTATGCTGTGTTCAGTGTATCAATTTGGATTGCTCACATTGCAAGAACAACCTTGTTACTGGATTTGAAATCTTTTTTATTGACATAATTTGTCGATTTGTTTGAAGCGGACGTGAAATAAAATTTAGCACAAAAATGTATCGTTGTTATTGTTCATACAGGTACTCATTAATGAATGCTCTAAACATGCATGAACATCAATGTTACAGTTGTACATACTCAGGGTCAATCATGACTTGTTCTTGATTTTCCAGAACCTTCAGAAACACATATTTGTCCATGTTTGGCCTTGGAACTGAAAAGAAAAATTTAAAATAATTGACATCTGCATTTCCTCCATGGAAAGTAATTAGTGAAGACAATGATCAAGGTGTACTATGGCATAGTACATGCCCAGTGCTATAGTTGGTTCACCTTGGACTTGAGGGCATGAATTCACGCATCTGATTACCACAACAGGTATATTCTATTCTCTTTCGCTTCGCTCAGCCGAATAGAAAACATTTCTATTATAAGTAATAACGCAAAGACAACAGTTAGTGGAGGGAGCCGCCAGCAATTATCGAGTTTATTAGAAAATTCTGAATAGTGTTAAATACAAGAGTCGTGATAAATAGTAAAAAATACAATACAGTGAAAATAAGCGTATGACAAACAATCAAGAAAATAACAAAATAAGTGGAATGAAAAAATAGCCTCGAGTAAACTGGTCGGCGTCAAGTGGTGTGATATTAATAAGGAGTGGTTTATAAAGGGCCTGATTGCCCCCCTATGGGAGTAGCTAACAATACAAGCTCATTAACAACTAAAAGAAATACATTTACATATCCCCCTCCCCAGCACCCTCAGTCTGGATGTTCAATAAAAATGTTTACAAGTTTCCCCTCTCTATTATGTCACCCTTCCCCAAATCAAATAGTATATTGTAGCAATTTATGAACTACAAAACTGAAAAAAAAAGGAAAGGGGGGATGAAAGGAGATCTGTCCGACTAAGTCACCTTTTTGATTGGACAAAACAGCAGTGAGGTCAGACTTCACATTACAGAATTCCTTGATAACAATGGTGTTTGAATCGGAAGGTTTAAAAATGGTCCGGTAATTCTGTCTTACCACACCTTTTGGATTTCATTGGACATTGACAGACTGATGTTGGTCGGTCATTGTCTGATGACCAACTGTTATTTGCCAGCCCTGTCAATGCACCTATCAATGTTAAGCCAGAGGGAGGGGGGTCGGGCTTCCTTTGACTGTGAGGTTTGTTCCCAGGGTGGGGATTTTGATCGGGAATTTTGACATGGCCACCATTTTTAATAGTGGAGAAGTGGAAGATTTTGGTACTTTTGAGCAATATTGTTGTCCCAGGGGTGAGGAATTTGACTTAACTTTTCAAAAAATGTCAAAATCCCCACCCCATGCCCGACCCCCCTCCCTTGGGCTTAACATTGATAGGTGCATAAGGCAGTCATTGTAAGTTTCTTGTTTTGTGAAAATGTGTCATCGAACAAAACATAAAATTAAAATGTTCACCTTACTCCTTTATATGTACCCTAACTAATATAATGATACAAAAATCCTGAAAAGAAATAAGCCCCCAGCCCCTCAGGGGTTTCAAAACAAGACGGCTGCTGCCAGAGTTCCACCGGCTACTTGACTATTATGCTGCCGGCTACTCTGGTCATAGCAATCAGCTTGTAACCAAAAAGCTCACTTTTAACAGCTGCCTACTCTACCAGTCGATGACACCTACTTCAAAACATTTTGAAATCCCTGCCCCCTCTGGCCCAGGGGACTTGAGATATACTAGAGCTTTGAGAGTACTACAGTTTTTCTTGTGATAAGTCCATGGGCAAAACACTTCTCTCAGAGTACCTCTATTCACCCAGGTGGACACTAGATGATGGAGAAATGTGATAAAATGCCGGAAATAACTAATCATGAAGTAAGGATCAAAGAAGTAGCAATACTCCTTGTCATTTCATGTCAGTCAAGCTTGCGCCAGTTGGCAGCTGAACTGATGGCCGTGAATTAAGCAGCCCAAACCACGAACCTCATACATGTAAGTGCACAGTAGCTCGGTTAAAACATAACACTAACCAACTAACTTGATACAAGCTTACCTGCCTTTTTCCTGTCTATATTCTGCATGTTTGCTGGCATGTTCTGCAGAGCTAAGGCCTTAAATAGACCCTCCATGTTGTCAGCGTATCTGCAAAAATCAAATTCAGGGGATTATTAAGATTTTAATGCAAAGTTTCTTGGTCTGTTTCCTGCAGCTTTCTTTTATGCTTGGCTAACAGCTTCTGACTTCAATCTAATAGAATATAAAGTCCAGCATCAAAAAATCTTATACTGTATTAAACTCACTCTTTAGCATACTGTAGCTCCTCTGGAGATAACCGTGAAGGTTCACTTTCATCTCTTGCTGCCTCTTGTTCAAGAACATGCACAACATGCTTTTCAATCTAAAGAAAAGAAGATTGTACAGTAAAGTTTATCACTATGGCTGAGTATTACAAAATGGAGATTACAAAGTGGGTTGGTCAGTCAGTCAGTCATTCTGTCTGTCAGTGCATCCGTCTGTCCGAAGTCATTTAAAATCTTAAATTTACCAACCTTTTCTATCCTTGTCCGTGTATAACTGCTAAGTACAAATCGTATTCTGTCAATCTACAAAAAAGGAAAAGAAGTACATTATACACTACACTGTAGCATAGCCAAAAAAAGTATTGTCTTTTTATCTTTTGGTGTACGACTCCCCCACCCCCAGGAATTTCCAATCCCGTCTGTGGGGGGATATGGATATTTTCTGAAACTACACATGACAATTTTTTACCTCCAATTTATGCAATGAAGCTACGACGTCTCCTTGTTTGACTTTCTTCAAATTTCCTTCCTGCAATCAATATTGTCTACTTTAGTAAGAAGGAGGGTACATCTAGAATGTAGTTTGTTGTTCCTTTTGCCACCAAACTTTCTTTTTCACTTAAAAAACTGAACCATAATTGTTCAAGAATACAATTACTGCATTGCTTTTCTCTTTTGAAATTCATTTTTTACCTTACTCGGCACTGTTCACATGCCAGTGCTCAAAGTCACTGTACGGACACTGTTATCAAGGGTGACTTGGTTTTCTCAGTGTGTAGAGGACTGGATTGTGAGGGAAGTGCAAACAACATGGAAATTCTAAACTTGCCATTTCCTTAATCTGATCCAGCATACACTCAACAAGATCTGCCTTGCTCTCCAAAAGTTCAGGAGCAAACTTTTCATTCATCCAGGCCTAAGCATAAAAAAATAACAAATGACTACATTTTCATATAGGACAAAAGACATAGAATGGAACCGAACTGTACATGTATGGTTCCAGGGAAAATCTCTAAAATTTCAGTTATAGTCAACTGAAGGGCAGAAAACTGGGTACCTTTCCCATTTTGACAAGGAAAAATATGATCTCAAGTCCAAATGGAATAAGGATATTTTACCTCACTGACTTTGGATACATAATAACTAAGTAATGATCAACGGGAAGAGAAGTGACTAAAAGAGCCATTCAGAAAGAAGAGTTGGGATCGTTTTCAATTAGTGATTTCACAGCTTTGTTTTTCAAATCTTAGCTACTTGCATAGGGATTCCGGATTTTTGGGATGAAATTGTTCGCTCTCCTTGAGTGGCTTGACTTGTTCTTTCAACAAATCCTCTGACGAGCAGTGAGCAAATGAAAGAAAACGCTAATTATGCGAGACCAACTGCGTGTGGTGTGATTATATTCCGGAAATATAATTAGTGGTTAACGTCATCAGTATGGAATATTTGGCAGTAAATCGCAGACGTATATCTTGCAAAATGCTGCTCAGGCCGGGAGTGAAGAGGGACAGCTGTATTCGCACGCTAACACAAAAAATAACCTTGCATGCCTCAACACATGCCAGTAACTTTACTATACCTAAAAAGGTAACTAGCCCATACTCATGTCCAGCTGGGGGGGATATCCCCCAAGTCGCTTGTCTGAATTTAAAAATCTTCTGTCGGTATTTTGTCTATATTTCTCTACCTCAGAGTCACTGTCGGAATTTTGGTAGGCAAAATGTTCTTTTGTCGAAATTTCATCTATGTACTGTTGCTACGTTTTGGGGCATGTCGCTGATCGGAATTTATCCTGAAAGGGCCTCTATACTATAGCGATATTTCTTCTTTACAAACATTGACTTCACATTTCTTTTGATATTCAGATTTGCCAACCACAGAACAAAGAAGTCATTGTTTCAACAGCCAATTAGGTTCTGGTTGGCATATTAATAACAATGGGTGACCTCACGAGTAGCATCGCTATAGGGGTGATAAATTTTGTACGGCAGCATGAAGGTTCATCCTTGGTGTAAAATCTGTAAAACACATCAATGACGTGAAACAATAAATGTCCACGACAACAAAGAACCTCGTAGGCATAAATTAATAGCTTCAAAACAAAGAAAACTATCACTAATTTTTACACCGAGGCAAACCCAGCTAATATATTTGAAAGGGTTAGACAGCTTCTTTATGCGGGAGCTATTAAAATTAAGCGGAGAGGTTTTAATTATGCAGTTACTCTAACGAAACCTGAGTTGAATTACAACACATATATAGTTAAGATTAAGAGCTTAATAACAAGCACTTACGTTTTCAAGTTGATCAAGCACTTCTGCGGCAGTGACTTCAATTTCTTCGTCGCTAACATCGCCTCCTGTGGCTTCTCCACTCATTAAAAAGTCTTCTTCCTCGTTGTGGGCCATAGCAATTCAACTAAGTGACTCTTTATAATTGTTTCAAAGTTGTGCTTCAACTATGTACTCGGATTTGAACGAGATAGAAAATAGGAGGGAGTCGAAGTGCCGCCATGTCGAAAGAAAATTTGGCGCGAATCATCTCTGTGCCCAGATTATCTCGGTTGTAGATTTCGGGCTATACCCAGTCTTCCGTACAATAATGGCGGGCACTGAATTTGATCAAAACTACATTTGAGGGCCGAATAATTCGTTTTAATCATCACCGAAGCGTTTTATTTCTACTTAAAAACAACGTACGAAGCATTAGATTTTATTATATCCAAGATTTTTTGCAATCAACTGTCTTCAACCAAACTATAAACACTTCGCTGAGTCATCCACCAACGTTGTTTGACATATTTTGAACAGGGATTCTTCCCGGCTTCCTTAAGCTTTGCTGGCATAATTTATAACATTTCTGTTGGAATCAATTATCTGGACTGAAAACATGGAAGGGGTGAAGAAAGTTTATAACGACATTCCAAAGTCTCCCCGCGATGATCGGCTGTATCGAGGACTAGAACTGAGCAACAACATGAAAGTTCTGGTGATCAGTGATCCCTTGACAGATAAATCGGCCGCGGCTTTGGATGTACACATTGGTAAGCTATTTAAATATGAATACAATATTTAATTATTCTAAAAAATATTCTTAATGTTAAAATTTTTGGAAACTGCACTGCTGTTTACACTTGATGCATCATATACCACGCGGTTTAAAAAAGATGGGTGGTGAGGGGTGGGGGCGGTGGGTACATACTGGGGGAAATTACATGTCCCCTTGTGCCCAACTCAAGCATTCTGTTACAAAATAATTTTAATATAAATTTAATATAAAGATTTAGCCAAGCCTAAAAGCGGAGCTCCGTATTTTTGCTGGTTCTCAATAATTATTTGTGAAATAACCTTCATTATTATACATTGTAGTCACCATCTGTCTTCTCATTCCTACAGTTAATTCTGGGAAACAGCACAACCTACGGATTATTCACTAATCTGTAGCTTGTGTGCCACACAATGCATGATTTCCAAGAGCAATGTCTTATATCACGGACTCCGAAGTAAGAACATGGATTGTCGATTCGCTTCATCAACCCAGCAAGAAAGCAAGATAGGCAAGCAAGAATAGATAAAGATTCGGAAAATACTGAAAGATCGACAAAAGTGGTGAAGGAACTGTTCTACAAATACCTTAAAAAGAAAAACATTCGTTGATCACACACGTCTGTGATCCAAGCCGGTAGCCATTTTGACCATGAAAAAAGAGTTGCATGGGTTTCTATTTCTATAAATTGTGTAGTTATGGTGCTGCACTTGGAGGCAATTGGGCTGCCGGAGCTCTGCTGTTATATAGAAACTGATGAAATACCCGAATTTTTCCTTTTGCTAAAACTCATATCTTCATTGTGCACAGTGAAGATACTTCTTTCGCAAGTGAAGATTTTGCATAACAATAGAGTTTAATTCCCAAAGGAGTCTATTGTTCTAGTCCACCAACATGGCTGCCGTGACGTCACATGGAAACGATCTATAGGTTAACTCTTTTTTGCTGTTTTGAAAATGAATAAAAAAAGTTGGGTTTAATGTGGACATTTCATCAGTATCCGACTGTATAATAAACATAATTAAATTTTGGTGCCAGGTATTTTTTGGGTGTTAAATTTCTGTTGGAAAAATTAAATATCAGAAACTTCACAAGAAGATATTATGTCAGGGACAGCATAAATTATGTCTTTAAAATCACATGCAAACAGAAGGAACTTATACATAGATTTTTGTTAATACTTGTGTTCTCAAGGTAGTATGAGTGATCCAGCTGAGCTGCCAGGTCTTGCTCATTTCTGTGAGCACATGCTGTTTTTAGGCACAGAAAAGGTAAGAATTCTATCTTAATCCTTTTATAATTTCATAAACTGGTTTTATTGCTCCAAACAAATGCACAATTGAAAGGTGTAAAGACAGAAACTGTGAATCAGAAGCCTACGTTAAATACATGTAGTGGGGATCAGTCAATTTTGATCATGTTAATTTTGTGATACATGTAATGCTTACGGTTTGCAGTATTTCTGTTTGTGTACAGACCCTCGTTATAAAATTTCTTGTGCTAGTCCCGGTATTAGCAAAAACCTTCAGTGATTAGCATCCACTGCTACTAAAATCTACAGTCAAGCAGACTGTTTATGAAAATACATGGAACAGTAATGAATTCAAAATAACATTTGTTATTTTTGTACCATTTAGTATCCATCAGAGAATTCATTCACTCAGGTAAGTGCTCTATACATATAATTAACTAGGCAATTGGGCTCAGAGTATTGAGGAACTCTAAATTTTGATTTTTGCATGGATCATAACAGGTCTTACCAGTAATTCTGCCTAGCAGATCTTTGTTGTTCACCTATTTGGTGTTGCAAAAAAATTATTTATGCTTCGATTTACCCACAAAATGGCAAACTTTAATCAAAATGAAATAATTATGTACTGTGCTCTGTTTGGAAAGGCAATACAAACAACATGATGGCTATGTGAAATTTTACACAAGACAAATAATACATGTCTTAATTTCAATTCTGATGAACCTGAGTCCATTTTTACTATAATTTTTTAATTCTTTTAACTGACAGTGGGAAAATTTTATGTTGCAGTTTTTAAGTGAGAATGGTGGGGCTTCTAATGCTTTCACTGGTGCAGAACACACAAACTTTTACTTTGATGTTAAACATGAGTGTTTGCATGAAGCTCTGGACAGGTAAAAATTGAAGTCTTCATAGAGCTTATTGGCCCATCAGGCCAGAGCTTCTCCTGGTTTCTGTAGCATTAAGCAGGGTTGTCACTAAGCCGGCGACCAGGGAATTCCCCTGGCTACTACAAGTTTGAGTCCCAGCTACTTTGAAACAAAACCAAAACACTGGAAAGTGAAAACTACATCAAACAACAAAATCTCCCGGCTACATTTTTACTTTACCCACCTACTTGAAAAATTAATGACAGCCCCGATTAAGCAAATGAGAGTATTCTCTACTCTCCCCTGGATGGGATGCTAGTCCATTGTAGAGTTATCCCAAGCAAATTTGTCAGTACCCATATTTTATACTCCTTGGTGAAGAGAGGCACTGCAAGAGAAAAGTGTTTTGCCCGAGAACACAATGCAGCATCTCGGACAGGGACCGAACATACTAACCATTTAGGCCAATGTGGCTCCCCTAAAATTAAATTAATGGTTACATGTAAATTACACTTCTTAAAATAACTTTCTTATTTTGTTATCATTTTAGGTTTGCACAGTTCTTTCTTTGCCCATTATTTAATTCAGATGCAACAGACAGAGAGGTCAATGCTGTTGAGTCAGGTAAACAAGTGTAATTTTTAAGTTTAAGAAGGTTGCAAGAAAATGGATTTTCCATGTTGCCCTTTGGGTATGTTTGAGCCATTATTAAGTGACTGACCCCAAATGCTTTTTTCAGTGGCCTTGCTTTGGCTGCCAGCTAAAATGTATCCCAAAATGTTACTTGACCATCAGGCAAGTAGTGATCATGATGCCGGATAAATTCCATAACTAGTCCAACAGTATACCAACTTGCCCTGGGCTTACAGACACGATTTTCTGTATATTTTTTGTTTCTAACAACTGACTGCTACAAACAGTAGAAGCACACAGTCATGTAGTGAAATTTTCAGCCAATGATACATTTTGTCATTTTTGCCAGACATTTTTTGTTTCAAAAAATAATATTATATGAATATTTTATTTTATTCAATGGAGACCTCCCTCAAGAGAGTTACAACATTTGCTCTCTCCGATAGCAATGGTGAAAAATATTTTCCAAAGTTGAATTTTTTTTCTTCTGTTTTTCAGAGCATCATAAGAACCTCTTGAGTGATTCTTGGAGACTGAACCAGCTGGACAAGTCTTCAGTCAATCCAGCTCATCCTTATAGTAAATTTGGATCAGGTACGTCAATTTAATTCATGCACAGTTTAATACATCGTTATTTACAGTGAAACTAAGAAGACTGTGAACACCAGCAATGTTTATGGAATGTTATTGCGCAGTTTGCCGTAACAATTTTCTGGTACCCATGTACACTCCTGGGTGGAGGTACTGCCCAAGAACAACACAATGACACTGGCTGGGATTGATCCTGGTCCATTCAAACCGCAGACCAGCACACGAACCGTGACAGTAGTGCACGCATTTTGCCCATGCGTCCACCGTGGGAGGAACGAATGAAGCATGAGATGAAACCAAGGGAAACATGTGCATATTCTTCAAAGGCCACATCTTCGTTGTATTAATTGCCTTTGTTACCTCTAAATGTTAAGTTTTTCTTTCAAGATAATAGTAAGATATATTTACCCACGAGATTTGATCTGAAACCATGACAAACAGGTAGATTGAGTGAAGTGAAATTGCTTGAAAACATCAGATTGAAGAATTTCACACTACGGCCAGCAAGGAGAGTATATTTTTGTAGTATTGAATATCCTTTTTTTTGTTCTTTTCATTTTAATATCTGATGAAATGTGCTGGATTTGTCGACCTTCAAGAATTCTTGAGTGTTGAAAAGTTCTGTAAAATCAGAGAAAGATAGGAAACTGTCTGCATCATTCATCAAATGACCCACTTTTTTAACTCCCTTTGCAGACCATGAACGATAGTGTTTGTTACCAACTCGTATAATCTATAAACTTTACTCTTTTAGCTGATCAATTAATGGAAGAGATACCAGTTTCAAATCATTGAGAATTCTGACCAGATGTGAAGTATTTCTGAAGTAAATGTGTCTACTGTTTTGATAGTTGTTAACAGATCTACTTGTTCATTGAGGTTGGCACGACAAAATCGACACCACCAAAGTTTCTTAAATCAGAATCAAACAAAAGTTTCCATTTTCCTTGATTTTCCAGATACTTTTTAACCTGATTTAACAGCTTTGTTGAAAAGTTGACATCAAACATAAGTCCTCCGTTTTCATAGTCGTTGATCATTGTCTCGTGCTTTACTGTGTCTTGGCTCCTTTACCATCCCATAGAAAATTAAAGAATATAATATACTTATTTAATTTATTAATTTCTGCTATAGCGCTGTGGTTGGATGGCAGAGGGGACAAAATATAAACCAGTTGGGAGGCAATAAGGCTTTTTAGGACTGTAATTTTACCTAGCAAGGTTAAACAGTGCACAGGTTTTGTTCATATTCCCACACAGTTTCATCTCATGCTCTGCCCTTGCAGTTCACGCGTGCCAATGTGCATATGATTTCAGGCAGTACTGAATATGTTAAATTCTTTAGACTGTTTTATCTTGTACATATGACTCACAGCTCTGTGGATGATCCTAGGTAACAAACTCACCCTTGAAACCAGACCAAAGGACAAAGGACTTAGTGTACGTGATGAATTACTCACATTTCACAGCTCATTTTACTCCGCCAATATCATGGCATTGGTTGTCTTAGGAAGAGGTAATTGTTGGTGTAACATAATTATCAATTAATTTAATTTATATTTTTTGGACTTCTATTCATTTGGTTACAAGGGATTCAAAACAAACTAGCAACTGTCAGAGTTTCACTGGTTACCTTGGTTACTCTGGCCATCAGATATGTCAAGGATTGACCACTAATGAGATGCAAGCTCTTTATGACAAGCATCACAAAGTGTTCTCATTGATAAAAGTTCACTAAAACACACATAATGCTGTCAAATATGAAGTATGGAAATATGAAAATGGAAAATAACCCAGTCAAATACGAAATAGGAATTGAACAGTACCTGCATTCAATCCTGGATATAAGTGCTTGCCACAAAAATCAGCTGATAACAAATAACATTTAACATGTTACATCTGCCTGCTCTTCCACTTGCGGATGCATACTTCAAAAAATTTTTTAACTCCCAATGTTATCCAAATGCATTTCATGCTTTAAATTCAGAAAATCTTACTTAGCAAGTATATGTTAAAATAGTTAATTAACAAAACTATTTTTCTCTAGAATCACTTGATGACCTCACAAACCTGGTTATAAAGCTGTTTTCAGATGCTGAGGATAAAAATGCTCCAGTTCCCATGTTTCCTGACCACCCTTATGGTGAAGAACAATTGCAGGTAATTGGTAATTTGAATTATTTTTATGGTATTAGGGCCAAACAGTATCGATACTGCAGACGATGATAGCAACAACAGATTTAACTTGCTGGAACGGACTCACCCTTGATACAGACCTTATCTATTAAATTTTGGATAATTTCATTATTTATTGTTAATGTAAAATCTTATTTTATTTTGGTTTTGAAGGTAGAATTTAAAGTGGTACCAGTCAAAGACATAAAACACCTTAACATTTCATTTCCAATTCCTGATGTTAACCCACACTATGACAGTAAGGTAGGAAAATTTGTTTATTGCTAATAATAATGAATTATACTTAACTTTCTATAATGGTTCTGTACATTTAAGTGAGAAATGACTATCACAGTAAATTTTCCAATTTTAAACCCATGACCTCTGTGAACCAACTGCTCTAACCAATTGAGCTACTTATATTATCACTCATTTGGAACAAGGCATGTATTTTCCCATGAGGGAAGTGAAACGATGTGAAGCACATATGAACTATTCAATGTAAATTTAAGTGAAAAATGATCCTTGCAGTGAAAGTTTCTGCGATGATCATTTCTCATTTACAGTTCTGCATACATGTATGTTATGCTAAATAAAAAATGCATGAACTTAGTGCACTTTTATAAAGATGATGGAAAACAGAAAATGTGCCTTAAGTAATTATTAAGCTGTCTTATATGAACTAATTCTAAGCAAAATAGCAAAAATTAGTTTTCTAAAAGTTTTCTGCTCTAGATAGAGGTAAAGGAATCAAATCATAGTTTTAGATGGATGTTACCATTGGTAATGGTTATGTTATAATTGAAATGAATTACATATAACTGCAGTTGTAATAAAAATATTTAACTGTGCTTACATTAAGTCATTGTCATTAACAGCTCTAGTCTCTATAAGGTAAAGATAAGTCTGCATTCGGGCCTAGTGGCTCATCAGGCCGGAGCTTATCCTGGTTTCTGTAGAGTAGAGTATTTCTACCTCCCCCTGGATGGGATGCTAGTCCATTGCAGGGTTAGCCCCCAGCAGTAAATTCGCCAGTACCCATTTATACACCTGGGTGAAGAGAGGCACGGTGAGAGTAAAGTGTTTGCCCTAGAACACAACGCAGTGCCCTGGCTAGAGGCTTGAACCTGGACTGTCCGACCCGGAGTTCAGCGCACTAGCCATTAGGCCACTGCGCCTCTCAGTCTCTATCATCATCATTATTTCCTTTGAAGTTATTTAATTTACGTTATGATTTTTTGCAGCCTTGTCATTATATATCTCACCTTCTTGGTCATGAAGGCAAAGGTAGTTTGCTTTCAGAACTGAAAACAAGAGGTGAGAAGTAATGAACAACACAAACATAATAATAGCCTCTTCTGATGTTCTCACAGCTTAATTAGTACTTGTCTTTTAATCCTGTGTTGTTAACAGTAATATTTCATTATGTCAAGTGAACATTATTTTGTCCCAACAGGGTGGGTCAATGAACTCGTTGCAGGAGGAGCTGCAGGAGCTAAAGGTTTTATGTTCTTCATTTGTAACATGGAACTTACCACTGAAGGTCAAGGTAATTGATCATCCTCAATGTTTAATACTTATAGCCAGACCTTTTTTACTTCATGTATTTTATGTGTCATTGAATACTGATTTCTGCATTTCTTTCAACTGATTTTTTAAGACCATGTCTGTGAAATAGTGACTTGCGTATTTCAATACTTGGAAATGCTAAGAAGACAAGAACCTCAGGAATGGATCTTTAAAGAGTGTCAGGTGCATAAGTTCATCAGTGATTTATACATCCATGTAGGTTATAGTAGCTTTAATACAAAATTTGCATCATATAGTTTGAAGTGATTTTGAGTTCTCCAGAGATAACATGCAATTATTTTATTATTTAAGACATTCATCTACATGTAGCTAGCTGACTGAGATAGAGAGAATTCTAAATTCAGTTCTCACACATAATGCGCATGTCTACTAGAAATACATGCCATCGCGGAAGTTTTATTTCTATTTATTATTTTTTAATTAATCAATTTGATAAATTTGGTGAAAGGCAACAGCTGTCATTTGATACCTGTTTTCTGCTGATTAAAAGCAGTCTCATTGCAATGACCATCATTTCAATAAGAATCTTAATGGATAACGTAACATTGGTTCGAGTGATTTTCAGTGAATTGTCATGAGACCAAAACCATCGGTCACTATGGCCAATCACAAATTAAAGCTGTAGTATTATTAATTGTCGTAAAGTTTTTACAGATGTATATTAGGGCAAATAATACTTATAAACAACAACAAAAATAAACGACAATCCAGTAAACCAGCCATAACTTGAAGCTAATACATGCACACAGGAAAATGCATGTGAGCAAATCAAGATTGGTTTCACTCACATGAAAACAGCTCTAATGTGCTATCTTTGTGCTTGATTTTAACAATAATTGAATCTTATTTTTGTAGGCTCTTGGTGAAGTTAGGTTTCAATTTAAGGACAAGGAGAATCCCAGAACCTATGTCTGTTCCACAGCTCGTTGTTTACATGTAAGTATTGACTAATTGTGCTGTTAAAAAATTGAAGTAATTAATTATATCAGAGTTGCAAGGGAGAGTCACGGTTTCATTACATTTCCAAACACTGAGAAGAAAGCTGAAATTAAATTATTTTTGACAAACTTCAAGGTGTTTACGTTTAATGTGATGAAACAATCTATCAAGTGTTTGATTTATCTTCTCAATCAAAACTAAACCTATGGAGAAAACAATAGAAATCAAATAGTGAAAGTCTGTGCTAATTAAGATCAAGTTTCCAAACAACAGTCACGGTTCTGATTTCCTTTGTTTTGATTAAGCCCTTCATCATTATACAATCATGTATATCTGTGACTTTCTGATTTACAATGTGGACACTTTGATCTGTCCCTTTGCACTGCTGATTTGATAATTACCATATATTTTGTTGTATTGTCTGATGATTTTATCATTGTGGTTGTTTTTTTCTCTGCAGGAATTCAGAGTAGAAGATGTCATTCAGGGTCAATTTATAATCAGACATTTTAAGCCTGACTTAATTAAGATGATTCTTTCATATCTTATACCATCAAAAGTAAGGTGAGATATGTATGGGTAATCAAATGGTGACGAAAATAATTTGGCACATTTCTTGTCAAATTCTCATAATTTCCTGAGCCTTTAGACAGAAAATTATTTTTAATTTTGACAAAGCGCAAGTGAAATTATTTCCTAATTTCATGAGTATACGATTTGATTACCTTTTAATATTGGTGACAAATTATGCTCACAATCGTGGGTTTTTGACTTGTTTATTGTATCGAGGAATTTCGCGCCAAATGTTGCCGTGGCAATTGCATAATTTCACAAGTGAAATTACAAATTAACGCTGAAATTTTGCTCCAATGATATTATTAAGGTTATTGTGACGTTTTTAGAATTATCAGGTAATAGGCATGAGGTTAAATAGCAGAAGATGACCTGTCAGAATAACACATAGTTTGCTAATGTTAACTGTGGTCAAACTAATGCTTGTTGGCCTGATTATTAAGTGCAGTAGGCTCCAGTTCATAAATACATACATACGTTTATTCCATGTCCCCATGGGGCTTTTCAGTGAAATATATTACAATAAAAATAATTATTAATAATTGAAAATAAAATTAATTCAATATATACTTACAAAATAAATTAAGTTAACTGTCCATTAATAGTCTTTTCCTCATCAAGGTCTTGAAATGAGCTAAATCGTTCCAAAGAGATACCATTCGATAATTGATTGATTCATTCATTCATTCATTGATTCAAAGGGTCCAAGTTGACACCCTGGCCAGTGCATTGAGTTGTGTTCCTGGGCAAGACACTTTGCTCTCATATATGCACTGTTTTCTTGCCAGCATTATAACTTTTTATTGCAGTGCCTTCCTTAACTTAGGTGTATGAGACCAACATTGACCTTTATATTACCATGTAAATTACTTACAGTACTATAGTTTGTTACAAGTTCTCATATTATTTTTAGCTGTGTACCAAGGCTTAGTTTTTCTTGGCTTTTTTCTATTTTAATTAAAACTTTACTTTTTTCACTTAAAGGTCTATATCTTTTTTCTCTCTGCAGAATAACATTGATTGCAAAACTTTTTGAAGAAAAAACTGATCTTGTGGAAGAGTGGTATGGAACAGAATACTCTGTAAACAAAATCCCTCAAAAGCACATAGAGGTAATTTAAACGGCATACACAGACTGACTGATCCACTGATTTACTGTGCACTGTTCAATAACATGCAAACTCTATAGTTCAAAACCTAACACATGACCGTTTTTTTCACTGGCGTCAATCATTGACATGAGCAGTTTGTGTGTTATTGAAAGGCGCTATAAAATAGTTATTGTTTAGTCATATAGGTTCTGATTTGAATTTAGATTTTCTGCTTCAATTTTTTTCCTTGGTTCAAATTCATTGACGCATTACCACACCCTAAAACAAAGGCAAAAAAATGAAACCAAGGATAAAATTATTTAACCACAGCATAGGCAATCTATTATGCAAAACACTACTATTAAATACCATTCATTTATTTCTAAACTGTATTCATGCACAGCCATTGCAAATGAAAAAATTGTGCATGTTCTGCGGGGAACAGGTAATGTATAGAGTGTTCAGAAGTAGATGAAAATGTTGAATAGATAATTCAATTTACAAACTTTTTATGGGTTTACCTCAGTGTAAAAGCCTGTGACTTTTTTTTTGTTTCTGAGCTATTGTTTTTCTGTTCTATATTGTTTCGAGGTTCTTTGTTGTCTTGTTCGTTCTTTGTTTCATGTCATTATCTCATTTTACTTGTCACTTAATATGTGTTTGATGAAAACATCCCATATTTGCATAGAGTAGTGTGTAGACTGTTTCCAATATTATGTGTAGTTCAGATTTTGTCTTTGATGTTTTAACATCAAAAATATTATTGTTATTTGTTTACGAATTAATTTTTTAGGAATGGGAGAACGTATTGTTGAATCCCTCTCTGCAACTACCAGAGGAAAATGAGTTCATTCCAACAGATTTTACAATAAGGGAAAAGCCCAATGATGTAAGTACACTGAATAGTAATTTATTTTCCCAAACCTATCTCTTATTTAAGAAAAATGTGCCATTTCCATAAAAAAAGAACAGTCTAGTTCCTTTAGATGTGATGCGCAGGTACACTGATTTGATGTCTTTTCTTTCTCAAAATAGCATCATTTGCAAAAAGTTGTTTGTGTTTGTATGTTGGGAGAGGGATTGGCTAGAACCTACTCCCTAAACCTGACCCCAGACACCTCCCTTGCTGTAATCCACCTATACAGCATTTCTGCTTGTCAGGCTTTGTGTGTTGAAAAGAATTCCAGGCGGTCTGGTTTGATCGTGGTGAATTTGTGAAACTTACTGAGCATTGCTCCTTTGAGGAATACATGTACATAATTTCTTTTCTAAGTAGTGCCATTGAGAATGCTTTTGTACTGAGCAATTACTTAACCAGTACTTCCTTATTTTCTTTGTAGTCTTCATCAGTTCCTAGTCTTATAAAGGTAAGCAACACCAAAGTTTAGTTTCAACTAGTTATAAAATTAATAAGTAAATGTCCATGCAAAAAACATAGATTGAAGTTACTCCTGTTTAGCCTGATAGATGAATCTTTTGAAGTGTAACTGAAGAGATTAAAGATTGGTTCATTGCTCTGATTTCAACAAGTATCACTTTGTTCTACATTTGTTTTCTGTACAGTGCATTGTACAATCTCAAATATTATCATATCTTTCACATATTAAGTACAGGTAAAAAGAACTCTGCCATAGATGATAAAACCTCAACGCCACATAACTAGTTGGCTTCCTGAATGCCAAACATCAGAAAGCTCCAAGTTTACCTCTATTTCACTGCTCTGTAAGCATTTAAAGCCTTTGTTCTTATCACACAGGATGATTCGCTGTTGAAAGTTTGGTTTAAACAAGATGACACGTTCCTACTACCCAAGGCTTGCCTTCTTTTTGAAATCACAAGGTACCTTGTGTGTGGATTTTATGTTTGTGCAGAGTGCTCTAATCAATCATGGCAAAATTACAAGCGAGGCCAACACCAGTTAAGGCTTGTCTCAAACATGCTTTCCCGTGCTTGGCGCTGGTTGAATGCTTTTGTGTCCAGTTCTGATTGGTTCATTTGTGTTAGTGTTGTCTGTTCTGATTGGTCAGCTACGTTTTCAGTAGACAAGTGCGAGGAAACAGCGCTAAACCAAAACCATCGAGAACAGAGAGAGTGGCCAGGCTTACAAACTTTTTTGGAAAGAAAACGAACAAAAATTGTCTTACAGTCACCCATAGTTATTGGAGGGGAGTCACACTACTGCAGAACTTTTCAGCGGAGACTGTAATTTGTACGCAATAAAGGCAATACGCAGGTCTTTGTAGCGTACGCACTTGAGCGTGTACAGAGAGCGAAGTCTGTTTACTGACTCTAGGTAACGTAAAATTAATGTTGTATTTTTCAATTTGTAGTCCCTTAGCATACGTGGATCCAGTTCACTGTGACATGGCACACTTGTTTGTGGAGCTACTCAAGGACTCATTAAATGAATACGCTTATGCAGCCGAGATAGCCGGAGTTAACTACAAACTGGAGAATACCATGTATGGAATCTTTGTAAGTAGTCTTCATTTTCGAGGTAACATTAGAACAAGACAGAGTAAAAGCGAATTATAGAAGATTTGGGGTTTGGGGAGCAACTGCTTGTCGTGTCATGTTAACTGCTGCAGCGACTTTAAAAGTGAACTAAACTACATGTATTTTTATTTTTACAGCTGAGCATAAAAGGGTATAACCACAAACAGCCGGTTTTGTTGAAGAAGATTTTCGACAGAATGGCAAACTTCAAAGTCGATCCGAAGAGGTTTCCACTCATCAAAGAAAGGGTGAGAAATATCCTCTAATATTGCCCACATATCAGTGGAAAATAGTTTATTCTTGGCTTTACTCCTTGAAGAAAAAAAGGTTAAATCCATTCATGCTCTTGTTATGTGACATTTTGTTCATACTTGTTGGTTTTTCTCCATCTTTCACGGTTTAGTGCGCCATTGCCCTGAAGAACTTTGTCGCTGAACCACCTCATCAGCACGCCTTGTATTACACATCGTTTCTCTTAGAAGAACTGGCCTGGCACAAGGACGAACTATTAGAAGCAATAGAAGGTGTGTACTGTTGTAAACATATGCTTGTATCCAGATTTTGGTTTTATGCTGCTGTGAGTGAGAGCTGTGAAGGCCGATTGAAGCTCTCGTCAAGTGATACATCGTGTCATTGCTTTGTTTTACATCCTGATTCGGGTGTTATTGTTTAGCTAGATCGGATATCGCTTGCAGTAAAGAACAATAATGGACCAAATGAAAGCAAATGAAAGTGGGCTTAAGAAGGGATCGTTGGTGCCAAATGAAATTGCCTTCAAATCGAAGGAAACCTTAAAATATTAGTGTATCAAGGTAAAAAAAAAACACCAAAACAGTAACAATAGACTGAGAGGAAACAAGGAGGGCTTCGAATGAGGAAGATTGAGAAGGACTGTTTAGGCAAAATGTTTGAAGACGCATCCTTCCTGACAGTACTCCTTTGATATGGGTCATTGCGTCTTTCATTGACTGCTTTGCGTATGAAGCGACTGATTTATTTTGCTAATTTTTAGAGGTTACCCTGGAGAAGCTAGTAGCTTTCATCCCCGATTTGTTGGGAAGACTTCACATTGAGTGTTTGTTTCATGGAAACTTGACCAAAGAGGTGAGTGTGACATATTTCATACTTGAATATCTTATTCAAATTTATCAAATTGGAGTCAAAAACATTGAGGATTTTTGAACAACGCGTATACCTTTCATCTTTCCCTGTTTTTGGATAAAACGTTTATTTTGGGCATGGAACATCATACATGCCGCAACCTTTTTTGATTTTTGGCATGTTGTGTACAGACACCACTTTCTAACCCCCTTCTTTAGTGCGACTTTAATGACGCATTGCGGACCATTTTTCATTCCTTTTGTCCCGTTCTTCGTGTCCTTCCTTCCTGCATTCTTTTATATTTAATATAGTTCAGAGATTTCGAAAAATGCAGTTTCCTTTTGGTGACCACTTTTTATTTCTGCGTGACTAAATCGCTGATAGTGCTGTTGTTTCAAAATAGAAATTTGAAGTGTGCATTATAAATTTAGCTTGTATACGTTAAGATCTGATCGTGTATTTCGTTCTGTAACAGGAAGCTTTAGACACAGCGGATCTCGTGGAAAAGATTATTAAAGAGGACAGTAAGACAAAGGCTTTGTTACCACTGCAGTTAATTCGGCATAGAGAGATACAATTGCCTGGAGGTGAGCCCTGATGATGTACAAACATTGAATGTATTCTTGGCACACATGTAAACTAGCTTTTGTGTCCTGTAGACTCCGCTTGTCAAATCTATCATGAGATGTACCATTGCCACAGCTAAATGCGTGACCAAGTAAAATAAACTATGTCTTATGTCTATTCTTAAAATCGTTTTGATACGGTTTTGCTTTGCTGTTAGTGGATAGGAGCGGTGTAGTGGCTTTGTGGTTATTGCACTGGACTCTGGATCAATGGTTCTTTAGCTGGTGTGACCACTGTGTTATGTTCTTGACCATGAGACTTAACTCTCACTGTACCTCTCTCCACCCAGTTGTATAAAAGGGCGTGGTGGACCAGCATCCCACCCAGGGAGGAGTGAAAATACTCTTAGCCACTTCCTGCTGAGCGTAAATCGGACGGAGATTCTCTTTTATTAGCAAATAGGTTGTTGAGTTACTGATGTATGACATTGTAACAGAGATGAGATGAACTGAACTGATGTGTCCAGTAGAGGCTTCAATCATTAGTTCCTATGTTGCCGTAGGAGGCCCAGAAATTTTAATATATCAACTGCCAATACTAATACAAATAACAATACTAAACGATTTTCGTCCACTTTTGCTTAGGATGTTCATATTTATTTCAAGTGCAAAATGAAGTCCATAATAACTCAAGCTTGGAAATTTATTATCAGGTATGTGTGGAATGTAATAAATTAATGCCAGCTTAATCACTGGTCCAGAGGGAAGCAGAAGTTTTAAGATTTACTGTAACGAGCCGTAGAACGGTCATCCGTCAACATTTGCTGGCAACGGGGCACTGTTGCACTGACGTCATAGATTTTGCAATGTTGCCTGCTCAGAAACTTAAGGCAGGAAACTGTTTCTACTGTAAGATATCATGTGATTTTGAAGTAGCCAATGAGAGCGCGCACTGTTGGAGAAAAAATTGCCAGCTACCGGTATATAACAATTTATGTTGTGTTTGGAACAATACCTGCAATCAGGCCCCAGTGTGCATTGCCGGACTTATTTTCTTTTCTAGTGTGATCTTCAAGCCACAAAGAGCAACGTACTTTTGGAGTTGTTTTGTCAAATAATCTGTGAGCCATGCTTTAATACTCTAAGAACTCAGGAACAGTTAGGTATGTATGCTAAGGCCAAATGCATCTTGTTTTATGCTTTGTATATTTGGACTTCCTCTCGTCACCCTACAGAATAATAATGCGACTCTTGGTCTTTTTCGTTTAGGATACATTGTTTTTAGCGGAGCAAGAAGATGCAATGGTGCTCAGGTTGTTATGCTCGTTTATGTTAATTATAGTTTCTTTGTGTTTGCAAGCTGGATATTCTGTTAAAAAAAAATTGTACAACGTGCTCGAGCCTCCAATCTCGTACCCAACGGTCTTCTCGGCCAGCGGTTGGGTCGCCCAGTCTCACTGGTTACAAATAAAGGCTTTGCGTTTTGATTGGTTGACTACGCTGTGGGGATTCTTTTGAAGCAAGTGTTGTCCATTAGTTAGTTTTTCGATAAAGAACTCTTAAGCTAATCGTTATTTATCCTTTTACTGTATTATTGTCGGTTAGCTGCTCTGTAAATCCGAGGCGGGTAAATTAAGTATCCAGTCCAGTCCAGCTTATCCTTAGTTATTTGACTAACGATAGCTTTCTTTTCTTGTGTTCAGGGTCTTCGGGTCTTAATCCAGTCAGAAAAAGAACCTTCTTTGTTAGATTCTCGAGTTGAAAATTTCCTCCAAGGCATTGAGGTTTGTATTGATTAAGCTTTGTAGACGTCCTTCAAGTTATGTTGAAGCAGAGGTTTGTGAGGCTGGTTGCTGCGAGTTTACTAAGTCTGAGCAAACTTTTCCTGTGGACCCAGTTGTTCCAAAGCTGATTAACTTTCATTCGAATTAAAAGAAGACCAAGGGTAATTTTCAGCTGTTTTTCAGTTACAGCTCGAGACTAGTTATCACAACACTGGATTTGCGTGAGCTCTCCAACTATGCCCTGTTGTTCATACATAAACATGTCTTATATTTGTATTTGATTAGGGATACGTAAAAGAGATGTCAGATGAAGAGTACAAGAATCACATTGAAGCACTAGCGGTTAAAAGGCTGGACAAACCCAAGAAACTATCTTCGGAATGTATGAAACACTGGAAAGAAATTCTTTCGCGGCAGTACAACTTTGATAGGGGTGAGGTCACTAAAAGATAATTATTACTTAATCCTCCGTACACACCAAGCGTGTTTTAAGAATAACAGAAGTGATCATTAAAACAAAATCTATTGTTTATGTTTTAACCCATCTTTTTTCTTCTCAATTTAGATAATATCGAGGTGGCGTTTTTAATGACGGTAACAAAAGAAGATGTTCTGACATTTTATCGGGTAGGAATTCTTCACTTAGTTTCTGGCCTGTTATATTTAGATAAATTGCGTGTTCTTGGGAGAAGCTAAAGGCTTTTGTTCACGGCTTTTCTTCCAGGATCTTCTCGCAGCTAATGCCCCAAGACGGCACAAGTTAGCTGTTCACATCTTATCGAAAAACAGTGAGTACGGCTTTAAGGAAATATTTAAAAACAAAACGTTTTTAAGTTGCGTCACCTTTACAAAGTTGTTGATTAATTTCGAAAACTTATGATAAATTTGTGATTTCTTTCATTTGAACTGGCGAATCAAAGTTGAAGAATCTGGGAGTGGCGGAGTTGTCAAGTTCCATGTTCGCCCAACTACGAATGTAAACTGTGCCTCCTTTCATTCTTGTAATTACTTTGATTGACCCGTTGAAAGAAGTCCCAAGAATAAGTTGTTAAAACGTTTTGAAATTATTCAAAAACTCTGTCAAGTGGCCACTGCACAACTCGCAGCACTGGAAGGAACTTCAATCTCAGTATCTTCATTCAATGCTAGTTTTAGCTCACGTACCAGCTGCCTGGAATTGTTGGTGTATTTACCCATGGCTGCAAATGCCAGATGCAGCGGCAGTCATTTGCACGCTAAGCGAACCTATGCCTGATTCTGTTCATTGCAGTGACCAAGAGGGAGAATAACAAGGCTTTGAATGATGTCATTGAAAACGAGAAAACTGAAGATGCCAATTCTCCATCCTTGGTAAACTTCGTTTATTTGAGTCTTATTCTGTAGTTGATGCTAAACCGACAAGTGATTACTATTTTTTCAGGGGCCTTTTTACCATTTTACCTGAAAACCTTGTTTTTGATTATTTAACACTGCAACTCAACCCTCCTTGACACTCATAAAAATCTCTTCCTTGGATGACGAAACCTCTCAGCAAACTAAACAAAAAAGAGCCTCACTGAACCGTATGTCGCTTCGAGTCGCTAGTCGGACTTGGTTCTGATTGCTTGACAGGGAGAAATCAAAACAAAAATGTGAAAAATTCCATTTGTAATAGTAACGACAAGCTTCGATTTACTCTGTCTCATGGCTACAATTCTGTTCTTCTTCACAGCCAACGATTATCGAAGATATCGCTGCATTCAAGAGTGGTCTTCCACTGTTTTCTCTTGTACCACCCTACCACAGCCAACCCACAAAATCCAAGCTGTAGATCACAGGATATCACTTCATTGCGGTTCCTCTTCCCACCAGTCATCCTACTCCATTTTCACCTTTCTCTGGATTACGGATTACGAGAACTGTTCAGCATTTCTTATTGACCTGGTTTCCTTACGATGGGAAAATTAATGGACTAAAACATAATATTATAATATTATTGATAAATATTTTGAAGAAGGTCTGGACATAAGGTGCATAATTGCACGAAATGTTTCGTGCATAATTGCACACAATGTTTCGTAGAACTGTTGCAAGTCTTTTAGCCGGTGTTACCGACATTGCCACCAACTGCGTCATTGCATGCAAAATTAAGCGCACCAAATCGCTGATTCAGCTTCTAATCGGAGCCAATAACAGTTAAAATTTAAGCTAGAAATTGCTATGTCCACACTAATCCGGATAAACGCAACTTTTTTCTCCAGTTTGGCCTTCCGTCCACACTAAAACGGCGTTTTCGGTCACCGAAAACGGAACGTTTTGAAAACGCTCTCTAAGGTGGATAAATTTGAAAACGCTGGCTAGGTGTGTTAGTGTGGACGGCGAAAACGGTACTTTTTGAAAACGCTGACATCAAAACAATCGAATAACGTTGCTCGGACAATGTGAGCTTGTTCTTGCATGTATTAAGCGTTTCTTGCTTGGCAGCGTTTCAAAATCGATGGCGAAACAATTTGAAAACGGTATAATGTGGACAGCGGAAAACATTTTATCCACTTTCGAGGCGAAAGCGCCGTTCTCAAATTTATCCGGCTTAGTGTGGACGTAGCCTAAGAAGCATGAAGCCGCAGCTACTGTTGTTTTGCTGTAAGAGAAGAAAAGGGTACACCATTTTAATCGTTTCACATTATTTAACCTCGTCAATAATAAGAAAACGGGCTGCATGCATTAGAGAAGTGATTTTTGCAGTAGAGTGAAGGTTCATATTTGCATGGGGCGGTGGCTGTAATGTTGCTAATCGTGGGCGTGCTGACGTTTTTACGCGCAGTGTTGCAGAAAGAGACATTTTCAGGAGAATAATTTAGTAAGCACAGGCCTCGAGAACCGCAAATTTCTTCTTTAACTTTTGTTTCGTTTTTGTTGGGTTATAGAGCCTAGTTGTTCCGGTTTATAACACTTTGATTCCACGTATTTAATAACTGAATACATCTACGAAATATTACCCGTACAAAAGAATGAAGAATTCCCGGTCTACAAGAATAGTGAAAAAGAATCTTAATTTCCAGAGACTTCTGAAATAAACAAACAATCCGAGAAACGGTTTTGTGCTCGTTTATGTTTACACGGAACGGGGGGAAGCTATTACTCGCCTTGAGACACGCTTGGCGACAAGTCGTAGCGAGAGGTCTCTCTGACAAGGCGCTCCGTTTGCACTGCTTCCAAACAAGACCTGGTTTGAATTCGTGCAACTGACCCACAGCGAAAACATTCTGTCGCCGGAGCGACAGAAAATTCACCTTGTCACACGAGGCAAATTGTTGCAGCGACTTGACGCTAGGGTGTTCTGGCCTTTAAACTTTACAAAGGGACTTTTTAAATAATATTTATCCAGGGGCACGATCCCAATCCACCTCTTTTCATTTCCTACAATGCCCCTCACCGCCACGGCCCATTCGACTCCTTCCACGCAAGCTACCTGACCCCTAAATCTTACTGCGTCCCAATACCAGTTTCATGTGACGGATTCATTGTAGTGACAGGTTAAAGTTTTGGGTAATGTTGTTTGAGTGAAAACTGAAAATTATCGTACAGACTTTCCAGGCTTTCACATGTTTGTACTTAAATCGCATGCAATACAAAGTTACCAAAATATCCGCAGCAATTTCATATCCTTGGAATATAAATAAATGAGTTCGATGTTGATAAAAGTGCCAATGTTTGAATTAAATTTCCAGACGTTTCGGGCAATGGCCCTTCATCAGTGGAATGTTCGCCGTTACCGTTAAATTTAATTCAAATATTGGCACTTTTATCAACATCGAACTCATTTATTTATGTAGTAACAAGTGCCACGCAGCCTACGAAATTTTTTAAGCTTCCCAACGTATCCTTGGAATACACTAGTGTAATGCACTAGGCAAAACAAACGAAAAAAGTTAACAATTTAAGTCTTAGACTTTTAATACATAACATAACGGTAAATGAATGATTACACATTTTCTGATGGTTTTAACATCCAATGAGTCGTTGCGGTTTAGTTGAATTGCCCGGCTTTTTGATTGCTGTACAAATGTCCCCTGGTTTTTCGTGTTCTTTGCTTTCCGCGTTAACTGTTGGCTTACAACGACTGCAAAACAATCATTAGAAGCGCGAGCATTTTCATTCGGCTAATAATTCTTCTCATGCTTCTCGTGCAGTACTATACACTAACCAGAAGGTTGAGCGAATGTAATTTTCTTTTCGTATAAAACAGCGAACAAGTGGTGAATAGGCCATTTTACAGTTCTGTGCTTAGTTACCAAGCCTTTGAATGGAATCGAGGCTGAAGGTGACCTTGCATAGATACAAACCCTCTAGCTTTTGATATGTAAATCGTTTTGTTGTTATGCTAAATAGTTTCTGGTCTCTATCATGACAAGGTCACCCTGAGCCTCGCTTTCATACAGAGGCCTGGTTACATTTCACAGGACTGTAAAATGGACTATTACTTCACTGTCGAACTACCAACCAAAATACATGGACATATGGAGCATACAGGCATGCGATTTAAATGAACACGCTAGAGGGGGTCCGAATATAAAGTGCGGTATCGGTATTTGGACGATTTTCGACACGGTATTACCGTATTTGGCAATTTTTTCCACATTATTGGGTACTCCCCAATCCCTCCATCGACTTGGAGTATTTCTACTCTCCACAAAACAGGATGCTAGTCCTTGGTAGGGTTACAGCCAATGTTAAATTCGCCCGTTCCCATTTATAGTTAAGTGTCTTGCCCAGGAACATAGCGCAAGGACTCCAGCCAGAGCTCGGGCCAAGACCACTCGATCCTTAGTCCAGCAAATTAACCATTTGGCTACTGCGCCTCCATAGGAGAATGGGACGTAAGATGTGATCAACGGATCGCCTTGCCTAAGGTAACACAACAATTCGAAACCGCAACCGGAAAGGAAAAGTTTTGTCAAACTGAGTAGCGTCGCACTTACTGTAGTTACATCTTTCTTGATAGCTGAAATATTACACACCGGGGCCAGTGTTTTGACACATCGAGATACAAGATCAACCTCGTTTTCACGGTCTCTCATCTTCCCGCCCTCCCGGAGCGAGAGGGATAAAGGGATAGACGAGAGGGACCTTTCTAACCATGAACGGATTGAGTTGTCTTACACGAAGCGTGGAATCGTTGGAGCCGTACCCACTGAAAGGGCTACCCCTCGAGGTGCCAACGATTCTACGCTTCGTGTAGGATAACTCAATCTGATCCCGAGCGAGAGAGGAGGGCGGGAAGATGAGATACCCTGAGAACGAGGTTGCATCTAAACACGAGGGGGTTTTAGACAATTCGAGATCAGTTATTCAAACCCGAGAAGCAGCAGCCACGGGTATGGAAGTGCGGGCCTATAGATGCGTCTTGAGTTGTGAGGGTTCTTGGAAGAAGAGGTCGCATATTTGTGTGCTTTTCAACTTGAAAAATTAATTATATTAATGAGGGCCTCCCAGGGGTTTTTGGGAACGAGGGAACATAGCCATTTACTTTTAGGGAACAAGGGATATCTTTAAATAACTTTTAGGGAAAAAGGGATCTGCCGAGTTAGGAAACATTAACTACTGACCAGTTCAAGAGAAAATGAACTGATTTTTACAATTCTAACTTTTCTGCCGTGTTAAAATGTTGTGACAGGCCTGCACGATCAGCTCCCGCTGTTCCTTCGCAATTGTTACTTCTTTGCCTTTAGAGTTTAGAGCTTACAAGTATGTCTTTCAGCGATTTTTCTTTTTTGTACGAAATAATGGGTGGTCTAAATATCTCCTTCAGTAACGGCTCGTTCTGTATTAGGGGGCATTTGCTAGTCAAGATGTCCTTTAAATTGGATACCGCTGGGTGGTTTTGTAAGACAATCGGTACAATTTTCTTTATCGTTTTACCCTTCTGTTGAAGAGCCGATTTTCTATCCTAGAATTTCACTTCTGAGAATTCTTTATTTTCCAGAGTTTCTGGATATCCTCTCAAATGTAGGCGTAATTCTTAATGTTCTCTTCACAAGATCTTTTTGAAGAATTAGTTAGATGCAACCTCACTCTTTGGCCTTTAATGAGGCCGTGGTGGGTGGCAGGAAGTGAAATGTGTGTATTGAAAAAAATCTGTAGGCTTGTAGTGAGTGCGCACATCGTCAAGGGTAGTTGTTACGTTAAATCTGTCTCCTTTGGAAGTATCCAAGAAAAAATCTCCCTTTAAACTGTCTGATATCCTAGATATTGATGATTCGGTGTCTGTTAGCCTGTTCATGAACCAATTAATTCTTCTATGCGGGTGTCCCACAAAGAGAACAGGTCGTCGATATATCTTTTCCACACCAGTGTTTTTCTTTTTCAGTCTCAACCGCTGTGTTGAATAGGTTGGCAAAAGCCACTGCCATTTTGTTACCATAGTGAGTTGCGATGTGTCGTATGTTCGCCTCAAAGGTAATTCTCGCTTCTGGCGAGCTTTTTCTCTGCGCGTATTATGTTTCGTGACTCCAACAGAAGCAACAGAAATTTCTTTTGATGAACCTTTTAAAAGTTCCAGAAGTTATCCGCGGCAATCATCACGGAGACGTACGAAAAAAGCATTTTCATGTGGATTATCTCTACAGTGACTAGGGAGGTAAAATGTTGTATGTAACAGGAGCTGTGGGGAACGTCAAGCAATATTTCTGGGGATCAAGCTAAGGGAACATGGAACTGCATTTCAGGGATCAGGGGAACTTGACAAAAGCCGTGAATTTTGGGGAACGTCTTAAATTATTTTTAGGAAGAAAGGGAGGAAGTTCATTTTTTTCTGGGGAACAAGAGAACATGCAACCCAGCAGGATCCAGTGATACATTTGCTTTTTAGCAAACATTAAATTGGCCATGACGCCTGAAGGTTTTTAGCGTGTACACACCCTCAGATACCTGATACCTGGCTCTTTGGTGGCATATGCGCTATAATTTCTGAACTAAATAACTTTTATTCCAATCAAGAAGTCACGTTGAAAGACTACTTTATGAACTTAAGAGCGATAAGACGTGATAAACTGATCCCAAACTAGACTTTCGGTGAAACTTCGTACACAATATTTTGGGGAAAGGAAGGAATTTATTCTGTTCAACTGTCCTGCCATTTTAATAGCACTGAAGTATTTTCTCGCTGCAGTTTAATATGTGATAAATTGCTGTAATTTGATAATTTTTTTTACAAATCCTTGTTGCGTAGACAGAACAGCCCTTTAGTTTAGAAATCAGCCACAAAATCACTGCAAAATTAATTCCACTGAAGGAACACTAGCAACGCTTTCTTCGCTTTCCTAAATGCTCCTTTGTAATTTCTGAAGCAATGACTCAAAATCTTTAATTTTAAAACATCTTTCAAAGCCTATTAAAAACACAGAGACAAATAATGGTAACTGTTTCAAAAGCGATGGATACTCCTTCAGGTAGATTAACCAATATTCAATATAATCCCCGAGTTTCAACGTCATTGTAACATCCTAAGGCTTTCAATTTGTAACCTCAACTTTGGTAAACATTGCGCTTATTTTCCGGCTTAAAACAGGAGTGTAGCAAGGATTTTTCTAGAGATACGCACGATTTTCCGAATACCCTTACACTCTGCTCCTCGTCCCAAACCTTTTCCATGTGCCCTGGGTTAAATTTTCTTTATGACCAGCATGGCAAGGATATATTGTGGGAATAAGCGTTCTTACTTGACCAAATGACAACTAAGGCTACGTCCACACTAATCTGGATCATGTTGAAAGCGCAGCTTTTTTCTCCTGATTCCGTCCACACTCAAACGATGTTTTCGGTCTTTTTGAAAATGCCCTCAAAAATGAACGCTGAAATCAAAACAGTCAAATAACGTGGCTCAGGTAATGTGTGCATGCTCTAGCCTGTTTCTGGCGAGGCAGCGTTTCATTATCGATGGTGAATCAATTTAAAAACGGTATAGTGTTGACAGAAATTGTTTCATCGGCTTGATGAGGTTGATGATGTGATGATGATAACTTTATTAAAGTGTCAGAACATTTAGCTCGGTAAAAACTAATTGCGGACACTAGTAACAGCAGTCGAGGCGAAAATGTTGTTTTCCAATTTATCCGGCTTAGTGTGGACATAGCCTAAGTTCCTTTACGGCTCTCTTGGATCCTTCCCAGGTCAATCAGAAACAACTTTTTTGGATTTTCTGCTTTGGTATACGTACATTTCATATTTTGAGGTACGCACGTGCGTAGTGGTCGAGAAGGACGTTTCTAACCATGAACAGACTGAGTTGTCTTTCACGAAGAGTGAAATCGTTGGAGCCTCAGCCCTTTCAGCGGCCTCCGAGGCTCCAATGATTCCACACTTCGTGTAAGACAACTCAATCTGTTCATAGTTCATGGCTAGAAACGTCCCTCTCGGACATCACTTTTAGCCATCGTGGATCGTGTGTGTACGAGTAGCTACGCCTCTGCTGCTAGTCGGTTGTGGTTCTATTGTCTAGAATGGGCTCCTGTTTCAGTGCGTCATGTGTTCAAAATTTTATTTAAAAATATATTTATTGGAAAAAAACCCTGACTTCTTCCTTTGTAGCCTTCGATCAGGCATCCTGTTTTTTCGCGGCGGGATTGAGGAAAAAGAGCTTGAGCGGTCTCAGGGAAGGTTTCCTTTTCAGCGATTCCCCCACCCCACTCCCCGTTCAAGAATCTCTTTGGTCTTCAAGGCCAGGTTACCTTTCAAGATAAACATGGTGGACAGGTTGACCGTCTATGACAAAGTTATGCAAATGATTCAAGAGCGTTTGCGTTCCCTCCTTGTTAATGCGATAAATAATGCATTGCTATGTGTTATCACCCCACGGCAATACATACTGATTGGCCTACTGATCTTGTCATCTGTTTGAGTGACCGCCATATTCTGTAACTGAGCGCCACCTCGCTTGATAGGCCGCAGCACATTTTCATGGACTTCAATCGATCTTGTGCGTTTTGACATCAGTAAGCAAAGACAAAAGAGGAAGCCGGTAACTCATACTTTTGTTTGCTTGACATCACGCAAATTTACCATAGTGCTACTAATGGTCGTGACTGAAGGTAAACTTGAACTTTCATTGATCACAATTGTTCGTCTTGTGTGAAAGTTTCAAATTTTACGATGGAAAAGAGCAAGGAATTGTCTACGTACATGACTTCAAATAGCGACTTTTAGCTAATTACATTGCTAAAGTTTCACATAACGCATCTGATCGATTCTTTTCTAGATCGATCGATCCAGTTGCACACGTAAGCTGCGTAAGCTTTGGGTTAAATTAGTTTATCAATTGAATTTATTAAGACTTTGCTCAAATACAAGAGAAAAAAAAAACAATTCCAATAAAACATCAAAGAGTAACCGTCCACCAGAAAATTTATTTAGGTGTTGTCGCAAAGACGGAAGAATATTATGGTGAATTTTTTATGAATATATCGTGTATTATTCACTTTGTGATAATTAGTTTGCACCTCGACTATATAAAATAGTTATAATTTTACTGTTGAATACTTTTATGAAAGAAATTTTATTTTATTTATTTACATGCCTCACTGAAGAGTTTTATCATCATAAAATTTATCAGCAAATTGCAAATGTAAATGAATGCGACATTTAGTATAGATGTGACAAGTTTAGAAGAGATCTTACAGGGTTTTCATTTTTAAAAGAATCAGAAAGTGTAGGTGTTCCCAAAATTGTGTGACCTGCAATTGTTGTTACAGCAAGAAATTAGATATTTAATTATTCTTGGGTTGCACTGTCACACAATAGAAAATTAAATCGAAAACCATTTGTTGGACGAAGTCAAGAAATTGCGATGTTATAGAAGTCACCTCTCCAAGTTTTAGGTCCTTGCGTTATTCCAAACTTCAAATATTCGTCGAAATGTTGCGCACAAATTTATAGAGCCCAGTATGGAGCCGACATGTTGGTGTACAACTTTGGTACACCAATATGGCGGCTGGGAAATGATGTAAACATCTGGAACTTACTTTGGTTATCTAAGTAACTGATTAAGTATACTGAACATACAAACATTTACGTAAACATCTTCCCTAATGCTTTTACTGCTCAAATGGATAAAAACCCCGAGATAATTATAATATTTTTGACAAACACAATCATAAGTTTATGTCATGCACCGCTATAACTCTAAAATTCAAAATGTGCTGGTTTCCAAATGAAGCATGCTATTGAGCTGAAAAGTTGTGCACAGATATAAAATTGGTATAATTTGGTTTTATCAACTGGGTTGATAATGTCAATTGGCCACCGTAAAGAGATTCAAGAGCTGACGTTTCGAGCATTAGCCCTTCGTCGTTAGCCCTTCGCTCCGACGAAGGGCTAACGCTCGAAACGTCAGCTCTTGAATCTCTTTACGGTGGCCAATTGACATTATCAACCCAGTTGATAAAACCAAATTATATCGTTATACTTCCCACCGACGCAGCACCACAGTTTCTTTAGAAACTTACCCCCTCTATAAAATTGGTACCTCTTCTGCCTCATGAGGATAAAAACTTTGGTGGCTCTTTAGCTTTGGATTTTAAAATTTCATGACGTCACATGAAAGCCAAGAATTGTGCATGTCCTGCATTGTTTTTTTTTTCTTGTATGGAAGTTACACTACGTCAGAATGAAGATCAATGAATGTTTACAAGGATCATTTAAGAATGAAATAAGTGATAGAAACAAAATAACAGACATAATCATATGTTAAGATTTGTATAAAAAATCCAGAGTTCCCAATAAGGTTTCAACCTTGACTTCTGCATTGATTCTGATCAGATGCGCCAACCACTCTGAGCTACTGAGAACACCTGGCATTAGCTATTTCACATCCTACCTACAGAGCTGTAAAATTGCCAATGTCTAATGAAATCCCCACTGTGGTCAGACAGAATAATTGGACAATTTTTTCCTTCCAGTGGAAACATAAATTGAATGATTTGTCTTGACAGCACCTTTTGAGCAGTACTGTAATATGACATCTGACCTCTGACCTCTGACATTATAATTTTGTCCAATAAAATGGTGACTTAGTCAGACACATGTCCTTTCATATAAAAAAATATTTGCAGCCCTGCACCTTTATACCAGGGGTTTCGTTTGAGGCCGGACGCCAGACGTGAATTATGTCCGGTTGTTTGAAATGAAACATCTGGTAGTAACGTCTGATGGTTCACACAAAATAATGTTTTTTAAGTCTGACATCCGCTTGCCTAATTTATGAATCCGGTAGTTTAAAATGTTACTGAAAACCTGTTATACTACTAGGATCTTCCATGGATAAGTGTTTTTAGTGAGGGATAGAATGGTAATATATGTAAAACAGTGAAATAATGAGAAGACCTTAATCAGCTAAGATTATTTTCACCTACAGCTGTAGTCAGCACATGCATTGATGACATCTTTGCCAGGCTGTGTTGGTTGGCCAGTCACTGGTGACAAGACACTTGAGTTCGCAAGAAATCCGATTGAATTTACTGAAAAGAACATTAAGTCATGCAACTCAAGGGTTTTCCAGTTACGAGCACTCAACAAGCCCCATGCATTTGTGGCTTCAAACCAAGGGGTCAAGGAGATTCTAGAAGGTAAATCAGTGTAGAAACAATAAACAAACTTAAGATGGACGTATTAATGTTTTTATTAGTGTTGTTTAGTAGCACATTTTCATGTAACAGTTATGTAAAAAAATAAGTTTTAAAGTTGCTTTGTTTTTCCTGTTCAAAAAATATCTTATAGGAAAGAGGGTTGGGGCTTATTCAAAAATGAACATCCAGAGTGAGACTTGTTAGACTGTGGCATAGCTAGAGGAGGGTTCCAGGGGTTCTGGGACCTCCCCTTTGACCTATGACCGTGGCTAAAATATCTCAAGAAGAAAAGGTTTATTGGAACCCCTCTTTGGAATTCCATGAGGTGAGATCTTCCCTTTAAAGAAAAAGAAAAGAAAATTAATTTAAGGGGCATCGCATGCTATATCGAGGGTTACAATATTAAGTTATCCATTCTTAATTTTTTTGGATTTTTTTTGTTTTCACAGACAAGGGAGGCAAACTAGACATGGGCTACAAAGATTTTGGATACATGTACAGTTTATTTGGTGACTTAGTGATATTCAACAGTGATGACGAAGCTTTAAGGCTAAGAAACATTCTCCATAATATCTTTAGACCTGAAGAGGTGACTCGTTGCATGGGGGAAGTGGAGATTGTTTCTTCCAGATTATTGAATAGCATTGAAGATGGTGACATTGTTATTCCTTATAAAATGTTCAAGCAGTTAACAACAGAGATATGTTTACGATTATTTCTGGGTTTGGAGATGGAAACTGCAAAAGAAGAAGCTGCATCTGTTATTGAACTTACAATAGCTCACTGGCATGGTAAGCAGATTAATCAATAGTAAACAGTGTATTATCTTAGCTTGATGTTACAAAGTGTCAGCTGAAGGTACTGGGAAAATATGTTCGTCATACAAGTTGGTGTTCTGTAAATCCTGTTCTGTGACATTTTACTGTTAGTAACTTTGGTCAGGCTTAAGAATATTGCTTCTTATAATCCATGCAAATGCAATAGTCCTAAACGCATGACACGATGGAGCCCAACATTGGGCAATTATCAATAATTTATATTCCCCAGTTTTCAAACTTTGTGAATTATGTTCACACATTTACGTATTTTTTCATTCCTAGCCTGGGTTAAATGAAATATTTTTAACATACTACCAATGCCTTGCAAAAAAATATTTGAAGGATAAACACAATAGCCTCCAAGATATGCACCAATATTTGTTCGTGGAATTCTGTTCTTCAAAGATCACGGTTTTCCTCAAGCTTAGCTTTCGCGACCACCTTGCACGACCACCTTCAGAGTACTCACTAGCACTCTCACTAGTTTTTCATTAGATAATGTCTCTTCAAGTGCTTTAGCAAAGGACATACCAAATGTTGCAATTGTTTCCAATGACTGAACTTCAGCTTAATGAAAGTAAATTGCCATCATGTTGATTGTTACAATACTGTTACAGTGTATGTGGTGTGTGCAGCTGCTCAATATAATCCTTGGTTTCGTTTTGAAGGTCTTATATCTGTCCCGGTGAATTTTAATGTTTATGGCTACAAGTCTGGATACAGCAAGGCAATGGGGGCAAAGGTATTATTTCCTCATATCGTACTACTTAGTCTAATAAAAGGTATACTGTCTGGTTCAAGTGCGGGAGGTGCATGTGGTGGCCTAAAATGGTTAGTGCGCTGGACTCTTGATTGGAAGGACCGAGTTCAAGCTTCAGCCGGGGCACTGTGTTGTGTTCTTTGGGCAAAGACACTTTTCTGTCATAGTGCCTCTCATCACCCAGGTGTATAAATGGGTACCGGCAAAATAATGATGGTGGGGGTAACCCTGCGATGGACTAGTATCCAATCCAGGGGGGAGTAGAAATATTCCTATTCGCTAAATACTACAGAAACCGGGATACGCTATGGCAGCATGGGCCACTTAATTACTTGGCTGATTCAAATAGAAAAGTTTGGGCAAAGATTGTGTTGTGGAATTTCTTGTAATTTATAAAATGTCTTTTTTTAAGATAATTAAATTTCCACAATACACATTTTTCTAATTTTGGGAGACAAAATACAGAACAAAGGAAGCATTTAAATAACAATATATAAATGGCACATCACTGAATTAGTTTTAAAGATATCTTCAGGACAAAAACTGAAAGTAGGTAGGTATTGCCATATAACTGCTATGACGCCATGAACATTTTTAAAGTATTGCCCAATAACAGAGTTCTAAAGCTATTCCTTCTGTAATCCTGCATCATTTTACAAGAACTATAACAGCAAGAAACTCTTTTAAGCTCCCTCACCAAAAATACAGTGCAGTAGAACTGAAAACAACAATGGACATGATAGACAAATAATATTTTTGGAGGGAACCTTATATGAAGTGAGCACTTTAAATCCTGAAGAGCTGGACTGAGGAACTTTAAACTTGCAAGAGATTTTGCATTAATTTAGTGTACCATATCTCTTCTACAGAATCGTCTTCTGGCCATTGTCAATAAGCGACTTTCGGAGGAGAAAAATGGGTTAGTGAATCTTTATAAATAAAATATTTTATCACATAATATAGCTTTCAGAGCAAGCAATAAAACTTTCAGTTTAGGTAAACATGTATCATAATCTGATAACTAGTGCACACTGATAGAATGAGCAAATTGCTTCACCAGACAATTTTTCCTTGCATGCGTTTTGCCTTGGGTAATGGCCAGTTCATTTCTCAGGCTTATTGCTGCTGTGTTTTTGGAATTAATTGAGCATGCTGTGAGGGGCACTTTCAGACAAATTTAAGAGGGAGGAATGATACTTTAATCATTTGTAATTGTAATAATTTGTATGTGTTTTTGTATTTTTTTTTTGTAACTGACGCTGAAAAGCCCCTTTGGGGAAGTGGTCAATAAAGCATGTATGTATGTATGTATCACATTATATTACAGCAACTTCCCTTTGATGGGATTTTAGACCATTTCAGGATTTTGGAAAATGTTTGAAAAAATTGATTGATGGCGCTTCTTGACAGCATGAATGTTGAAACTTTAACATGGAAGTAACTATAAAAATACAAACATGTCTTTTAGGTTCTTAAATGTTATCAGAGATTCTGATTTTAAAACAAAGACTGAGATGGCAAATCACATTTTGTTATTTGTGTCTGCCCTGGTTCCAAAGGCTTTGTCTTCCTTGATGACATCTTTCTGCATTGAACTTGCTAAGCCTCAGAATGTAAGTATATCAGTCAGTCAGTCTAGTCTAGTCGAGTCGAGTCGAGTCGAGTCGAGTCGAGTCGAGTCAATCAATCAGTCAGTCAGTCGGTCTAGTCCAGTCAGTCAATCTAGCCCAGAGGGTCAGTCAGTTCAGTAAAGTCCAGTCCAGTCCAGTCAGTCAGCCCGTAAATCCATTTGTCTGTCCGTCAGCCAGTTGGACATTCTGTCAGTCCATTGGTCCATCAGTCAGACAGAAAGACAGACAGATGGTAGACAGGTAAGCAGACAGAGAGTTTGTGTAATGCCATCCAATTTGGTGTTGAAATGTAGTAATAGTGAAGACAACCAAACTGTGAAAGGAACCAATTTTGAACGTTTCACACTATAATTGTAAGAAAAAAAGCATTCTGTGAAAAATTGCTGGAAATTGATAGTTAAATAAACCGATATCACAACTCTAGTTTAATATGTCATTAACTTTAATGTCACATTTGATTTTCTAGCTTGAAAAGCGGCTCAAAGCAGCTCGAGATGACAGATATCTGGAAAATGTCCTTTTGGAAGTAAAAAGACTTTGGCCACCGTTTTTAGGAGGTCGGAGAATTGCAAAAGAGGTAAACATTTAATTGAAACATTTCCATCTTTCCTTTCTGCGTTAATTTATGTTACTCATCGTTGGATTTCAATTCTTCTTTCTTTCCATTTATTTTGTAAAGTTAATAGGGGAAGGGGTAGGGAAGGAGTACTGAGAAGGGGTGGGGCTATCCAATTGCAGCGTTTCTCTCCAACTGAACCCAACGTTATGACTTTAAATTTGAATGTGTGCTAGTGAAGCGCGCGATAGTATACATAGACTTCAGGAAATGTAAAATAGTTTTTGTATTATTTCTCCCGCAGGAAATGAAAATAGACGGCTATAAAATCCCCAGGGGTTTCCATGTAGGATTTCTCACAAGAGCTGCCAACTGCGACCCAAAACTATTTCCCGAAGGAGAAACGTTTTTACCAGAGCGATGGGAGACTTGGTGAGAATTTTAAAATACAGATCATAAGCGTTTTCAGCTCTCATTTTTCTTTTGTTCGCTGGTTTCCCTACTTTGTTTTCACGTCAAAGTGTAAACATGCTTATATATAATTAGGAAAATGTTATTTTGTTTAAATTAACATGGTTTCAAATAATGATATGAAAGTACATTCTGTAAAGTACACGTTGAAGGCAGTTTTAGCATTAAAAAATCCAAGCCCCTAGGAGAGGAAAGTAAAAGAGCACAGTCAAACAAGCAACAAAAATCAGTGGCAGAGTTGTCGGCCAATGTGTGGAAGTCCTGTCGAGAGAACTTTTTACACTTTTCACAGTGAAAATCCATCAGGAAGTTGAGTAATATTTATTTAAGTTGGACAAAAATCGAGTACCAGAATAATTTAAATTATATTGCGATATTTTTTACCCTTTATAAAAGGTAAAGATGTAAGTAATTATTTGTGATAACACCGACAACAATTTCTGATCAGAGCCCGAGAAAATGAATTTTAAAGATCACAAACTGTAGGCAAAATCTAACGTGTAGCCATTTTGTAAAATCGTTTTTAAGCGATTCAGTGGAATTGTAGTGGAACTTCGAAATTTGTTTTCGATGTTTGGTGTTGTTAGAAAAGATTTCTTTTGATAAGATATTTGAAGCAGTAACTCAAAAGTTTGCAATAAGGTGCAAATAATCTTGATACAACAATTTCTTATCAGAGACTGAGAAAATGAATTTCAAAGCTCGCAAGCTATAGGAAAAATCTCAGCGATTCAGTGGAATTCAGTGGAACTTCGAGATTTGTTTTCGATGTTTGGTGTTGTTAGAAAAGATTTCTCTTGATAATATATTTGAAGTAGTAACACAAAAGCTTGCAATTAGGTGTAAATAATTTTGGTACATAATTTTGTCCAATGAGTGCTCGAAGTCCTAACGGCTCTCCTCTAAATCATAGAACGCCAAACCCCCCGTCCCCCAAAAAGAAACACACAAGCCTAACTTGGGTGCTGCTCGCTTCGAGACCAGCGTTCGTTTATTGCACTATAGCAAGGTAAAAACCACGTACAAGCATAACAAGCATAGCAAAAGCTACCGAAATGGGGTTGTGGGACAACAGCTGGGTGAAAAACCTCTCCGTACGCCCACTTGCCCCTAAGAGGAAAACCCCAGGCCAGCTGAACCCCAAATCGGACGGTCCCCCGGGCAAGACCAACAAAAACAAAAACCTAAATGCCTAAAGCCTTAGAAACAGACAAACGAGAAGCGAGAGAATCTTTGACATAGCCATCTTTGGCGGAAGCACTAGACCAGCGACCGTGACGTAAAAAGAGACGATCCGGAACACCGGCATTAGCTGCAGCAGTAGCTCCGCCACTCCTAAGACTGTGAGTTCCAAAACGCGCTAAATCAGGAACAATGCCTCTAAAAACCTCAATTACTAATTCTCTTAGCCTAGTGTAACTAAGACCTCTAGCTCTAGCCTTGTAGCCATATTTGGTTCTAGTTAACTGGCAAAAAAGAGGACTGTCGTGACTAAGCTGAGCCTTCTCGAGATACCGATTCATCATGTTAACAGGACAGGTAACTTTCCCTGTAACAGCTACAACAACCCATGCACCGTCCCTGTATTTATCGGTTTTACTAGACTCAATGAACAACTGTAACTTCTCACTATCGATTTCAACATCTGAGCGAACTAATTTCGCAAGCTCATCAAATCTAAGAAAAGCTGCAAAGGCCAGCAGACAAATTAAAACAGAACGAATGTCATATAACGAAGCCATCGACAGGGCTTTAGAGTTAACTAATTGCTCCAATTGAGCAACGGTAATAGGTTCCTTCTTGCACGTATGGTGGGCCAAAAGACGCTGAGCACCAGCAAGAACATCCTTCACCAACGGGTGCTCTGAAGGCGATCTCTCCCCAGCCAAATGGTGCACCCAGGCAATGGCATGAATGGCAGACTCTATGGGAGCAGCGGTCCTAGCTTCCGCCATCAAGTGACGCAAATAGAGAGCGAAGTGATAAGGAGACGCAGGAAATGCTGGCAAGCCCTGATCGCGCGCCCAACGCTTCCATCTGGCATAGGTCGCGGAATACTTGGTAGCAGTACTGGGAGCTCTTCCCGCCAAAGCCACATCAGGAAGCGAATCGGCTAACAATCTTAACTCAAAGTCGTCCCGAGGAACCGCGGCCTGAAGGTTCGACCACATGGCGGACTTAAAAACATCTACAAAAAGAAAAAAGAGGAAAACAAAAGGACACACGGCAACAAAAATATATGATACAATAAAAACAAAACACGAACGCCGGAAAGCGAGACCGAGATGAAAGACCCACTCTTTCACGGCTAATATATATACACCCGCCAAAATACCCCACATACCAACGCACAACAAACAAAGATAACGATGAGAGCATATTTTCCTGCTAATTCCGCTGTCAAACGCAGGAAAATACTACTCTCCTCTAAATCATAGAACGCCAAACCCCCCGTCCCCCAAAAAGAAACACACAAGCCTAACTTGGGTGCTGCTCGCTTCGAGACCAGCATGTAGATACACACGAGAGCCCGAGAACGGGAATCGAAATCTAGCGAACAGTAAAGGAACAAAACAACAAGCAAAAGGTAAAATCAGAACGAAAGATCGATATAAGCAAAGAATAAACTACAGTTAAACCACCCAAAGGCTAAGAACAGGCGATAAAGGCTAACAACAGACTAATAACATAAGCACCCACTGGCTAAAAAGAATTCAAAGCGACTCCCTGATCTTTCAACTACACGAAGAGCGAAGACTACCCATAAACTAAACTAAGAGCCACCCACTGACCTCATAAATCAAAGGCCACCCACTGACCTCATTAATCAACAGCCACACACTGGCCCCATTAATCAAAAAACCTCCCACTAGCCTTAAAATCAACAGCCACCACTGGCCTTATTAATCAACAGCCACCCACTGGCCTTATTATTCAACAGCCACACACTGGCCTTATAATCAACGGCCACCCACTGGCCTTATTAATCAACAGCCACCCACTGGCCTTATTATTCAACAGCCACCCACTGGCGTTATAATCAACGGCCACCCACCGGCCTTATTAATCAACAGCCACCCACTGGCCTTATTAATCAACAGCCACCCACTGGCCTTACTATTCAACAGCCACCCACTGGCTATAGACTAAATAAAAATACCCCCGAACAAAAGGTCACCTAGATTATACCCCATAACTATGAAACTACTTACCAAACACGAACAGAGCCACATTTCGCACACGAGCCAAGATCACTGGTGCAGAAGCCAGCATTGAAAAAGCGAGCGGATCTGAAATTAATGCGAACTGCCAAAACTCTGAAGTGAAGATCTTCCCTGCCAAAAAAACCATGACTGTGACGACCGGGACAGAACGTCGACTTCAAAGGAGGAAGATCCATCCAGTCCACCACAAAAGATGCAAAATGTAGACCGTCGGAAGTAAGAAGAGGCCAGAATGGAGCGGATCGCCATAAAGGAGTAATCAAAGTCCCTTCTGCACAACATGATCTCATGTGCCTGAGCGCTCTCACAACCAAATGAGGCGGCGGGCAAAGCCAGTTGTTCTCGAACTCCCACGATCTTGTAAAAGTATCCATGGCTTCACAAAGAGGATTCCAAAACCTGGAATCAAATCTGGGCAATAAACAGTTATGTTCATCAGCAAAACGATCAACAGTGTGGGGCCCCCATCTAGAATTCAAAAGCTGGAAAATGGGCAGACTAACAGACCAATCGTCAGGGTCAACAATACGACTCAAATAGTCAGCTTGCTCATTACTGGCCCTAGGTACCCATTCGGGCTCAATTGAAATACCGTGAGAAACACAAATATGAAAAGTGCGCCTGGCTTCTTCTTGTAAATGCAATTTTGGACTACCGATGTCAATTATACGGGCAACATTCTGATTATCGGTGAACCATTTAACACACAACCCCGCCAACTTAGCGGCAAAAGATTCTAAAACTTTACGAACAGCTAAAATCTCACGCAACGTTGAGCTTTGATTCGCCATGTCCGAAGACCAAACACCTTGCGCGGCCACCTGAGGACCAAGTTCAACAATGTAGCCGCCATAACCAGTGTCACTCGCATCCGAGTAAGCAATCCTTACTGTACTGGACTTGAACCAAATAGGACGCCCATTGTGCTGATCCAAATTTGAAAGCCAAAACACTAACTCGCTCTTGACCGAGTCATGAAGAGTAAAAGGGCAAAACCAAGATACTTGCTCCGAAATCTGGGAATACATTGATCGAGACATCAAACGCGCAGTGTTGCCAATAGCCAAAAACATAGAAATAAGCTGACCAGCAACGCTGGCAAGCTCCTTGGCCGTTACAAAACGTTGCGAAAGAATGCGCGAAATGCTCTCCTTAAGCTTCATAATTTTAGCACTCGGCATGGAAATGAGACAACGACTAAAATCCAAACAAAAACCCAGCCAAACACCAACCTGAGCTGGAATCCACACAGATTTTTGGTCGTTTACAAAGAAACCTGCCTTTTCCAAATCGACACGACAAAGACGACTAACTTCCTGACAAGCGATGAAATCAGGAGCGCCGCCAATACCGTCATCAAGAAACATAACGACACGACGACCAAGACCCCGCCAGTAGCCAACAAGCGCCCGCACTAACTTGGTAAAAATATAAGGGGCTGACGACAAGCCAAAAGGCAAAACCGAAAAAACAAAATATTTGACACCAAAATCAAACCGCCAAGAAAAACCGAGATATTGCCGATGATCAGGAAATATTTCAACGTGATGATAACCGGATTTGAGATCGAAAGTGAAGAAAAAATAACCCGAGTGAAATAAATCAAACACAGTACGAACATCTTCATAACGAACCGACTGCTTCCAAACGAACTTGTTTAAATACGACAGATCCAAAATAAGCCTGCATTTCCCACTGGACTGCTGTACAACGTGTAACGGATTAATGAACACGGGCGGAATGTCAACTTCCATAACACATCCACGCTCAATTAATTCAGAAATGGCTTCATTGACAAAATCCTTAAACTTAAAAGCAGAAGATCGATTAGGAATAGCATAACTTGCCGGCAAATCGAAAAAAGGAATTCTGTACCCATCAACAATGGTACTGATGATGAAATCCGAAGCCTGAACAGAATTCGACCAAAAATCAACGTGAGATTTGAGAGAGCCAACGTTAAATAAAGTAGATTCAGAAGAGCTCTCAAATTCGAATGCATCACTTGCTAAACTTATCTGATCGTGTGAAGGACCTGACGTTGGGGCAGCTTCTTCTCCAGTGTCCTTCCAATCCACACGCAAAGCAAACTCCGGCTTGATTTCTTCTTCTGAAAACCCCTGGGATAAAGTTGGCCTGCCGAAACTGAAAGGGCTTCTGAAAGGACTGCAAAGAACTGTCAGTAGAGGAACGCAAATGCAAATAATCATTACTGGGAGCAGAGTAATTGGACTTAAACCCCGTAGATCTGGACCGCGATTTCTCTTTCTTGGCGTCCCAAGCCTTCTTAGCGGATTTTTCAGCCTTGGAAATACGCCGCTCATCGTCCGGAGTATCTGCTAAATCATCGGCCAAATACGCTGAAACAGTAGCCCAACCACACTCTGATCGATCGGCAAGCTTAATCAATTTCTGCCGCTCAGCCAAAAGTTTCTTACCTTCCTGTAACTCCTGCCTGGCTTTATCCAGCTTCTTCTTGTCAATGGCAGCAATGGCCGAATCGAGTTTGGTTTCCAAGGAGTCGTTAAACTTAAACTGCTTTTCGTTGCCGACTTTTTTCCAACTAATCGACTGATCTTCTTTTACTTTTTTCACAACAGACCGAACACAGTCTTCCTGGTCTTCAGAAATGCTTCTCTTGAGATCTTGCAATTTACAATCAACGCAACTCAAAATCTTCTCTTGAGACTTCGCCAAAATTTCAATCAGCTCTGCTTTCTCCATCACCAAAACACGAACGCCGGAAAGCGAGACCGAGATGAAAGACCCACTCTTTCACGGCTAATATATATACACCCGCCAAAATACCCCACATACCAACGCACAACAAACAAAGATAACGATGAGAGCATATTTTCCTGCTAATTCCGCTGTCAAACGCAGGAAAATACTAATTCCGTATTAAGTACTCACTAACTGTTTTCTTCTTCCACAGTAACCAGCTGGACCGTGATCGAGTGTGGACGTTTGGTTCAGGTCCCCGAATGTGCATAGGACATAAATTCATTCACAAGATTATTAAGGTTTGTTTTTCACGAGTTTGTACATGCACATAGATAAGCTCTTTGGTTTGGTTGTTGTGTTTTTCTTATCGCCAAACACTCCTGTCACGGGAAAAACATTGCAGCCCTGCAAGACGAACTTGCCTTGGGTGATTACACGAAGTGCGCGGAAAAGTAATTTCGAGGGGCTACGGGCCTCGCGCGCGCGATGTGTTTTTCTTATCGCCAAACACACCTGTCACGGGAAAAACATTGCAGCCCTGCAAGACGAACTTGCCTTGGGTGATTACACGAAGTGCGCGGAAAAGTAATTTCGAGGGGCTACGGGCCTCGCGCGCGCGATCAAGCGTTGCACAAATTTGATCCCGGCTAGACTCAACTCACGTGCACGCGAGTTCTGGCTTAACACAATCGCAAGTTCACCTGACGGAACTTTTGGCATTTACTATAAACGCCTATGAATCCGAATACTGATGAATCCGGAAACATTTATGAATTCGGAAAAATAGGCGGTAACGACGAGTTAAACCGCGCCCTAATTAGCAAGGCGCTGCACGTGCGGAGGGTCTGGTACATTTCTTTGTCGTCCTCTACAAAACAACAAAGTAGAAATGAGTGGATTCTGGGTTCTATAGAGAACGCGAACTACGACGATGAACTTTTAACGCTTCTTTCGGACTGGAATGTTATTCTTAGATATTGAATTCACCTGTAAGTTGAGAGACGTTCAACTACATCGGCGAATTTTATGTCAAATGTAATTCAAGTACCGGAAGATGAGCTGAAATAGCGTCAAATCAGCACAATGCCCACATATCAAAGTAAAACACTTCGCTTCACACATGTCACATTGCAAAGTGGACGAATAAGTAATATCAGCGAGATTCTGTGGCTTGAATCAATAGGCCTTTTTCAACAAACGGTCACATGGTACAAAATCCGCCATGCTGGAGGGCAAGCTTATTATTATTCTCGCGCTGGAACATCCAAACAAAGCGACTTTGTCCAGTCAAGCTTGACTTTTCATTGTTTTGGATGTCCCAGTGCGGGAATAATAAGCTTGCCCTCCAGCATGGCGGATTTTGTACCATGTGACCGTTTGTTGAAATAGGAGTATTATAAAGTGAATTATAAATTTAGTATTTTCAGGCGTCATACTTGTCACCTTCATTGTGGTTATTTGAACTCCTTATTGTTTGAATGCCAAGTTAGTTTACTTACCTTTTAACACGACGACTTTTTTGAAATGCTTCCGGCAAAGTTCGGTTTTCCACTTTCCTTTTTCTGTCGGAATCACGTGCCGAAAAAAGGTCTGAACCACTGGTATTTGTTAGCGATGTTGCTAGGTAACATGACGTAACGTTATGGCGCCAAGCTGACGTAATAAGCCATTTCCGAGTTGCATTCCACCTCTGTTTCAAAACGAGTCTTGGTGCACAACCTTTCGTATGGAAACGAGTTTGACTTTCAAGAAAAAGACGTGCGAGTAAAACTCGTTTCCATATGAAAGGTTGTGCACCAATTCTCGTCTTGAAACAGAGGAAAACAACATCTCGGAAATGGCCTATTAAATCTTGTTTTTGCCATTTTTTTCCAGCTTCTTGCGAAGCATCTTCTCCAGGCGTTCGAGTGGAAGCTGGTACCGGACCAAGATTTGACATACAAATGGCTTCCAGTGTCACGACCGAAGAACGATGTGCAAGTTGTGTTTACAAAAGTTGGCTTATGAAATAACGTGTATTTCGTCTTTTATTTTTTTTTGGCTTACCATTATTTTTCATAAAAAAGCCTTTTGCTAAAAATAATTCTTAAACAGTTTTCGTTTACTTCCCGTTTTGGTGGGAATTTTCTTAAAAGTTTTTCTTCAATTTAAAAACAATTTGTCACCTTCATACGTAAAAGATTTGCTCAAGTGCTATACGCCATCTTCTTTGTTCAAGTTATAACTATGTCCGTTTTTCATTTATAAACCCCACCCAACCCCCCTCCCTACCAAAAGAATACGAGAATTTGTAAACGATTGATGATTTCAAAATCGTTTATGACTCGTAAATAAACGAAAGAAAAAATTGACTGGTTATTTTGTTTATTAATAGTTGTCTATCGAACAAGCGGCCATTTCTCTACTTACCAGTAGCGTTAATCGATATTTTTCGGGGAGGGTGGGGGGATTGTCCACTCCCTATAAATTCATTAGTAATCTATTGGTCCACCCTTACAGTTTTGGAATTTGTAGGGCAGTGAGTAGTATTAACTATTGGGTTTAAGTATTTTACCCATTAATTCCCCTACGAGGCTAAAGGTAGCATATCCCAGGTGTTCGGTAAGTGGGGTAGGGCGCGAAGGTAAACGGCGAGCGAAAATAGGGAGGGAGGCTAAAGAACACAACAGTTCGGGACCGCAACAGTCTCGAGAGTCAGACATACTCCAGTAGAACGCATCAATAGAACATCAAAATGGCAGAATTACATCCATAACACTGTTTTATTTCATATTTGACTGACAAAAAGAAAATATATTGGAAAAAGAAAAAATAAATACCGTTTCCTGGTCCCAAGGATTTACAAGGCAGTTAAGCTCGAGAGGCACGACACGCCAGCGCGCGTGTCTCTCATAGGAGACCGCTGACTCATATCTCCAAGAAATCAGAAAACTTGAATTATATGAAAATTATATGAACCCGCGCTAAAAGAAAGGAATGGTGGTCACACATTCGGTTCATTCAATGATAAAATTATATGGTTTGCTCTAGTTTCCTTGGAAACCGTAAGTAAACAGAATGCAACGCACAACAAATCGAATAATTCAAGACATCTACTCAACTCTCTACCAGTTCCTTTTAGTCCAAAATGGTTATAAAAGACTGGGAAGAAAAATCTCCAGACTTTCTGGAAGAAGCAAACGACAAAAAATACGAATGAGTTATCGTTTTTAACACGGGTTCATGTTTATGGACTCACATGAGGATTTTATTACCAGAAAAAATCGTTAAAACACTTGCCGTCAGCCAATCAAATACGGCTTATTATTTATTCAACAAATTGTCACGCTGCCCATATATGGTCATGAAGCGATTGTTATCTGCTTTCTACACATGACGGATATCCTGCGATATACGTTAAGTAACGAATAATTCACCAGCTTTTCTAACTGTAAAATGCGCTTGGTTCACAATTTGTTGAATAATAAAATAATTACCATTTTCAATCTTGCGGAATATCGTCTGATTTTAGCCAACAGCACAGGGCCTCGTCGGCTACGTATCAGGCGATATTCCGCGCGATTTCGCAGGATTCATTGTTAAATATACCTCCCAAATAATTACCATGTAACTTACTTTTCAATTCCTATTTACAATTATCCATACAACTAAATTATATTATACATGCTTTAAAAGCTTAACGAGGTATTTTCCAGAAATAATTTTAGAAAGTGCAGCTAAACCAGTCGAAAAGTTGTATTTCTTTTCATCGAAAAGGCCATGATTGTTAGAAGATTTACTGTAGAACGGTAGAATAGTAGAAATAACGCCCCATGGACTGAATTGGAAGTTTAAAAGTGTATCAAAGGATTTCAGTTCCATTTATATATTCTTGATTCAGGATGTCATCTTCGTCCCCAAGCCACTTGTCCTTCTTAGCCGACTGGGCCTGTACACGAGGAATGAGTGGCTCTGGGGACACATGATTTGATTGGCTGAAATCTAACAAAGGGAGTCCAATCACATCAACCGTTTTATCTTATATCAAAGTAATTTTAAAACGGTTGACGTGATTGGACAACCTTTGTTAAATTCTAGCCAATCAAATTATGTGTACATAGAGCCACTTGTTCCTCATGCACAGGCCTAGCAAACTTAGAGCAACAAGAGGTTCCACAAGAATGCAGGAAGAGGCGGGTGGATTCGTAGGCTATACTAAGTTACTTTTACTGAATTTGCTGCAGTTAATATATTATTAGGAATTTTATGCAATGAAAATAATGCTTCATGTTGACCTTTAAATGTGTATAGAAAAAATAACCCCCCGTGAGAAATTGTATTTTTGAAAACCATCTTAATCAATCTTGACTACTTTTGTGGTGTCAAATATCAAAAATAAACGGATGAAGACGCATTATTCAAAGCCAAGGTATAACAAATGTAGAAAAACACGCAAATATCAACAAACGGCAACCAAAATTGAAACTGAATTAAGTAGCAAAAATACCTAAACGAAACACGTGAAGGGTGTCGAAACACCTCCACCTTCTCAAACAGAATTACGCTATGTCCTTTTAATCGTTAGTTTCTCGATAACACTTCAGTTTGGTAAACGCGAAATCTTCAGTTATAGCAATTATTCGTTCCAATCTACCAAAAGTAGATCGAAGTTAGTCACTTTCTTACCTATAAATAGGCTCATCTCACAAAGAAGTTACACGAAAAAGCCCCTACGGTGTATAAGCTTGAGGTCAGTGTAACATCGAAACGACACGTACCATGACATGATTTTAAATCAGCATTTTGACAACGATCTGTATCTATCGTCGACGAGAAGGAAAATATCTACATCTACATAACTCATAACTAACGACAGTTCGCAAGTGCTGGTAGCCTCCAGCTGCTCAAATCAAAGCTTGTCAAGCTTCGGCTTCGTCTTTTTAATTCGATATTTTATTAGAACGTTTTAATCAAATTTAATTATTTTTCTTTCAATTCCTTTATAGAGATTTTACATAGGGATAACCTCAGAACTCCCTTTTTTGTATGACATAAACGACCGCGAAATCATTACTGTACGCGATTTGGGAACGAGTTGAGGGAAAACTACATTCCAGTCACTACAGCAGTCATAAAAGGTGCTAGGGCCTGTTTGATGTTACATATTTTTAAAATGGTTGGTGTTTTACGTTTGCGTGTATAAAGGCCACTACAAAGCTTCTAATCAAACCCAAGTTAGTACAAGACCACATACTGGAATATTCCCTACGGAGGAAGTCTTTCGTATCAACGTATGAAACATTCAACTCTAAATTGAAGATTCAATCTGTGAAACACGTAGAAAACTACTTCGGCTCTCATCACCCACATTTTTGAATGATAGCAAAACACTTTCGTCACCATTAGCATACCGTGCAGAGCCTGGGACTGGAGAAGAGCTTCTGCTGTCAGAACCAGCCTGCGCAAGAGCTTCTTCTTCCGATGTTGCCTGCTGACCAGCTCCTTGCCGCTGTTGACGGACTTCCAGGCCTGGCACAGGTGTCTGAGGAGGGCTAAGGCGAGTTTGCGACGGGTGATCTACATCCGGGATTCCTGGGACTGGATCATTTGACTTGCAGAAGAACCACGAACCGAAATACAGAGCCGCTGAAAGAACTGCAATAGGAAGATTAAAGCACGCCATTACAGAATGTTCCACAGTGCGCGATTGAAACTATACAAGTAACATCACTTGTTTGCACGCCCAGAAAGTTTGCGTTCAGAAGATCCAAGTCCTAAGCTTTCAATGACTGAACCCTGTTTTCTTTTACTTCGTACAAAATTAAACCCGTTAGGCTTCTTGTTACTTTGCTCAATATTTGGACGGAATTTAGACCAACGTCAAAACGTTGTTTCCACTGAGATAATCAATAGTTGAATTCTCAACAGTTGTACTGAATTGTAGAGAATTTACAAGTTATGTCGTGAGTGGGAGGACAAACAGACATGCCCTCTTTATTAATATTTAATTATGCATACAGTTAGGCTCGGACGTCAGCATAGAAAGGGCGCTACTGGCTGCCTCTATGAGTCCATTTTAGTAGTTGACAATTTAGAAGTTAAAGGGACACAGTCAGTTGTGGGACCACGCCGACCTGGACACTAGTTTACTCACTTTGAAAAAAGTTTACCTCAACCTGGAATCAAGAGATTGTACGCAGCTCTCTAGAACCTCTAATTTCATTGGATCTTAATAGCGCGCAGCTCTATTGTTTTAGGGCTAGGGTCCATTGTTACTGTTGTTTGTTTATCATTTTTTCAGAGCTGCGTACCGCCCCGAAATCAAAGGTACGCGTTGAGTACATCTAGAAATCCGCTTCAATCTTCCCAGTGTTTCGCTCAATTTTCAATGGTTTACTGAAAACCTGTTTTTGAGGGTGCTTTTGCTCATCCTATGATATTATTTTATCACATTTGGTTAAAACAGTATGGATCGCGATAAAGGGCGATATGCAAATTCGCTATGAAATGGTATCTAATGCGCATGTGCACCAGCTGACAGTGTCCCTTTAAGGACCAACCTTGCTACGTGTGTTCTCATCCTCCAACGGAGACGCTTTTTGGTTTCGTCACACCCCCATGCGGTGACGAGCACAAAGGGCGTTTGCGTTGGAGGTAAGGTAAGGTAAGTCTGCTGTCGGGCCTAGTGGCCCATCAGGCTTATCCCCGGTTTCCGAAGCATGAAGCGACAGAGAGTATTTCTACTCCCCCCTGGATGGGATGCTAGTCCATCGCAGGGTTACCCCCCAGCAGTAAATTCGCCGGTACCCATTTGTACACCTGGGTGAAGAGAGGCACTGTGAGAGTAAAGTGTCTTGCCCAAGAACACAACGCAGTGCCCCGGCCAGGACTCGAACCCGGACCGTCCGATCCAGAGTCCAGCGCACTAACCATTAGGCCACTGCGCCTCCCTTTTGCGTTGGAGGCATAGAAGAAATTTCTTCCTTAACATGAAGTTCCACAACGAATATCTGGCAAAACGCATTTAGACGTGATACAGTCCATTTAAGAAGGAGGTCTGTTTCTCAAACATAGTCAGCAAAACAAGTAAAGAAAATCGTCTTACTCTGAAAGAAGAGACCAGCTGCCACCAGCAAATAGCTGAGAAGTTCGTTGTTGTATTCCAGACAGCTGCCCCTGCCGTTACACGTTTCCTCCCACAGGATGCACGTCTTGTCTATAAATGCACCGAATATCACTGGACCAGGCATAGAACCGAACATGCACAGAAACAACCACTGAAGACCCAGCGCGTACGTTCGCTGATTGTCGGGGACGCATCTGGAAAACAATGAAACATTCGCGTCAGCCCGGCGACAAGCTACGTTTCTGAACCCGCGGTTTTGGGCAACGAAGTTGCTAGGCAACATGACGTAACGTCATGACGTCAAGCTGACGGGAGATGAGAATCAGAAATCCTACGCGTCATTGATTTTTATATTTTCAACACAATACCTAGCCTACTACACAGACCTTCTTTTGGCTCGTCACGCAATCTTCGTCCCTAACGTTGAGGAGGAAGATTGCGTGACGAGCCAAAATAATGTCCGCGTAAGAGGCTACAAAATGCCAAGCCTCAATTTACAAAAGGAATACATTGCTACTAGAGACTGACTCAACTATCTCGCGCTAGAAAACAGACTATTTTGAAGTACACAACAGAAAGCTTAACATACCACATCAACTAGCCTGTGAACGCAGACGTATTTCTGGGTGTCACTTGTCTTCGCCGAAACAAGCGACACGTCTTCGTTCACAGGCTGCACAAGAAAAATAAAAATAAAATTAAAAAAGAAAAGAAATCCGCAGAGCTGTACATGTATTCCATAGACGGCCTAAACCTTGATCTAAACGTTAACTTAGGCAATCAGCCTTCGAACGGTCACTTAGGCTGAAAATGTTTTGAAAAATTAACTAGACCAGTTAGGACTAACAGGAAGATAAAACAGAGGTCTTAAACAACTAGAACAACCAAGAACCCACCTCAAAACAACAGTTTTGTTGGGCGTGGCGTTCATAAAATTGAAGATTAGCAGCACAACAGCGCCGAACAGAAACGGAATGAGATTCTTACAATCCCGGTCACACGTTCCCTGCTTGGCGGTTCCATAAGGAACGAAACTCTCTGAAGGTGAGATACAACGGCAGCTTTCATACATCTGTGAACACAGTAGTATACATCAATTAACACCTAACGGCAATTCTTCCACACGGCAAACATCGTTTGCAAATTTTCCCGAAAATAGAACTGACACGGTGGATTTTAGAGACATTCAAACCTAGCTACGAAGAGTTATTACCTCTCTTCTCATTTCCATCACTTTTCGTCCTTCAATTGGCTTCTTTATCGTGCAGCCAGCATGACACGGGGAAAAGTACGACAGCTCATCCACTCCACACACAGGGTCATACTCACGGCTGTTACAGTGACACAAAGAATTACACGGGGCCGACAGGTTTATTTCAGTGAGTGTTCTGTAAAACAACAGAGTCAAGGGTTTAGCTAGGCTCGATTACCAGCCGCTGTTCGGGAACCGGAGCCCGCGCTCCTCCCTAGGGTTTAGCTGGTGTGACTTATGTATACAAGATCTAAGAAAGGTTGAAATTTATTAAGGATAATTCGCATTCGAGCTATCGAGAGCAAAATGAACAGGGAACAACGAGTTCCTCAGCTTTAAGTATCTATCTTTAGAGGGCTTAGCTCAAGAAATGATCTATAACACATTAATTTTAACATAACTACAGTCGAAAACCTCCTTTTGACTACATTCTTAAGCAACTGCAATCTTGGACGGAACTGTTGAGACACTTGTAAAAATTACCAACAAGGTAGGTACCAAAGCTAATGTTGTCCAACCCCCCTACCCATTTCCATGTTGGCAATATTTTGGCGTTGTCGGAGCAAAGGAAATAACATTGAGCACAGGGGAATGGGGGGGGGGGGGGAAGCATTGATCACGCGCTTGTAAGCCAAGGAAGTCACAAATAACGTGCGATATTTGCTTGCCTCAACTAGTTTCGTCCAAGATTGTAGCTTTAGATACGATCACCATACGAAACCACGTTTATGCACTCATTTGTAATCTGTCTCAATCTTTCCCAAGGAGCTACGTCACAGCCTAAGTTTTTCAAATCCGTCATTCGTAATCTGTCTCAATCTTCTCCATCCTTAGCCATCTTTGTTCCTTTTTGGTTTAGTATCACCAATTTAATCTTATCCCTTAGAAAACTAACCCAACAACTGCTCTCATAAGCGACTAATTCCGTCAGCGACCGCGAACACCTGGGAAATTACGAACTGGTATTTTCGCTTGTGACCAGACCATGATTGGTATTAGACAACAGTTTACTAAACGTAGGCACGTATACTCCAATATAACAGCCTAATAATATGCTAATTGGGTAGCTCAGTCGGGGGAACAAGTACCAGTTTTAGCAAATCTTCGTGTTAAAGCACTCGAGGAGTTTCCGACGTATTTTATCCAGTCAAAAACTAGTACGAGAGCTCGCCAATACACCAATCGTAGTCGCGCGAGCAAACACGTCATGTTGCCCTGCAACTTTAGGGACGGACACCGTGGGTTCAGAGGCTGGATTTCGTCATCAACTGGCACTTGTTCCTTCGACTGAATAAAGATCTCCGAATTAAAAGTTCAAGATAATTTAGTTTTGTTATTCTGACCGAGGTTGAAAGCCTTATACCCAAAGCTCTCCAGTGTCCAGCCCTCCAGTGTCAAGCAAACAGGAGACAAGAATAAAGAAAATTATCAACATATTTCTTTGGTGCACCATTAAATTCTCAAAACTAACATTAAAATAAATGTAAAGAAGAACTAAGGAGAATTCGAACTTGGAACAGAAAGGTTTGTGTACCTGTTGTTGTATGCCTTACTGACTCCAGCAAGCAACGTGGTCTTGCATCCGGGAATGAGAAATGTTAACACGGCCCAGGTGCCAATAAATTGAAAGATGAAGCAGTACTTGGCGGCGATTTTACACGAACGTCTTACATCGACCCTCTTGATAAGGTAACTCCCCAGGAAAATACCGCCGGCGGTCCCTGGGATAATCACAATACCGGAGAGGATCCCTGGGGGGCAAAACACTTAAAGTTAGCCTAGGATAATTAAGCCTCCTTGGCGCTACGCAGAATGTTAGACAGGCATTCTTTTAATATTGTTAAAAACTACGCAGCGTCTTGTTCAGGTGATACAAAAGTTTTTGGTATTTTTTAACGCTATTAAGTTCGGTTATGTTCACCAACGTTTCGGCAGTGCTGCCTTCTTTAGGGTGGCATGTTGAAAGTCAACATGCCACCCTGAAGAAGGCAGCACTGCCGAAACGTCGGTGAACAGGCATTCTTTTAACTCGTGACGCAATCCTTTTTCAGCCATCAGCTATCACACAAGGATCCAAGTGGCCTGATTAATTTATGGGTGCAAAGGTTATTTCGAAGCACCATGCAACAAAAAATTTATACAAAAAAAGCCGTTTTTGTTTAAAAATATTTTCGACTTGTCTAGAATATACCATGTATCGTAACCACTTGCTTAAGATTTTAACCGAGTGTGACAACTTTCGGACTTTTTGCCGAAATTGTATTTCAAAATTCTAGACCAGCCACGCAGCTACATAACGCTGCTTCCCAGACTGATCTGATTCTCGATTCGCTGAGGAGTGGGGGAAAACGAGATAACGGAAATCATTAACAGAAAACAATCCCAATAGGATGTGTACCGTGCAAAGCCGAGGAGTTTTCATACACGTTCTTGCGAACTTTTGTTCTTCAGTCAGTCGTTCATACAGACTTCTGTGGGTTAGGTAGAGCATTGTACCGGTATCGCTCCGCGAATCCCGCTCAAGCCCTGAATTTTTTCCGGCCCTTTAATTTCTAATTGCTTAAATTGGAAAATTCACTGCGATGTTCATATCTCACTCACATTTATATCCGCAGTTCATATATGAATTATTTCATATACTTTAGATCAGTACCTGCCGTTGATGACGACTTGCCAAACTGCGACTGGATAAACTTGGAAACGAACGGCCCAAGTCCGGTGGCGATAAGCGTGGTGCAGCAAAAGGCACACGTGTTCAGCATGAATGTTTTGTTTGTCAGAATGGCTTTAGTAGCGGGTAAAATATCCTTAAATCGTCCCTGAATGTGTTCATCGCGAGGAGGCAAGAGACCCTCCTTGATGGCGGTCATTCGCCGTTCTCGCGCCCCGGGCATCTCTCTGGGGTAGCCAAGAAGGGCTATAGAGGTAAAGAGCAGTAGAAGTCCCCCGAAAAAGTACCCTAGCCACCAGGCCCCGATCCAGCGGGGATCCTCGGGCGTCAGTTCAACTCCAGGAGGCTGGGAAAAAAAAAGAAATAGTCCAGTGAGACTAAATATATGGTGAAGTGCAAGATTCCTTTCAAAAGCCGGCCGACTTGTAATATCGGGATCGGTTTATACATCAGCGCAGTCCGGGCGATAAACACAGAACTGTTTCTGAGCACCTCATGGCTCACTTGATGTCATAGCCGCGATATTGGTGCACCTTGACAAAAGAATTTTAACTGACTTCTTTTGCTTGGTACACCGATATGGGGAGGCGATAAACGCAGCTCTCGGAAGGCTTAACAGGATTGGCTGAGAAAACAAAAGAGCAAACAACAGAAACAATGACCCTAGCCCTCAAAACAATAGGGGTGCGTGATACAGGGAGCGAATGAACTCACAGGTTCCGACGACTGTAAAAGAGTCTGTTACGTCCAATTGTCTATTACGTGGCCAGACTATTTTATTACCAAAAACAAGGCCAATAAAGAAACTGTTTTACACTTCAGCAGTGACATGATTCTCTTAGAAAGACAAAGGAAGTAGATGAATCTTAAGATTCTAAAGGAACACAAGGACAGAGCTAGCACCAGGATAAGGTATATCTACACTCCTAGTTCTTGCAATGAATCGTATAAACTTTACTTTGCATTTTACCTGAATGAGATCGACCCAGACATTCAAAAGCGATCCTCCAGCTACGTAACCAATCCCAGGGCCGAAAAACGTGGCCGTAAACCAGACCCCTAGATACATGGGCGCCGCCTTGGGATCCACATTCTCGTCAATATACGCCGGGCCAAGTGTAAACAGGGGCGTGGTCCCAGCTCCTAACAGGAGCTTTGCCCCTATAAACACCAGCATGTACTTCCAAGCGGTGTATCCTTTCGCCTCAGCGCATACTTCCTCGTCTTTAGGTATTCCCGTGCTGTTGAACAAGCACGTTGCTCCGGTTCCAGCCGTCTCAAATTCAAGCGGGGTGTACTTGCCAACCAGTAGGTGAGGCAGGGCGAACAGTAGACATCCGAGGCTAGTTACCAGGGCCCCTATGGCTAGCCAGCGAGCTTTGTTCCTGTGGCCTCCAAAGTAACTAATGAAGATGATCAGAAGAAGCGCGGATACGTCATTTGCTGCTATAATCATACCAGTCTGCTTGCTGCTAAGTTTGAATCTTTTCTCGAGTGAAGTCAGACCAGCTGCCGTCATGCCTGTAGCAATCATTCCTAGAAAAGAGAAAATGTGCGATTGCTCTATATTTTGCTATTGCCACAAATCCTTGGCAGAAGCGGTCGCCTAATGGTTAGTGCACTGGACTCCGGATCGGGCGGAATCCAGGTTCGAGCCCTTTACTCTCAGAGTGCCGCTCTTCCAGGTGTATAATTGGGTACCCCCCAAATTTAATGCCGCGCGGTAACCCTGCAATAAGTCATTTCCGAGTTGCCTTCTACCTCTGTTTCAAAACGAGCCTTGGTTCACAACCTTTCATAATTATGGAAATGAGTTTGATTTTCAAGATAAAAGACGTGCGATTAAAGCTCATTTCCATATGAAAGGTTGTGCACCAAGAAACAGCGGAAAACAGAATCTCGGAAATGGCCTGAGTAGAAATACTCCTAGTGGCTTCACGCTGAGGAAACAGGGATAAGGGCCGATATGATGGGCCACTGGGCTCGTATGCAGACTTTTGCAAATCCTTGGGATCAGAAAAGCCGGAAGGTTTATCAGAAACGATACTAAATGCTGGTTTCTTCATCACATGAAGCGACTACTAACAGCACTCTAATATCCCCCACCCGACCTCGTTATTTGCAGATTGCCCAATAGCGCACATTCGGAATACTCCCAATATTCGAATTTTCTTTTCGCAGGAAAACAGGAAGACGAAACTAAGGATCTCCGTGGGCAGATGTTTCTTACCTTGCATGAAGGAATAAATGGTTAGAAACACAAGAAACCATTTTGGCGTGTTGAGTTTCTGTAGAACTTTCGGTCTGAACGATCTCCACCCGCACAACAGATCCCTCTCATCAGGCTTAACGTCGTCAGCTTCCATTTTAAGCAGTAACACTACAGCTTATACGTCAGAAAACTGCAGTAAAACATGACCCTATGGAGAAAAGAGCAAAACGGCACAAATATAATTTAAACGATCGCGAGATTAAACAAATCAGCGAATCTATTATGACAATACACTGTCCACGGCTTCTCCATTTTTTTTTTCAATGCAAAAGAACGCATCCCGTTTTGCGTTGCGATTTTTTCCTGCGTTCAGCGATCGAAGAAAAATACGAGAAATACTGCAGGGCTGTGTACTATCATAAATATTCTCAGATCGTCGCTCAGTGATAATTTAGCCTTCCTTCCAACCGCGATCACTATGCAGTTTACCAACACAGTTTACAAGTTCATTCATTTTCCTGTGGTCAAGAAACATTAGAAACGCAAAACTAATCTTCTAAGATACAAAACTATTTAAAGTTGCCAATTTTTAAAATTCGCCATTCGTAATCCGTCTCAATGTTCTCCATCCTTGTTCCTGGTTGGTTTATAATCACCTCCTTGCTGTTTTTCTTCCTTATAGTAAATTATATTTTGTCTATTAACTTTACGTTTGGTTTGATTTAACTTAAAATATCGTGACGTATCTCCCTCATTTCGTGATTTCTTCATTCCCAGACTCCTGTGGGTCTAGGGAGGAGTGTGGGAGATGACGGGAGGGGGGTTCGTGGGGAGACATCCTCAGGGGATCACAGGGCATGGGAAAGCCCCGTTCAGTAATTTACACAAACGTTTGGAAATCCATATTAGTACTCTTAAAAGTTCATGTTGTTACCAGGTGCTTTTAGCTCGATGCAGAACTGAATAAAAATGCTTTACCTATTTCAAATCTCGGCTTGGAACGTTCCTACTTCATGTCACTGAATTTCAGCCTAATCGTATTCCATTCCGGATTTCTGGTTGTCTTTGTTGCGCCTGTAGCGTTTTCGCCCGTGGCAAATGATCCGTTTTGCTGTACGATCGCTAATCTGAGGATCTGAGACTTTGGTGATTGCAAGGAAAATTCGTTAATATTTTCTTTTCAGCTTCGATTACTATGTCGAATGTAAGTGTCTCGAGTTTTCAAAACCAGCTCAAAGGAAAGTTTGAGCGAAACTCGTGCAAACCGTGTAAAAACCCGTGACCCTTTTCTTTGTTTTTGAGCTATTGTTTTTCTGTTCTATATTGTTTTGAGTTCTTTGTTGTCGTGTTCGTTCTTTGTTTTACGTCACCGGTGAGTTTCACAGGGTCTTACACGGAGGAAGACCCACATTTTCAAAACATCAGCGTGGCTAAAATTAAAATAATGCCTGAGAATCAACAAAAAGGAATTTCTACTTTGAACAGGGTTTCGGTGTGGTGTGGTCCTTTAGTTATCGCGACAAGCGAAAGGCAAGAACGACTCAAGGGTTCAAAGTCCACTATAACAAGTCTGAAAATCGTCTTTACTCTGAGGAATTCCCAAGCTTACTTCAGTTGTAGGCATACAGCTGAAAATATATACATGGAAAATTGCCAATTTTGCACAACATCTAGACGTTGCAGACGCCTACTGTAATTGGTCCATCGATCAATGTATCGTGAGTGATACAGTTCGTGGTTAGCTACAACAACAGAAGCAATTGACAATTTTGACAATGCCAAAACGAATTACAACTGAAGCAATCCGCAATTATTTACTCAGCTAAGGATTGTAGGACTTTCTCTCGTCTTAGGCTCTTCTTGCTTTAGATACAGAACGTTTGTCCATCAAATTTCTCAATGGGTCTCCGGTTATTTTCTTTTTGGTTTCTTGTTTTCGCTTATCGTTGTTATAATAGGCGAAGAAACTGGCTACTCTGAAATCGCAGGATAATAGTCTAGACGGATAATTGGTCGCTAATATAAATTTTCGGCCAATGCAGTGGAAATAGACGTTCAAGATACTGCAATGCGCTCTTTCTGAAGTATTTAAAACGCCGAGGAACAGAGGAAGGAATTATTAATATCAGAAAAACTCAAATCCACAAGCTTTTCGATTAAGACTTGGCAAATTCGATGTTTTCTAGGATGTTGTGCTAATCGAATAATTGACGTTGAAGACAAAATATGCAAACCACACCATCGAAACAGAATATTATTTAAACCAAAATTAAAAACACGATGGTACAAGGTATGTTTGATTGTAAACAAAACAATGTCTGGGTAGAATGCTAAGAAAAAGAAATGATTAATATTATAAACAATATTTAATGTATTAAAATAAGAGAAGGGGATTTTGCGCCACCAAGAACCTACAATCCTTTTTTGACTTATAATATTGCAAAGTAGTATTTTCTACTCTTAATCAACGAGAACAGACGGTTTAGAACAGAATAAAGAGCGAGCACTGAAATTCCATGCGATATATTTTAAGGACTGCTTGGAAACTGACAGTTTCTTATGAATTTACTTGTGCTCTGATTAATCCATCGGCATTTCTTTGTGATTTTCCACACGAAAACCGAGTAACAGGAATGGAAGAATAACAAAGGATTGCATGATAATTTTTTTCAAGGGTATTCTCACAGCCGCGAGTAACATCTGTTGTAAATTTCTTTGGCTATGGCAAAGCTTGAAATTGTTTCTCGCTTTGCAGGTTTCTAAAAACAATTTGCTGACTCGTCTTTTCGTTTTTAGAGGTTTTTTTCGCCACACATCTAACACTAGAAAATAAAAAGGATCATTCTCACCTTCGAGAAGTTTCGAGTTCGAACCGCATGTCAGTGGACCATATTGCAACCATAGCAAGCAGAATTAAAAAGAGAAAAGCTGCTCAGCTAGTGGACTACAGCGAAAAACAACACCAGCTGTAACCCCGGGAGAATATCAAAACTTTATGCACATTGTAAGGCATGAATTGAAAACAGTGGGTTAGCCGCGTAGGTTGTGCAAGAATAACTGTTGACCACGCTCAAAAATAAAACGAAAATGATAATGAGAGAAGATTCAACAAACAACACAGCCAAGCTGTTCGCTCTAGCCGATTAAAAGATCTATAAAATTACCGAGATAAAACAAGCGCTGTGATTGGACGCTCAGTGGGTTTGTACAGGACTGTGTAAATCTTTGATCTCTCAAACATCTTGAAAATATTGTTTAAACTGCTGAGTCTGAGATGAAGTTTCTTTTTTTCCTGTGGGCAGTATTCGTTGAAATAGATTTTGTTTCGGAGAAAAAATGCTCAAATTGTTTTAACATCTTTTGCGGTGAATGTAAATTATTTCATAATCCACAAAAACCGAACCTTACTTTTTAAATATAGAGCTGACATTCTTGTAACCTTTTCCCATAACGGTGTTGTATTGCGCGTTTTTAGATTTTACATGACAAAAAAAACTGAAAGTAAAAGCTAAAACAATTCAAATATTTGAAAATATTTAGTTTAATACTTCTTAATATTAGTAATGTAATACAAAAGTGACAAACGACTTTGAATCTATTTCACTTTTTACCACGAAGTTTAGAAAAAGTCCGACCTTTGGGATCAATAGTCGGAATACTAACCTCTTACTAACCGAGTGCGAGGGCCGTACTGGGGAATATTGGCCCGAGGTCGTGGCAGTGCGGACCGAGCGCAGCGAGGGTCAATATTCCCCAGTACAGCTCGAGCAAGCTAGGTTAGTTAGTAGTTTATTATATGGCACTCGGGTCATGCATGCTTGTTAAAAACGCCCTTTCGGTGACTTTAGAGGTTTTCCGCCGTAACGTGTTTTGATGCTGCGAACAACTCAAAAAGAACAAGCTACCACGATTTTGAAAACATTTTTTTCTTTAAATTAGAGTATTTTAAAGTTTTCTTTCTGAAGTTCTAGTTGCAAGTTTTAAATTTCCAACTTTAGAAAAAATACGCGGCTTAGGACCGTTTCCATAGAAACGATCCGTATGACAAACTCCCAACAAAGAAAGAACCAATCAGAACGCTCAGATTTTCCCTTCCATATTTTAGACCTACGTTGCTTATCCCCCCTCCGACCGAGCCCACGTGACTCCTTTCCACCAATCACACGTTTGATTTAGATCTTTGATTGATAAGCACATGAAAGGCAGGACACACTGCGACAACCGCAAGCAAAACGAGATTAACAATGACAAAATTAGCATTATAAGTAAGCAGCTTGAAATACAGCTCCACCTGGCTCCCCCCTTGTAGCTGAATAATAACCACCTTTGACATATTTGAGGTTTTTGTGCCTTATTTTCTTATTGTTCTCTCGATACAGGGTTCGTACCCCTTTTCAAAAACAAATTTCCAGGACTTTTCCAGGCCTTTTCCAGGACTCACATCAAATTTTCCAGGACTCCAAAATTCACATTAAACCCTTTTTCGTCCAAGATCCCAATATAAATTGTCCCAACTGTAAGCCTCGCATTCCTTATAAAATTAGTTCAGAAAAATTCATTTCTTGAGTTTAACAGATTTCCAGGACTTTCCAGGACCTGTAATCATTTACCAGGACTTTCCAGTCCTGGAAAATGCCATAATAAAATTCCAGGACTTTCCAGGTTTTCCAGGACCCGTACGAACCCTGTCGATAATGCAATAAAATTGAAAACGCTGCCTTTCAAAAAGAATTGTTTACGTGTTGCAAAGTTTGACTCCTGTGAAGCACAAAACGAAATTGTTGTAAAAATGAGCTAAATTAATATTGAAGCCATGCAGTTTTCTCCCTAGCTATGTAATGATACGTTCAAGTTTTGAACAAAATATGCTTTGAATCAGAAGTCCATGGACTTCTGTTTGAATAAAATATGGCGGTCTGAAATCTATATAAATATATATAATAGCGACGTTAGGCACAAGAAAATGTTGTAGAACTGAACAAAAATGTGAATATACTCTAGATAATAGCTTTTGGATTTACAATTGCAGGATGCTGGCAGTACGTGAACGAGGGGTAAACAAATGTTTTATACACTCTCGTCCCACCATGCAGAAGGCCAAAAAGTACCCAACGAACAGTTCAATGATATACGGTAATAATAATAATAATTACGAATATTCATACTATAACCCATTACTAATAATCCCTACCCCAGAAAACAAGACCAATTAAAAATTATCCGCACTACAAAATGAATAAAAACATTGGACTCTGCCATAATACCAAACCATACCCTCCCCCCCCCCCCCCCACACACACACACACACACCAACACAGCGTCCCCCCAGCTCCCCCGCCGTCTACGTGGAGTGATGGGTCCTGTCTGTGTATAATAGTTTTGCCCACCTCCCCAAATGAGTACCGGTGAATTTTTACTTAACCCCCTCTTGTCCCCCGCCAAACGTATCCCATGGACTTTTTATTCGATTCAGGCTCGACCCACGCTATTCCATTTGAGTTTTTTTGCATCTCAGTTTCAGATGCATTTTCGCGTTCCGTACACACGTATCCGTCGATTTCGGTCAGAGCGATTTGTGAAGCACTTTTCAGCGTGAACATTTTCGTAAACGCCGTTTTCTTGTTATAGTGTGAACGCTGAAAACTACTATCTATCTAGCTAAATTCACACAGTGCGCATTTTTGCATCAGCATTTTAGTGTGGACCGCAAAACCGATTCGGAATCTTATTAAAATAATGTTAATTTGCCCCCAAAAAATAAACGAAACAATACGACGACTGAAATTTCACATATATTGCCATAGGCAAACAATAGTCATTTCAATGGTCAACCAGAAATGTTCTTAGCACGTAGCATCTAAACACAATTAAGAAACACCGCTAAGGGATAATATCGCAAACTTTCTATAAAAAGAGAAAACCTAAAAAAAAGTAAGATAAACCTAATTCAATTCTCGTGAAAATGAGTCGCGTTTTGCGGTCAAGAAATGATCCATGGCGAAAATTTTCCCACACGCATTCAAAACTACCCACACAATGAAAACCTATTTTTTAAGTGAATGCCTCTGTAGGAAAAATATTTTTCTCTACTGTGCAGGAATAATGATGAAACTGGAGGACCCGATGGCGAAACGCTACTATCCACCTTGAGTTTTGCGGTAACATCATTTGCATGGAACATAAACAAACCGCAGGGGACACATAAGGGAACAATAGTGATTATCATGACCTTGAGATAGACACTTAACGTATTCTCGCAAAGGTGATAATTAATATAAAAAACGAATTTTTGATATAGCTTGAAGACAGGTGATAAGACCTTCAGCGGTTTCGGATAAAAACTCACACGAAGAGCAAATATTGGTTCTGGCTGCGAACATGTCACTTATTTATAAGTAATAGTTTTCAAATGGCAGATGGCAATTTTGACCACAGGTTACGCGTTCATGACCAGCTCGAAAATTATGCTCAAAATAATATCGTTTCCCTTTTCCCAACCGTTGTATACAATCCTATAAACCTTGCCCAACACTGAGCCTTCTCAAAGCCCCGCTCAAAGCACTAAAGAGCAGTTCTCAGTAACTTTCGCTAAGGTTTCAGTTTATTCGAATTTTTTTCTATAAACTGTTAGAGTGAAAATTGTAATATAGCGTCAGTGATAACAACAACAAATATTGACTTCACATCGTTTGAACTTATTATTTTTTTATCGCTTAGCATCAATATTGCAATCTGCGAAACAGCCCCTGGATTTTTCATTACCGTACGGCAAAACGAAAAATCGCCAGCGACGGTAAAATAGGCTACTTTTATTTAAGTCAATCCTCTATTTTCTTAAAAAAATTCTTGATGCCATCGGTGATCTCTCTCCCAGTTATCTCTTTCGTTTCGACACGCTCCGCGTAAAATATAATAATGAAACTTTGGCATGTAAACAATAACAAAGGTGTGACGGGATGGCTAGGCCCTTGTAGGGCCCTACTCAGCCACACCTTTGCTTTTGCTTACATGCGAGAGTTCAATATTATATTTTACGCTGAGCGTGTCGAAACGAAAGAGATTACCGAGAAACTTGCTAAATTTGTAATTAAACACTTCCAGTAACATAACTTACAGAAATGTAATAAGATTTCGCTTCATCATACAATTTCTATAATTTCGATGGCATCGAAAATGGCGGAGGCTGACTAAGTCCCTTTAAAGAACTACGACAGTTTAAAATCCTTGTCTTGCTTGGCTGGTTCGCGTGACAGCAGCGAAGTCCGGCCAATTTAGTTTACGCAAATTACTGCGAGTACTTAACAAAGTTAAGCTGGTCACCACTGACAACTTGCACGTACTGAAAACTCGTTGAGCAAACATGTCATAAAAATATGATCGATCAATAATGCAGAAAAAAAACAGTTACTACTGCGGCAAATATCATGAAAAAATAAACAAGACTAAAGTGGGAGGCGGGAAGAAAAAACCGCACATAACCGAACAAATGCCTAACTTAACAAACTACTGAATATACATGTAATCAAGACAAAAATGTCTGTTCAGCATTTTCTCATCTGCTTGTACAAGATTCGATCCTCTGCAGTTAAGACTAAACCTACCTCAAATGAAATGAAAATCACCATTCCGAGAAACGCTGACTTACTGTCCGTGCCCTTATAGGTTATTCATTGTCGCAAATACATAACGAAAAAACCATCACTCATACACATCTGCGCGTCAAATTACGAATTCAACCGAAGTGAACACGACGGATGAGCGAAGATTTCCGACTGCTCTCTGTAACTAGACGCACTGTTATTGAGATAAGAAAACTACCCTTCCGGGAAAATTCTGACTTGTTCGTGTTTCAGCACGTTTCTGAAGGCAGGTTAAAGGAGCTACGTCACGGAAACTCATCTTGAAAAAAAACTGGCAAGTTTTTTCAAGTTTGTCGTTTGTCATCCGTCTATATCGTTGTCATTCGAAACAGTCCTTGTATAATTTCAGCATTTTATAATCTCGTTGGTGTTTTTCGGCATTAGAAAACTGTTACTTTTAGATTTCCTTCAATTTTAAGGTAAATGGAAAAATGACTTCAAATGCCGTGACACTGTTCCTTTAAACTTCAAACAATTCTTGAGCCGAGCCAAATTTAAAAACAGAAACGGTCCGAACCAATATTCCTTTATTCTGCAAGAGTTCGTTGTTGTGGGAAAGTTGAGAATCGTATACATGCATGTACTTCTGTTTCATATGCTGAATAAGCTCCAAATTCAAAATAAAATTAGACGAGTACTCATCGGCCTACCAAAAGAATCAAATACACTCTACATGTAGCTACAAACTAGCTGATAAAATTATTTTCTAGTTAACAGTGAAAATTTTGTTCGTCACAAAAATTTAGTTCAGTCGCCGGTCAATAACGTTAAATTGAAGCAACAAATGTTCATATCCAACGGTTCGCAGCTGTTCCTTACCAATAAATTTGCACAGCGTAAAACAGTTCAAAACTAAACATGGGTGAAAACTGAAATAAATAAACAAATTACTGCCCCAACAGAGCGGCACTGAAGAAAGCCGTTTGCCCAAACGTTTGCAGTGTGAAGAGTTCATTTGCCGGGCAGAAAATCAATATCCGTTGAACTGGGGCTAAAATTTCTTCCAAAACCGAAAAACGCTAAATTTTCAGTATATGTTCGATATAAGTTAAACTTCGGAACGACGTATTGCTTAGGACGGTGTTATCAATCTGACAACAGTTAACAGCTGGAGAGCTTTGAGGAAAATCTCCGCTCCGTCGATCAGCCATTTCGGTGGCTACAAAAGATATTGACGGCGCCGGCGAGTTCCAATTCCTATTTTAACTCTAAAACACGACACCTTGTCGAAACAGGAGCTCTTACCTTTAAAACGAAGAAACAGCCGCTAAAACGAAGCAAACCCGTAGCTACAAGCGTCAAACTAGGAGAAGGAATAAACGCGCATGATTTTTTTCTCAAATGTGAAGTAATTACGACGCACCTGCTAACACCACTCTGTTCGATCCATTGTTCTCTTTTAATATTGGTTGTAAACAAAACCAACAATGAGCATTTGCCAGACAAGAACAGATAGCTTATCCGGTGACGATCAAAGTTCCTGTGAAAAGGGGAATGACGATTTTCTTTTTACTTTTTGCTTGACTATAACTGTTATAAGAAGCTTATCCGGCACCCTTTCTAGGTGATAAGCTTCTGCTGTTAACAACAAACATGCGTTTGGAGTAGACTTGGTCACAATCAACAACAAAAGCGGACGATTACGAACTCTGGTCCGGCATTTGTTGAGTTCTGCTCTTCATAATCAAACCATTATTGTTGTGTTTCACTAGGATCAACGCTTGTTTTTAGCTTCGCGACATCAAAATATAAAGTGACTCTTCAAATACTGAAGGTCATTTCCTAGTTGCGCTTTGCCTCGTTGTGAAAACGAGATTTCGCGCGAAACCGATCATATGAAAATAAATTTGTTTCCAATATGTTCTCGCTTGAGAAAGTCAAATCAAAACAACACACAGTTTCTCACAAATTTGACTTTGATCGCTTGTATTCCTCTCGAGCCAAAACCAGCTTTCCTGGAGAACGATTGACGGATATGCGGCCCATGACAGGAAAGCTGTCGAATAGTTCTTTCATTTGTCACGGCTTCCTGTGCTGTACGTGGATGAAGCCCTAGTATGCATGTGATCACTCGAATAATATTGCTTCCATATAGCACTGTTCAGGGCTTCAAATAATTTTTCCCCATGAAAAGACGTGTTTCTGACAAAAGGAAGTGGTCAAAATAAGTGAACTCGATGAGGACCCACCTTGACTATAGTGGGGAAGCTATACAAGACAACGGTAAACCCATCTTTGAGCCTGACAGAGTCACATGTTATTAGCCTGAAATAAAATTTTAGATAAGACCGTTTGTGTGCATGAAGCTTCACGTTGTCAGGCAAACTGCAAAATGATATGCCTATTGATAGACAGGGGGCTATTACAAAGGAGGTATCCGGTCGTTTCGCTGCAAGTCGCTAAAAGGCCATATTTTTCATGGAGTGGTGGGGGGGGGGGGGGGGGTCCTGTCCGTGTATAATAGTTTTGACCACCTCCCTAAGTCAGCATTTTGATCAGATAAAACTGCAGTGAGGTCGGATATCACATTACAGTACTGCTCGATAACGCTTTGTCAACGAAAAAGTTGGCGTTTGCACTGTAAGGCAAAAAACAAACGAAAAAAAAAAACATGGGGTTTCCAATTGTCCCGAAATTCTGTCCGAGCACAGATGGGATTTCATCGAACAATGACAAATTCTGGTCCGCCATTGCCCGACTGGATATCCACCTGTTATTTGCAGAACTGCTGTTTGTTTTTAAATAATAAAACTTGAACGTTTCTTAATTTTTACCTTCGCTCACATTGACATTGCTTAGAATAGCGACGCTCTCATTGTAAATACAACGATAACCGGCGTTCACGCTCTAGCTTATCCCTTTATAAGAGAAGAAGTCCCAAACCCGAGATTGTTAGAAATACCTGTAAATCCAGGTTGAGATGTTTACAAAGGCCAGGCGATCGCTGCAGCAAATGTAACAACTTCGGTGTATCCCGCTTCAGATCGGCAGGACACAGCACTCCACTTGAAATATCAATCACTTTTTCACTTCAGAAACCTGCAACACATAAACATCGGGCTTTTTAGGTTGTTTATTCTCCAAAACTAAAAGCCGGATTGTAAACACCGGTTGGTCGATCCTTACTATTCAGCAACAAACAAAATTGCAGGAAAGCGATCTTTGTCGACAAGGTAACACTGTCAATTGAAAGCTCGCGCGTCATAATTTGGTGTTTAATTTCGTTCGATTTCTCATGTTACGTAACTAATTTTTTTAATGTTAATACCCAAACAAAGCTAATCGTTGGAAGAAGCTTAGACTGCGAGCAGTCTCTATTTTGCTCCAAAATCCGTAACGAAAGCGAAAATTTGAAAGTGCTACAAATCCGCGAGCCGCGAGTTTCGTGGGCGCCAGTCTATTTTAACTCCAGCTGGCGCCCACGAAACTCGCGGCTCGCGGATTTGCCGCTCGCCCCTCGAAAATAGCACTCGCAAATTTTTCGCTTTCGTTACGGATTTTGGAGCAAAATAGAGACTGCTCGCAGTCTAAAAGAAGCTCGTATATACGTCTTTCCAACGTACTAAATACTAATTACAATGTCGAGAGGTGTGAACGTCTAATAGTTTCTACGCTGGATTCCGGATCAAACGGTCTGGATTCGAGCCTTCGCTACACCAGCAAAATGTCGGTGGACTTTACAGAATGTTGGGGGGGGGGGGGGTAACTTGCCATGGAGGCACTTTTCGTTTCTCTGATTGGTTGAAAATCGCTCGCTAGTGAAAAATTGTTTGTGATACTTTGACTTTCAGTTGCATACTTTGGCATTCAGTTATCATCATTTTGAGAAATACCAGGCAACTTGTGAACAGCCACAAATTGGTCCCTTCAGAGACAAGGCTTTGTGCTTCCATGACAACCAACGATCGATTATCACGGACGCACTGACGTCACAATGTTAGACCGACTTCCGTGGAGACAAAGGTGCGGCAAATATGCGCTGAAAACCGTCGCAATGCGGTGAAAAATAACAAGCTTTGAAGTGTTAAAATAAAGGGAAGTTAAATTGAAAAGAAAGACACATGGAAATCTTACAAATCTTGGATAAAGATACTCGTCTAAATGTGGCCCGACGTTATCAATCAGCCAAACCAATTTCAACTCAGCCTTTTTAGGCAGCTTTCTAGAGATTACAGCATAAAAATTACCGTAATTTGTGCTTCGCAGCTAAATATTACAACTCTGATAAAATGATCAAGAATATATCTTGCAATGGCCATGCTATGAGCTTGAATGACAACTGTTTTCAATACCTGTTTGCTGTGGCCACAACTTGCATGAAAATTTATCCACAGATCCGCTTGAAATATTCCGCTCAAATCCACAATGCTGTAGGTCGCAAAAGGCCACAGTGAAAATCTTGTTGCTGTTTGCTGTATCGTTTTACATTATAATTCCTGTTTGAATTTCCGCCAATTCAAATATTCTCGGAAACTCCAATTCAAAACATGTCCTTCACCGCCTCTTGACAGGTATATATCTATTATTCAACACAAACATTTCGCTGAAAAGTGCAAAAACCGCTAACCAACCACAAGAGAGTACGGAATAGTAAGCTCAGTTTAAAGTTTCCATCAATATGGCAGTTTGCAATTCGCCAAGTCCTCCTGCCTCATGTTTTCAAGGTAAATTACCTTGCGAAAAAGTCAATTACATTGACCTCTCTTAGTTGTCTTTCTAAATACATTTTGTTGGCCACTCGGTAATTTAGTTTTATGTCTAACCATAGTTAGTAGAAGGAGACTAACCATTCTACAAAATAATTAACACAACTCCTTGAGGCAGGTTTTCACAAAGCAAAAACAAGATTATACGTCAAAAAAACACACTCATTCATCGTATGGGCCTCGTATGCGCGAGCGCGGGCTCCGGTTCCCGAACAGCGGCTGGCAATCGAGCCTACATATGCTCACGACAACAAGGAAAATGAACAACTTTGTTTTTTTTGTGCTTAGCCGATACCGAGGCGATTCCAAGTGGGATCAGCAATTAGATTTACGTTTATTTGCGCTTATACCTATGCTTATGCTTGTGGTGATCCTGCCCAGAGAAAACCAGTCTTGAGTACTCAGCTGTGTTATACTGGAAATCTATGAATCTGATTGGTTCTCCCGTTGTTTTCTGTTTAACAATTAGACTACTCGCCCTCGACTTGGTTATGAAAAATGCTACAAGCCAAAATTTGGACACAGATTTACATGTACCTGCTCTTCGATGCTCTACTGAACTACACTGACACAAAAGTTAACTAATTTCTACCTGCTCTTCGATGCTCTCCCGAACCACACCCTCGCTACACTATCACAGGCGACGAGCCAGGATGTTCATCGGTGGACTCCCGATGATGAGTTATACCACATCGTATAACAATAAGTACTAACGCCCAGTTAGCCTGGGCATGGAACTTAATAGCATGCAGCTTTATTGTTTTAGGGCTCGGGTCCATTGTTACTGTTGTTTGTTTATCATTTTTCAGCTTGCTTGTGGTTAGATTTTATATTATGGTTAGGGATTTGTAGCCAAAAAAGTGAAGTTTTGCCAGCTGGTCTCGGTGGTGTAGTGGCGATTACTCCTGCTTGGTAATCCACCATCCTGGGATCGAAACTTCTTAGGGTCAGACTTTTTTTTACGTTGAAAAATAGAAGGTGAGTATGATTCAAACCTCATGTATGAAAATTTAAGAAGTCCACCCCGGCTTGTCACCCATGATGTAGTTGCACCCTTTTGATGCACAAGTCAGCTGAGGACAATTCAGGAAGAAAGTGAGAGACAGACAGCAGCGGCAGTCTCAGGACATGGCGTTACACACCCAAGGGCATGCCGAGGATTGAGCTCAGACACAGCTTTAATCAACCAAACACTTTTTTTTTGGAACATTAGGATGCTTGAAAAAACCCATGGAGCCACTCTCCTAAATGTGCCTGCAGGGAAATGGTAAATTATGCTGTACATCTTTAGTACCTAACAAAAAATCGTTATTATGTATCTTGGCTAACTTTAACTAGCTTAAACTATTAGCAGATTCGCTCCGACGAAGGGCTAACGCTCGAAACGTCAGTTTTCGAATCTCTTTACGGTGGCCAATTCACATTATCAATCCCGTTGATAAAACCAAATTATCTAACTTTAAAGAAGCTCTGTTACAGATGACAAACACTTTTCATGCCACATTTTTCATGTTTATCAATTAAAATCCTTATCAAAACTATAACAAAATTCTCGAACTGATTGGTTATTAGCACGCCCTATTTTTCGCCAAATTGAGCGTGCGCAGCTAAAGTGTCCAATAACAAGGTTTGCACACTGCGCATGCGCTCGCTCTTTCTTGGGTTACTTAATACGACTGAAATTCCTTAATACACTGTATGCCTAGAACTTTAATTTTGAAACATCGCTTTTTTATCACTGATAAATCGTCAACAGGTTCTGCTTTGCAGAAGTTTTTCTCCAATTTTGTTATGTAGTTATGATTAAGGTAAAGGTAAGTCTGCAGTCGGGCCAAGTGGCCCATCAGGCCGGAGCTTATCCCGGTTTCTGTAGCATGAAGCGACAGAGAGTATTTCTACTCCCCCTGGATGAGATGCTAGTCCATCGCAGGGTTACCCCCCAGCAGTAAATTTGCCGGTACCCATTAAAACACCTGGGTGAAGAGAGGCACTGTGAGGGTAAAGTGTCTTGCCCAAGAACACAACACAGTACCCTGGCTAGAGGCTCGAACAATCCGGAGTCCAGCGCACAAACCATTAGGCCACTGCGCCTCCCACATATAGTTATGATTAACTCGTGATTAATCAAATCGGACTCCCGCTACACAGTCGTCCAATTTGGTTAGTCACTTGTATGATTAAACAGACCGAATTAGACTCCACTCAGTCCTATTACCATTACTTATCAATCTTCCTCATTCAAAGCCTAAGTTTCTTAGCAGTTTTGGTGTTTTTCTACTGCTGTAAACTATTACTTCAAGATTTCAATTGATTTGAAGGCAATTTTATGCATTTACCAAAAGGACTTTTCATTCACAGCAAATAAGCTCTTTAAAAATAATTTTATAATGTTACCAAAACATAGAACAGTTGAGCAGATATTGCTCAGTGATTCTTTCCACGAGACTAACTTGACATGATAAATTTATTATATTCACAAAGCGACAACCTAAATACAGACCAATCACGTTGTAAACTGTGAAGAATGTTTACTCAGTTTCTAAGCAAACCACTGCACACAGCTATCAATACAATACCAACATTGAGCAAAGTTTGTTTTCATAATAAATAGTAAATGCTACATCTTCAAAGTAAACTTTAAGATTTACTGAAAGCTAGGCTTCAGAATGATTTTTATTACTGTTTTATTCATAATTGCTCGACTGATTTTCATGACTTAAGCGTGTGCCGACTTAATAATAAATATTCAGCACCGACAGTTAACATCTTAATAATGCCACTAGGCATTATAGAACTCAGAGAACAATATAGAATTATTTTACTTGGTTACCTACACTGATATTCAGTTAGAACTGTTGTGTTCTTCATGTTCCAGTTGTTTGGACAATGTTACATATTTTAAATTTTAGAAAATTCCAGTGTTCACAAACTGACTAAGGATGCATTCATTGTCACAGCTGGACAGGTGTTAAGCTTTTGTTTGTTATTGACTACAAATATGGTAACCATGCTAATAAAAGCAAACAATTCAAGGTATTTAAATATGCTAATATACAACTGCTTCTTAAGAGCTCTCATCTATCAAACCCAGTTTCAATAATATTTGCAGAAATTATATTGCTTTTTTGTGACATAAATCAATTCAGTATCAATGAAGTTCACAAGAATTTGCACAGGGGTTTATGAATAAAATATTATTAATATTGAATATAATGAGACAGGCTTGAAGCCTGAAACTCTAACTTAGAATTTGATGTTATTGAATGGCATGCACCAAATTTTCAGTGATTTATTTACTGGTAACTAAAGATGAATGGAAATGATTTGATTGTATGGTTGATTAATTCTCCAGTATTGCTTTCCTAGCTATGTAACAACTATAGATCCAGTTCAAGGTTCATAATTCTCTTTGTACTCAATCACATAATTTGGGTACATTTATATCAGCTAAAAGACCTTTATTTTCAGGAGCCAGGTAGGCAGGCTGATATCACTCACGTAAACATGCAAACATCTTAAATGGGTGACTTCCTTTCAAATACCCTACAACAGCATGGAATACTATACAGTCCCCGACAGGTTTCTTGGTATCTGGGATTTGGCTTAGAGGAGCTAGATTTGGGACTCAGTGTTCTCCTTATCAGGCGGTAACTGGATAAAGGAATTGTCTTGTGATTTTATGAGGCAGCATTCAGGAAAAGTCACTTAAAAAGTGGAGATCCGACAAGTCTATGAAGCTTTAAAAACAGATTTAATTAAAAATGAATGATGTCTCTGTCTTGGTGGAAAGAGATGATAAGCTACTGACAGCCAAAGGTTCAAGACCAGTGCTGGAAGGGCAGAAGCACCCACTGAAAAGATTGTTCTTCCTTGAGGTACAGGTCTTAGGACCTGATTACGTTATCTGGGCTGGCCCGGTTAGCCAGGTTTGTTTCAGTTTGCCGAGATCTCGGCATGTCTATTAAATGCAACAAAGGTCAACTTCGCGATTACATGACAACTGAGCCAGCCCAGTTAGCCGACAAAGCAAACCAGCTCGGCTAACTGGGCCAGCCCAGTTCATGAAATCAGACCCTGTTTACAAGGAGGTAGGGTAACCCTAGTACCAGGGTTACCCTAGCAAGAGGGTTAAAGATAGCCCGGGTTTGAAAGCAAAAATGTATAAGTAGGGTACCCCTACTGCCTGGGAAAACTTCGTGTTCTTGGTAACCACATGGAAACCAAGCATCAAAATGACTGACAAGAGAAGAGTTTTGCTAAGTATCTCCATTCTCCTGTCTCTGTTTCCTCTTAATGCTACTTTCCAGTGTCAAGAAACACTGTTGTGTTACCTTCTAATTTCTAAGTTGAAATCGGAGAAAATTGCCCAAATGGCAAGCTGGAAAATTGAACTTCACTGTAACCTGCCCTACCTCCTTATAAACAGGGCCTTAGATAAAGTTATGGTGTGATTGCAATTAGCCAGTAAAAGCCATAAAGATTAAAGGATTGAGGGAAAATTTCAGTCAGGATGGCAGGATTGAAAAACCCTATAAGGGCCCCCAATACTATAATACTTCTATCAAATGCTAGGATTTTATGTCAGGTTGCTTAACCTTTTTGGCTTGCTGAGGCCACATCACATGAACTGACAATAAAATTATTTCTGGACTGTATAATAACATCGGTATAATTCTTGTGTTTACTTTGTTGAATAAAAAGTGTGATTTTACCCTGCAAGTGTATTTTTATCCAATACATTTTTCTTTAACACAGACAGCTAAACATTTTGCACCGGATCATGGATAACAAAAAAAACACAATGCAGGTTACACTGACAAACTAGCAAGATCTGGTTTCCATATCCGCTTCCCTGGTGGTCAAGAAATTTTTCAAGGCAGAAAATATGTTTTCGATATGAACCACTGAGTACGTTATTTCCTTGAATTCAAGTTTGACAATGAAAAAATCATTCTAGGAAATATTCATTTATAAATTATCAATAATAAGACAGCCGACAATCACAGTAAAAAGTCGCTTACCGACAAAAAATCACGATTCCTAAAACCCGATCTTCCCTTCGTCCGATACTTCAGCATCTTGTACAGGTTACATTACCCTGAAATGAAAGAAAACCAACAGCTTTATATGAACTTAAATGAAATTACGACTTGGCAATCGATACTAATGAAAACAATCTGTATACACGATATAAGCTTAACTTTCAATTCAAAGAAAACTTTCCGCGTTCTTCCATCTTGACCTCAGACAGAAAGTCTCAACTTAACGTTTTGAAGTTCTACAGCGCAGAAGCTTTTGATTTGTAAAACATGCAAGCGCATATTGTAATTAAATTTTTGGAATATAGGCTTATAAAATGAGCTGAAGAAGTAAGACGAATTTTCGTTTTGATGAAAGGGAACGCACGCAAAAGGACGCCCGCCGATCCCAATCAATCTCAACGTACTTTTGCGATGCCGCTGGAGCAAGCAATTCTGATGCTGTTCGAAGGACGATACCCAGCAAACTGAAGTAGGCAACGCCACTTCACAAAACAAACTGAAAGAAAAACCTCAATATCCCTCACCTTCTTCCCGTCCCTGTGACAACCCCTGTGAAGCTGTCACGAGTTTTAATCCTCAATGTGTTGAGCCCCCGATGAAATGTAAACACACAGCGGCATTGAGAATAAATTTATTCCAATTCTTGTAATTTATTATCAGCCAAGTGAAATGCTACCAGAGATAGGACCATTTCCAACTTTGATAAAATCTTTGTCAAAATTAACCATCTTGACATCGACAAGTCGCAAGCAAGATGCACAAATAGAAAAAGGAGGTCTTTATTGATTTCCTAAATTAGGAGATAAAATAGGGCAAAATCTTTCAAGTTTGACAACCTCTACACAAATCCTAACAATGTTCATCATGTGACTCACGCAAAGCGGGAATGCAAAGGGAATCTTTGCCGGTCTGGAATGAGCTTGGGTGAGCTGTTGTTGCGCTTTGAGCTTGGGGTGCCTGAGAAGTAGTCACGTGATCAAACATTTCTCTCCCCACCCCAGTGCACTCGCATACTTTCACTTTGTCGCTGCCATATTGTTGTGCTTTGTTTTGTTCTTGGTGAAGAAACTAAGGATCTCAACACCACAGTGGCTGTTTTGGAATGCTACCGAGACCCTTGTATTTCCCGTATCAGAGCAGTTATTCGAGGCGACGAACCAGAAATCGCAGGAGCTCTCGTCGCCCGAAGCCAGAATACGAACGCAACATTGTTTCCGCATTTTTCGCTCTTGCATCTGCGGTGCTTCTTGCAATCGCCGAAGCTGAACCAAAATGGCTTCATATAGTCAGTGGAAAGTGCGAAGGAAAGTACATTGGAATGTACAAAGTCATTGCTTATAAACATCCAGAGAAATTAAGTAAGTTTTCTGTTTCCAGTTGCTATTTGTTTTGGTTTGAGTTTGGTAAAACCTCGATAAGTTCTATAGCGCACGTCGATCTTGTGCATACTTGATCGCAATAATTTATCAAGGTTCAAATACTACTTCCACTTCTAAATTATACAAGCTTATACCTCCCATATTGCTTAACAAAGTTTATTTCTGTTTTAATCAGTGTTAAGAAACGCATTCGTAAGCTTATTCGATAATCGCATCGTGGTGACGAGCGTATGCATGTGTTTGTGTTGCCGGAAATTTGATGCTTTTCTTTCGCAGCACAAGTTCATGGCTCGGAATTCACGCATAACTGTATTTGTATGGAAATATCAGAAAACCCAAACCCGTTTACAGTTGATCAACTCTGTCTGTCATTGCAGATTCGGGGTTACTAACATTATACTAATATTAATTTTATTATGAACCAGTCAAATAATTTAAGCTTTCACACCCCCACCACGGGAGCCTGTGAGGGACATGCGGACATAATAAGTCTCTGTACAGGACTAGAAGATTGAATCCACGTTCTCAATTGAGTGTAGGGCCTTAGATAGATTAGTGGATTTCCAAGGCCTTCTGAATTGAGATGACTGCCTTTTTTATTTATTAATTTTTATTTTTTCACAAAGAAACTTTACTTACAGAGTCAGTTACCTGTATCTAAGCATGCAATACAATACAGTACTGCCTTTTATGCTTTCATCTTGTGACATTTGTTTTGAGCTTGAAATCCTGAAATGGTCATTTTATTGAACCACTCTGAGAAAAAATGTTTACTTCATTCAATACAGTACAATCCAGCTTGAAAAATCTTACATTGCATTTTTTAATCATGTTCGTTTGTTGTTGTTTACAGAATCATATTGTTATACAACAACCATTGTCCTTCTCTTGCGAGTGGTTGTGGCACTGGGCTGTGCTGGAATTGTGTTTGGCATGTTCGCATGTTTGTTGGATTTGTGCGGTACAATGAACAGATGCCTAAAGATTGTTAAAGATTATTCTGTTGGAAATGTCATGACAGGTAGGATTTTTGTCCTTCATTTGAATTTTATCCCAGAAATAGACCAATTCCGATATATCAATATTCTAACATGTGACAGAGTCTTGGCGGAATAAAACAAAAGATTTTGCATCGAGGCTTAGGGATGAATAAATAATTTCTTTTGTTTTATTCCCCTAAGCTTCGGCGCAATGTTAGAATTTTAATATATCGGAATTGGTTTTTTTGCACCGTATTTGTTTATTTAGCATTATATTGAAAGCTCTTTAAAACATGAAAACAAGAAAATTGTATCTTTGTTAGCATCTGAGTCAAAGTAACAATTAAGTGTGAACTAAAGGAGCTACAGTACCACCTGAAATCATGTGTACATCAGCCGTGGTTTTCGCAAGGTAGAGGCGAGGGTAGTACACACAGTTTTACCGTACATCCACTGCGGAAGGAATGAACGAAGCATGAGATGAAACCAAGATGAGAACGAGAGAAACAAACGTTCTTCAAAGGCCACATCTTTGTTCTCTTAATTGCATTTATTACCTCTATTGGTTTCAGTATAAAAGGGATTTTCCTTTTCTGAAATCTAGTAAAACAAGGTTAAATAAGGATAAAGCATATTAGCCCTTTTAGCACCAAATCTGACCAAAAAATGTCACATACATAAGTAATTCCAGTTTTAATAGCATATCAGTTGTCGTGTTCATTGGTTGGTTACTATACTCAATGACTTGTTTTCTGCAGTTGTTATGTGTGTTGCTACAAGCCTTCTTGTTTTCTGGGCCACACGGATACTTGAAACAGTTGGTGAAATGAACAGTAAAGATCCTGCCAAGGTTAAATTTGATGTCAGTTTCTATCTTGTGGTTGCGGCAGGAGGTTCATCCGTAATGGCAACTCTTTTTAGTTTAATCATGCACTGCTATTTACATCGGATGCGAGAAAGTACTCAATCGGAAGATGAATTTGAGCTGATGTATTCTATGGTACCAGCAGACAGTCTCTCAGATGTTCCTCCCCCAGCTTACTCACCGTGAAAGCACTTACTGTACGTACCGGTAACCACAGATTGATTCTCAGGTGCTGTAATTTAAGAAAAACATGGAGCCATGTACAGTGTTACCAAAACACTAGAATCTTGTTTTACCTTCTAATGTTGATTATGAGGATAGGAATCTTTTAATTACTTACAATAATGCTAGATCAACTTACAGCAGGTAGCCACCATGCAGCTGTTTCATATTTAAGGTGGTTTGTCGATTCACATCTTTGGCACTCTATTGCAGCAACATCAATACTGTTAGTACATTATTTTGTACAGGTCTTACCATTAAACAAATTGATGGTACTTAAATTTCAAAATTTGTTGCCATAGCAGCATCTGATGAGGTCAAATATTCATGAGGGCTCTGGGGACACAGGATTTGAACAAAAAATTTTTGAAATTTGTTGTTGGCTGTTTGAGAACAAAGAAATCTTAAATGGAAGTCTAAATGTTCGCTGGCCCCCGTATTGCAGCACACAACATGTAGAAACATCAATATTACATAGTGAAGTCTGGAAGTTCTAGAATCAAGGAATGGAAATTATATGTTGCCAGAGCCCTTCGTTTCTTGTGCCAAGGCCCAGCCGGCTAAGAGAAGCGAAAAGGGCTATGGGGACAAGAACCGTAGCCACCAACAAATGCTCCCCAGCAAGCCCCCCACTGTCAGGAGGAACAACGTGGTTTCTTTATTTCACATAGTTACAAATATTTCACGTGGTAAATAACTGCAATTGAATTACTAAGGTCTGTCCATTCGAGTTAATCTCACATCAATCACAAGCTCACGCAAAGCCTCACGCATTGTTTTTCGGTATATTTTTTGTTGTTTCCAAATGTAAAACCATGTCAGATAAATTAATGGCACTAAAAACAAATGTAAGTATTTTATTTCATTACACATTTTTTACATTGTTAACCACAACTGTGCCGCCAAGGGCCATTCTAGAACCTGTCATGTCGAAACATGGCCGTCCATAGGATGGTTAGATGGTTGCCTGGCTAAAATGGTGGTTAGGAACTATATATTATTATTTTCATTTCTCCACTAGTAATTTCCATATCACAGTTTGGAATCCTTACAGAGTATTGATACTCACCTGTTTTCAGCTTGTTCTTTTTGTAATAAAAGGACAGTATTCTTTGTACGATTGAAAGCATTCCAGTCAACAGATAGTCTTTAAAATGAGAAGCATTTCTAAAAAAATGGAAAAAATCTGTAGGTGATGATTCCGAGGTACAATATAGTTCATAGTGAGTGTTCTCAGCCATGCCCTTGGGCTAGCTGTCATAGAGTGCCAAAGACAGGAAGATCTGAATTGCTGTGAGCCACCTTAAGTCATTGATGATTTTGAAAGTATCGTTAATAAATTATGAAAATGGTTTTTGTTTCAGGTAATATTAGCTGAGAGCGGTTTTCAGTTGAGTGTCGAAAGTATTTAGCAAATTGTTAATTGGTTTTGCATTATTATCAATGGTCAGTGATTGGTTTAAAAATGTTGCGTTACTTTTTCAACCAATCAGAAGTAAAACCAAAACCACATGATTTTTGTCAGCTATGTGTAATAACTTCGAGTTTTGTTTGGATCACTGGATTGTCTCTGTCCTTTATGGGTGGCCAAAGTAATATTTTTGGTTTTGGTTTTAAGGCACTCAATTGAAACTCGCTCTAATTAAACATCAGAAGTTAAAACCAAAATTTGGCCAATTCACCCCCAAACATTTTGTACACTAGCTTACAATTAGTGTTCACCTTGACACAAGGAAAAATGTCTGCTAATTTGGTACCACTGTTGTTAAAAAAGCTTTCATTTTAAATTAAATTCAAATTAGGAACAGATTGTATCTTTGAACATTTTTATATCATACAATGGAATGTACTGTTAGTAGAAAATATGGTTGCTGTTTAGTGTATATATTTTTTATAATCCATCAAACATTTTTCCGCAAACAAGATAGCCCTAAACACATCATCAGATGATGATGGTTAAACTGGGGTGGGGAATATCCTGGATTATCATTCAACTAATTGTCACGTTGCCCAAATAATTTTGGTCATGAAACGATTGTTTTCAGAAAAGTGCTCCAAAATTGGGCGACCTAACTGAAAAATATTTGAAGGATAATGAACATAATAGCCTCCATTTGGCACTGAAATATGCTCGGATATTTGTCCTTGGACATTATCTGTTCCTCAGAGCTTTTAGTTTTCCTGGAGCTTTGCTCTCGGAAATCTGTTCATGTCTCGGAATAGCTGAATGCTTATTTCTGTGCCAAATTGGAGGCTATCGTTTATATGAGGGTAAAAAAAGAGTTACTTAGAACTTGAGAACTTGTAATAATTATTATAGCTGCATTTCCAGTGATTTTTGTGGATGGGTACTTGCTGTTTCCCAGTTACGTAACACCAACAAAGAAAATGTGGCACAAATAGCTGATGTTCAGTTAAAGGAGAGGTGAAGAGTAGAAAAAATATGGTTCTGCCTGCATTAGGATGTTTTTGTATAAAATTCTTGATTTACATTTTATTCCAGTGAAGTAATAGACATAAGTTTCATTCAAATTGTACTTACTGTAAATGAAATAACTTTGTGTATTTATCATGATTGGCCATGATTTTAAGCCATTAGTCAAGAGTTGGTTTTGAATGTCAAGCCTGTAAATTTACAAAATTGAATTAAGGTAACTGTCTGTCACTGTCTATGCATTAATGAGATTTACAGAAAGTTACGTGAATTGTAGAACTAATAAATAACTGGCAAAAATAAAACTTTTAGATCATAGCAGGGGTTTCAAAGCAACTCTACTAATTGCTGATGCCCGCTTCAGAACATTATTGAAAATCTGTGGATCAAGGTTGGGAGGATTAGAAGAGGTAGAAACCTTGGATTGATAAAATACTTTTGCAACTTGACACCTCAATAGTTAAAAGACGCTAGTCAGCCATACCTTGAAATCTGCCATTTTTGTTTCCATAAAAATTATAAAAATTGTATGGTGAAGGCTAATCATAATTATTGCATGGCTGCGAGTTGTTTTACTGGAGGTCTGGTAACTTATCTTTACCAGCTTCATGGTGATCTCTCTCGTGTAGACATGCTCCATGTGAATGACAAAAACAAAAATCCTGTATGTCAATGAAAACCAAGGCATGGATAGCTGGGGTCTTTAATACACAATTTTTGATAAACAGTTGTGAAACGTATCTATGTGGAAATATGGGGTCGGGGATGTCTTTGTAGCAATTATGTGGATCATCATGCAATGTTTGAATGGAAAAGTTGCATGACAACTCAAATTATGGCTTCAGAGACTCCCTTGTTGTAATACTAATATTATGACGCGATTGTTTGAGAAAATTATGTGATGTCTCTATCTTTAAATAGTGCAGCTTGGCTGTGTTGCATAAAGACAATTCTATTTAGACTGTAATTGCATTGTATGTTCAGTAAAGAGGACAGCACCATCTCTATAGAGTGAGCATCAGTTTTAGAAAGATAGGTTTAGTTTCTGTTATTTTTTTGTTTATTGTTGCCCAAGCAAATAGTTTCCTTGTTGCTTACTGCCAAATTATTTTTGTACGTAAGAAACTGTGTCTTCAGATTAGTTGATGTGATACAAGTAAATACCAGTAGTCAATTATGGGAGTTTTATAAATTGGTATGTAGTACTGGAGCAGTTTTCAACTGACAAAAGGAATTGTTCTTGCTAGATTTTTGTTTGGCTTTAGTTTTACAACTTTAGCCATCTGAAAATTGCTCTAACGACTAAAAATTTATTAAAAATTTAATATTATGTAAAAAGGTCTGGCTTCTCCAATTTAAATTATAATCGTATCTACAACAAAATTCTCGATTTTGATTGGTTCTGCGCGGGCCTATTTGTTGCGTAATCGATGTGCAATCATGTGGGTATCCAATTACAGGTATCCAATTTGAACAACTTCACATTGGCGACCTGTAATTGGACACCTGTGTCATTCACGCTTCAGTCACTTACACTTAGATGGGTTCTTTCTTGCTGTTTTCTGACTTTTTGCACAAAAGAGATTCTCAAAACACAAAAGAGGTTTACACTTACTAACCTCGAATTTTGTTATTGGTGTGATTAATTGGTAATAGGACTTCATGTTGTACAATTCTGGGAGTAATCGTGTTCGTAATTTCAAATTTTGAAATTACTCACCTGATTACTCCCTGAATTGTACTCCACTTAGTCCTATTACTATTACATATCATCATACAGCGTTTAGATGCTTCAAGGTAAAATACTCTATGCATGCATGACTTGTCTTTGACAATTACACCTGGAGTTGAATGTTTGTTATTACCAGTATAGACGTTATTTGTATAGATTCTGTACATAGCTTGATAGAAATGAACAGTTGTCATTTTTATTAAAGTGAATTATTTTGTAACTTGTCTGAACACTTTGGCCTGTGTGTTAAGTGCAAGGTCTTCCACATGCTGTATAAAGGTGAAGGGTAGTTTCAAAAGAAAATATATCCAGGTGTTTGATTGGCCTTCCATCCTTTTACTGTAGTTGGTACTACTTCCCTGAAATGAAGACCACTATGTCTATAAAGATCACACATCTTCAAGTAGACTAACCAGTCAGCATCGAACAGTATGCTGGGAGGCAAGTCACTCTTCCACCCCCCACAGCCATACGATGTTCTGTTGAATCACAGGCTTGCCATCCTGTTTGTGTGGTCACAGCCTTGACAACATAACAATAATAATAATAATGATAATAATAATAATCATTATTTGACCACTCCCCACTGGGTCTTTTCATGGCCAATGTAAACAAACAAGCAAATATTGTAAATAAACCTAACAAGGTTAAGAATCCCAAATGGCTGGAGGCAGACCAGTTGGCTATTTACAAGCGTAGCCGAGGAGTTGAACTCGGGGCTATCGAGAACAACACCAGCTAGTGGTCAGAATGGGAATTGAAAACGCGACTAACCGATTTCAAGTCCAACGCTCTAACCACTCGGCTATGTTGCTTCCTTCAAATCTGTTCTTCACTAATTGCTTTTGTAAATATTTAAGCTTTCTAAAATTGGATTTTATTACTCTCAGTATTGGAAGTATTTAAAATGCTATAGATCGTTTTCATGTGATGTCAGGGCAGCCATGATGGTGGACTAGAACAATAGACTTTCTCTCCTTTTGTATTGTATTGTTTAGTCCACCAATATGGCCGCCTTATCACGTGAGTGAAAACCATCTATAAATGTTTTACATTGTTTACCTTAAGTGTGTTTCTATGTGGGTTTTTTGGCAATTTATAGTGGCAGTACCCTGTTCTTTGATGTCAAAGTTGCATACCTTGTGTGGTTAATTGAATAATAATGTTGCTGTGGCTGTGGCCACTCAAACAGAGGATGGTAAGCCTGTGGTTGAATCAGTCTCCTCCTCCTGCCCCCCCCTCCCCCCCCCCCCACCTCTATCTTTTGAGGACGTTTACACTTTACATTGCGGTTCCTCAAACTTCTATAATGATAATTTTTATGAAGTCAGATTGGTCATTGATGTGCACTTGGCCATCTATATCAGGCAATAAATTCCCACAGGTTGGTGGTTACCAGATCTCTAAGTTGCTTGGAATATGGCATTCTCATCCCCAGAGCCGCTTGTCTCTCTTAGCCGGCTGGACCTGTGCACAAGGAACAAGTGGCTCTGGGGACACACGATTTTATTCGCTGAAATTAAACAAAGGGAGTCCAATCACATCAGCCGTTTTAAAATCCTTTATCGTTAGCACGTTTAAAACGGCTGATGTGATTGGACTTCCTTTGTTTGATTTCATCGAATCAAATCGTGTGTCCCCAGAGCCACTTGTTCCTCGTGCACAGGCCCAGCCACAAGCGGCTCTGGGGACGGGAATGGGATTCTGGAAGAGGAGATCTGGGAATGGCCGCGCGCAGATTGACTTCGAACCGGCTTAGCTTAGAATTTCTTCTCTTTATAATTACAATTAAGTTCAACCTAAACTCATACTATGGCACGGTTAAATGACTATGATTGCATTGGATTCGATCTCGATCATACATTAATTCAATACAAGCTGGATAATCTTTACCCGGTAAGTCAAAAATCTTGCGTAAAATGGATACGTGTAATATTTAAGTACACCTGTACGTGCATGGGTTTTTAGTTCTGAGTTGAATGTGTTTCGAGATACTAGTCAAAGCTGCCTTTCTTGTATTAACTGCGTTGTTTACAGATGGTGTATAGTTGTTTCACACAAATCTTGGTCAAAGAAAAAAGCTACGATCCCAGTTTACTCGAAGATGACTTCGATGATCTCAAGGACTTTTGGTATGGCTTAAATTTTCTTACACTAAAGAATGAATTGTTTTTCTTTTTCCTAAAGTTTGCACAAAAGATCTGTCTCTCAGCGATTTATGAAATACATATATAATTTTGGTGGAAATGATGATGATGATGATGATGATGATGATGATGATGACAAATGATGATGATGATGATGATAATAAAATGATGATGATGATAAATGAGGATGATGATGATGATGATAAAATGATGATGATATGATGATGATGATGATGAATGATGATGATGATTTACAGAGCTCTCTATACAGTGTTTCTTGATTGGTCGTTGCCTTATGTTATTACGATAATTCAACAACAGTCTATCATTGAATAGAGGGGGTAAGTTTCTAAAGAAACTGTGGTGCTGCGTCGGTGGGAAGTATAACAATATAATTTGGTTTTATCAACTGGGTTGATAATGTCAATTGGCCACCGTAAAGAGATTCAAGAGCTGACGTTTCGTGCGTTAGCCCTTCGTCGGAGCGAATCAAGGAATTGTGCGTCGTGTGTTTTTATATACAGAAAGATGGAGCTTCGCTATTGGCTGGTGCCTGGTAACGTGAAAACTTCGCAGCCAATAGCAAAGCTCCATCTTTCTGTATATAAAAACACACGACGCACAATTCCTTGATTCGCTCCGACGAAGGGCTAACGCTCGAAACGTCAGCTCTTGAATCTCTTTACGGTGGCCAATTGACATTATCAACCCAGTTGATAAAACCAAATTATAACAGTCTATCATTGTCAGGCTAAATTAACACCCCTCTTTCATTGTGATTAACTTATCACAACTCCCTCTTCTAACAATTTTGTGATACTCATAAGCACTCCTATATTCTCCTAGTCTCAGAGGTTTAGTCTTGGATACCAGTAAAGGAAATATCTTAAAACTTGGAAAAGATGGCTTTATTCTGAGGTGGGTAACTACATGAAGCATTTTGTAACAAAAAATGTTTTTAAACCATTTCAGTCTCAGAGTGCTATTCATAACAGTTTGCTGATAATTATCTAGTATTTATCTTTCTGGATGGAGAGAAGCACTGTTTATAACAGAACACAATGAACCAGACCAGTGACCAGCCCATGTGATTTTTGATTTGGTGTCCAACACGCTAACCATTTAGTTTTGCAGTGTATATACGGTAATAAGCCCAATTATGCTTGCAGTTTGATTGGTTCCTAACTATGATCTATTAAAGGCTAAACACACTGATGATGTTTAAATTTTGTTTCTTTATTATATAAAACAGATAGATTCCATGTTGCCGTCAATCTGTTCAGTACCGGTAATACATCACAGAAGATGTTAAAATGAAGTGCGTACACTAAAAACATCAGTGACACACTCGGCTATCGCCTCGTGTACCACTTTTTTGTTCTTAACACATTTTGATGTCATCAGTGATCTATTACTGAACAGACACACAGCAACATGGAATCTATTTGTTAAATTGGCTACACAGCTGTACCTGATATCATATCCCCGATATCTGTGATCACAAGGATATACCTTGTTCATGTGATCATGGCATGAGGTAGTTCAGTTCTGGCCCCTTGCGCTCTCTTGAGAGGGTCCAGGGACATGAACCAATCATGCGCCACCTTCAGAACAAAAGGTCTAGATAGATGTCAATCATCTCCGCTTCTTTGCCTAAGGCTTTACGAAAACAAATCTCAGTTCCCAACTCATGTGGTCAAACATATATTGAATTTCCAATGTTTGAAGATGCTGTTTGACTACATCTCAGATAACGCCATAAATACATTTTGATGAACCCGAATCTAAAAATTCTTCGAAATCTATCTCAATTTATAGACTGCATTTCTGCAGTTGCAAGCAAATTGGTTGTAGACTAAGAGCTCAATAAAGAAAACGGGATCGACTGATTCAAATATGCCTTGCTTTGAATTTGGTTTCATTTAATTATCAAACAGCTACAAAACGGAACACACAGATTTTAAATGTAGCTAAACCAGATGTCTGGGACACAAGATATGAAAACAATCTTGAGATTTGATACAAGCTAGTGTTCTAACTCGAACAGAAGATTGTCAGCTACTTGCATGGTTGCGCTTTGTCAAAAACTTGACTACCCAATGAGCATACACATACAATTGTCCCTGGACCCTCTCTCCCAAGAGCGTAGCATTGCGTGATGGAGAGAAGGGCCAGAACTGGACTAGACATGAGGAGATTGATCACTGCCTAATATATAGATTTAGCCGAGCCTAAAAGCGGAGCTCCGTATTTTTGCTTGTTCTTAATTATTTCTCTGAACTAAATGAGAATAATTAAAAACAGCAACTTCAGTTGCAGAATCTCTGCTGAGAATAGCCATCAAGAATTAAAAAATGCTGCCAGAAGAAAAAAATCGGGCAAGGCAACATGGGAAAATTTTTTGGGCAAATGGTTCACCACCCCTCCCTGGCAAAAAATTGCCCGTATGCCTATGCTCGTTTTGGTTTGAATGTCCTATTTATGGCCGCCATGTTGCACAACCCCGTCACCGCCATCGTCCGTACACGCCCACGAGCAATACCACTAGTCATGATAACCATGAGAAAATCAACTCATGGGTTTCGTTTTCTTTCCCATATGAGTATGGGGCTCCGCTTGTCGGCCTTTCAGGCCGCCGGAGCTCCGTTATTAGTGCAGTGTTTCCAGTGCTTTGCGATCTCCACAACATACACAAAACAAAACACCATTACCAACATCATAAGGTGCTTTTCATTGCTGCAGTACTTTTCATTTCATTTTTTCTCACCAGTATTCTTCCATTTCAGAGCATCTCATGGCACAAAACAGATGTCAAGGAAAGAAATTACAGACTGTTATGGAGAAAATCACATATGGCCAGATTTTAACAGCTTGGAAGAAAATCCCATTCAACAGTGTATGTCAAGTTTCCTCACCAGTAATACTGAAGCACCATCAGTTGATTATTTGTAGGATTTTGGCAATGATTTTAGGAATGCTTGGCCAGATTATTATGAAAATATTAATAGTGTTTTTCTGTGGTACTTGGGAGCAATCAGTGAACACAGTAAAATATTTATATAAGGCTAATTTACATCTAACTCAGTCACTAGTAATATTCAAACAGTCTAGTAACTTGTAGCCCCTCAGATAATAGAATTTACAGTTTAATCCAATAACTTGAACCTACCAGAGAAATTGCAAAAGGTTTGAGGTATCAAGGAATTCAGTTATTCAGGGTAAAATTAGTATAAAAAATTAATATGGACTAGAGGGATCGGATGGTCTGGATTCGAGCTCTGGCTGGGGCAATGTGTTGTGTTCTTGGGCAAGGCACTTTACTCTCACAGTGCCTCTCTTCACCCAGGTGTATAAATAGGCACCGGCGAAATAATGCTGGGGGTAACTGGCATCCCATCCAGGGGGAGTAGAAATATTCCTAGCAGAATAGGCCATTTCCGAGTTCCCTTGAGCCTCTACTTCAAAGCGAGTCTAAGTGCGAAAGTTTTGTGATGGTAATTAGTTTTGCTTTCCATATGAATGAAAACTCATTTTCATTACAAAGACTTCGCACTTAGACTCGCCTTGAAATAGAGGCACAAGCGAACTCGGAAGTGGCCTATTGAAACCGGGATAAGCTCTGGCAGAATGGGCCACTAGGCACAAGGCTTTACTTTTTACCTCTTGAGAAATTGCAAAAGGTTTTTAACGAGTTATCAAGGAATTCAGTTATTTAGGGTAAAATTAGTATAAATGTATGGACTAGAGGGAATTGAAAAGGGTTTGAGTTAGGAGGTCAGTTGAACTCAATTAACTGATTAAGGTAAATTAACTGCTGTTAGAAGTATCAAGTTTGGAAAAGCTGGTGTAAAATCAAACTAGCCTTTTGGAAGTTGAGCATTTTGCTCCAACAAAGCTAAGGGCAGTCGTTCAAATCGTCAGTTTTTCTAAATTCACTGTAAGTACTCCCTCAGAAGTTTACTGAGTATAAAATTTATTACTATTTTCTTGTTGCAAATGTCTTCTCTTTTTTTAAGTTCATAGTTTTAGTACTAACTAACACTCATTAGTTAAAATCTACAAGTTTGCTAATGCAAATGCTGCAATCTGATTGGCTGAACAGCTGCACACTATCAGCCATTAGAGTGCAGTGGTTGAAGGTCGGTCATACAAAATTTCTCTTCGAGTTTTGGAGGATATTTCACGAGTGAGCGCAGCGAACAAATGAAACATGTTTCGATATGATAAGAGAAATTTTGTATCTCCGCGCGGCCATGTAATATCCTCTATTTATTCAATACTTGTCTGTTATTTATTTCCTTAGCTCCCATTTTCAGAGTGTTTGAAAATTACTTCGACCTTCCAGCAGTTGTTATTTGTGCACGTATTGTTGATGTAATAGATAAAAAGGTAATTTAAAATTGGATTTTACCACATTTGCTTGAATCAACATACACACTCTAAAAACTGTCCAGTCCCTCAAATAGGCATCTATCCCCTTCAGCCAAAATAGCAAATATGTCCCCTCACCTCTTTATTTTATGTCCCTGGGCACTTTTGTTTTTGTAATACCGCTCATTAACATTTCAATGGTATCCACTGACCTCATCGTATCAAAATAATGTTTCAAGTAATTATAATGAATTATTACCATCATTGTGAATGATTTTGTTGTATATTTTTTTCCAGAATGGAAAACCAGAGGAATATAATTTTTGGCCTGATGTATTTTCCACAACAAAGAAAGTTTTTAATCCATCTTCCTTTGGAGGTAAGTTATTTGACTTAAGTACTGTTATTGGTAGTGTGTTCAGGGTTGTCAAAATAAGCCGGCACCCGGCGCATTTCACCTGCTATTCCGAATACTGCGCCGGCTACTCCGAATGTAAGTAGTTAAGTTCTAAGCATGATATTGGAGAAATAAAATGAAAATAGCCGCCTACTTTTTGGATGGAACCTGCTACTCAAAAACCTATTGACAACCCTGTGTGTTAAGTGTTTGGTATTCATAATGTCAGCAGTGATAGGGGGCTAGGAAAAGGTGAGCATGGAAATAATAAAACAATGGTCTTGTGCAGGGCTTTTGGAACTTCATTCGAGATAATGTTCAGAATTTACATTTACACCCACATGTACAACAGGTAAATATATTATTTTTGTCAATTAAGAAATGTGATTTATATATATATTAATAAACATAACTGACTTATTAAATAGACCAATTCTGATATATTAATATTCTAACATGTCACCGAGGCTTGGGGGAATAAAACAAAAGATTTTGCATCGAGGCCACAAAAACGACCTAGTTCACAATATTATATATATATGTGTGTACACGTACATGTAAATATAAAACTTTATTTGAAAACGGAGAATCATCAGTTAAGCTAAAAGTGTGGCTTCCTAGCTCAGCTGGTAGACTGACACGCTGTCTGTGCATCAGTGAATTGTGCGCTCAGGAATCCCATTGAAGCCAGAATTTTTTTCACAATACTCCACACATTTCCCAATTGAAAGTAGATAGATCTCTCAAGAGTTCCTGAAAGCACTGCACCAAACTAGACATGTCCTATGTAATTTTTCACTTAGTAACTGTCAACTTCTATTCTTTTCTCCAATTGCTTAAATTAACTAATATTAAATAAATAAATAAACTATAAGAGCTGACACAATTACTGGCCACCCAGAAGTTTACATTGTGGGCTATATATTATAAAAACTAGATGGGTTCACAGAGAATGTACATTGTTATATGGCAAGGAAAATCTGAGTGTTCTAACTGGTTCTTTCTTGGTTAGGATTTTTGCCATATGGACCATTTCCATAGAAACGGTCCTAAGCTGCATATTTTTTCAATTTAAAACTTTGAACTAGAACTGCAGAAAGAAAACTTATAAAAATACTCTAATTTAAAGAAAAAAAAACGTTTTCAAAATCCTCGTAGCTTGTTCTTTCTGAGTTATTCGCGACATCAAAACATGTTATGGTGGAAAACTTTTAAATTCAAGTCACGAAAAGTGCGTTTTTAACAAGCATGCATAACCCGAGTGCCATATAATAAACTACTTACTAAGCTAGCTTGCTCAAGCCATACTGGAGAATATTGGCCCACGGCCCTTGCGCTCGGTTAGTAAGAGGTTATTACGTTTTTAAAATGCATCTTTTCTCTCCTTTCAGTCCAGCAAGGATATTTCTTTGAAAATATGGAAAAATATACATCAAAGTTTGTGAAACCTTGTAGCAAGAAAATCATCGACTGGATCAAATCTTTAAAATGTGGAAAACAACAAGTTTTCCTTCTCACCAATTCATTTATTGACTATACAAATCTACTGATGAATTATGCTGTTGGGTAAGTTTGAATTTTATTATTATTATAGACAAGTTAACATAATGTTTCCAGTTAACAGATTGTAAATGTCACATTAGGGTCCCCTATACCTCATTTGAACGCATCATGAAAAATTCGAGAAGCAGTTCACCGAAAAAGGCAAGCAATCACGTTTCACGTAAAAATGCAAAGGCTAAATCATGTGTCACATCGAAATACAAATTCTTTGTATGATTTGCAAAACACACAAACACAATCATTAGAAAAATGTATTTTAAAACGTTTTACCTCACATTACTGAATGTGCCATCTCTTGGTAATTTGCATACTCTCGTCGTCGTAAAAAAAGCAACAAAAAGACATATTAACACTAGGCCCTCCTGGTTCACTGTCGCTGTGGTCAGTTCTCAGTCCTCCATCCGGAATGGGCAGGCAAATCACGTGAAAGTAAATGCATATTTCACGGATCGTGAAAAAATACAAAACCAGTTTCCTGAGGATGGAAAAATATAGATTCACGGATCAAGGAAAAAAGTAAATCCTCATTCGCACAAAGATAAA
>OX393562.1:14448327-14515827 GCA_947652115.1 Blastomussa wellsi
AGGATGGTCCTAAATCCAAGAAAGCAAGACTTCTAATGCATGTAAGTTCCATTGATTTTCATGTACCACTAAAGTGCATCTAACTGCAAAATACATTTTTGGCTGAAATAAACCTTTGCACAAAAATGCATTGCACATTTTGCATGTTTACAAAAACTTGATGTGATGCAAATCAGTTTGTGATATCTATCCAGGAATAGACCCACATTCCTTACTCATGATTAGTTGTGTAACAAATGCTCAGTTTTTACTAACTTTTGAATGCTATGTAAAAAGTCAGCATTTGGTAAAAAGGAGAAATAGAAGGTGTAATGCATTTCAAACTGGTGCAAAGGGTTATTTTAGCAAAAAATGTATTTTGGGGTTAGGTGCACTTTAAATACTGTGCAGAAAATTTGTTTGGCTTATCCAAAAATCTCAACAAATTTTGTCTCTACAAAATTTTCAGTTTGGTAATCATTTACGCCCTTGAAAACACCAAATTATTCCATAACCACAGAGTGCCAGTCACCTTGAAATTGTGGGATAGAACACAATTACAGTGAGATTAAATTTACTTGATTGATGTTTCCCTTCAGTTAAAGGCAGGTAAATTAAAAAATGTGTCAGTTTTGATGCTTCACAAAATTTGTCCTGCTCCAAGCCTGGACAATGGTGCCTTTGAAGTTTGGTATGGCTTGACAAAGTTGGCTTCAAAAAATTTGTAGGGAAAATAATTATCATGCATACTTGTAAACCGGAGATGAATTTGAAAAACAATTAAAAATTTGCATAGTGCAGATGTTACCTAAGCCCTGAGGGCTTATTTTCAGATTCCTAAATTCACTGTTGGCAGCTAGTTTACAGACTGAAATGTTGACACAGTTTTGATCGTTTCCTCTTCAAGGACATAGAGACTGAAAAGAGCAAGGAAGAAGTTCTGTTGTCAAAGCAGTGGGGTTCATTCTTTGTTCATCACAATGCCACTCAAGATGAATTCATAATTAATAATATGCTGGCAGAAAATTATGACAGTGAGAAGAAAACTGGACGGAGAGAAATGAACACGTTTTGGGGAGATTTGATACAGAAATATAGCACTATTGCTATTCCACGGATAGATTTCATAACAGGTTTGTGTGTATAACAATACAAAATAATTGAATAATCAATAAGTATCTATAATCTCAGTGAAATTAACCAGGAGTCCTTTTGGCACAAATTTGGGCAATCAATCCAATATAAGCTCGAAAATGTCAAGAAAGTTTTTATGGTAATATATATAAAGTTTACAATACAAATAAGTTAAAAAAACGTTTTAGAGCAAACTTTCTCAAAATTAACCTAGTTCTGAAGTGTCAATTTTCAGTTTTTTATAATTTTTCATGGTCATGGCAGCATGTGTTGAGGGTGTGTTGGAGGGAGGCTCTGTTCAACCTAAAAACATCAAACTTGGTCAAATGACTAATCACACCATGATCTTTCATGTGGTGGTGTCAGCTTATCGATTTGTTAAAAGCTCATCCCAGTTCTCTGCTCAACTCTATAATGGCCAGTGGGTTGCGGCTTATACATTTACTTTTGCTGTATGCATATCTTATCCCCAGAGCTGCCATTGGATTATAGATTTGAACCCTTCAGTTCTTCAAAAGGTGGATTTTTCCCAGGAAGTCCTAAATCTCTTCATTGGTGATGTAACTGAAGAAATCAAGTAGTTTTAATTCCTAGCTCTGTTTATTTCGAACTAAACTTTGATATAACCCTATGGATTTGAACATATAGGCAAGATAGTATGATAGGAAGCACTGTTGTATCAAATACATGCAATTGTCAATTTCTATTCTATTACTTTTTTAATTATATATAATTGTAATTAGGTCTTCCCAATTGGTGTGCATTGTATGCCAGTGAGTTTGACACATAAATAAAGTTCTTATCTTATCTTTTTTATCTATCAGACTTCTAATTAACAATTAGACTACGAGCCCGAGTTTTCTATGAGCGAATAGTCAACAAGGCGCAGCCGAGTTGACTATCGATCATAGAAAACAAGGGTGAGTAGTCTAATTGTTTTAGTAGAAACTCTAAAGGATTGCATTTCCAAAAGCTACCATTTTATGCATTTTTAAGCAAAATATCAAGAAAAATCTTGGCTTCAAAGAGCAACGCACGCGCGATTTTGGCGAATAGAAAACAGTCGGAGAACCAATCAGATTCAAGGATTTCCAATAGAACACAGCTGAGTTTCTACTAATTAAAAGTAGTTGTTTCAATTTTAATTGTATAAGTAAAAGGCAATTTTAGCACTTAACAACTAGTCATTGAGAAGATTAAATGAATTGTGTTTTGACCGACTTTTTTCAAAATTTCAATATTGTTTGTAAGGTAACCGTACAGTATTCGTCTTTTGTTCTAAAAGAGTAAAAGCAAAGAAAGCCGTCAGAGCTTTTTGATTGAGAAGTATAAAAAGTGAAAACCTCTGGAGCCAAGGTACTGTGGTAGTGATTTTGTTAGTCATTGCAAGACTGTTTCTCGTTCTCTAAAATCCACAGGATTATCTAATGCACCTATCAATGTTAAACCACAGTGAGAGGAGGCCAGGCATAGGTGGGCGATTTGGCAGTAATTATCGTCCCACAATGGGGACTTTTGACCATTTTGGTGGACTTTCTATCAACATTTTATTGAAGTTCAGTGACTCTTTTGACCATCCACAAATGCCCCGCCTATACCTGGCCTTCCCCTCCTGCGGCTTAACATTGATGCGCAAAACGCTGTGACGTAGCCCCCTTTAAACTGTTAATATGTGTATTAGTCAGCTTGTATACAGTTAGTTATCTGTAGACTGTTCACAGTCTCCTATTTTTCAGTGTAATAGCTGCGGTAGGCCAGTTCCCCTACCCACGGGAGTTTTGTTCTCTCTCCAGGTTTCACTCATCTCGCAAAACAAACATGGCGGACCGTTGAACATGCATGCATGGGACCTCAGCTATTACTTGGGAAAATAGGAGACTGATCAGTCTAGTTGTCTGAGGAATTTTTCTCTTGTATAAATACCATCAAGATTTGATGGCAACTTGCAAATCTTGGAAGGTTTTGGTTGGGGGAGGGGGATATTTTTGAGGATTTTGTGTCTGAGGCGAGGAGGAACTTATTCTTGCGATTTTATGGTATTTGAATGCAGATCAAAGAAATGTCTTTGTGACAGGGTTACAGTTTTTATCTTTAACTTAAAATATTTTAATTCAACACATGTATCACAGTAAGTAAGAAGTTCAAAGTGTTTTTAAAAAAGCAAAAGAACTTTTATGAAAAAAGAATAATGCTTTAATGGCAAGAGACTTGTGGGCAGTAAATTAAACTTACAGTAAACGAATATGTAAGCTGTGATCTAGAAGCTCTGTTGACTCTGATTCAAATTAATTGCTACACCAACTATACAGTGTATTAATGTATTTTACAGTGCAACGCACCTAACTGTGGCCACCCAACAAACTTTTTTGACAAGTTATAATTAGCCAATCAGAGAGCACGAATTTGTTTGAGCTGTCCCACCTCCTAGGAATTTTCAAAGCTGTTCTCACGAAACCTGTCACGCTTTTAACAAGGAGGCGGGACAACTTAAACAAATTCGCGCTCTCTGATTGGCTAACTTGTCAAAAAAGTTTGTTGGGTGGCCACAGTTAAGCGCGTCGCGCTGTAACAGTTATTTAATAAAATTAAACAAATGTAAAAAACACCATTTATTGAACAGAGCATAGCATAACGCTATACTGGTTTTATCTTATGATCAACTTACAAACTTATTCAGTTGCTATTTCTATTTGAAGCTATGTTCTGTGAGGATGTTTGTTAACAATTGGTTCATACTTTAGCATACACTAAAAGTCATGAAAATTAAAAAGCTCAAAAGAGTACGAACCCTGTTGGTGGGGCTGGGAAAATTCTCGAAAGCTATTCAAGTACCTTGACTGTGTCTCGGGTTTGCAAAACTGTCTTGAATTCTCCCATACCCTCTCATTTTAGATGAAGCTATATAAATCCTGATTCCATATGCTGGCTGTTATATATAATAGGTAATGAGAAACATTTAAGGGCTGCTTGGCTTAAAACAAAAATTTATTCTGTTTTGTGTTACAACCCAGATTTTTCAGTATCTTGCTCTTCATTCATCCTCTAAATAAATTTTAGTAAAGTACCACATGCGCCAGAATAACCCTACAAACAAACAAATCATGTATGTATTTAAAAGGCAACAATGTTTTCACTCATACTTGATCTAAAAAAATTAACATGTTACATGAAGCGAAATCCTGGCATTGCAGTTTACCCTCCCTGAGGGTCAGCTGATCCTTAAGAAGGCAGAATTTTTTGCCAAAACAACTGTAAACCCCTACTGGACATTATAGCATCTACAATAAAAATATCCATCAATAATAATAATAATAATGACTAAAAATTTGTATAGTACCAATTTCATATGCGCTTTACACTACATATTTAGCATGTATTACACATAGTAAACGTTACAATAAATAGATGCAATATAGCTCAAAATTCCTTGAAAATATGTAACAACAATAGTAAACAACACCATGTTATGTTTCATCAACTTTAAGCCACCATTTTTGATGATATGCAAATATTATGCTTGGACCACCTGTGCAAGTTTTTTTACAAACCTCATGTTTTAGAAACAGTTGCATGATGGTTCCTCTTGACATGTTGCTTGAGGAGGCCAGCAGCTTCGAAGCTACGCTATTCCCACGAAGGAAGCCACCCACAAATAGCACACGGTCTATTTCCTGTAATAGAAATGATTGTTAGTAACTAGTTATGATAATAAGAGCCACTTTAAACAGACATTTTTAGAGAGAGAGCTGTGCTGTTGGGAACTTTAGCTTCTGGTTATTGGTAAGGGTTACCCAAGCTCAGCTTTGGGGGTTTGGCCACAGGAAGCCCAAGTACGATTTGCATATAAATTTAGGTGTTTTTTTTTCAACTTTATTTAGTAGTTTTGCTTGTATTTATTGCTCGAAAAACCCAAACAGCGTTATATTGCTTAAAGCTCCATTTTCTGCAAATGTTATCTTTGAGCTACTTGTGGTTTGTTATTGGGTTAATCACCCAGCCCTGAAAACTGAAATTAACTGATTGTAAAAACCAGAAGTCAGGTCAATAGGGCACACGGTACCTCCACGCTTCAAATGGCTAGAATTGTTTTTAAAAGCACATATAATTCGAGCAGGGGGCTAATAGCTATAGACCATTAATTCTGCACATATTGCGTACCTTTAACGCTATTTTATTCCATAGGCCCGCAATCCGTACAAAGCGCTTAGCATGTTAAAGCGAATAGCACATGCATGTACCTTTGAAATAGCACGAGCACATAACTGCTAATGCTTATTTCCAAGTAGAAGCACTTAAGTGACTGACAGCACAAGTTCTTGTAATTATAGCAATGTTGTTAGTTACGGTGACCAACAGGGCTTTCGCTAAATCCTTGTCACTGATGACAGATCGACTCTGCTTACAACACATCTTGCCGAAACTATTGTGGACAGATAAAATCCAGTATTAGGACACTAAGGAAAGCATCCCAAAAAATCATGGAAGTCGTCATAATCCAGTCTATAAATTGTTCATAGCCAGTCACTTAGTGACTGAGTTGAGTAAAAGGGCAATTCAGAAAAGCATGTGATCTTCGGTCATTAAATGCACAATGATCAAGAACAAAGCAGTTTTCCATTGGGGCAACGTAACGCAGTCTCGTAATTCGTCATTTTTCAACTGAGTATCGAACGTGATCCCGGTTGAACTGCATCGGTTTTGCTTTACCGCGCTTTGTGATTGGTCTAAAAACACGCGCTTCTTTTATAAACAGTCAGGAATGAAACCAAACCCAATCGTTACTTGCTTCCACCCCCGTTTCCCTGCACTTTGCGTCGCCTACATTGCCTACATGTATTTGCTTCGAGATTTCATCGGTTGACTGGGTTGTTCGTGCTGTAATTAGCCATCGTGATTAATATAGCTTTGGTTTTACGACACTCGAATGAAAACCACGCTACAGTGCTGAAGTTAATAATTTATGATAATTATGAATTTATTTACTTACTATTCATCAATTATGATGTCAAATTATCTACCTGCTTGCAACTGTATCTCCCGGTATACCAATCGTGGCATAATCCCCTCCATAAATATCTCGAATCGATTTATCAACCTTTGAGCTGTCACCTTGCTCGGCCATGGAAATGGCTTCTTCAAATGATGCACAGCCAGTCAACAGACAACAAATGCCAAGAAATTGACACTGCCAGAAAATACGAAAGAAATCATCACAACTTTGGTAAACAGTAAGTACCAATATAAGAAGCTAGACTTTTTTCACTGAGTTAGTCTTTTATGCGTGGTTCAATTCCACCTGTTACCATCCCTCCCGGGCATTTGCCATTTCTGCCCATGGATGATGATATGATGACATTTTTATCCAATAACACGTTACATTTCCATAACGCCATGAGTCACATGGCGGTCAACGCGGTACGAAAATGGTTTTTGGTTCAATCCGTGGAGTTGTATAATGAAAAGTTATGATCTGAGCAGCAACGGCAGCTGGACATGGAAAGACAAGAAGAGGACGTACCATTTTTGTGCGATAACGTGGCGTAATTATAACGCGGCACGAGAATGGTTTTTCGTTCAATCTTCAAAGGATGATATAAGGAACACTACCTTGGACAATTGACATTGAAATCCTGGAAGCTACGATGTTCGCTTCGAAATCTTTAAAGCTTCAATGCTTAAAAGCCTCCTTGTTCTGTCGTATTTTTCATTTTCTTTCATAATAATTATCCCTTTAGAGGGGGATTATTTTGTTCATGTGACAAAGCACCGTTTTGTCATATAAAGCTGTAGGTGCGTGAACAATCGATCGATCTTGTTGTAGTAAAACCAAAGTATTGCTTGTATTAATGTTTCCGCGCCGTGGTTCCATGCTGACAAGAAATTAAAAGCTTTTTCCATACACAAATTCTTGTATTATTTTACGTTATAATAGAATAATTGTGATCCTTCACGCGTAAAGGGGGTTTATTAAAGAACCCTTTCGACTACGTTTACACTAGAAGGAATTTTCCCGGATTCGTGACGAATCCGAGATGTTTTTGTACCGGATTCGTTTTGCCGTTTACACACAGGCGGGTGAATCCGAAACAAAAACGTCCCGCGATTCTATTAAAAACAAAAACCTGGTCAGTGGTCAACTTAAAAAACACGTGACCTCAATGAGCTCTAGCCTCAGCCCGCGATACAGTCATGTGATACTGGTCAACGGATACCTTGTTTTGACAGCTGCCATAACACGGACGTCCAATATTGAAGATGTAAGCTTACGTTAACCTTAACGTTAACCAGGTTGAAGGTCGTTGGACTATTTCTGGAGTATGGCCCGTTGGCCACCATATTGAGGTACTTCGTACGTACGTACCTATGTACGCCCCCGCAAACGATGGCGTTATCCTTTTGTAATTTCTATGGTTATGGGGCTCCGCTATTATGTTTGCCACAATCAATAGATATTTACCTTATCCCACTTATTGCTTTAAACTTCTCTGCAGACTCCACCAACAAAACGGCAGTTCCTGATCCAATACTCACCACAAGGTAGGGATAAGAATCAACGTCAAAATCACAAGGCACTGTTTCGTCCTTCTCAGGACTGTCAAGGTTGTTCCAGTAGTAACACTCATCACCACAACAGGAGTTCAAGAAGTGTACGCCGTTGATAAGACACTCAAATTCATCGTACTTTTCAAGTTGTATACCTAGGATCTGTTGTGGGAAAAGTGAAGGAAATGGGTAATAGGTCCATGATAACCGTCACGAATATAGCTAATATATGTACGTTTCGCCACTAAAATATGTTAAAAGTTAAGGTTAAAAGATGTTAAAAAAATATGACTAAACTAAACGTTTTCGAGATCGAAAACGTTAAGTCATGTTTTTTAACATCTTTTAACCTTAATTTTTATTATAGATAATATAGCTACTATAATTAAAAATTGGCGTGCGAATCTGCGTAGTGGAATAGTTTACAAAACTGAAAATATGAACTTGATTCGCGTGAAACCCCTCGATTGCGTAATAAAATTTTTGTTCAAGCGTTTTATGTAACATTCAAGTTTGATTTCCTAAGTGAGGGGCTTTCGAGTGGAATAAAAAGGTTTTCTTCAAAGCAAAAAGCGAGTTAGGTGAATATTTGAAGTCGGTCCATACTGTATGTGCATGTCATGACCTCGGCAACCTTGTTCCCAGGGCTTTTTCCTTCTTCGTTTTCCCGCGTCGCGAAGAAGGAAAAAGCCCTGGGAACGAGGTTGATGACCTCGGGTCGATAATTGGTTGATTTAGTAAGAGGACAGGAACGTCAGTTGAGGACGAGAAGGTGCATAAAGTAGTCTGGACACGACTCTGTTTCGACTTGTGATTGGCTATTTGATACGCGGCCCTGGGCTTGGTTAATAAGATGTAAAATTGCATATCTCTTGGAACTTTTCTTCAAATTTGTATGCCCCTCCGCCAGTTGATCCCATTTTCATGTTAACGCCGCCAGAGGCTTCACACTCTTTTGCAAGTGAAAGAATTTTGCCTATGGCATCTGTTGGAAAGTGAATAAAACGAAGGCGGCCTTCTCTTTCACACACTACCGCTTTATCCATGCCCAGGCTGTCATCTCTGGTCCCTATTTCACAAAACGTCATGTCACGCTCAATAAAAACCTGCATGGCCTCCAAGCCAACTTTGCTTTGTCTTTCCGATGAGCTGATTTGAGACTGGTATGGCGCAAAATAAACCATTTTGGTCAGGCTTCCTCTAATGTCAAGGCCAAAGCAGGTACGTTTTGCTAAAAAAAATGGTAACTTGTTCGGTCTCCTCGTTTATTGCTTAAGTGCTATTTGTAACTGATACTACATATAGTTCTTGTTTATTTATTTATTTTATTCATTTATTTTCTTCTGGATTTCATCTACACTCCTCTACAATCCTCCTCCGTTAAGGCGGGGACATTACGTTTTCAGTCGATGTGGGTAAAATTTGTTTCTTCTCAAAGGCGATTTTTAACGCGCGCCGAATAACCTATTCACAGTTAAGCCGTCTGTTCTCGCAAAATGCGATACAGATTAAACTTTTTTTGGACATAAGTAAAGCTTAATTGATTAGGTTTGTCAGCATATAAAAAGTTTCCGTTTTCAGTTAAAGCCTACAGTTAATTCTGGATTTTGCCTTCCCTACACAACCGAACACACTCAAAAGATGAGGCATGGGCGTGTAATTGCAACGATAATCTTACAACAAAGTGAATAAAAGATACATTAACTAACGTCCTACACGCGCCAAAGCCGGACACGTAAATCCCAAAAACCTCTTATTAGGACAAATAGGGACCGTGTACCCCCGACCAAATGCAGTGGTGCTACCTTTGGGGTTTTAAGGTTGAACTATAAACAACAGAATGGAAAACAAATCATATAACGATAATTACACATAACAAATAAAGCTAATTGGAAAATGTCAGTGGCAAGGTTGGCCGTAGAATGTCACAAGTTTCTCAACCGTCGCTATTTACAAACGTACTACCCATGAGCCCTCGCGTACTACGCTCGCACCCAGTTCTCTGTTCCGTGTCGGCGATATATTAATTTATGTCAATACCGATTATCACAAATTACATGAAACAGCGCAACCTACAGATTATTCACTAAACTGTGTTCGGTGCGATAATGCCTTTATCGTTATTTTCTTTAAAACAGTGTATAATAAAACAATTATTAGCTTCGTTTTTTGTGATATCCGGAATAATCAAGGCCTTCGGCTTCGGCTGATAACACTTACATCGACCTTGATTATTCCGTATATCACAGAAACCTCATCCAATAATTGTAGGGGAATGTTGTTGTAACTTTTACCACGTCAGCAGTCTGTGGTCTTCCGGCGTAATCGCGCGATTTCTTCACCAGCGTCTCATGAACAGCCTCAGGAGTTGACGCCATCACTACCTTGTAACTACCAAGTTTCACAGAGAAAATACGACCGTAGTTATCTCTAAAGCTGCAAAGTAAAAAGAACAGGTAAGGTTTTATTTCAGAGGTTGTTGGGAAGGTGATACTAAAATAACTCAGTTCAGCCAAAGGAAAGAGTATAAAAAAACGTCGACCTTCTCTCGGGTTCCAAACTTCACTGAAACTTTGCAGGTTTTCTGTAAACTCAAATAATATTCTAAAATAATTTATGAGTAATTCAAGCATCAAACCTAACGATTACGAGAATTTGTTTTTGCTTTATTGCACGCTAAGCTAACTTTAACTAAGTCACCACACAAAGATAGCTTTAGTCAACGGTGTGAATAATTTTACTGACCTTTGAAAAGCGTCGGCAAGATTTCTCGCCTTTGCTTGGAGGGAAAGTAGGTTTCCTAAGACAGGGAGAGCCGTTAATCGTTCCAGAAGTCGTAAAAAACCATCAAGTAATGCAACAGTAACATCCCAAGAAACAGCGCAAGAACACTTTCAATAATGGTGATAAACATCGGCCATGCCATTTTGTGAAATAAATATCCACAATGGTTGAGTTCTTGAGCCTTTATCCAGTCCCTCACACGCTACGGGTCAGAGCTTACTGGCCTTGATTTGGTATCTGTTGCACAACGCAGTCAGTCGATGACTAATTAATCAGATTGATAGAAGTTCCTATGTGTACAACTTATATGCCTTTGTATGTATCTGCTGAGACATGACTAAACTGCAAGGCGACACGCGTCAAATTGGTTAATCTTACCTGCAGGTATTATTTTTCTAACTGAAGCAGAACAAAATGCAGGTTTTCAGACTACTCAAATGCTGGTTCATGCGGAGACTCATCAAATTAAAACATCCGAGCATTTACGTTTTAAGTGTCCGAACATGCCGCTAAATTATAGTGCCAGGTTAAAACGGTAAATTTGATCGAGGCGCCCCTGTTGTTCTCTCAAAAAACTGACCTTACTGTTAACCATTTTTTGGTTGATCGATAATGGCCATTTTCACACTGGAGACGCATTATCCGTGTGGTTGAACTTAGACAAACATTTTCCAGATCGTCTGGTTATCCATTCCCATGTTGTTCAGTATTTATGTAAACGACTTACCACTCGCCCCCCTTTCCTGTTTTACTGAAAGTTACGTTGACGACACAAAACTTTACATTTCTTTCCCAGTTCAAGACTGGGCTAAATCTGTCACCGATTTAAACGCCGATCTTTTACATATTCGAAACTGGTGCTTCAATAATCGTCTTCTTTTGAATCCTGATAAAACCAAACTCATTGTTTACGGAAGTCGACAAAGGCTACTAAACCTCCCCGATATCCGTCTCTCCCTCTTAGGAAAAGAGCTGTCACCGGAGCACGTCGTTAAAGACCTAGGTGTGATCTTTGATTCGAACCTAACTTTCCACGAGCACATTGTTAAAACTGTTTCCACCTGTTTCTCAAGTTTGGCCCAGATTAATCGTGTTAAGCACGTATTTGACAGATCGTCTTTAATTACTATAATTAACACTTTAGTATTTAGTAAGTTGTTTTATTGTTCCTCCGTCTGGTCCAATGCTGCTGACACTAGCCTCCTCAAGCTCCAAGCGATCCAGAACTTTGCAGCCCGGATTATTTGTGGATCCAGAAAATTTGACCACGTTACTTCGCTTCTGAAAGAACTGCATTGGCTACCTATTAAATCTCAGCTTTACTTCCGTGACGCCGTGCTTGCTTTTAAATGTATGACTGGATCCGCTCCTACTTACCTCTCTTCGAAGTTTCTAACGCGCGGTAATGTTAGTGGTCGCACGACCAGAAGCTCCCAACTGTTGCACATACCATTATACAAAACTAAATCTGGACAAAGAACTTTTTATTATCGTACTGTCAGCCTGTGGAACAGTTTAGACAATGATCTTAAACTTTGTAATTCTTCTTCTAATTTTAAGCGTAAACTTAGGGCCAAATTATTTTCTGCTTTTCTTCTTCCTCGGTCCTAGTTTTTAATCTTTTTTATCTTACCCATTTTATCGTACTTTCTTAAAGTTTCTTAGTTGTAACTTTCGTAATTATTTTTAGCTTTATATATTAAATATTTTTATTATTGTAATTATTAATTGTCACTGAAAAGCCCTCTCAGGGAGTGTCAATAAAGTTTGTATTGTATTGTATTGTATAAAGACGGACAGAACACGCTTTATCCGGCTAGTTCACCTAGCTTTCCTAGTGCTTCTTCCAAATATACTTCATGCAGACGGATAATTCGTCTTGTGCCAGTCTTCATACTAAAGGAGGCATCATTCGTTCCGGTTGGATAATGCGTCCTCTAGAATAAAAATAATAATGATAATGATAATCCATAACATTTATATAGCGCCAAATCCGACCAATATCTATGATTTTACCGTCGATAACGCTGTGTTTTCAGTAATCAACAGATGCCATGTTACAGACTTAACAACACTTAACAATTGATAACTTTTTACAAAGGAGAACGTGCTGCTTTGATTTTGACTGCCTCAATGGAACTGCATGTTTCCCATTTAAAGATTACTTCCAATGGTCACACTATAACGCCTTAACAACAATTTTTTAGGTGCCTCGATTTTTAATTCACTGCCTTTAACATAAGAAACATTAATTCAAGAGTTTTATTCAAGAAAGCTTTAGGCGATTTTTATTTGAAATTTTTTTAGTCATTTTTAATCGTTTGTATTAGTTTTAATAGTTTTTAATATTTTTAATTTAACAGGACCCCGTTGATAACAGTATATTCTACTGATGGGTTATCCTGTATAAATATCCGTTGTTATTATTATTATTATTATTATTATTATTATTATTATTATTATTATTATTATTATTATTATTATTATTATTATTATTATTATAGAATCATGTTTCCAGGATGACAAGATTCGTGCGATCCTGAGATTCGCAGGTTCTTATTTTCGGTCAGTTATTAAACGATCTGTCATGATGGTGCAATTTGCGGTTATTTCATTTGTCGGGAAGGTGTCGTCGGGTCAGTGTCGGGTCGGTGCCGGGTATGCCACAGCGTGAGTAAAAGAAGACCAGATAACTTTGGCATTTGTAGAAGATGCGTAATCATGCGGTGCCAAAAAAAGAGGGTTATAGCGCCGTTAGAAATGGTGGCATGTGAAATTGTCCCCAACCTCTGCTTTCTAAGATGGTGTTTCGGATAACTAGCCCTGCAGCTCTGTAGTCAGTAGACTGTTCACATCCGCTCTATTTTTTCAACGCAAAAGAATGCGCGCGAGCAAAAAACACAGCGAACGAAGCACTATACTAGGGGGTGGGGGCGGGGAGAATCGCCACAACGTCTTTCGACTGAAGGAGATGTTCCACGGCGTCTTTCTGTTTATCTTTGAGCGACGAGACGTGAGGGAATCTTTCTAGACAGGAATCTATTAGCCGGTCCATTACGATATCACAACAACTTTCGAGTGATGACAACTGCTACAAACCACAAGACGCGCTTGGAATCAATCATGATCGGCCGTTGTCTAGGAGATGACACTTTTATCGCCTTTCAACCAATGGGAATTTTCCGTTTCTGGAGAAACGGGGAATTCACTTTTTCTCAAAGATGTCCACAGTTCGTCTATTTTTTAGCTTCCCGCCCCCTGCCCCTTCCTTCCCCACGTTTTGCGCTCGAGTCCAGTTCTCTCGCGATTCATTCATTGCGTTCGCCGATCGAGGAAAAATACGAAAAAATAGCGGACTGTAGACAGTCTATGTAATCAGCCCCATAGCTGCGCGGGCAACCACCACCAAGTCGATCGTAAACCACATAAATATACCACGACGGTTGATTTACTGTAGTTTATAACGTTTCAGCGAGGGCGTCGTTTCCACTCTTTTTGTTAGGTAGGTAAATCAGTCCGATGGAAATCCGAAATGCGATAACGTAAGTACTAACTTAGGTGACTCGATCGGATTTTTGAGTGACGATACCTTTCAAATTTGACCAGCTAGTGTACCGCCGTAGAGTATCCGACGGAAATACTACCTATTAAAGCAGCGATTTGCCCCAACTAGAATTTTAGTTGTTTCAGCTTCTTCATGCTTTTGAGACCGGGTATTTTACGAGTTGTGAAGTTGCAAGTTGAAACTAACAGGCGGAAGATAGCGCTACAGTGGGAGGGCACCAATACTGGACTAACGGCAAGTGCCGATAAGTTTAGCTCTAACAGACTAACTGGGAACAATATACACTATTAAAAATTTTCGTTAAATAGAGGATGCAAATACTTGTTAAAATGCTGTAGGTACTGTAAGATATTCTAAGAGGGAAGTCAGATTAAACGTGTGATAAGTGATATGTACAATAGAAATACTTACAGTAAACGAATGCGAAATCGTATATTGCCAGATAAACGTTTGCATACAGTATCTTAAGTGCGAAATCTTGTATTGTCAGATAACAATTCAAAGGCGACAGACCACAATCTCAATGTTGGCTCCTGTAATAAATATCTAATTGCCATAATGTATCTATTGGCTTCCACTGGTTACAGAGATTGCAGCAATTGCTGTTGTTATTCATTGTCTGATCAGATTCAGCTTTCTGATTTTCTTGATAAAGATGGATAAGCCAGGCGAATCTCTCAGGTTTTTACTTAATTTTGACCATAATAGTGGTGTAAGAGAACTGATAGACAGTTTACCATACCGTGGCGTAGAGTCTTTTCGGGTAAATAGGTTATAGAGATGAACGGCTTCAGGTAAGAGATTATCCTTATATAAAGAGAGGAGGTCAGCTCGCCTTAAAAGTTCTTCATAAGTTTCACTGTGAGTATTAGGGGAGTGAAGTTTGGCGTTTGCATGAAATAAAGCGATGCCTTCAACTATTCTCTAGACTATGATTAACGCAATATATACCATTGGAGACGCACCTTGTCAAAAGCATAGCCTCTCGCTAGAGGAAAACTAAAAGCAGTTTTTCTTCATGTGTTTTTTTTACGGACTAGAGGAAAATAGTATACCTATATATGGACAAAACGTGGTCCTATACTATACCATGTGGGATATCAACAACGCAAAACTCAATAAGTGATTGAAAAAGAGGTTAGCCACTATAACTCTTCTTTCCCTTCAATTCTCTTCTCTCTTCAAACGCGCTTCAGTTGGCGACAAATGTATGGAGTTATTTCTTTGTTAGGGTTATCAAACAGGCGCACAGCAATTACATTTGCTTGTGGACTGTTTACAGCCCCTTCATCAGTATTATTCCTTATAGCCCTCAGTGCGGCATGGGACCTTATAGCTCCTTTCTTTCTCGAAATTCAGAGATCCAGTAGCTTTTATTTATGCGGGCGACATTCGCAAAATTATTAATTGTTTCTAGTATTTTTCCAAAAGCGTGCACTCGAACGTTGTGCTTTCTGTTAAAACCATCTAGTAATTATATGACAAGTTTGGAAAGAATTTAATGGTTCAAAAACTAAAACAATCGGGGCTGCTGATATCTTACCTTCCTTGAATATTGCTTCAGTGTTTACCACAGCACCAATTGCAAAGGCGTCCTATTTCCACGAAAACCTGCAGAACATGAATCAATGCTTGGCTCTTAATTTCAGTTTCAGTTTTGAAACAAACCGAATTTGAGCAACTGGGCTAATTTCCAAAGTTTATCCTTCCTTAGTTACCCTGGAAAACTGATTCAGCTAGATCCAGCTAAAATAAAAACTTGGAACGTTTATATGTCCAACTGAGTAGGTCAGCGGGACTTTTCAGGATACTTACAAGTGGCACCGTTTAAAGGAGGTTTGCAAGTGGCACCGTCTTGCAGCTGGCATTTTTAAGGGATTTTAAGGGGTTGGTCGAACTACTTTAAATGAGTCTCACAATTGACGCTTAAGGCAGACTTACAAGAAGCCCTTTTTTTCTGTGACTTTAACCACTGTAAGATAATGAGTAAGATAATTAATACTACTGTCAGAAATGTAAAAAAATATTGTGGTTCACCGATTTCGTTTTGGAGATAATTTGCCCTGAAGAACACCCTAAATCTGAAAAATTGCGCTTTGTTAGCGAATACGGTGTCTGTATATAAGCCCAAAAATATTGGAAATAAATCTCTGAAGTGAACGTGTCTCTGTCGAATGTTGTTTAAGTGCCAGGGACCCATTAAGTGAATTTTTTCTATTGGTGTGGTTCCTCAAAGAAAAAAATTCGCGTTTAGCGACCACATTTTCACTCGCCTAACAGCCGCATAATGGTAGGATTCGACTATGTTGCGTGGGAAAAAAACTTGAAAATTTTCAAACTTCCCACCTCGAATTTTTGTTCATTTTTGACAATAGGTCGAGAATTATAAATAAAATCATCTCATGGAAAAAAGTAGGGGTCACCGACCATTTAAAGTAAAATACAAGCAAACTATCGCAACGGCTTCTGGCCCTTTGTTTTTCCTTAACGTGCGCGCTCGATGGATGAGGTGGCGTGACATTGCAACACGAATTGCGTGCGTAGTAAAGATGCACATAAGCAATTACCATGAACGCCCCCGAAAGGAGACTTACAAGTGGCACTTTTACGGAATCTTACAAGTGGCATTTTCAAGGAGTCTTGCAGGTGATGTACTTTCAAAGGGCCTGGTTAAACATGAAGTCATCTTTAATAATATGTGAAATTGTTTTCAAATGAAAGGAATGGGCTTGAATTATATTTAACCAGGGTAGAAAAGAGGCAGCAATAAACTGAAGGTTTCGAATGAGGAAAATTGAGAACAATTGTTACATGTATTTCAACATCTTTTTCTCTTGCCTTTTTGTTTCACGGTATATTATTTAGCATATACTTGCTTGGGGCCGATACAGCCACATCTATCTGAGAATTAAATTTAGGTTAAAAGGAGGGCGTGACAGTGAAAACCAGCTATTCGTGTCGTTTTCGATGTGGATTTGAAGCATGAACCGTGTCGATTGGAAACTGTGGCCCCATGTGGACGAATTGCGGACCACTATTTTTTTCTTACTTTATCCTTCCATGTAGCAGGTCACGAAAAATATCTCTTATTCAACGAAAATTCCCCCATAATTCTTTTCGCAACGCGAGTCACATGCGAAACAAAATGTCGTCGTACTCGCTTTACAACGAAAGAGGAAGCATACGAGATATCCAGTCGCTTGCCGAGATCATTCTCCTCGATCACTCGTATGCCAAACCATGGTCTGCACATCCTGATGCATCTAAAGTACGTCCGGTTAAAACATTGTTTCTACCCAGAGAAGACGTGGAAAACTTGCCTTTGACGGATGATGAGGAAATCGATGTTTGCGAGCCGCCTGTCCCTTCGTGGTCTGCCAATATCATGTATGATACTGCCAAGGCGAAAGCATCGATGGCTGAATGCGAGAAGTACGTAAGTTCTGTGTCTAGTAAAAAGACGCCAGATACGTGGGAAGAACAAATTTCGAGGTAGGTTGTCTGCAACTCAGCGAGCACGTGTTGAATTATTGTTGACAGCTTTATGACATGCCTAATTAATTCGATTTACAACTTACTTTTTCATCAAACGCCGTGCTACTGTCGGGGCGAACTATGTTCAAGGCACGGCACAGGCACGGCTTGTCCTCAGACGGATTTGATTCAGAGAAACGTTATGAAATGTTTAAAACAGACAATTTGACCAGTGGTGCTACACGTATGAAGAAGATGAACATGGCGAACACAAATGGAAAGCTCGGTGACACACACTTTTCCAGGCAGTATTTCGTACAAGTTACCAGGACCCTACTATACCAGGGCCTGAACAATCTATGAAATCAATGATCAATAAAAATTGATGACAGTCGATAACGATTAATCGATTTATAATAATCGATTAATAATAATAATCGAAGATTGATTTCAATCAATCAGGAAACACTTATAAGTGCTTAAACACAGAGCTAGCCTATAAAAAGGCCCTGTCTAGCATTTTGTTGGCTTTAATTTTAAACAGCCATGTCAGAGTAACGGTCTTCAAACAAAAAAGCTCCGCAAATTTTTCTTTTTAATTGCAAGCCCTGTTTTTTTATGTGGAATTAACGACCTCAAATTCAATATATACCACTAATAATCTTTTTCCATGCAAGTTAAACAATTTTAAACAGAAATTTATACACAAATCTTGAAAATTCAAACTTCGTGTTGACCACGCACAAGCACTGTTGCGACGTGAAAGCTGAAAGGGACAATGCTGAACACATCAATTATTTAAGTAGTTGGCTTCATGGGCTAAGAATCCAAACAAAAGACTAACAACGATGTTTAGGTATGACTTCCAATGACTGTCGAATTGTGGACGAACCAGGAAAGCAAGCCTGTTCAAGCTTGCTGAAACTTGGCATGTTGTTTGTTATCGTCAAGTCGTTTGCCGCAAGGAAATTCTGTAATTTCGCAGAATAATGCACGACAGTTACATGCATCTTCCTCTATTTCCGTTTATTTCTATTGTTTGCACCCAAATGACAAAAGGAACAATTTTATTCACGAGGGTCTAGATAATACAGTATTTAATTCTTTTTTTTTAAATTATAAGAAGAGACAATTTCGGATCATGCCGGCCACAACAAAGAAAACCAGTTGAGCTCAGTTCTCAACCAATAAAATCGTCTCGTTGGGATTTGTGATTGAAAGACTGAGCCGCTCAGCCTCGTTATATAGAATCGCTCCGGGTTTAAGCAACTTGCCGGCAAGCAAATACTCTTTTGACACACAAACTGAAAGAGATTAAAGCATTTTATGGAGGAAAATTTTCTCTTCAATCGATGATAATCGATAAACACATCACTTTCATGTGATTATTGATTGCTCATTGATTGGCCAATACCAATCGATAACAATTAACTATTATGCATTGATTGGAATCAATTGATCGATTGGATTTCAATAGATTGTTCAGTTATGCTGAAGATCTTTGGCATGGATATTTGTTTTTTTCCATGTAATTCTTCTAACTATTGGTATGTTTTTGGTGATTCTTCTGCATGAGCTATACGGAATGTACCTTGGTTATGAAACATACATGATGGCTAAAACCAATTGTTGCTAAATAAATGTTGTGTCGGACAGCAAAGTTTGTTGTGCTACAGGACATTACTGATTTGCTAGGCTTTGTTTCAAATGTGGTGCTATTGCTGTGCCAAAGTCAAAGTTAATATAATTAAACACATTCATCACGTCAGTGGCATGGTTTTTGAAATGGACCTTTGCCCAATTATCGTTGGGAACTCTGCAGGCTACCATTCTTGTAATCTTATTAAAGTGCACCTAACTCCAAAATATTTTTTCTCTAGAATAAACCTTTGTACCAATTTGAAACACATGGCACCTTTTTACCAAATTCTGACTATTTATAGCATTCAAAAGTTACAATAAACGGTGCATCATTTGTTCCACGACCGAGTCAGAAGGGGTGTGGGTCTATTCCTGATTTGACTTTGCAAACTGGTATGCATGCATGTTTACAAAGACCTGATGCGATGCAAATCATTTTGTGACGTCAAATCAGGAATAGACCCACGCCCCTTCTGACTCGGTCATGGAACAAATGATGCACAGTTTTTCATAACGTTTCAATTCTATAAATAGCCAGAATTTGGTAAAAAGGAGAAACGAAATGTGCGGTGCATTTCAAACTGGTGCAAAGGTATATTTTAGCCAAAACATATTTTGGGGTTAGGTGAACTTTAACAAATGGTTGCCCTGGAAAATTTCTGCTCATCTGAGACAACCAGATGACCATTAATTTCAAGCACAGTATTATAGTTTACAATGATTTTTAGGTGTTACCACAATCCTACACTGTACATTTAAAACAAAGAAAAGTACAAATCAAACTAGTTTGAAATCATTTTAATCAAACATAACAGTATTCTACAACTCCTCACACATCATCATTACCAAGCAGGTTGCTGCAGCTAGTTTGGACTACATACAACTCTACCAGCATTAAAAAACTGGAAAAATTCAAAACTTACAAGATTTGCACATTATAATAATGCCACACAAGAAATTACCTCTTTGGGCAAGCAGATGGAAGGTTGATAATGATGGACCCAACAAAAATTATTGTCTGTGTTAATGGTCACATGATCTATATCCAAGCCCCAGCAGTGTAAAGAAAACATTTTACACTATTTTTGTTTTACTCAGCCAGTGAAAATAATTCTGTTACCGGTAGTTAATGAATTACGGTTGGTTGTTCATAATTTGATTTTGTCATAGGAATGGTTGGGGTACTAAACAAAGTATCCTGTTTGACAAAGTGACAAAAGTTCTTTCAAACCTGCGGCTGACAAGGTTGACTTATGAAGGGGTAAGATTAATTTTTTACGATACATGAAACTGTAATGTGTGTGTAACACACATTCTAAGTCATTGATTTCACAACATTCTGGGCTCCAATGAGGGGCTATTGCTCAAAGCATTAGCTTTCCAAATTTGATGCAGCAGTCACAGTAGAGTGGTTTTCAATTGAGTGTTGCTAAACGAAAACAAACAGCCAATTGCAACAAATGTAAACAAGACATTGAGCCAATGAAAATGTAAAGAAACAGTTAACTAACCTCAAGCACGGGAAAGTGTGTTTAGACCAAGTTGGAATTGGTATTAGTTTTAGGAGTTGTATTTTGATGAGTTATGAGCTGAGAAGGTGGTGCGAGTTTGGAGTGCAGTTTATCCAAATTCAAAGTACCGTAAACTCCTGCACAAGCGAAACAAGATGGAGACATTCGAGTTTTATCTGCTATTCTTGGCTGTCATATTTATCTACAAAGAGATTTGGGAGCTATTTATCAGAGATAAACTTGTAGCACAAAGAGAGTTCCGTAATCAGTTCGACAAATTTGCTATCAAAGTGCTGAAGAAACAGTGAGCCATCTACCGTGAACACTCGAATAGTGTGGTATTTTCTTGCTCGTAGAGGATCGTTGTCGACGCTGCAAACAGCTTTGCGGGGGAATGGAAATTCTGTGCTGTGTAATGTTTTCATGTTCGAGAAAAGTGACCATAAACCACTTGAAGGATCTGTTAACAAAGATGGTTTAATGCTTTTAGTGGCGGCAACAAATGTAAGCGCTGTAATAAGCTTAAGCTCACATCAACAGCGGCTCTTTTAGGAGTCAGCAAACTTGCAAAAGCAATGACCAGTACTCACTTGCAGTGTTTTGTAATCTTTGTTTACATACTTTTCCATAAAAGTGTTAATTCATTGAAATTTACGACACCTTTTTCAAATGTCCCCACAGATAATCCACACCGCTGATTTCGGGCAACGCTTTTTGGAAAAAAGTGCGGCTTATCTGCGGGTGTTTACAATATTTCTGTATTACTTTTAATACTCAATTGAAAATCGTTCTAAGGTATCTATCAACTTATGTGCTTGTTTCTTGTAGTGTGGTCACAAGAAGTTATGTAAAATATACAAAAAAATACTAGTGTTAAGATTATTTTTCAGAAACTAAAGATTTTCTCGCATGAAAATTCTTGACGTAAAGTATGTGAAAGTACGTGTATATCGCTAAATTGGAAATTCACTGTGATGATCATTTCTCACTTTCATCTTCAACTACTGTATCATTCTTTTCAAGCATCCCAATGAGCCAGTGATGAGGCGAATAACAACAGACAAGGCAACCAAGAGAACACGACAAATTCTGAGTGAAACAGAATGGGTAAGTTTGGACAGTAAACTGAAATGATGTGGGAAGCAGGCTTTTAGCCAATGGCTGTCCAGGTAACCTGTGGACAGCCACGTTTTAAAGAAAATTGTTTTATTTTCCATATGTTGCTTTGTAAATCGTTCATTTAGCAGGCGCCAAAGCAAATTGTGGACAGCCACTTTTTGAATCCTGACTAAAGGCCTGGTGGGAAGTGCAGTGGCCTGACGGTTAGTGCTCTGGACTCTGGGTTGGGCAGCTCAGGTTTGAGTCCTGGCTGGGGCACTGCCTTGTGTTCTTGGGAAAGGCCCTTTGCTTTCACAGTCTCTCTCTTCACCCAGGTCTAGGTACTGGCGAATTTATTGCTGGGGGTTAACTAGCATTCCTTGATCAAGGAGAGAGTAGAAAGACTCCGAGTCACTTCATGCAAAGGAAATAAGGATAAGCAAACAACCAAACACAGACCTTACCTTCACCATGGAAGCCATGTGTTTCTTGTTAAACATCTTTAGAACTAATTCTTAAAATATTAATTTCCTATTTTGCCAAGGTTTAATTTTGTACAAATTAAACATTTAATTTTTGTTGCATAATAAAACACTCTAAGCAGTGTCTGAGGTGCAAAGTTTTCATGTTGATGCAAAATTTCACATCTCTACTTAACCCTTTCGCTGCGGGCCATTTTTTCACCCCTGTGCGGGCCTAAAATTGGGATTTTCGCAAACTTTTTAAAAAAATTAAATTATCATGTTTTTAAACAGCCCTTAGCTTCAGAAATCAGTTTTTTGATTAAAATTAACTGTTATTTACATTATTTATAAATTTTGTCAATAAAAAATGTCAGTTAATAATGATATTCAGTGTGATAAATTTCAAAACACGGATAATAGCACAGTCCTGGATTGCTCGGACAGGATGCGCAGTGGTATCTTGAGTCCTTTCTCGTTTTCCTCTTTGTACAAACCCTGCACTTCTTCTGGGGTTTCTCCTTTTTCTCTGTGGGAGGGATTGGAGCAATAAAATGCCTTTCTGTCAGACGTGCAATTGCTTCTTCTCTCGGAATCTCTGGAGTATTTTCCATGAAAAGCAAAGAGCTAATGCAACTTCTTTGGAAATCAAGCAGTGGTTTTCTCCCACCACTTTTCTTGTACAGAATAAAGCTATTCAACAGTGACAGCTGCACTAAGTGAAGAGCAAGCTTTTTGTACCACTTCATGCTCTTCCTGGCAACCTTGAATGGCTGCAGCAGTTGATCAGTGCGATCAACGCCCCCCATGTATTTGTTATAGTCAAAAATACACTTAGGCTTTTGCAAGGGGTTCGCAGGATTTCTTCGGTTTCTAATATTTTGCATCCTTTCATCATGAATGGTTGTTAGCATGTTGACCTCTTTGGTGTCTTTGCATTTCAGGGCCAGGAGGGCATCAGATCGATATGCAACTGTCTCTCCACGTTGACGAAGCTTTGCTTTGCTCACTGCCTCAGGAAAACCTTTTCGATTTTTGCGTATTGTGCCGCAAGCTAGGGTGCTATTATCCTTCAAATACTGAAGCAGTGGAATGCTTGTGTACCAGTTATCCATGTACAGATGATATCCCTTATTTAGCAAAGGCATCATTAGGTCTTCCACAATTCTTTCTGAAATAGACAAGTTCTGATTTCCCTCAACCAGCGTAGTTTTACCAGTATAAATCCGAAAGCGGTAGGTGTAACCTCCATCTTCACAAAGCATGAATAACTTGATTCCAAATCGAGATCTCTTGAGAGGAATATATTGCTTGAAATGCAATCTTCCTTTCCAAAGTAAAAGAGACTCATCAATACAGACTTGCCTGCTCGGCGTATACATTTCTTGAAATTTCTCAAACAGGTGGTCAACCAATGGTCGAATTTTGTATAGCTGGTCAGGGTTTGGCTCATCTCTGCCAGGCATATTGTCATTGTCATTGAAGTGTAAGAACTTCAGTAGCAATAAATACCTGTCCCTTTTCATGACTTGTTTGAAAATAGGTGTACTGTACAAGGGATCATTTGACCAGTACATTTGGAGGTTTGGCTTCTGGATAATTCCCATAAGAAATGTAATGCCCAGAAACTCCTTCATTTCTTTAGGGTTTGTGGGATACCATTCATGTACCCTTGATCTTCTCTTGAGATTGTTATCACGAATAAACTGCTCAGCAAACGTGTTTGTTTCAGTTACAAGGTAGTTTACAAGGTCATCATTGATGAATAAAGTAAAATAATCAATAGGTTCAAAACCTTGTGTGTCCACTTGGACTCCAGTTTGAGCAGTGAAAGGAATATTTGGAGGTGGTGCTAAGTTAGGTCTTACCCAATGCAGGTTTGGAACTGTAGCTTTTCTTTTCCTCTGCCGCTTTGGAGGAGGACCATTCCCGGCATTATCTGCCCCAGTTTCATCAGAATCTTCGCCATCTGTTTCGGCTTCTGAAGAATTCGACCCATCACTTTCTGTATCTTCACTCTCAGATACATAGTCATCGTCATTTTCGCCATCTTCTGAGCCGGAAAAATCATCCTCGTCACCCGAATCATTCCAGACCCTTGCCAAAACATCATTGACTGTTAATCTACTCATAACTGGCGGATGAATGAAAGATACACTTGAAAAACACTCGAAAATACACTCGTGAAAAATCCAAGATGGCGGCTCGCATCGACTTGAAAAACACGTGGCACAAATGATAGGTTTAAACATCATATATCTCTCACCAAATGTATTCTTCGTTACCAGGCCCTTAGAAGTCTTGTTATATGCGGTCTAATTGTTTTTACGATGTGCGTAAGTTTTCATATAAAGGCTATACTTGAGGACGTACTGAGTACGTCCTTGTAGCATATGAGTAATCTGAGACAGGACGTACTGAGTACGTCCTTGTAGCAGCGAAAGGGTTAATCAACAGGATAATGTTACATTTTACCCTTCATGTAGTTTAAACCTGCTGTTCTATTCTCCAGGACCCAAATTTAATGAAGTGGCTTCACAGCACTCTGTTAGATGGTTTGAGTATTCCTCTTTTGGCTTGCTATCTTGATGTACTGCAGACCCTACGAGCTAAGGTGAGTTTCTGGCCTTAATACTTCAGTTTGCTCAAATATTTTAGTGGAATGCACACACGTGTACATGCAGTTGTACATGGCATAGTCTTGCATATTTTAGTTTATGTTTAACACATTGATTGATTTTAATCATTTGATTGATTGAGTGGTCAGGGTTTGAGCACAGCCAGCACTGTAGCACAAGAGATCGAGTAGAATCTGATTCTAGTAATGTACTGTAAAATACTCCTTGTTCCTTTATGCAGCTTTTAAGCCATCTGGCTTCAAGGATTGGACACAACATAAATGACTTGTAACTAATGTAACTAAGTGTTTGCTATTTTCTGTTTGAAGCATGAGAACAAAGGTGCTAGCCCCAGTTGTTCAACGGTTGGATAATGCTATCCACTCACTATCCAGTGGATAAGTGTTGGGAAAACAAACTACACAATTCTAGGCTCTGACTTTCTACGCTAATCTTGCCTTCGAGCACTAATATTGGCATTTTGGGATTATCAGTAAAAATTAAAGTATTAAAGACAAGACATATTGTTAACGGGTTGATTTTGATATGTTTTGAATTTGAAATTTAGGTCCCAACTCTTGTTGATCGAATGCTTGTACAGCCTTCTAGTCAGCGCCGTGGGTTGGCAGCCAGCTCGGAATCCCTCAGCTTGCTTCTCAAAAGACCTTGGGACCCCGCCCATGGATTGGTGACACAGCATAAACAGGTATCACCTCACATTAAGGTTTTAACTTGTCACAGAAGTCTTTGAAGTTAAGGATTTCAGCGGTTTCATTAAAGGCCAGGCACAGGGAAAATTGATTGGCTGTGAGGATGAATTTACCGGCTGTTTTCAGTCCTGGTCTTTCAACCCGATTCAGTTTCTAAGGAACTTATGCACTCATTCTTGTGTACATGTATTCTATTGTTCAATACTGTAAATTGCAGGTGATCACAACAAGTGGTAGTTCTTGAACAATCGTGAAAAGAATAGACTATTTCTATCAGTTAATTAACAATTATTGGATGAGGTTTTTGTGATATCCAGAATAATCAAGGTCGAGGTAAGAGGTAAGGGTTATGAGCAGAAGACCTTCTTCACTGACGGCAAGCAACACAAAGCACACAAACTTGACATGATTATCCTTAGAAATCGTGCACCGCGGTCATGCCTGTACATGACATGATTACCCGTTACCTTGAGTGTCCTTGACATGATTATTGTATAATCTGCAGTTATGACGTCACTGGCACTGATTTCGAAAATTCACTGTAGGCTTTCAGCCAATCAGAAAAGAGTTAGAGAGTTGAATGTATAATAATTAAGAAAAATAATTGTGTTTTCAGTTGTAAATAATAATGTATTACTCTCTTGTGCAAAAGCGTAAACTTCCTGGAACTCCTTTGCTATTGGTTGTGCCCAGTGGTCCTACGACGAGCATCAGTGCAGGCACATCATCCAAGCGTGCTCGCTTCTGGCACAACCACCTGTCTGTCCTTGGCAAGGTTGTTCCTGTGACCATGCACACCAGCAATGGAGGCAGTGGTGTGTCCATCAGTCAGTGTTTGGACCACATCATTGGTGCTGTTAGGATCAAAGTACTGGAGGTAATCAAAACAATTAGTTGAGAACCAGTTGGTCTACTTCACCAGTGATAAGATATATATTTAACAATTATGCCACAAGCGCGCGTTGGATATGAGATGGTAGATAGCCAACAAGGCACGTAGCGCCCAGTTGGCTATAACTATCTCATATCCAACAAGCATGAGTGGAATAATTGTTTTATTAAAAATGCCAAAAAAATATTGTACAAACACTGCTAAAATGCATTATTTTACATGTGCACGTACCGCATATGTGTAGGTCAATGGTATATGAGCTCATATACCATTGCCTCTAAACCAACGAAAACTCAGGAAATGCAATATACTATAGCTAGTTTTTAATAATGTAAACTATACGTACAGTGTATTTCTAAACACTGAGATCAGTAGAGTATTTCAGACAAAATTTGACGTGTTTGGAGATGTAATGAAACACTGTCCTGGACATTTTATATATATTTTCTTGTTAATCAAAACATATAATTAAGTGGAAGACAGAGAAATAAAATTGCAAAACAATGCTTAAATTACAGTAAGATCAGCTTTCCAAACCATGTGCACTGGATACATTTAAGACGTTGTATTATATCAAACACGAGGGACAGTGTTTCATCGGGATATCCAAACACTAAGAAGAGAGTACATTGTATTTTTGACATTATTTGAGGTGTTTGGATAGCCGATGAAACGTTGTCTCAAGTGTTTGATATATCTTCTCAATTGAAGCAAAAACTACGAAGTAAACAGAGAAATAAAAATAATAGTCAAACCCTATGCTAAGTTAGACCGGGTATCCAAACCTCCTTCACAGTTACGATTTTCTTTGTTTTAACTGAATGAATAAATAATAAGTTTGAGGGCTTTTTAAAATTTTTGATTGTCAGGCAACTTGTCAAAATTGTGTTGGATAACCTTCATTTTATGGTAGACCAGTGTATCATCCAACAGCAATTTCCTTGCAAATACAGTTGCAAAACATGGAGGATCTATATTATTTAGTTTATGTTAAAAATGTTGCTAATTTGTTTCATGTTGACCTTTTCTAACTTAATTCTGTCTCACTTTATTGCATTGTTCAGCTGAGAAGTCATTTTCCCAATCGTCCCATTATTCTGTTGGGTTGGTCTGTTGGTGCTTTAGTTTCTTGTCAGGTATGCAAAAACATTTAATGAAGGGATTCATAGCAACAAAATACATAATTTTTGTATTAGCGACTCAATTGTACAACATGCCTTCACTGCGATTTTCTTTGACTAGAACCCTGTGATTGTATTTTAGGTTGCATTGATGGAATCAGTGTGTGCTGTTGTGTGTCTCGGTTTTCCAATCACTGGTCTTAGTGGTGTAAGAGTGGTGAGTACGCTCAACTTAACATTGACTACTTATATATTGTTTTCTATGTGAGAGATCTCTGCATGTGATTTATCGGTGCCATTCAAGAAAAAACATGCTCTTTTGCTTACCGGTACTTACATTTATTATCCAGCTGTCCTTTGTAGAGTACAAATAATGCACCTGAAACGAGTACAAATATCACGTGGTATTTGTACTCCAGAGATCCGATTAGAAATTCTCCTGCACGGACATAGCAATTTGGCATGTTGGATAATAAATCTCTTATTAGACCTTTTGTTTTTTAATATTGTATTTTGACTTGCTCTACAGGCTCGTCAAAATATGGTACCACTCATAAAAATACTCAGTGATACGACACAACAAAACATCAAATAAGACTCACATTTATGTACTGTATGGATATTTTTTCCCTTGTAGGGAGTAGAAGATCCTCTTTTGGAGCTGAAAACACCCACCCTGTTTATTATTGGTTCACATTCAACTCTTACATCTCAAGAAGATGTTGAGGTACCTTTATATCTCAGTGCTCTCAATTCAGTCTCAGAAACAACTAAAACTAGCCCGGATTCCAGTTAAGTTTCTGAGGCAAGGTAAAAAGAAGGAATTCTAATGGGTCAAATTCCTACTTTTCCCACCAAATCTTTAGAATTGTACTATCAATTTGTCTGGCCAGAAAGCTGACCTGAGAGCCCCCTCTTATCTGGAACACTGCTTCATGTAGCTCATTTCGTCTGAATTCATTGAAATGACATGTTTCCTGATCGCCACAAACTAACGTTATGACGGCTGAGTGCTTTGGGTTTTGTTCTTTTTCTTAGAGAAATACAGCATATGTTGTATTGTATACACATGTATTATTGTCAAGGAGTGAAACTTGGAACCATTAACATTACATCTGATCAAAACTGAAGCTTTCTTAATCATGGGTTCGATTCCCGTTGAAGGCCTGGATTTTTTCAGGCTTCTTCATTACATTAATTATTGCTTAAATTGGAAATTCAGTGCGATGATCATCTCTCACTATCATCTCTCACTTCCAATGTGTGTTCACTTGCTTGTTTAGGAGATGCGTGAGAAAATGAAAACTGACACAAGTCTGTTGGTGGTAGGGGGAGCAGATGAACAGGTGATGGTGTCTTCAACAGAGTGTTTATATGTAGCCTCTCCTGCAATTGTAAATAAGCGCATTGTCTGGCGACTCACAGACACTACAGCTGTACAGTTAGAGCCTCTTCATTCACAGTCTTCTCAACCGAGAACAGGAATACGTCTTTTCCTTTCATTGGACTGGTTACTAAATGACCAGGGGCCGGTTTCTCGAAAGCCCCAGAAACTTTTTGGGCCCGTAAAGCCATTTTCAGTTATCTGTATCTAAAAAAAAATCTGTATCTAAAAGTGTATAGGCCTGAAACTTTGTATGAAGGAAGCCACTGTTCATATCAAAAACATGTGAATGAAACAGCTCTGTATAATCACAAGTTTTGAGATTTTGCTATGGCTTTCCAGGTGCGAAAACTTTACGGGACCTTCGAGAAACGGGCCCCTTGAAAAAGCTGACACTATAACGTTTCCATTTGGTAATCCATCTTAGTTTTCCCCAATCTAAACCATCCCTGTTTTTAAACACTTCAAAGTTTGGTAAGACCAAAACCAAAGAATCATACTGTCCAATCACAAAGGACACAGGCAATCCTGTGAACCAATCAAAAACGCGAAGCAAATATGTGCAGCCGGCGTGAAGCGCGGGAAAACGTGCGTGAGCGAGTCACGATTGGTTGTAGTTTCACTTCTGATTGGTTGAAAAAGTGGCGCGAGATTTTGAAACCAATCACTGAGCATTTTAATGAAAAATCAAAGCAAGGGGGAAAATCTCTGTTATTGTTTTAGGAAAAAAACCCTAAAAAAAGGCTACAATCAAACTCACACTGGATACCAAATTGTGCCACGGCTGATTTATTATAACATCATCCCATTTACCTTCTAGTTACGTTTAACCCGAGCTAAGAAGAAACAAGAAGGCCTTACACAGAACATGGTGGATCGATTGATCATGGTATGTGGAATTTCTTTTTAAGGGTCGAATGGTACTGTAGTTATTACTTGGAAAGGGATACACATACGCTGCATAGCCCTGCAGTAAACAGCCCTTCGCAAAAATTCAGCGTCTGGGGTCTTAATACATGTAGATTTTCGGAGAGATGGGGCAAATATCGTAAACATTTTCTTTCTGTGTCATACCATCACATAGGTGGCTTTACTTGGATCGTCACGCAATCATCGCAGAAGCGTTGTGTGACGACGCAAGTTATGGCTACAAGGAGATGACAAGCAGGGGTTGTAACAGTGAAATTTGTTGTTTGTTTTTTAGGATGAAATTGGTGACTTCCTAGGAATTGTTTTGACGAGTATTAATAACAATAACAGCGCGCACAGCAGAAATGATTCCTCGGACATAGATGAGGCGGACGTTCGCAAAAAGAAAAGAAAACGATCTGTGTCGCGTGACCTGACCTCTGAAATGGAACGCTCAGTTGGAAAGCAAGCGTTGACGTCACAAGCATCGGCCAAGAAATCCACACCTCAAAAGGCTTCCGTTCAAGATCAAGGGAAAACTTTGCTGAAGCTACCTCTCGGAAATACCATGGGGGCTATCAGCAGCGTCCGTTCGCTAAGTCAGCCCAGCCCTGCAAAGCGACCAAGGACTTCCAAGTCTAAATCCAAAGCAGCAAACCCACCTCCAAGTATAATTCACGTGACTGGAGCTGCGCCTACAACCGTGGTCAGCAGTGTTCCACAAGCCATTCCCGTGCACCCAGGTACTCTGCAAAGGTTCCCTCTGCCACCCGGCGCCACTGTGACTCGTCAGGTGCCTCTGGTAAGTGCCTCTGCAGCAGCATTGGCGTCCACTGGCAGAGGACAAGCTTTCATTTCACTGACTCCAAAGAGCTCTGACCCCGGAGCAAGGGTCACACAAACATTCATCACCATACCACGTGGGAGTTCTCCATCTGTCATGTCATCGAGTTCTGCCACAGGACAGACAGTACAATATATCATAAAACCTCAGAGCCAGCGTCACACTCCCGTGAATCTCAGTGCCGTTGGTGCGACTCTGTCCGCTCAGGGTGGTGTTGTACCTTCTGGGGCTCAACTGCCTGTGAGGACCATTGTTTCTGCGCCAGTCAGACAAACTCCTCTCTCCCAATCACCCAGCTCATCCTTTACGTCTGTAGTGAGTCTCAAAGGTGCCGCTGTAACAACACAAGCTCCCTCGTTTCCATCAGGTGTCGTACCAGCTTCCAACTCTTCTTTAGCTGCAGCTTCCTCTCTTGGGAAGTTTTCCCCATCATCAGCTGTCCTGACCCCCGGGAGGCCTGCTTTCACTCGTGTGGGTGAGATGCCTCAACCATCCACTATCAATGTTCTTACTAAGGAAGGTAACAAGCTGGTAGTGTCCCAGGCCATATCATCTGCCGGCCTAAAAGGGTCGTACAAACTATTTAGTGGCGCCACTCTACAAACTGTAGCCAGCGGAGCTGGCCAATCGCAAGTGGTCCTTGGCCATCCTGTCCGACCGGTTTCCAGTGGTGGCCAGGCATTGGTTACTCATAAAGTGTCTGGTGTGCCAGGAACTGTCGCTACCTCACTGCCTGTAAGCCTTGCTGCGTTAGCTGGGAAACTACCGAGTAACAGCACAATATCACAACCTGGTAGTCGAGTGACGCTTGTTCCGAGCACTCGAGCAACCACTGTCGCCACACAACCAGTAAGGACCATTCCTAGCCAGATGGTCTCTGTGCAGAGATCGGTAGCAAGTAGGACTACCAACCCACAGACTGGCACGGTAACAAGTTTTCCAGGAGCAGTGACAGTTGCTAGAACTGGGACAACTCAGCTAACTGGGGTCGTCTCTTCTGGATCACCCGTGACTAACATTCAGACTGGAACAGCCTTTGCAGGCGGTAAAACGGTTGGTTATCCCGTAGTTTGTTCACAGGTCACTCCCAAGGCGGCTCAAACCCTTGTAGTGCCATCCACGGCAGTTTCAGGGACCAAAGTGGTTCCATCACCGCAAATGTCATCAGTTCTTATCAAGACTTCGCCATTGTTGACTGTATCTGCTCAGAAACCGATAGAGTCAAGACCGATATATACCCCTGTTACTACAAGCTTGAACCCAACCCCTGGTCAACAAATCGTCAAATCGGTACCTACGGCCCCGCGCGTGGCTGAGGGCCAAAGTCCAGCAGCTACCCATTCGGTGAAGGCACAGACACCAGCGGAGCTTGAGTCTGACGGCTCCGCCGCTACAGAGGCAACTTTATCGACTTGAAATCTTTTGTCTTGAGCACCCAAACCGTGCCTTGGGTATGGTCAGGGCTCGAGGTTAACAGTAGTCAGCTAGTCGAGAAGTCGAGAAGTGTTTTGGTATTGCTGATTGAAATTTTTGAACCAATCACTGAGCACAGCAATGCAAAACCAAAGCAGTTCGCTAATTACTTTCGACGCTCCATTGAAAACCGCTCTAACAGGGTTTGCGCTTTGGCCAATGAAAATGTCAGACATCTTACTTCAGCGTACATGTAGAAAGAACTAATTACTAATTTACAAGTCTGAAAGAGCATAAATAGCTAGCATGTAACGTGCACGACCATGTACGCGGTTGACACAATATCAAATGCCTTAAGGCCATCATGCTGAAATCATCAAAAACCAAAGCTGTGAGGAACGTTTTTCGGGTCTTTTCCGTGTGAAAGACGGTAAAGTTCTGGCTAGTCGGAAGTTATTTTGGCTAGTAAAGTAATATGAAATCACAATTCACCTCGATGCCAATGTGTAGCTTCTTAGCTCAGTTGGCAGAGTATCGCAACGGTGTTGTAGAGGTCGCGGGTTTGATTTTCCTGGCTCGTGGTCCAGTATGAAATTATTTGAAGATGAAGAGTTTCAACTTTAAAGTTAGGGAACAGCGTTTGGGAGTTTTAAGAGAAGGTAATATCGACTTCGTTGTTAATTTTTCGTAATGCCTCATGCTTGAACTGTAAATATGTGGCTTGTATGATAGTTGACGAGAAGAGTAAACGACATTTTTGTCTGAGATTATATTTATGTTCGCGCGCTGAAACTTGTTTCTATCCCAAGCATTTCTTACTCGCGCCCACTTGCAACTTAGGGAGTATAACTATCTGCCACTGTAAAATGGAAATAACTTGTTATTGTTTATCAACAAACAGCGAACATTTTGCGATAGGTTGAGCTCAAGTCGCCAAAGTGTAAGTTGAGTTAGGCGATTTGAACTTGCCGCTAAATTTATCACAGTTATGTGTGTTGAAAAACAGTCGACCAAAGTACAGTTATTTTTCCCCTCAGGTATCTGAACATGGCGGAAAATGCATTGACACCGAGGTTGTATTACTTCATTTTGTACGAAAAAAATGAAACGGAACTTGTCAAAAGAAATTTGGCAACTAGGGACATTTGGCAGCAATATTGCAAAATAAGAGTAAGAACCTCCGGTTTTGCATATCTTTAAAATTTGTTTAGTTCCCATTGTGAAGTTCCGGAACTATGTTACCCTTATAACACCCCCTGCGCGTCCATAAGCCGTCCGTTCTTTTGCCAGCCAACCCAAGACCGCTTACGTTGTTGCACAAACCCAGGGCTTGTTACTGGTATTTTGAACGGTATTTAAAGTTATCAAACTAATGACGGAAATTTTAAGTACGGTAATTTTGGAGTGTTATTGTAGAAAGCATTAACTGACAGGTTGCGGCAGTCGGTACGTAATCCTAGATGATTTGTAAGTATATGAATTCGGGGTGACTGCCAGTCCGCAAGGAAGCTTATCCGTGTTGGTAATCATAATACAATAATTACATGACATACATTAATTGTTATTCACTTTCCCCCACACTCTTGTGTCTGGTTTCGATTCCTTCTCTCATTTCCTTACGAATACCTGGAGATCGAGCCCACATATTACTTTTCTACCAAAGAAATTAAGGGCCTTTCGCATATTCCCAATCACTCCCGTGAGAGTAGAGCTCTCTCGGATAGGTTTTCATGACGTTCATAAATGTGTTCAAATCTGTTGGGAGAGCTTTACGCAACGGCAACGAGAGCCGTTTGCTCTTACCCTGCGAGCAGAGTCTCTTCGATATTTCAAGAGACAATGCCCGCAGGGTATTAGTTCTGCATATACATAAAAATCTTTGTACATTTCCTTGCCGCGCTCAGCAAAACAAGGTGAAGAAATGACCAAATGCGGTGTATTTTGGAGAGCGTGAAGCACGGGGGCTAAATTTTGTATTCCAGTTGTAAAATAGGCCCTGTCTTTTGCCCAGCGTTTATTTGAAAGAAATTTGTGGAACTCACCAGTGACGTAAAACAAAGACAACAAAGAACCTCGAAACAATACAGAACAAAGAAACAATAGCTCAAAGACAAATAAAAGTCACAGGTTCTTACACCGAGGTAAACCAAAATTGGTTACGACTCTTTTCAAATATTCATTTCGCCTTCTTTCGTTCATTACGTTACTGCCGTCATTGCTGAGTTAAATTATTTCTCAGTTATAAATTTGTTCGTGAACACCTAAAATCTGGCCTTCGGCATGCCGTGAGTTGCCTTGGGTAGGCGAGCCAACTGTCTTTACGAGAAAAAGTTGGCACGACACCCAGGGTCACGCTACTTTCAAAGCAACTGACCCTCCATCTCGGATCAACCTGTCTCCAGGGCCGTTTTCTCACGTAAACGGCTCGCTGCTATTTATAAAGAAATGTATGACACGTTCTCTCACCTGGGGTAAACGTAAGGGTGACCCTTTTACCAGCGACAACTCTCACCCGTATAAACAGACAAGACAAGCTCTAGCGCTGCTGATTATTGATTTACGCGTAGAAATTCTTATCGAAAAGCGAGAGTACTGAAAGGTCAGTGATCGAGGAATTTCAAATTTAGCCTAATTCTGGTACCTTTTGGTGATTTGTTTCCGAAAAAATCGTCTCCTTTCGTAAGGTACTCTGTTAGGGATAATTGAATATGAATCTCACAGGCTATGAAGATATGAATCTCTGCCAGAAACTTCTTTAAATTAATACCAGTGTTAAATTAATACGGTCATCGTCGAAGTCGTTCCTGTTGATATTTTGGGACTATTTTGTCTTCACTCAACCGGCTTCGGACCCAGGTGTTGTTGTGTCGATCTCTTGCTATCAAAATGGCTAATACGGCCTTGTTCGCAGAAACATGTCAGAAATGACAACAAACATGTCAGAAATGACATGTTTGTTAACTAGCTGGAACGTAGTATGTCGGTTTTGGCCATCTTTAGCGATGCATTCCTTGTTGTCTGGAGCCAGATAGCATCCAGCCTTGAAAGGGTTCTTGCAAGAACACACGAGCCTATTGCCCAGTTTCATACCGTGAGATACTGGGTCGAGTGCGGACATTAAGCGGACAAATTCAATAAAATGAACAAAACTGTAAAGTTCCGACGACTTATCCGCTTCCGTAATCCTTTTGTTTTTAAAACAATACGCTCGTGATGAGGACGCCTTTTCTTTCGCAAGTGCGGAAGCCATTCTTTTGTTTTAATTTGGCCGCTCAAGTCCGCACTCGACCCAGTAACTCACGGTATGAAACTGGGCAATGGGAGCAATCCCCGATTCTTTCTATTGACCATTTTCGCATTGCCCATAATACACCTTGTTTACCCCCAAAATTTTGCATAACCTTTGTTTCCCAACTCTCCTGGGTATTACAGTCGTCCCAAGAGAATCGGAAGACAATGGTTATGGGCAATGCGAAAATGGTCAATGAGACTTGCTTGCATTCATCACGCGCACGACAACTTCGAGACTTGGCACGCGAAGATGAATACAACAGTGAACTACCGTGATTCCTAGCCTGCGTGGCAGGCGTCCGAAGGGGAAGGAGATGGGGGAAAAAACCAGCGCCCTCCTCCTCGCGCCCTCGCCCCGCGCGCTGGTTTTTCCCCCATCTCCCTCCCCTTCCGGCGGACGCCTGCCACGCAGGCTACGTAATTCCCTGCGTGCAAGTCTCATAGAGGGACTCGGCCATTGTGCTGACAATCATTGTTAGGAATTCCACACCGAGATGTTTCACCAGCTTTGCTTGTATTGATATTGAATACATGACGGTTTGGCTAATAATAACGAACGGGCTCGGGTAGCTTAGGAATAATGTTCCTAACCCAGAAAACAATTGCAGCTATTACTCAGGTCAAAAGAACCAGTAGGATTGCAAGCTTACGGAGAGCCCTATATAGATCGTTCTAGGCAACTTTTTGTGGTTGAGTTGCAGCGCTTATCCCTCGTGATCACCCATCATTCGGCTCATCCTCGGTGTAAAAACCTGTGAAACTCACGAGTGATGTAAAACAAAGAACGAACAATACAACAAAGAACCTCGAAACAATATAGAATAGCTCAAGAACAAAGAAAAAAGTCGCAGGTTTTTACACCGAGGTAAACCCCATCATTCTTGCTAACCAGAGATTCAGTGCATTTTTAGGGTTTGCATGTTTTTATGTAATTGATAAAGGATAGTTCATGACCTGGTACCTGGTTTGGCGTCTACCTTAAGAGGAAGACAAACGTTGTCTGTTCACCCGTTTGAAACTTTCACTGTTCTTGTTCGGTCCCTCCATCCAACGCCAATATTTTTCAAGGCAAGGCTATAGCTCAGCTCATTACGATCCCTAAGAATTTGCGTCAAACACAAGCGCAAGATAAGGGGACTTAAAGTCATCGTAAACATTTGTTATCATTAGCTCGTGTTGGCGTACATGCAGCACTTTGTTTGGTTTTGAAAAATTCTGCGATAATTTAATTGCTGCGTCTGAGCTCCGGACTACGGGCTACGGGTTACGTGTTCTAATCCAATCAAACAACTGTGTTCGTTCGCTAAAATTTGTCTACATCGAAGACTACAAAACAAGTTGAAATAGGGAGATCAAATACCTCCATTCAACGGTTGTGTTGGCATTTTCACCGAAATAAATTTGTAGATTATCCACCCCTCCCGTGAGACAAGGGCTCCACTAGTAGAGGGTTTCATGACGTAATCTCGAAATTCGCGCCATTTTTGCGTCGAGCACGACTGCCACTTGCAATGTTGTTTCATATTCTCGTAGGAGCGAAGCAGAAACGCCATTAGAGAATTATTCACGTTGAAATTCATTTACGCGCTTCTGACAAATCCACGATTCCCAGTACAAGAAACAAAATGCCTCTCAGGGTCATGATCTCAGCTGAGCTCGTACTTCAAACGGACACAGAGTCGAACAGAAAACTGACAAAACTCGCACACGAGGGAATGGAAGAAGATTTCAAACATCTTCAGTGTCGAAGAGCAGAGTCGGGTACGTTTAAAATTGTTTCTCCTAAAACCTCTCGTTGTTATAAAGTATCGGTTTTTGTTGTATCTACTACCACCAATTTTTCAAAGCTTCTACAAACAAAGATATATTAGAACAAACTTAAAATGGCTGAGCATTAAAATAATTTGTTAAAACAGTGAATTTTTTTCAACATGTTCGTTCAACCAGTGTTTTTTCTCCTTGAAACTACGTATTTGTTAGTTAATCGGATAAATGTCTTTATCGCCATTTTGAAACTTGGCTCCAAAATGCGGAGCTAAGAGGTTTGCGTGGGTTTTCGGCGTTGAAATAATTTCCGTGAAATTTCATTTCCGAAATATTCTTTCCGGCGCAATATGTAAACTTTACAAAAGCAGATTAAAATTTTATTTATTATAAATTTGAGAGAGAGAGAGAGAGAGCTTATACCCTTTGGAACGTTTTTAGTCGTGTTTTCTCTAACTTGACTTCGGCGTGACACGTCAATGGGAACATTGCAGAAAACATACAAAAGGCACGCCATACACTAATCTGCGGTCGCAATAGTTATTTTATGGAAAAGGCGCAAGATATATCATTGGAGAAGTATTAAAAAGCGTCAGAAGTGTGATGGAATGCCGGTCAATATAATGATCACTAGTGAACGGACAAATGTTCAAATATTGTACTCTGCACGTATTACTCACTTCTCGCCAAAATTTGCAGACGGCTTCGTTACAATCTTCGGCAGTATTCACTTTGTGACATTTAGACGGCTTTTAATAATACTACGAGGCTGACTTTAAAATCAGTTCAATAACCCATATCCTTCGCAAAGATCAGTGATTGGGTGAGAGTAACAAATTTTGCAAATATTAACTCTGTATTGGGATAACCAATATCTTTTTCGAATTTAATTTGCATTTGTAATAGTCATTGTACACATTTTTTACCACTCTTATCCAATTCAATTTTCATTTTACAAGTGGATACACAAAGCCAAGGTTCTCAAGCTGCACTGCAGTGTCTGTTCGTTTCGCCCGGCTGAGAAATTCAGATTGTGCTCTATTTGCAGGTAAATATGTTACTATTTTTTAATGTTAATATTAATTTTAAAGGAAATTCCACCCCTGGTAAAGTATATCGTAAACGTAAGTCAGAAAATGTAACGGGACTAAAGCTGTTACTTACATCTCTTCAAGTTTGCCTAAATGGAAATTCGATTATTCCGAAGTGAAAATCGATTTATAAATTCAAGAACGATGGATTCTGTTGAAAACGTGCTAGTCAAGATTCATACAATCAGATACAATTCGCTCAATAGAGCCGAGGCCGATCTGATTTAACATCTCCTAAATGGTCGGCCATTTAAACATTGCGTAGATAGTGAAACGCGTCAGAGATTAGAAACAACGTCACAACATTACGAACGCTTACCGACAACCGGAGAAGGTAACGTTCGGTAGCAAGGAAATTCAACAGATTAAGGTCGCTATTTTTTCCACACTCATTCGAGGACACATCTTAATTATGGTATTTACACTTGCTCAAATAACTTTACAGTTCAATTTAGCTTTTCTTTAGAGCCATGACGTAAGCTGGTACCGGATGTACTTATTTGGACAAGGTTAAATTAAGAGCCTTCTGAATTAATGAACAGCTAACACTTTTCCAACTCTTTCACTACCGGCTTTAAGTGCCCGCACTGACTTTGAAACCTTGTTTACCATGGCAACCGTTTTCTGACAGACTGTTATCGAAAAATTGACTTAAATGCAGTTGTAATTATTTATACAATTTATGACTTTATAGCAACTTTTTTGTTGATTTTGAGTACTTATCAGTAGTTTTTGGTGGCCCTTTTGAAGTTTCGAAAAAGAAATATTCATATTTTCGATTATCCGGACTCTCGATTATCTGGACTATTTACCGAGGTCCCGACGAGTCCGGATAATCGAGGTTCGACTGTACCAAGATGACAGCTGTTTGGACGTCATAACGTAATTATTACGTGATATGACGTCATCATCTCGCGTCACCTAATGCAGATTTCTGGACGTACTATATTCCCGGCGGGGCTGTCTGTTTTTGAATTAATTGTACTGAACATCCCAGTTTACGTGGCAGGCTAACCACCATGATAACACGGTACATTTTTTGTGCGATATTCGACTTATGAAAACCAAGCGAGTATCTGCATAAAATCAATTGTCTATGAAAGTAAACAAAAGAAAGAATATTGAAGTATTATTCCAGTTCATTTGCGATGCCTCGGTCACTTTCAAGATGCATGACTGGATTTCATCTAGCCTGGGAAGGGGCGGCTGTACACAGGTCTGCACGAAAACATAGTTTGAACATAGCAGACCTGGAAACTAATCTTGCACGCATACACACGCTAAAAAATGACCACAACAAATACCGAAGCCTTTTTTGTGCTCTCCAAATAAACCGGGCTAAAACTTAAATATATATTCATTCTTTGTTTTTTTTCATAGACATCATTTTATGCCGACACTCGCTTGGTTACCGGAAGTCAAATATCGCACGTAAACTGGAACATACAATTAAAGTACAATTAATTCGAGGAAGAGACTGAAAACAGTTACTGTGAAATCTGACCTGTAACCTGTGACCTGCGACCTGTAACCTGTAACCTGTAACCTGTGACCTGTGACCTGCGACCTGCGACCTGTAACCTGTGACCTGTAACCTGTAACCTGTAACCTGTAACCTGTAACCTGTAACCTGTGACCTGTGACCTGTGACCTGTGACCTGTAACCTGTAACCTGTGACCTGTGACCTGTGACCTGTAACCTGTGACCTGCAACCTGTGACCTGCGACCTGTAACCTGCGACCTGTAACCTGTGACCTGCATTTTAGCCCCGCCGTTGTAGTCCCTCTACTTTTCATTATTAGTATATGTAATAGGACTACATGCTGTCCAATTTGAAAATAATTGGATGAGAAAAAATTCCGAGGACTGCGAAATTGGACGAGGCCGTAGGCCGAGTCCAATTTGGCAGTTCGAGGAATTTTTTGAATCCAATTATTTCCAAATTGGACAAGCATGTAGCCCTGTTACCTATTAATTATACAGCATCCTAAAATATATCCAAACTAGTTTTTCTTGACAATTGATTGGTTTATGGAAGGTATCCAGATTTTTCTTAAATTGGACAGTTTGAGCAAAAACTGTCCAATTTATTTTAAATTTGGACAGTTGGCAAAAATTAATAAAAAATGCACCTGTTGACAATAATGGTTTTTGATGTAGCTATATAATTATTGCTTAAATATTCTCAAAGTTACGGAGGGGTTCGAATTCGCCAGGTTAAGCGACCAGTCAGTTTTTGTCCTCATAACATGCCAAAGCGATAAAGCTACGTTGTATGTCACTGAAGTTCAAAAACGTGCTCAGTTATCGCAGTACAGCTAGCTACTTAGTTCTGTTGGCCTCATATCAACATTTGTTTTTCACTCACTTGCCGTTCATAATATTTGTACTTCAGTTTTCCGCATATTGTGGGTAATTTTGTTGCCTGCATTTGACGATTTGCCTCCCAGAGGCTTGTTAAAAAACGTTTAAGTCTGCATACGAGCCTAGGGCCGAGCTTATACGGGCGACTAGGATTATTTGTACTCCCGCCTGAATGGGATGCTAGTCCATCGAAGGTTACCCATTTGAAGAGGGACACTATGTGAGAAAGTCTCTTGATCTTCGATCCCTAGTCCAGCCCACTAACCATTAATCCACCTCGCCTCCCAGTGGCTTGCTAGTCAGTTCATTATTTTGTGCCACAGCTGAGTTGGTGGATTTTGCCTCACGCAGGTTCATAACGGATAGTTCTGACGACCCTAAATTTAAAATTTTTTCTGTGACGATTTGTTTGCCCGTTTACACGGAACGGCTACAAACGGCTCCGAACAATTTTAACGTGCAAACGATGCTTGGCTCGGTCCAGTTTTATCCGTTCCGTTTCGAACCCCTGTGGTCCTCTTTTGAAAAGGAACGTATAAAGATTATAAAAGTCGGTTCCGTACCTCTCCCCGTTTTAGGTACCGATCTACGTCATTTTTACCTGTGCTCCTTCTACGTCGCCTATTTACTCAGAAAACCGCATGCATGCGTTTTATGCCCTGCATTTTTTTCATGACAATATGGCAGAGGAAGTGTTGAACCCAGAAAGTAGAAACTACAAACGGCTGAAACAAGATCACGAATTTAATTTGGTCAACTGCTGCTTCTGTCGTAAATGCCTCGATTCTCTGAGGAGTGGGATCGATATCATGCCTGGAGGCGAGCGTGGCCTAGTGGTCAGGGCGCTGGACTTGTAATCTGGTGGTCCCGGGTTCGAGTCCTCCTCCCTGCCACTAAAACGGATTTGTCTTCGGTGGTCCCGAATTCAACTCCTCCACGCTTTGTAAATAGCCAACTGGTCTGCCTCCTGCCAGTTGGGATTTTTAACAACTTTCTGTTTCATTTACAATATTTGTTTACGTATTTACAGTGTCCCCAATTAGCACAGTGGTGCTAAATACATTGACACTTAAATAAAGTCTTTATTATTATTTATTATTATTATTATTATACCTTTATCTGCTCCCTTACAAAATTAAACGTGCGTGTTGGTAAACGGTCAAATTTTGGTGGAAACGGTGCTTTTTTCTATCCGAGCCATTCCTCCTATTTTGACGTGTAAACGGACCTTTAACTAGTTCTCGTTGAAGGCGTGAAAAGACAAAGAAATGGGAATAACTATTTATTTAGCCTTCCTTGTGAAATGGCACAAATAACTATCATCCAACATACATGCAATTTTGATCAGTAAGCGTGATGTCACAGAACCGCCTGTTTCCGCAGCAAGTGTTTGATTAACAAAATACAGACAATCGACACTTACGAACAACAGTTTTTGTGGTAGGTTAATTCATGTACAAACTATAAGCTTAACAGAATGCTTCTAAGCCCAACAGATACTTGATCATGACAATCTGTGTGGTATATGGTACGACTACAGTGAAATCTAAAACGCTTATCTAACGGTCTGCATTTGGAGGTTAATCAGCGACGGTGGAATGGCATGCCCGGTGCATGTCTCCGTCCGGTACCGCCCCCTCGTACGCCGATATTATGGAGCGCCTACCTTACTCAAAAGAGAGTGATTTCGGTCTGGCTAAGTGGTAAATGATCGTGATTGGCCGGTAGAATTTACAGAATACCCATATTTGTTAAGATTTACAACGACTTTCTATCTATCGCGTGATTCTATGATAGGTATGTAGATTCCGAAGTGCAAGGAACTTGTGGCTACGAGATACACACTCTCTCTGTTTGTAAACAAAGAATCGTAGACTGAAACACGTGCTTTCCTAAATACGCCCAAAGCAATGTTTGTAAACAAAGCTGCGTAGATTTGCGTTTGTTTAGTTTAGCTGCTCGGAAGTCTTAAAGAGTAGTTTATTGTGGTAAGCATAACAATCTATATTTTTGGAAGTGGCATCGCTGTGGCCCGTAAAGTTGTAGAAACAACAAACGCGTGTGGCCTTCAATGTGACCCAATTAAGGGTTTACAATTGCGGAAATAACTGTCGTACCAGTGTTAGCTGCGGTCGGTCAGGCATTCTTAGCACCTGTAGAAATCTATTACCTGATAATCATCTGGTATTTTTATCCTGAAAGCTGTGAAAACAGCCTGACTGTTCTGTCTTCATTTAGCGTGAGCTTGGCGTGCACCGTCATTCCCGCCAAAATATTGCGCAATACAAACTCATTACACATTACGCATTTATACGCAACCTTTTAGCGGGAGTGGGAACTCAGTTACAATAAAGAAGGCTAAAATTATTTGAAACTAAACGAAGTAGTGGTAATGTTAGCAGCAGCAGCAGCACTAGTAGCAGCAGCAGTAGTAGTAGTAGTAGCAGCAGCAGTAGTAGTAGTAGTAATAGTAGTAGTAGTAGTAGTAGTAGTAGTAGTAGTAGTAGTAGTAGTAGTAGTAGTAGTAGTAGTAGTAGTAGTAGTAGTAGTAGTAGTTAGTAGTAGTAGTAGTAGTAGTAGCAGTAGCAGTAGTAGTAGTAGTAGTAGTAGTAGTAGTAGTAGCAGTAGTAGTAGCAGCAGCAGTAGTAGTAGTAGCAGCAGCAGTAGTAGTAGTAGCAGCAGCAGCAGCAGCAGCAGCAGTAGTAGTAGTAGTAGTAGTAGTAGTAGTAGTAGTAGTAGTAGTAGTAGTAGTAGTAGTAGTAGTAGTAGTAGTAGTAGTAGTAGTAGTAGTAGTAGTAGTAGTAGTAGTTGTTGTGGTGGTGGTGGTGGTGGTGGTGGTGGTGGTAGTAGTAGTAGTAGTAGTAGTAGTGTACTTTTGTAGAGTCAGTGGTAAAACCCGTCATAATCCGTGTTTACTAGTATCATTTAAATATTATAGGTACATACAGTAAAATAGGTTGAACAAGAAGGATGCTGTTGTGTGGTGTGAGGAATTTGATTTATGCCCTTCTGATCAAATATAGGGAGGAAACTCGATAACAGGAGCTGATATTGTTCCTCCGTCGTTATCGATGATTACCAATAACATTACAGGGGGTTAACGGGTTGTCTTATCTCGGGAATGTGTCCACAACGGGAGCTGAAAGAAGACCATATAAAGATGAGCAATCGTAAAAGCGTGTTGACTGTTATGTGCGCATAAAGGAGATGTCTTCACGAACAACAACAACTAAGGTTCCGAAGGTCAAACAAAGTATTCCAGAATACAGTCTAAAAGTTGCACTACTAAAAGCTTCTATCTCGTTGCACCATAACCATAACTCCCGACGTACCTTATTCGAACTAACTGTTCAGTGCGTACGCGTCGAACGAACGACATCGAAGGATTGGGTTCTATTTATCTCGGTAATGAAACAAAATCGAACCACCGATCCTATAGTTAATAGAGAGGAATGGTTATGAAGCCCGAAAGGAGCAAAACAAGAGGCAAAGATTTATGTCGGAAGGGCCATGACACGCCTTTTGTTTTGCGCTCATGTACTATCAGTATAGGAATTACGTAATCGCGACGTTTCTCTCGCTGTTCGTTCAGTTGTTCTCTGACAGATTGTCTTTTGCCAGGTTTTGTGCACGGTGTGGCGGCTAATAATGGCATGAGCGGGTTTAGTTTTAATTTCGTTTCTTATTTTAAAGGAAAGTTCAGTTCTAAGGGACTATAAATCTCCCATTTTAAATGTAATGTATTAAATTTCGACCATCGAATTTAAACAAAGTCGAAGATTCGAAGATCACGTTAATTCGATTATTCATTTTTTGTGAGATTGTGTTAATTCGATTGCCGAACTCAGGTGAACCCAATCGCTTGATTCAATGCAATAGAGTTAGATGTGGCTTCAGTAGTTACACCAGACAAAACTCATTACGTCATGTTGTTTTAATAGCAGCTATCGGCTCACTTCTCGTGACAATATTTTGACTAAACTAGTTATTTTTTGTAGAGCTTCCCCAGTTTCGGAAATTATGACATTTTTTGGGAAAAATGCTCAAGAATTCGGGCAAAAGAAGTTAGGAGGCGAAAAAAAGGAAAGACTTGTTTTAAAACATCAAGCTAATGAAACCGTAGATTCACTTAGTCGGAACTCTCCATCAGGTGAGTGTGCCACGGCAACCCACGCTTACTGGTTTTACACAGACGATTGCCATTGCGGTGTCAACAAGTCTTTCACAACTTTAGAATAAGGTCCTGCCGGAAATTGAGTATCGGTTCATTGGAAATAACTAAGACGTTTTGTGGGTTGGATGACATCACCTAAGTCCACTCCACTCCTCTCTACTCCAGATAGACCAAGGCGTTTTAGCCCATTCAAGACAGCTTACATCGATCAATCAGTAGAAACAGCTGCAGAAATCATTGAAACATTGCATGAAAACAACCTCTATGAAATGAGCCCAGGGTTCTTAATGGTCGCGTCCCTCCTCTCTCTTTCCCGTTGCACCTTCGACACCTGTTAGGCAGGCTAGTGATCCCTGTATCGTGATTCTCAGTGTAAACGCTCGCTCAGTGAGCTGCACCATATGACAGAATAGACTGAATTGCCTCGCTTTCATTTGTATTCTCGACATCGTTTGTATAGGCAGTACATTCTTTGTGTGCCCAGCTACATCCTTCAAACTTGGTGAATATAATCTCTACCTAGTATTTCGCGTTTCGATTCATAAATTGTGCAAACTTCATTTTTTTAAAAAAAGTTACTGATTTCCCATCAGATTCTCATGCAAACAATGTATCCGAACCTACCCGCATTCGGCCACCAAGGTGTAATTTTTGCGGCAAGAACGTTACAGCCTTTTCCCCCTCCCCACCAGAAGGTGCCCATGAGCAAACCTGATTCATCCCATTAGTCAAGCATTTGGGGAAAGAAATATCCCAGAGGTGAACTGGATAGATCCCCCAAGTTGCACTTTAGCTACTTCCTATGTATCTATTTCTCACTCTATAACTGCATACATACAAAACACATTTATTTACAATTACGTTCGAACTTGTTACAGGACACGTCAGTTATATACAGCTACGTGTGTGGGAGCTGTTTGAGTTAAGAATGTTTTTAATCTTAAACATCGTTAGTAGTTGAGACTTCATAGTTCGGTCTGTTTATAGTCAGTCTGTGAGAGACTTCATCCGACAGATACCAGGCACCCAGTCTGTTAATCATAACTTTCTGGACCTTTTTATCTCGTTTTGTGTTACATTCCAATACATTTGGGAATGAATTTGGTCTTCTTTCATATAGACACATATATTTCAAGTTGCACTGGTGTACGTAAATTATGGAGCAAAACCAAAGGAGTATTTTATCACCATAAATAATTATAAATATCAAGTAAGTTGGACCAGTTATGAAAATACCTTTGTGCATGAGTTGTAACTAACTGCACGTTTGAACACCACTTATGAAGGGCCAAGCCCGAAACGTTTGGTTCTAAGTAACGTTTTAGGCACTTTTTCCCTTTCTAATTTTTTGTAATTTGAACCATCCAAGTGCCAAGCAGTACTTTGAACTTGTGTTCATCATTTATTTGGTCTGTAGCCAACTGTGCTTCCTCCATCTCAAACAGGTGTGCATCCGCCTGTTTTTGTTGCTATTTCATAATCTTCGTAGAGAACGAGCTATTCAGTGTGTTTTTGTTTTATGATGGGGGGTGATAACAAACGCTGTCTAAGCGGTACTATAAGTAATTATAAAATAACTGAGATACTACGCGCGCTGTCATTGGTTGATAGGTGTGTTTAGGTGAGAGTATGTAAACAAGGTTGTGACGTTTTAATTTCGTACGTATTATTAAGATATATTTTATAAAAGCAATAGAGGACTTTTTCTGTGTCTACATATATACCCTCATCTAAGCACTCAGGGTTTGCGAGAATTCTCGAAAGTACATACAGTTATGCAAACCCTCGTCTACGTCTCGGGTTTGCATAACTGTATCGAATTCTCCCCAACCCCCTTGTGTTTAGATGAGGCTATGTAAACATGGAAAATGTCCCCAAAAGGCCATTTTCGAGTTCTCTTTTGCCTCAGCGTCAAAACGAGTCTAATTTTTGTGCTTTACCTGCATCTTCATTCTCATGCAAAACGACCTATTTCCATATGAATAGTTTCGCATTTAGACTAGTTTTGAAATAGAGGAAAAAGGGAACTCGGAAATGGCCTATTGCTTAAATGACAGAGGTCCCGAAAATTTGGAATGTCGTCCCATTTTTCGAAAACTCCCCAATTTAACGAAATTTTAACTATGTGACTCCGAGGTAAATCGACCCAAATCGAACATCAATCACGCGATTGGGTTCGATTGAGCTCGATTAGGTTCGACAGTGCTCGACTTGATGCTGGAACGGTCAACTTTTGATTCACGACTGGGACTGCCAATAACAGACAGCTTCGAGTATCACAAGTGAGGTCGATTGAGTTCGATTAGTTAGAAAACCGAACGCAATCGAAACTCTCTCACGCAAATTTTTCGGTTCGATTGTCGAACCAATCGAACTCAATCGTTCGATTAGTTACGTCGGGAATAACGATCGATGAGCTTGTATGTACATGAACACGTTCGGATTTTTTCTTCTCGCTATTGAAAGTCAACTGCTAAATGATTTTCCACTTTCAGCCCTTAACCATTTCACGCTATATTTACTTTCCACGGTTCTGAACTGATTTTCGTAGGAAGCATTGTATCTAGAATTTTCTTAGTCCCAAACATTTGGGTAATGTCCAAGGCTGGAAAAGCATTTCAACATTTATCATTCTTTTCATTTCTTTTCAGTGTGAAGAGTTTCTGAAAGCTGATTAAAAGGCTTAACCTTCGGAGTGTTTAATACAAAAACAACTTGGAGATTTGCCGCTCAAATTTAAATTACTAAATAATCCTCTGCTGATTGATGTCATTGATCTTTATTTCCGCTGTGACACTACTGCTATTTTTATTTCGCCACTCTCTGCGTTTCTAGGAAGTTTTTGTACCACAAAATCGTGCAAAAATGTAAATATTTTGGTATTATCCCGTATCATAAACGGTTCCGGTAAAACACCACCTCGCGAACATGATATCTACTGCATCTCTTCTGCTTAGTCAATCGTCAGCTAGCATCCTCAACACTAGTTCATTAATTCGAATGAGTTTCGCACCCGTTACAAACTTGCTACATGACACTGGAATTTATTAGGCATGCAAAAAAGGAAAAGAAGAATTTGTTAGGCAACTACGGAAAGGAACGTGTAGTTAGTTTCTGAGAACGTCTTGAGTCGAAAATACAAATTGCACTTGGGAGATAGAGAGCTACCCTGAGTAGCAGAGGGCGTGTTTCGTCGAAGTCGCTATCAGAAAGCGGCGAAGCCGTCCGCTTACGATACGATCGCGGCTTCGCCGTCAAAAGAAACACCATCTGGCACACAGCAAGTAATGAGTGTGTATTTACATGGTAGGTTAAAGTAGGGTATCATTTCTTTTATTTACATTAGACACATAGACACAGTGGAGGTCTATGCCGGGGGTCGAGGACATCTGCGCCGTACCAAGACTGATTTACAATTTATTGCGCACAAAAAAGCCATTAATATATTTGGCCTGGTTTGTTTTCGTGTAAATGGAGTAGACTAGTCGAGGGAGGAGTTTTATAGCAGGACGAGGAGGGCTTACACCTGAACTGGGTATACCATTGTAGTAAAAGACGATGCCTAGAGCTTGATGCAGGAATCACGCCGATAACCCGATAAGTACGCTCATGAAAGCACATATATGCATTGCGTCCCTCTTGACACATAACGAAAACATTCGTTACCCGGACGAATACTTCCGGACTCGATTAAACGTATCTTTGACATAGCAATTAGTGGAAGCAGAAAAAAAATATTAAATTTTCGATCGTTTTGTTAGCCACCTCTTTGACTGAAATCGCATGAGTTTGAATCGGAGAGCAAAACGGGCCAAATGTCATCCGCAACAACGCTGCGCTTAATACTGCGGGCGCAGCGCAGACATTCACAAATCCGGAAAATGGCTGCATGCTGTAGAACTCGGCAGCCAATAGGAGTGGTTAAAACTGTAATCGAACACGATCAAAATAAAGGCAACACTATTTTATTGACGGCACACGTTGATTTGTTAGACTTGCAGAAATGAAGCACAACGACAGTGGAAAATACGGAGTGTAATAAATCAAACGACAACACTGAAACATGGAGGTAGAAATATATCAAGTGGCAATTTTATTGACGACGCTTTTTAGCGGATACGACGCAAGGCCAGCCGCCTCAAGACGAACTTCAATGATTCGACTGCAATCTGTCGTAAGTTTCTGTCAGAGCGTTGTTGGTACTGATTATTAAGAGCTGGACGACACCGCTCTCGGTCACTCTAGGTCACAATGCTCTCTCATAAGTTTGCTTTAAATCCAATTTAGGAAAATCAAAATCAACGAAGTGAAACATTTCAAGAATACACAGCATCAAGACAAGGAGCGCTTATTAAACGCCCGCTTGTAGTGGAGAATGTTCTCAAATCATCGATCGAGAGAAAAGCAGTTCTAAAAAGACTCGAAAGGACAGGAAAATTACGCAAAGAGTTTTTCTTCCCCTCCAAAAAAGGGCGCATTTTACAGAAAAGAAAAACAACCACAAGGAAAAAATTGGACTATTTGCCTAAATTCAGTCAGCTCAAAATCACCTTAGAATTTAACGCAGCTTGGACTTCAAAAGTTAGACGTGTTCGTCGTTATGCAACACAAGGCTCCCAGTTGCCTGTTGGTAGAGGAGGCGAAATTACCTGGAATGTAGGCGTTTGGAGCCTGCAGTTATCTCATGATGCAGTTAAACGCATTTTAGCCCAAGCGTTCAGGATTTGGGCAGAAGTATCGCCGCTTGTATTCCGATGGGTTGACTCGCCAACGATTGCCGAAATAGCTGTCGAGTTTGTCACAGGTAAGGAACGATGATTACTCCAGGTGATTTATACTGTCCTTTAGCCGATAAATATATACATACAGAGATATACATACTTTATTGCAACTCCCTTCAAGGGTTTTAGGTAATAAATACGCCATAAAAAATGAGTGAAATGCATAAATAAAGATAAAAATACAGTAGATTGAATTTACTATTTACAAATCCATAAATTAAACAGAAAAAAGTAGGTAAACCACGTGCAACGCAAGGTAATTCAAAATACATGCCGCTTGCCACTTGCCGCTGGCCGCTTGCCGCTTGCCGCTTGCCGCTCAACCTAACCTAAGATCGCTTAGTGGCTTAAGCATTTTCGTAAATAATTGCCGTAGAGCAGGTAACAGGCCAAAACTGACGTAAAACTGAAAAACAGCCAAGTGAACTTTACGTAACTTTGGATTGTTGGGTGCCGTCCGTCTTTGCATCGTCACTCACCAAATGGCTTCATCTTTTGGCACTTTCGATATCAACACCTTGGATCGAGAAACACTGCTTATAGCACAATACTGCCGAATCGAATATCAGCGTTTATGTTCGCTACGCTGCAACTGATTTTTTTTCCAACGGAACGTATAGTTTCGTTAATTAAAATCAAAAAATTATGTTGCTGCTTACAAATCCGTTTGTTGTGGTTTGCAGCAGAGATAAACAGCGCGTGAGGCCGGGTGGTTACGATGGCATATCCGGACCAATCTCGGTTGTGTTTTGATACCCTAGATTTCCGTTATTAACTCCGTCATGAGAGAGAAATAGGCATTTGCTTTCACATCTTCATTTTCAATCATCACATTTTCTTGAAGCTTGCAATACTTTTCTCGCTTTCCTTTCAACGCCCTTAAAGACCATTCTTGCAATTTTAATTTCAGTCATCACTGGTAGTTAAACAGTTACGCGTTCTCTAATGTACCTGAATACAAAGGTTTCTCTCGTTAAATAGTAATATTTTTCACATAGTCACTTGTAAGCGACATTAATAACATGATCTTGCGCATCGTAACATATTTAGAGGCTGACCTCTTTCGCTACAACGTTATCTCTGTGTATTATTTATCTCTTTATTATTTCTCAACGGGAAATTAGTACGGAAACCAGCTGTAGAGAATCACTAGAAACCCTTTATAAACACATACCCCTGAACTGAACTAGAATTGGAACGTTTTCTAGTATATATTCCGGTGGCCAATTCAAACTTAACCCGGAAATTTACTTCAACAATCTGTCTAGGTGCCTTATTCGTTTTCCAAATCTCACATTGACGTCATATTAGACAGAGCCGAACTATTCAGTGCTTGGCACTAGTAGTCACTAGTAGTCACGATTCAGTCTAATTGAGTGTTCCGCTATTTGGTAGAAAAGAACCGCAAGCATTCGTTCTCTTTCCTCCAGTAATATTTTTTTCTGGATTGTACAAGTATGTCAACACTGCCTCATTGCTCGCATTCCCTCACGATTGGTTTCTTGAAGACCAAGGCATTAGAGTAGCTTGTGCAGATTATTCCGCTAGTTAACGCGTACTCCCGGGAAGAAGGGACGAACACCGTAACAGGATGAAAACGAACCCCGTTTCGCGGTATTTGACTGACTTATCTAATTGCCTATAAATTCAAGGTGCAATATTTTGCACACTGGATGTTAGAGTGACACACAAAGACAAGGCTCGATTTTAGTTTAAGATGAGGAAAGCAACTTTGACGAATTACCAATTTTCCGGGCCAATTTTGAGGAGTTAAACAGGAGATACTCTCTTATCAGCGGGATATCCCTTGCGGGATTAACGTATTTATGTACCAGAGTAATCGCTGTGGGCAATAACAAAGGACGGAGACAAGACAGTGAACCAATCAAAACTCGATTTAATTACACGTAGACGACGGGACGACGGGAAAACGTGCGCGTGTGAGTTATGATTGGTTTCGGTTTCACTCCTGATTGGTTAGAAAAAGTGGCGCGAGATTTTTAAACCAATCACGAAGCGAAGTAATGCAAAACCAAAGCAAGCCCAGATTACTTTCGACACTGAAGTGAAAACCGCTCTTGTGCAATATAAGTTAGAAAACTTTAACAGTCGCAATCATTCTTGCGTAAAAAAGCATCTGTTTGAATTTACATTGAATAAATTATTGAGTAATGCATGCATAAAATTAAGAGAGCTATTTTTAGAAAGGTGAATTAAACAAAATTTAAAAGACATCAATTTCCAAACACTTCTAAAACGCTCTGTTTTAACAAGCGGCAGAGCGACGTTACGACCTCTTTCGCGTGTTTGCCATGTCCCGGGGGGAAGGAAGCTTGACACTTGACACTGCAAAACTAATGCGATCATACCATCTTTAAGTTTCTGAAACAGGTGAACTATATTTAACGGCGAATTTTCCTGGCGTCACCACAGACCCTTTTCACATCTTCCGGCCTTTGGTTTAGATTTAATTGGGTGATTTTACCCAGTCAAAGCTGGATGAAATTCAGGATTGCCGGTTCCGAGCCCTCTTATGCACATGTTTTGCCAAAATCAGACTGGCCTAGCTCCATCCACTGTTCGTTACTAAATCCGGTCGCTTTAGACGGAAGCAAAATCTGACATTTACGTCAATTACTATATATGTAATAAATTGTACGGGTGGGTACAAAACGAAGACCGAAGACCCAAAAACGAAGACCCCTTCAAAATCGTCTTGAAATCACTCGAAAATGGTTGAAACATGATTCTTGATCGAAGCAGAAACGAGGAACAACAAAATTTGCGGTTTTTGACGAATTTGACCAGGGTCTTTGTTTTGTACAAAACACGGCCTACGTTTTGTACCCACCCTAAATTGTACAAGTATCGGAAGCCAAAAGCCTTGGCTCAAAACCACTCTGTCTGATCGATGATGTCCAATCAGACTATAGAAAGTGTTGAATAATGGAATTTTGCCATCGCATTGTTCATTCTTTATCTCAAAATACCTTTCCGAGTTTATATATAGTGTTCCGATTGATTCCAATTGTAAATCAAACGACATCTTGGATCGGAATACAGACATTGTGATTGGCATTTTGTGGGCTGAAGGGAAGAGTAAAAGCGTTAAGGATTAGGTAGCCGAGTGGGTTATCCGCATTTATTGACATCCGTATCTGTGAGTTTGTTCACAGATGTTTTGGTGTTCGTAAAAGTTCACAACAACTGTTTTTATTTCCATTCAACCACTAACAACTTTCGACGGCTTGTTGCCGTCAGCACTGTTTTGGAGTTTCGACTGCGTAAGTTGCTATCTCGCCTCCGATATGCTGCATCACGTGACGCGTTAAGGCAAATCGCGCGCGCGGTAAAAACGTTCATGGATTATAATTGTCGATAAATAGTAAAGATGTTTCTGGTTTATAACGTAAAACTCTTCAAATTGAGATGCTTTTATTCGGCATCTTAAATCTTCTGTTACAATTTGTTCTGCTAGGATATCATGGCGATTCTAAGCCTTTTGACGGCCCAGGGAATGCTGTAGCTCACGCTTTCTACCCCAATAGCGGAGGGGATATTCACTTTGATGACGACGATTTGTGGACAACCGCCAATTTATTGCCGGTTGCCGTACATGAGATAGGCCACAGCTTGGGTCTGAAACATTCTACTGTGCCTGGTTCCATCATGACTCCATTTACGAGTGGTCTAAGAAGCGATGTCGTACTATCAGATGACGACGTCAGCGGTATCCAGTCGATATATGGTATGTCACATTTGCAGTTTTAGCATTTCTTTCTCAGTTATAAAACTGTGACTCACCCACATCGCAGTGATTACCTTTGAGTATTCACCAAGATGTAGAGTATTATTTCAGACTTGAACTCTAGAGAACTAATAAACAGAGCCACCCGCCAAAGTTTTTGCCACTGGCGACTGATTAACGATTGTCCTGCGAATCGCGCGGAATATCGCCTGATACTTAGCCGACGAGGCCGGAGGCCGAGTTGGCTGAAATCAGACGATATTCCGCGAGACTGAGCAGGATAATTGTTTCATTATCCAACAAAATTGAAATTGTCAACGAAGCGCATTTTACAGCTACAAACGTTGTCTAGAGACTTTGGCCGAATTACCGTTACTTAACGTATATCGCAGGATATCTGTCAAGTACAGATGACGGATAACAATCGCTTCATGACCTTATATGGTCAACTTGACAATTTGTTGTTTCATAAAAGTCAATAAACACAATTCCTAAATTGTTAATAGACCAATTTCGATACTTTGATATTCAGCTTAAAACAATAGACATCATTGCGAGGCTCCGGGGAAAAAATCCCACAAAGTTCTATCAAAGCCCTTGCTTGTAAAGATGTTTGATCCTAAAGCGTTTAAGCATTTTCTCTGTAGTTAAACAAATAAACAAACAAACAAATACATAAATAAATAAGGCCTTGGTTTACCCATACTTAAATAATTCTGAACAACTAAAGAAATAAAAATTAAAAACTCGAAAGCGATGAGTATCAATTGAAAATAACAGTTAGATAATAAATAAGGACACTTATACATACACAATACACATAGTGCAAATAAATAAATAATTTTGTATAGGTTGCAATCGTTTTCTCCAAATAAATCCTACTATTTTGTCAGACTCTCTTTACTTAAAACAGATGTTCCGTTCTGTCTCTGAAGGTTACTGCAATCCTAGAGTGCTTGCCATTGAATCCCATATGGGTGATGGTAAAACTTACAGTTTTAATGGGGCTAATTTCTGGAGTCTCAACGACATAAAAGACGAGAGTGAACGTGGTTTTCCCAAAACAATATCTTCGACCTGGATATATGTCCCAGATGACATCGATGAAGTTTTTCTTTGGGGCCACAACTGGAATACCTATTTTTTTAAAGGGAGTCAGTATTGCAAGTACGACAATAATAAGGGACAAATGGCAGCAAACTACCCCAAGAACATCTCACAAGGATGGCCTGGACTGCCTGCAAATGGAATTGATGCCGCATTAACTTGGAGTAATCTGAAGAGCTATTTTTTCAAAGGGGACGAAGTGTACTTATACGATAACGATAATGACCGAGTCTTCTCTGGGTATCCCAAAGCGATTAGTGAGGTATGGCCCGGTATCCCTAACAACATCGATAGTGCTTTTCGGTGGTATTATGATGGTATCACGTACTTCTTCAAAAATGAATATTATTATTGGTGGGATGATTTTAACGACTCTGCAAACGGTCCATATTTTATCGGCGATGCCAAATGGAAGAATATGTGTGACGTTTAGGGGAGATTTACTCTCGTTTTTAGCCACTATACACGTACCCTGTCTAAATCACTATCTCTCCTTGTTGCTAACAATCATTATTATCAAAATACGCGGCCAAATTAAAATCCGACCTCGTCAAAACACACGCTGTGCGGGCCGCAACGGCCCTGAAGCTGATTGGTTCACTCGATGAATTTAAATCAATCAGATTACGTTCAGACCGTTTGACGCGGGAAAACCATCGAGGTGCGTAAGAGCGAACAGCAAGCTTTGAAGTTCAGTTTCACACAAAACGAAGAGGTCAGCGAATAGTTTTCAGAGAGAAAAATCGGTCTACTTGTTATAAATGGGAAGAATGCAGACAAAAAATTCGCTTGATTCCTACGGTCGAGCAAAATTAGCTCGGTTGACGTACTGAGGGAATTTTACACCAACGATCAACTGTAAAAATGTACGTTCGTTAAATTTTATGATTATCTATGAGTTCTTAACTCACTGGCGATTATTTCCAGAGACATCGTGGCTATATGCGATAAGTTCTACACCTGTTCAAAACATATTGGTCCGGCTTTTACAGTTAAAACTCTACTAAATTTGTTTGTTATCAGGATGTTATTTGGCCTTGTATATTGATAATAATGATAATGCAATATTCTCTCAAAAAGTCATGTTATGCCCTTATTATAACCCACCGATTAATTTTTGCGCGCGCTCATTGGACAAAATGCGTCACGTGGTACAAATCGACGGGTATCAGGCAATAAATACCGCCCGATTTGATATTCATCGTGCGATTTTATGGTGGAATGCAGGCTCTAACCTTTTAATCTAATCATATTTTAAAAAAAAAAACATAAATCAATCAATTTTCTTTTATTTCAACCGCTTTGATTTTTTACTAAGGAGCAGGCAAATGCAGACACGAAGAAGGAAACTTCATGACTTACAATAATTCAAAGAGTTAGAGCTTCTTACATCAAATTAGACCAGAACTTTGTTTTGAGTTTAGACACCTACATATTATACAATTGGCAATTAGTAGTAATTTAGTTGTATATTTTCCACAGCCACTGGCTTCGTTTCCTAGAGTTTATAGTTAAAAAGGTGACGCTCTTTGCTGTGCAACTATAAAAGACTGTTATCGAAAGTACTTTCACATCACAACCTTAATGCAATATTCTGCATGAAAACTATTGTAACATGATAAGTTTACAAAGACGACGCAACAGATTCGTTGTAAGTTGACGCTGTTTCTAAGAAGTGAGTAACCGTTTCACTTTTAGAAACATAGGTACTGAATTGAACACAAGTGGCGGATCTTGGGGAGGGGGCCCGGGATGCCCCACCCTCCCTTCGGCTCCAAGGGCCGAAAATTTCTTGGGCCCCACCTCAATTTAAGGGTCGGAAAATTTTTCGGGCCCTCACCTTAGAAAGAATTCTGGGTCCGCCACTGAACACTCACACTGACTTCAACGACAAATAACTAAATATTCAGAGAATACCTCCTAGTCATTCAATTTAATATGCTAAATACATTATTTATCTATCCATATAACCGACAGTCGCAGATTTTGCGAAAACATATGAATTTAAACTTTGGAATGTTCAAGATGAAAAATATAAGTGCTTTTCAAGTAACGAGGACGGTCACCACTTTTCTCAAAGTGCTACTAGTATTTATCCTCTTAGTTACAATCGCATTAATAACAAAGTTTGAGGAAAACAAAACTTCGTCATTCGGGTTTCCACTGAAATAACGACTCGTTCCATCAGTTATCCAAGAATAGTAACTATAACATATACTGCCAATAGCCAGATTCGAAGAATTGTCATTGGTATGATAAGTGTTAATTGTATTGCAATGTCCTTTTTCTGGTTTCTAGCTTAGCTCTTTTTAAACCAAGATTGGTTTTCTCGAACAGTTGAAACATTTTCTTTAGACAGCAGTTTTCAGGTAGCCTTTTTCCCTCCAATAATCTTCGATCGCATGTAGGAACAATCTTAAACTGTTCGCAGATTTTTTTCCTGCTATTTTGTACATTTTTATATATATGTTTAACTGCTATTTAAACACGTTAGTTAAACCTTTCGCATGCACTGGAAAATTAACTATCTGTAAAGCTCGACTGGACTTGTCTTGTACAGTTGTCGTCATTGTCTTATCAACGATCTATAGGCAACTTCCACATGCAGTTACTGTTTATACTGTAAATAACATATTTATACTCATCAATTGTATATGTATGTGGATTCAAACAATTGTACATATAATTGCAACTTTTACTGTAAAAGCGCTGCTTTGTGTATACATAGAGAGATAAATCCGAAAATTGTTAAATATTTTACCGGGGGCGATGTTTTTCACAATTTGTAGATGTCGACGTGTTATGTATGATATCCAAATGACTAAGTTTTGTTATGGCTTATGCGTGGTTCAATTCTACCTGTAACCATCCCCCCGGGTAACCCACGGGACAAGTCCAGCCCTTTCGGCCCGGGAGTGGGGAATTGTATTAAGCCGTCTTGTCCCGGAGGTGGGGGGTGGGGCAAATCTCTGCCGTACCGCGCAAAGGAGACTGCCTATTTCCAGGGAAATCTGTAACAATTGTAGCAGTCTGGCTAGAGAAGAATAATCTTTTTAAATTTAACTAAATATGCTTTTGACGATTTTTTGCTTTCCCTTTATCGTTCTGTTCGCTGGTTGCAAGGTCCTTTCTTTTGTATTCTTTCCTTCAGGTTTCTTTATAAAATGCGGTCTTCATGATTTCTTATGCTATTCAAGTAGTCTATGAAATTCATGATATGATATGATAAGGGAAGAAGAGAAGCGAGGGACTTCACGGTCACTTTCAGAAAAGTATAAGTCTTGAAAAAACATCTTCTTTTGCTATTTTTACAGAAATCAGTATTTTAACTCGATTTTGTACACAAAATGACGTAACTGTGGTCGACGAGGAGTCTCAGGGGTAGGGAATAGACCGCAAAATAAATGCCCGGGGGTGTGCCCGGAGGAGGGATGGTAACACGTAGAATTGAACGACGCACTACACGGAAATATGTACCCTCAATACTGTATCAGTAAAATCAGCGTAACTTTGAATTAAGTCTATTGTATGATAATTAATGCGGCATTATAACTTGAAAACTATTATGTAACTGCGTATAAAAGCTAAGAAGTAATTATATTTAAAATATTTAAAGGAACATTAACCCATCTCTGCTCTGTGCAGACCAATATGTACAGTTGATGTTCATGTTCAGATCTTTATCGAAATTAAACATGGAAAAGAGAAGGTCCCAACGTTGTCCTGTTTGAGGTTCGATTGTAACTATGCTTCGTTTACTTTCTTTAGAATAACAGACCGATCTTTCGAAAGTTTACGTTCTTTGGTTTTGCATTACTACGCTCCGTGGTTTTTTGCCCGGCTACATGTATTTGCTTCGAGTTTTGATTAGTTCGCAGAATTGTCTGTGTCTTTCGTGCATGATTGGTGAGAATGCTTTCTTTGGGTTTGGCTTAATTTACAACACTCAATCGAAAACTGTTTTATACAGTGGAACACAGTCATTATTTAGAATGGCCATGGCCGCCCGGAAATATGATTTTCGTATTGTCCCATTATCAAATAAATGGCACTGAAAAGAGTTCCAACGGCCTACTGTTGCACTTTTTTTCCAGTCGGACGATCTTTGGGCTGTAAAGTAACTTGTTCCTTAGCAATATACAACGTGACAAAATAACAACATACCGTACCTATTTACCTATAAGCCGAGCTATTTTTTCAAACAATATAATTTGGTTTATCAACTGGGTTGATAATGTGAATTGGCCACCGTAGAGAGATTCAAGAGCTGACGTTTCGAGCGTTAGCCCTTCGTCGGAGCGAATCAAGGAATTGTGGGTTGTGTGTTATTGATCGTGTGTTATAGAAAATAACACACGACCCACAATTCCTTGACTCGCTCCGACGAAGGGCTAACGCTCGAAACGTCAGCTCTTGAATCTCTTTACGGTGGCCAATTCACATTATCAACCCAGTTGATAAAACCAAATTATATTGTTATACTTCCCACCTACGTAGCACCACAGTTTCTTCAGAAACTTACCCCCTCTACTTTTTCAAACATTTTGACTTAAATCTTCCAAATTTATTCCAAACAAGGGGGTTCGGCTTATAGCCGAGAGTTTGATCGATCTGTTTTTCTTAGATGTCTAAACCTAAGGAAAAGTCACGCAAATTCCGAAATCGGCTTGTAGCCAAATTCCTAGACTTGCTCCAACTCGCTCGTTTGGTTCGCACGGGTAAGAGCGTTGAAAGCCGCTGCGCGCGGCCTGGGAAATCAAAATGGCGGCGCGTTCCGAGTCATTCCTCTATTGAATGCACTTCGCGCAGTCCGCGCTGTCTTTCGCGAACGATTTCGAATCGATTTTATTTAACGGCAAATCTACCAAATTCCCAGTAATAAGACATAATACACTCTTTTTCTATAAGAACCTTTTTTATGAGAACTTTGAGGCTGAAATTAAGCAAAATTTTAAGAACATTCCCAAGGGAAGTTTTTTATTTTGCTCACTGTATATTAAAATGTGCATATACTGCATCTGAACTTTTTCTGCGTTTTTGCCACAAAATCTGATAAATTTATGTTCCGTTGCAAACCTCTATGTTCAATGTTTTTTCTAAAGCTAAATTTAGCCAGTGTTGGTTGGCGAGACATCTCGCACGTGGCATCAGAGCAACTTGATACCATATCTCGGCAAGCAATGCACTTTGATAGGTTGCCTGGTCGCATCCGCATTAATTTATTGAAATACCATACCATGTAAATTTAAGAACATCTTAAAGAACGTTTTCAGCCTTGAATCGCAAAAAAATATAAGAACGTTCAGCCCCAAAATTAGACGTCCTTATAAAAAGAGATTGCAAGCTAGAGACAAATTGAGACCGTTTGTTGGACAGCAAAAGGGATCAGCACTTCAGAGGTCTTCTTTACACCGCGTCCAACTAACTACACTTGATTTTTTTTTGATATTGTATATAACTGATGTTATGAATTTTTCTTCATTTTGTCTTTTTCTTAACCTTATTATCCTTCAAATTTTATTGCTTTTTATTTAGATGTCTTGCGTGATGGCAAAACCTTTGCAGGACTAAAGATTGTTGAATAAAGTTGAACGGCCCGCTAATTACCCACGCCAGGTACTTTCTTTTGATGCTGTCTTTGAACGGCTTTAGGTTATTCAAGCATTTGTCGAGCGGCTGCCAGACAGGGGTCAGGTTTTTTAAAAATGTTTTCCAAAGCTTTCGGCCATCATCTTGTCTCTCAAGTTTAGGGTCACGGCTTATAACCATTAGGTCAAATCAAACGAAAAGAAGGTTGATCAAAATCGCGCGCGAAAAAACGATGCATTTACTACTTCTTCCCTGTTACACCAATTCAAGGTTTGTTATCTTGCCTACCGCAAACTTTGCACTATCTTGCTACATAAATAGCATGGATTAAAAGTGCTAAGTTCAGTTTCAAATGAAAAGCTTTGACAATAACCACTTGATCATTCGCGGCAAAAGTTACAGCCATAGTCGTACGGGCAGGGGGGGGGGGGGGGGGGGCGACTGCAGCCACTCAAATTTTTGGGCAACTCGGAGTTTTTTGGGCAGCAAGAGAAATTTGGGCATGGCAACTTGGGAGAATTTTTTGGGCAAATGGTTCAACCCCCCCGCCCCCGCCTCCCCCTGGCAAAAAATTGCCCGTATGCTTATGGTTTCAGCCGTTAAGCCAGAATCAAACGCTTATGGCACATGCAGGTCTTGAGGTGTATTTTTGTTGTTTTGCTACACTCCAGGCCCACTCAAGTAGCCGTGGCGTCCGTGTCTCCTCGTGTTCTATATAACAACAGCGCTTGCTACGCTGGCTAAGCTCTGACCAAAGAAAGTCGCAACTTGGCGATAAGAAAGATGCAGATTGTCTTTTTTAATTAATGTAACTGAAAAAGGTATATCTCCTAACCTTAAGCTTAGTTATTCTTTATCAAATCTTTTTAATTTAATTCAAATCAAGCGATTGATAGTTATGTTGCCGCTACTTCCAAACCACGCTAAGAGTACATAATGACAACCATGACAACATTTGTTTGGCTTTTTACCACTTTTTACTGCCAAAACAAATCTCTGTTCCCATATTCGCCAAGTTTTACAAAACCATGTGCGTTCATCCGGGATGAAGAAAACATAGGCACGCAATGCGTGCGAGAGTTATTTTTTTTCAGTTTTGATATGGACGTATTGGGTATTTTTTTTTTGGTCAGCAAAACTAGCCCGATAAAAAAGAACGCTCAATGACCAATTTAGTGTTGGGCCTTTTGCTGACGTCGTGTGCATTTTAAGTAAATGAGCGCAACGCAAAATACGTTTGACTAGCGAATTCATTCACGACGAAACTTTCCTGTCGACCGTGATTAATATATCTGTAAAAACTGCAGTAAACAGAAATTGTTTGATAAAAATGGAATGACATGCGCAGTAAAGTGATTAATTAACAATCACTTTACTGCGCATGTCACTCAATTTCACAATCTCGTCCCAGAGCCCGCTTTTCTTTTGGTCAGCATCACGAAAAACGGGCTCTGGGGACGAGATTGACAATTTGACTTGCTTCTTGATGCAACCCCAAACCTGATTGGATTGATGTACGTCACTAACTTGGGTGTGACGCCTAAAAGTCTAATTTGATTACTTTGCGGTTACACTTGCCGCCACAATGTCTGCAGCAATATTTGAGGGATTCCATACCACAAATCTTTAGAAAATATCAATGCTTTTAAACTCTCTTCTTTAACCCTACTCATTACTACACGGCATTACAATGTTGTGAAGACATACCCACCTACCGCTTGTTGTGACTAAATGCCAATTCTAATTACAGCTGTTACCGATCACACGCGCCCTCCAATATGAAGTGTGATTACTGCCAAAATTAGTACTTGGTATTTTGCTATTTGAACCTGTAGTTTTGTAATTGAGTTTTGATATCTTGCTTTTGCAAACTGTTCTTTTTCTATTGCGTTCCGGTATCTTGCTATTGGGACCTGCTCTTTTCAATTGTGTTCTTGCATTCTGACATTTTGCCATTGGAACATTACACCTGCACTTTTGTCATTTTGTTCTGAAATCTTGCTGTTGAAAATCGCTTTTTTGTTATTGCGTTGTGACATTCTGCTATTGGAACATTACAAACTGCACTTTTGTTATTGCGTTATTCTAGTTTGATGGTGTTCATTTCATTTTGGTGTTTTGACAAGGTAACATGCAGTTCGGCATGGCACTCAGTAACGCGTTTTGGACACAATAATTTATTTCTGGAGTCCAAGATGGCGGACGAGCAGGCAATGATAAGACGTCTTCTAAATAACTCGCTCGTTGCTATCATAAGGGAATTAGCTTCAGAAATACTTGATTCGGACAGAATCGCAATGAGGTTAGCAAGCAAGAAGTTGACAGGCTTATCACGGCTCCCGCTGTCTCGTAATGTGACAAGTCTGTGACCTTCAGATAGTATGTCTTTTAGAGATTTACCTTTCCTGTAAGAAATGAAAGGTGATTCCCTGCATATTTCTCTCAGCAATGGTTGATTCTCTATTATGCTGTGTGAAAAATTAAAGCTATCGTTACTTCAGTCAGAAACATTTTAAAATTCAACATGGCTCTTATTCACAACTAACCGCAATCAAAAAACAATCCCTCAACCCAAAGCCGCCAAAACAGACTGCTCGCAGCATGTAAATTTCACACCCTCGTACCATCTTCACCACCATGAAAATTTCCGAACAGTTTTCCTCTTAAAACCCATACACAACGTTGTACACCAGAGCTACATAAACACCGAGTGCGGAAATAGAGACATCATACCAACACCGCCGAATACGGTCAAGCTTATATGAAAATAAAGATGGCCGTCCCTTGAATCCGAAACAAATATTGATACAAAATTAAACGATACATACAAGCGGCAATTTCATTGGTTATTGATCGATAGTATCCTAATTCTGATTGGTGTGAAATACATCGCTCGTCCACCCATCCATCCACCCATCCATCCACTCAATAGCGACATACGTCGGTACGCCGACTAAGGGTTTTTTTTTTTTCAAAAAAAAATAACTCAAAAACAGTACTCCATGTCTCTCGCACGAATTGTCCAGACAAAAAGAAATGATAAATAAAGTTACTGCTCATTATGATTAATATTGGTGCCATTGGGTATATGAGAGTATCCAGTGTCTGAATTTGCTGATCTCTGAGTGACTGAAAACTACCTCATACGTTTCTATAAGTGGTCTTGACTGCATCTAACGTTATCCAAAAGGAACAGCATAAATAGATTGCGATGAATGTATAAGGTGCAGAGGAAAGTCGTCCGCTGTGGCATTATTAAGTTCACATTTTCCTTCCCCTTGCTCACGCTCTGATTTGTAATTGAACGTTTTACACGCCGGGTTATTCATACAAATCAGCGCGCATCGAATCAGAGATGGCGTGAACTTTGAGTAGATGACGTGATGGACGAGGGCTTTCAGCTCGTAACTGATGAAGGACCGTTCTTTGCTCATCAAATCGTTATCTATCGATGACCAAAAAAAGAGAAGAGGTTTAGATTTTACATGAAAGACCAAAACTGAGACTAAGCGACAAGAGTATTTGAAAATTCCTTGGGTGGGGATGAGAGAATAGACGGACTGGATATCACATTGAGGGGAAACGGGATCAGATGGGGGAGGGGTGGGTTTCTTACATTAATTAATATTGGTCTTTGAAGGACTGAACTACCATAACAGCTCTATTAAGCCTCCACACCCCCTCTCGTTGAACTGAGCCCCCCTCACCCCTTTCTTAGCCTCTTCTTATAAGCCCCCGCCTGGAACTGAATTAGTAAAGGCTGCTGACCCCTCCCCTCTCGTTAGGTCCAGCCCCTCCCTAGATGGTACATCCTGACAATCCACATTTTCTTATTATTGTTGCTATTTTGTGGAAATGTGTTTCCAAACAAAACTAAAACATGAAAAATTCCTCTATATTTAATTTCTTTTGTAGGTACCTGTTATAAGCCACATCTCTAGTAAGCCCTCCTCATTGGGTCCTAAAAAGAACTACGACCCCCGGGGTTAATAGAGCACAGTAACGTCAATGGTAAATTTAACTGACCTTTTCCCTGTGAGGGTTGGGCATTTGTGAATTTACACACGTACTCGTACCACATGTTACACGGGGTATCGTTCCACTTGCCACTAGTTCCTAAAAGAATCACGCAGTCACTTATATTAAAGTCATCATTGGGTTCGCCGTCTTCCCAGTTCGTATACGTAACAGGGCTACCGTCGACCCACACGAACGTTGCCTCGACATCGCGGTCACTAAGGCCGACGAAAACATATTTACCTCCAGTCAGAGTTCGGACAAATTCGTTTTCTTGGACGCTGTGGATTGACACTAGATTTGCACTGTCGTTTTTACAAGAAGCTGAAGCGAACGAGGCGTCGGTTTGTTCAGTGAAGAATTTATAGCAGGCTCCATTCCATTCTTGCCATCCCGCCTTACACTGTATTGAGTTGCAGCCCCAGGAGAATCCAACAACTGAAAAAGAAAATAAAATAAAAAGGAAATGACCGCTGAGATATAACGTTCATGAGGTATGGTCTTCAAAATGTCTAATGCCAAAGAAACGTTTTGCTGTAATGTACAAAATATTTTTCGAGCTGTTAATTTTATTTTTACAAGTAGCTACAAGTGTACGGACTGAGCTAGTTCATCAGACAGGAAAACCATAAATGAGACTTCGAATGCACCGCCAAAAACTCTATAACAACAAGGAATTAAATAGGGTATATTTACGCTGTTTAAGTTATTCATCGACCATATTTATTTGCTGTTGCTGTTTTGTAAACCTGTCTTCCCAATAGCACTAAAACACTATAAAAGTTCACATTATTGACCCATCATTTCTTTGACAGAACTTTTGCGTTTATTGTTTCTCAATAGAAACCACCCGCACGCCAGTTCACTAGCGTCTTTGATATTTACATTTCTGACAGCCTTATCTCTCCGAAATACACAGCTATTTGTTTTCCTGGTGAATAGCTTACACCTCGAATAGCTGCTAAAGGCCTATTCTGAGAAGCTGTGTGGCCAACTAGACTCATTGGTGCTCTAACCACCGCTCCAAATTAAACATTGCCATTTTGAAGTTGCCGACCTGTCATCACTTATTCGAGTGACAAGCCAAAAATCGTTCTAAATTCTTGTCGGCAATCACGATTTTATTAAACTTCCTGAAATCTTATTGATCCTTATCAAGGCGAGGAGAAAATCATAACAACAATAGTAATTTCAAAGCGGGTAAATCGTTATCAGACGTAGCTGATTTTATAATTTTTTAGGTTTACCCAGTTCCTTAGTACATGCATCGTCCAAAGGGTAAAAAATCAATAGTTTAATCTTTCAAAAATTCGTAAAAGACTCTAACTCAAATTAAACTGCGCTTTCATGTGTCATTGAAATGGTGCAAAAAATAAAGTGTCATCAGTGTTTGATGAAAATCCGAATTTGTTTTTCTTTAACAGGTGAACGCTGTTTTTAGAAACCATTTGAAAGTGTATCCGGAAAAATTACAAAAACCATTTCTATGCAAAGATTTTGTTACATTGAGGGATCATTTAACAATTAACACTGAAAAAAAACGATCAACCTTGTTTTAAATGTTGCGCAAAAGAAATGAAAAGTTGTGTTACAAAAGTCGCAAATCTTTGTGTAAAACAATAGTGTCATTTCGCCCTTGACGACACAGATTGTCCTGAATCATTCGCTTTTCGCCGGGTATTAAATAAGCACTCAAAATCTTTTTGTGAAGAAACATCCTCTCTTTGTTTCGAGGCCATTTATGACAAGATTCACGTACTTCAAAAACGAGTGCGGAATACAAAAGTTCACTTTTGCAACTGAACTCAGTCACAATATTCAAATTATTGACTGTTACTGCTGTCTTTTTATGTTGGAGTTATCTTTATTATATTTTAAACCAAAAAAATCGCCTTTCTGTGAGAACAATTAAAAAGTTAGAACGCATAGATCACAAAAATGTCTAATTATTTTCACAGAAGGATATTTTTTTCCGGAAGAAGAAAGTCAAACGTTTACCAAAATAAAATTGACATCCTCGAAAGGTTCTGCTCTCTTACACGGCAACGAGTAATGTTAGTTTGAATATCCCTTAAAAATGGGAACTGAGTTGATTTTGATTTTATAAAATTCTGATAAAAGGTAGTAAACGTTTCTCCCTGCCTGTGGGAGACAAAAAATAATTATGCAACTACGTTTGGCTCGATTTAGGCGGGTGTTTGTTCAAGAAACAAAATTTGTTTCCGCAAGTTTACCGTGCCTGCCATCAAGGAAGATAAAATATTGGCACATTTTTCTTTGAGGGCCTTACCAATCCGTTTGTCCAAGATAAATCATGTAGCTTCGAATACTTCTGAATTGCTTAACTTGCTTGCATGCTTATTTCGAAACTCTAAATAGCCACCTGAATGTTGTAGTTATAAGAATCATTTCTTAAGAAGTAGTAAAACTTCTCTGTGCTATTAAGACTTGTTTAAAAAGCAAGCAGAATTTTTGACAGCGGACATTTTTAATGAAACTTCTCTTAAGAAGAGATAACATTAAATTTCATGCTGTCGTAAATGATGTTTAAAAGCAGAACGCAATGAAAAAACTAATAAAAAAATTCTTACTTGTAATCGCAAGACGAAGCACTGAAAGTGACCATGACCTCCGAGTCATCCTTCCCATTCAAGGAATGCCCTTCTCCCTAAATTCACCAATTCAGTCTGTTCATTTCAAACTGAAAAAAAAATTGTCTCTCTCAAACTCGTGTTGAATTTAATTTACAAAGGCTCCGCGCACATTTGCAAATGTCAAATCTATTTTTTTTTTCAACGTTGCCATTAAAGCACTTGAAGCAGGTGACGTCAGTGACTTGACATTGTAACTTAGCTTTTTCTTTTTAATTGCTCTCATTTCCATTTCTCTACGTTTTGCACAGTTCTCTTGACTTTTGGACAGATGGGAGTTATTTTTGGTTATTTGAACTCTTTAGACGAGTTTTCTTGAGCTTTGACCAGAGTAACAAGTGCTAGACAATTAAAGAGGTGGCGAATGGTGTCTGAAAAAATAAGGGCCTCGCAAAAGTTTAGTCAAATTTCACGGATGTAGACATAACACTGACCCCCAGTCCATGGATTACCCTACCCCTAAAAACTCTAGTAGAGTAGTCCATTTGAAAATGGACTATGAAATTTTTTAAGAGTTTTCAGGGTTAGGGCAGTTCATTTGGGTAGTCCATCGGGGTAGTCCATGGACTAGGGGTCAGTGTTATGTCTACATCCAAATTTAACGAGTATCACAGGCTCGTTTCTTGAGGGATTCCGAAGGTCATGCAGTCTCGATTTTTTGCACAGCCATTTTGGGGTCTCCGGCTTGGTTTTCAAAATCTTGAAAAGTCGTTGTCACGCGTCACGCAGAGAAAAATGCTAGTCTCGTCGTCTCGCAAAGTTTCGCATTTACCATTCACCACCCCTAATTAAGTTGAGAATTCTAGGAAAGCTTGTTGTAGAAAGCTAAATCATGTATAAT
>OX393562.1:14518327-14680827 GCA_947652115.1 Blastomussa wellsi
GAATTAACAAAATAGGATTTGAATCCTTTTTCATGTCACTTATTCTTCAGTAGGTACTGGGAGGCAATCACAAGGTGGAATGAGGCAATATCTTTGACACCAAACAATGAGAGGCTTTATGAAATGAAATCACAGGTACACAAAAATTGTCTGGCATAAGAAGAGAACTGTGGGTTGAGAAAAAATTAAATAAATTGGATGATTGTTTAGCATATTTGCACATAATTTTATGTATGACATAGCTTTTCCATCTTCCAAGTGTCCTTGTTGACAGCTCAAAACCTTTGAAGTGTGACATAATGAGTAACGTAAAAAAAAATAGGAAATTTGCAATAACTCGTCTCCGGAGTGAAAAAAGATTTTGGATTTCTGTTTTTTGCAAAAGAACGAAAAATACACAGTTTATTTACACTAAAAACAACAATTTTGAAAAAAATTGACCTGCAAACCCGCAGTTCTGTTCATTAACCTTAAGGTTTTACCTTATGTTTAAAAATTCCTTGGTGATCATTTTCGAGTCAGTGTGAGAAAAATTTGAGAATCATTTTAGGGTATGGGTATTTCAGTGTCGAGGGATCATTTCTAGACTAAGAGCAGCCCCTTCTTTTCTTACTCTGCCGATTGTGAAGCCAAGAAATATGGCTGTTCAACCCTGGCTGGGGATCTTTTTAGGGTCAGGATCATTATTTTTGGTAAGTTCTGTGTTAACGAATTACTAACAGTATCTTAGAAAAGCCCATCAATTTGATACACAATAGTGTCAATTTTATCTCAACAGATCAAATTCTTCCATTATAATTGCTCTAATTGCAAATGTATAATATCATCTAGACACTGCTGGAGCTGCATGAGTTATTTCCTGCTGTACAAGCAGCAGAAAAAGCTGTTTCACTTAATCCTTGTTGGTACATAGCTCATCAAACCCTTGGCCGTGCCCAGATGGGGTATGGTGATGTTGAAATGGCAAGTATTTAATATAATATTATTTTTCGGTTTCTTAAAAAATTATGTAAAATGAAGTCATATCAACAAACAGTCAAAAAAGAAAGTGACATAAAGGAACTGCATTCGAGGGACCCACTCTCTGCTAACTTGCCGGGTATCCAGTTAACATCACTGGTCAGTTCTTGATTCGGGGTTCACTCTCCCCTTACCAACTCCTTTCTCTTAACCAAGCTCTTTTCACTTTACAAGACTAAACGTAAGAACACGGCCAAATACTATGTCTGACTGTGCAACTGATAGCTGTTAGCCTGTGAGAACATTTGGTATTTTCAGCTCTTGTTTCACCCACCAAGAAAATTAATGAAACAACAGCTGGAAATCTATCTGCTTTCACAGGCTGTAGAGATCGATACAGCCGTAGAAACTGCCACTAACATTCCTGTCCACATTTTAATTCTCAGGTTACATGTACTTTTCAGAGATAGTCCGATATTGTCTTCTGTTGACCCGTGGTAGCGATATCCCAACCAAATAAATTACCAATAATTCATTATTTTGGTATCTTTTCATCATTTTTGTTTTAGGGTGTGAAAAGTTTTTCAAGGGCAGTCATGTTACAACCTGATGACTTAGAGGTAGGACATTTCAGTAGGTTTTGTTACCTTTTTTTGACTGGACTGAGATTAGTGGGAAGTTTGAGGGCCTAATGGTTTGGGCACTGGACTTTGAGCCCTGGCTTGGGTCCCCCGACGCAATGTTGGGGAGTAACTTGGCAGAGTAGCAATTCTCCTAGCTACTTCATGCTACCAATGTAGTCCAATGTAGCCACACTCATCCTCTAAGGAAAAAAATGTTTCTCTTCAGGGGGTGGGGGAGGCTACACTAGTCCAGGAGGTGAGGTCCAAGATTTGGAATTGTTTTCTGAGTAGCAACAATTAATGCAAAAAAATATTGATTCTGGTTCCACATGCCCCTCTCATAACACCTTGTGAACGTATGCCATGCTTGTAAGAAATGATTTTGTAAAAAACTATCTGTGAAAATGATTTTTTTCTGAGTAAATTGATTTTGTTTTGAGTAAAAGTGATGGCGAAAATGATTTCGCTGTAACAGTTTTGGGCCACTGAGCATGACTATGGTGGCCGACTGTTCTCACAGAAAAATTGGGCCAAATTCTTAAATATCCGAAGAAAAAGCGAAGAAAAAAACACTTTTTCGTTGAATAATTTTTTTTCTGAAAAATAAAAAAAATATATACAAAAATAAAAGAGATATACTACAAATGTTTTAAAATAAATTTAATTTTGGTTTAAAAAAAAGAAAAAAATTAAGAAACATGTTTCGGAAATGAAAAAACAAAAATAAACTAGAGTATATTTACAAAAAATCAGTAAATATAAAAAAAAACACAAAGAATAAAATCAGAGTTTTGATTTCAATACCAAATACATTTGAATTTCAAAAACGCTGTGAGAACGACCGGCCGATCGTTCTCATACAAAATTGTAATTGAAAACGAAATGTTTGATGACGGCCGAGTGTTCTCATAGCCCGCTATATCCATGATCAGCGGTCTTCTAATCAAAGATGGCGGAAAGGTCGATCCGAAGCAGTGACACACGAAGCAGATCTACGCTATGTTATGAAAAATGTCAGACGAAAGGAGATTCTGGACTTCAATTGTTCGTCGGGATTTTCTTGAACATGCTTAGAGTTTGGGAACTTTGAGCAGGAGACTGGTTCAAAAAGGCGTACCAGTGCAGTAAGACACGACTAAGAGGGTCTTCAAATTCTGCTTTGTGTGGTGTTGTCAAACCAAGTTTACCTGGGGGTGGAGGGGTGCTCCCATATGAACAAAGGCGTACGAGGCGTCTGGGGGGCTGCAGCGCTCCCCAGTTTCATTTTCGACATTTTTCGGGCAAAACGCGTAGAATAGACCAATTCCAATATATTAGAATTCTAATATGGCGCCGAGGCTTAGGGGAATAAAACAAAAGAAATTATTTATTCATCCCTAATTACCTCGATGCAAAATCTTTTGTTTTATTCCCCCGAGCCAAGTGTTTTTTTCTTCGCTTTTTCTTCGGATATTTAAGAATTTGGCCCAATTTTTCTGTGAGAACAGTCGGCCACCATACATGACTGGATTCTGCAGGTTTTGTTTGGGAGTCAGAGAATACCGGTAATAATTATTTTCTTTCCGACACTGAAAATAACAGCTGCACACAGAAAATACGCTTTTTGGTAGTTTGATTTTTTGTAAACTTTTCTTCATATGACAATATTTTGTAATTCTTACTATAGCTGTGGATGGAAGACTTAAAATGGGCGTGGAAACTGAGAGACCAAAAATGGAAACAGAATCAGGAAAACCAATACTCCTCTCAGCCTACAGAAGAAAGCAAAGAACTGTTGGAATTATACGCTGCTGATCTAGAACATGAAAATAGCATGGAGGCACAAATTCCAAAATGCCATTATGAGAACAAGTCTGTTAATGATGTGACGTGACAATGATTATGGTGGAATAATTCTGTGTGTACAATAGTTATTGATTTCAAGTACACAGTACAGTCCATCTCAAGAGTGACTGTAATCATGTTACATCACAAAGACCTTTCACACTTGCATTGAAGCCACAAGTGTGCCACATTCATACCAGATCACAAGCTTGTCACACTCATATCAGGTCAAAAACTTGCCACACTTCAAGGGAGAAAAGGAATTTGGATCAAGCACAGGGAATGAGATGACATGCTAACCACCCTCAATGACCCCACCCCCCTCCCTCCCTCCTACACTGCAGTATACATCAGTGGCAGGCATAAAAATTGTCACTACAAAATCAGCTGGCTGTACTGCAATGTGACCTTGGCTATTTAGAATAAAATTATCATATTGCAAAGGCTTGATTTAAACTTCAAGCAGGCAGTTTTGTGAGGGGGGGGGGGGGGGGGGGGAATGCTTGCGAAAACAACGATCACGAAAGACCGAATAATAATTTGCAACCTCCGCCCTTCTCTTGTTTTCTCTTCCCAGTGTTTGCACACTCAAAATAGCAGCCAGTCTTTCGTGATCGCTGTTTTCGAAGCATCCCCCCAAAAAAATTGAACTCATCTGGAAACTCCAGTTGTAAAAGGGTAAACTTAGAGGGCAAAACCCCTTGACTTCCAGTTAGTTTTTCTGTTTACTCACTGCCAAAACCAAGTCTTGGGAGGTACCCAGAAAGCTTCCTAAAGCTACAGATATCATGAACTCAATAAACAACAAATTGGCCTTTAATGACATTTTTTTTATTCATTGAGTAAAACCATTACTGAATAACATCATTTAATTTTATTTTCATAGTCTCTTGGGCAACAAAATAAAATTCCTAGGCTAAAATCTGCAGTAAAAATGGTGTTGTACTTAATCTCGACAGAAGGTGAAATAAGTCTTGTTTTTGAGAGCAAATCTATTCAGTACATAGAACTAACTACATGGTAAAATACAATTTGGTGTTGCTTCTGTGTTTAAAATTAATTGAAATAATATTTGTAAACTATTAATACCTTGCTAAAGAGGGGCTACCTATTTTCAACTGACAATTATGTTATCTATTTAGTACGTAGTGGTGTAATGTTGAAAATTCTGTCAATAAGGACAACACAAACAAAAAATCAATTTATCTTGCAACAAAGCTGCTCTGCATTTGTACACTAACACACTGGAAACAAGTACATACTAACAGTAACAATCAAATACTTCACTTTAATCAAATGAAATGCAGGTACATGTATTACATTTCATGAAGGTTTTGATCATGCAATCAAAACTAAGAAAAAACAGCAAACTTGAAATAATAAAAACAAAAACAGAGAAGTTATTGCTTAGTAAGAATGCCCAATTCTGGTACAAATTATATGTGATGAGTACCTATGCAAAAATCCTTCAGTGTGACAACTGAAACGGAAGTCAATATTTCATTTCGAGATGCTTGACTTCATATTTTTCCACAGTGGAAATTTCAAACAATTTGTCAAATTTATACTTGGGTACTTTTTAAAATGTGCTTAACATCAGCATGGGGATAAAAGCACACTAAAAGGCATGTTGTGTTTACTGTAAGAGTCCATAAGTGTCAATATTATTCAAGTCTGGCATGTGAGCAAAGGTCGATTAACTCAAGCATAAAAAATATTGCTTGTTGGTAGAAATTAACTTCCTGCATTAGCATCCACACTTGCAAACAATGTATTGAAATGTAAGGTAACAAGCTCAATAACAAAGTAAACAAAAAACAAACTAAAATGGAATAGTCATCAGCTATCATAAAAACCAAATCCTTGTCAATTGCTTGAACAACACAATGTAACGAGCAAGTCCCGGCTCAATTTCCATGTTCACTCTCATTAAACAAATTTTGGGTGCAAATAGTGTTATGACTTAAACATTAGTGATCTTGCTTAGAGCACTAAAATGGATTTCAGTACCAGCCTGTTTCCTAAATAGCATAAAAACCCACTAACAATCAGCTCAATGTTTGGCATGTTAATACAAATAACCCTTTGAGACCCAAAGTTTGAATATTAAATTCTCCTTTCGAGTGCCACACATTTCTTGACATCAGTTTTGAGAAGCTGTTAGTGCATCAAGACTATCTTTGTTGTCATAATAATTTTCTTCATTTTCTTTGTTTGGCGCTTTATATTGGTCAAAGATAGAATAGATTTGATCACATTTGGGAATTTTTTGTTTTGCTTGCTCTTGGAACTTCAACGTTATAAATCATTCAAGAAAAAATAACTTAAACTAAAATAAAGTTCAATGACATGAAAAATCCTAATTCACATTAAACGCCTACAGACAAGCAATTTATTTATCGGGATTGAGAAAAACGTTTGTTCACACAAATGAAGTTCAATTACTTACTATGGTCTGTATGATAAGATCTTTACCAGGCATTCTTAACAAGAAAAATAAAACTTGCGTGGTTTCCGTTTCATTTCTGCATTCAAGATAACATTTTTGAGACTAACTCTTTACGCGCACATCAATAAAACATAAAGCTAGGCCTTAAATTTTTCATCCCACATCAGGGCTTCACAACCCCTTAATAAGATTTCCAACTTTTATACATTTTCAAAACAAGCAGATTTGTTTGTTAAGGGTAATAATCCAACCAGTTTATTTGCACTGTAAGTCAATGCCAAATAAAATTTGACCTTCACCATGCCAGGATCACTCAGAATAGTCACTACTCTACTTTCTCTGCATTAGCCTTTTCCCCTTCACTCTGGTACTTGGAAGGTCGTTCACCCTTCTTGCTGAACTTCTTCACCAAAGCATCTTTAAAGCTCTTCTTCTTCTTCACTTTTGTTCCCTTCTTCTTTGTTGGGCTCTCTGGCTCTGGTGAATCGGCATTGGGAGCTAACAGCTCACCATCTGCACCATCCTCATCTCCATCCTCTGTGCTCTTTTCGTCACCAGCTTCGCCATTCACTTCTGTTGTGACCACAACTCTCTTCTCTTTTGTCTCATCACCATTGATCCCTTTCTCAACATGAACTGACTCGGTGATCGTGACTTTTGAAGTCTTGACGATCACTTCTTTGTTTTCAGGCACCTGATGAAAGAGAAGAAGCACTTACAATTTAATAAGAATCTCAACTATTTTTCAACACATTACCTCACTAGACATTTTAGTGTGTGGTGTTCCTGTATATTTTCAAGAGTCTTGCACAATTTTGGTAGGCACACGGAGCAAGTCAAAATACCACTGAAAAGTAAAAAATGTATCACCATGTAATAACACACTCTAAAATGCCCAACACTCAATGGGTTTACTATCAAATTAATATTTTACTTTCAAGAAATCCAGTCTGAACTGTGCTTTCTATTTGTGGAGTTGGACAATTAATATTATTGTACACTGACATCTCAATCCCCATTCTCTGAGCTACAAATAATTCTGGATATCTTGTCATGAGTAGTGTGCGGTCGCATAGCCACAGGGGTTATTTGTTATGTGGAAAGGGCAGCCGCATAGCTCTCACTGAGCGACCAATCCGAAAACAATGGCTCAATGTCAGAGCGCAAAATCGAGAAAGAGTAGCAGATTGGGGTTTTTACAACACAAATGAAGGTAAATCAAAGTAGTGAGGCAGGTCCCTAAGAAAGACAGCTTATAGCATTGTACTGAGGTATGGCATTTAGTAGTCTTCGTACTGCTTAATATTTTCATTTGAGACATCAATGTATAATTAAAACAATTATTGAATTTGGTTTTTCATGATATCCAGAATTATCAAGGTCTTGGTAAGTGTTAAATGTATCAGCCCAGCTGATAACACTTACGTCGCCCTTGATAATTCTGGATAATTTATCACAAAAAAACCTCATCCAATAATTGTTTATTATTTAATATTACTTCAGTGTCCAAAATGGAAAACATGTACAGTGCACCATATCTAACAGAACAACGACAACAAATGTTCAAACCCAGGGCTCGACACTAACAGCAGCCAACTGGCCAAAGACTAGTAGAAATTTAGTTTTGGTTAGTAGGTTTCGATTTCCACTAGCCACTTTGGCTAGCTAGTAAACAAAATGAAATTGGCCGAAGCAGCTTCTGTCTTCCTCAAGCAAGACAAAAACAAACACTTTGCTCGGAAACTGAAGATCAGAATTTCATCATGGGCATCTCATGCTACCAGACTATGTTCCACAAAAATTGTTTTATTATTGGAACTGATTTCAGAACAATGCAATTGCCAACATTATGTATTCAAAGAAAGTTGCTTGCTTTGTGCTTCCAAGTCTTGCTAGGGATCAACTGTTATCGGACCTAGCCAACACCAACGCTGGGCTAGTAAAAAAACTTTTTGGCTAGTAACATCTAAGTTGTCACTAGCCACGAGGCTAGTAAGCTGAAAAAATAGTGTCGAGCACTGAAACCAGTTATTTCCTTTAAGCAACCAACCATTAATGTCTTTACCTGTTCCAAGTCCTTGTCGACTCTCTCCGGTACAAGATCCTTAATCGTAACAGGTTCATCACTTTCCAACTCAACTTTCTCCTTGTCCTTCTTGTATTCGGTTGATTTCACCGGCGTGTTCAGCCATTTCACACGGTTTCTGTATGTGTTTGCACGGCCTGTAGAATGTGCTCTTCTAATAGGGGCTCGTTCAATCTCTGGAGTATAGAACATCTTTGCACGAGTCGACGACACTGTTGATGGCGTGGTTACTTCCCTTTCAGGAGGCTTTTCACCATGGAATACCTCTGGATTTCTGTACACATAACCTGTCTTGTAGCCCTGTCAATTAAACAACAGACCAACAGCCAACAATTTAATTAGTTTTTTAGTGAAAGCAATATTTATTTAGAACCCCTATCTTGTGGTCTCTTGTAGGAGGTTTGGTGGCTTAATAGCTAGTGCACTTGAGTCCAGATCAAACAGGCTGGAGTCATTTTGCTATGTTCTTGGGCAATGGACTTGTAGCAGAGAATTGACCTGAACACTCCAAATCGCTGTGACATTTCCCACATCAACAATGACACTAGTCCAATATTTTTTTACAAAAACACCTTAATCTAACAATGCCTCTCTCCAACCAGGACTACTATCAATGGCCATTATGGGTACCAGCCAATTTTTCAAGAAACCTGACAAAATGCTGGGGGGGGGGGGGTGACCTGCGATGGATTAGCATCCCACCCAAGGGGAGAAGCAATACTCAGGACAAGCTGCTTAATGTTATAGAAACCAAAGGTTAGTACCAGCAGGTATAAACAAAATTAGCATGACTATAATTATGAAATTACCATTGAGTCCAGTAAACGCATCCATGCCTCAAACTCCATCTCGCCTCTCTTCCACTTCATTTCACTGGAATCCACCCCTCCGCCACCTTCCTGAGATGTCTCATTTACTTGCTCTCTCGCAGAATCTTCACACTTTATCAGATTGTCAACTCCAGCACCAACAGCCTTCACCTGTCAATGTAGCAGTTATAAAAAAACAAAGGAGTCTCAGTGTACACTGTAATTGGCGTTCAAAGCCAGTCTTAACATTACTTCCTAAAAGTATTGGTCACATGCATTTGCCACAGGGTTACAATACAGGCTTACAAGTGTGTGGTAAATAAAGTCAAACTGCTAACTGTTAGCTTGGTGAAATGCTATGTACACTGCCCTTTTGGGGGATTTTTATTTAGAAATTCTATGAAGCTGTTGCTGTGGCCCACATCAAGCTGGGGATTGAAAACACTAGAAAAGTGCAGTATCTGAAGTCTGATCAGCAAACAGCATAATTTAGTTTGTAAATTATTAAGTTATTACTCGAGCTTCCACAAAGAAAGCTTGAGTTTTAAAATGGGAACGGTTTATTTTCCTTCGGTTGCAATCGCCCTCTGACGCCTTCTGCGCGTGCGCAAGATATGGGTATGCGTAGAAAAAGGTCAGTGGATGTGTTGGATTTCACAGAGGCACGAGGTCAGCACGAGGTTATAAAGTGAAAAACAATACACGGCACGAAGCTATCGGTTTTTGGTGGAATGTCAGGGAATGTAAAGGTTGAAATGTTTAACGTGATGTCTAGTACGCTAAATCCATTGTAGACCCATACTAAAACATGCCAAGTGACTACTTTGGAACGGGTCGGTCCATGAACTTAATTTACAAGAGAACTTTACGAGTGAACTCTTCCGAGTGAATCGAGAAACCTAGAACATTGGATCCCCACGCTACGAGATATGGGTACTCCCCAGATTTTGTTTAGTCCAATGTCACCTCAAACCTTCGTCATATGGAAAATGGAATGCCTGTTGTTTTCGAAGAGATAAAATACTCTCGACAGCTTCCTCGGAAAGGCAACAACAGCTCGTAAATTCGCAAACAATGAGAGTTTGTTCTCTAAAACTTTCTGCTACTTTACTTTTCAGCTAACAAATGGAAAGAGTCCAAACTGTTTTAGTTTACACGAATATCGCTTTAATTTAAGGTTACTGAACAGGTTCGTGGGTGCTTTGCGGAAAAAGATCCTCACGCGCGCGTAATTTGTGGGAAGTGCCTAAACCTATACATCATTTTAAAGATTATAGAACCAAGAATGTCGTGGAAATGCTTTTAACCGGTAAAATTAAATATAAGAGAAGCTGCAGTCAGTTAAATACAAATAGTACAATGCTTACAAGTGCGGCAAACTCGAGTCGGATTTTGGCTCTTCGAAGTAAACAATGACTGCATGCCACTCAGCACATGTTCGGCTTTAAAAGTGTGTCGGGAATCGTTAGATTAGCTCTCAAAAAAAAGTTATTATAATTCACAGTTTGTTCATATACTTTTCTCGGATTGACACAGCGTTTGGACTTTTATCTTCAAAACGAAAAACAAATAAGCTAAAGCCCAACACACTTTTGGAGAAGAGGGATTCATGTATCATTGAGCAAAATTTCACTCTTCTACGATGAATCCTCATATGCAAACTAGCCGCTCAAAGATGACAAACGTCACGAAAAATTTTGCCGAGAAATACGGCAAAGAAAGTTTCGTAAACATAGCACTCCTATGGGAGTGGTTTTACGGTTTATCGCCTTAACGTACCAATCAGGTTCAATCTCGCGAAACTCGCGGGAAAGTGGTGGTAGATATTATTTCAAGATCAAAGTATCCTTTGCCGACAATTCTGAGGAAGAATTATGTGGTAATTTCTTGTGGGTTTTGACCGCGATGGGAAAAACAATGAACAATTTCCGGCCCAGTGAGAGGAAAATGATCACCAAAGAGTACAAGGGCTTCAAAAAATGCGCACAAAAATCGCTAGCAAGCAGCCGATCTGGAAAGCGTGCTCTCCGAAATGCGTGAAGCAGGGTATGTTCCACGCATCGATAAAATATTTGTTTATGATTGCTTTTCCCTTTTTCTGTCCGTGTACCGGTGCATATGGGAAGAACCTTCTAATATTCTTAGTTTAAGAGTCATTGGATAGCAGTACTGTATTGTTTAGCGTATCGGCTCTTCAGTCTTGTGTTCCTTTATAATAGTATGAATTCGTCGCAGTTGTCGTGTGATATTTCAACAGATTCATCCGATAAAGAACGCCTAGAATCCACCATTCCAGAATCCAAACCTTCACCTGGTTCAATAAAATTCTTTGACGTTTTTTCTTTTGTTTTTTCTGCTTGCGGAAGCCCAGGAAAGTATCCGAATTAGTTGCAATATTTAGTGTTTCATTCGGTCGTTGTGACAATTAGTTGCTTTCTGCCAGCATTTCTACGTTTTGCAAAAATTCCCTGGTTACTTTTTACGGTACCACCGAAGGGCCTTGGGAACCCAAGGACTTTTTTCTCGCTTTTTCCTGTTCTTTTCTCTCTCCATCCAAAATCTCCATCCAAAACTGTACTGCAACGACACACAGTTTATGTACAATAAAAATCACAATTTTGAACGAATATTACCCGCGAACCTGTTCAGTATCCTTAAAATTTAAAGAACATAAACGATATGAGAAAACAGAGCAAACCAAACTTGTTCACTTCCTAAAGGCATCCTGTCATCCTATACATGCAGTTATGCATCTAGTTCCATGATAAAAGTGGAAGAATGTATTTCACCTGAAATGAACAAGCCTTCACAGCACTATTTGCCAAAGCCAATGCTTCTTCTATCGTCTCTCCACAAATGACAATACCATGATTCCTCAGAATCATAACCTTCAAAAAAAATAGCATTTTTTAAATAAAATAACATAAGCAATGATAATAAGTAATAAATGGCTGCTTTGAAATTTCAAAATAACAATTTAATAAGGTTTCTGGTTGCATACATGATCAGCATTGATGGACATAGGTAAAACCCCCTCAATCCGTAAAACTTAGACGTCGATGAATGATACACATTCAAAGTACCTAAAACAGGTTTGCGATAATTATTTTAATAAACAGTTTCTAAAGCCCTGGGACATTAATTTTTGGAAGCTAAAACAGATAACTACAATTAATTATAAAGATGTAGTGTACCTTGCTTTCTTCACCTAAATCCTTCACTATTGACTCCTTTTCTTCTTCATTTGTGAAAATGCCTTTAAAATCATGGTAAGCTATTTCACCCAACTATAATAAAACAACAGTGAAATGGTCACAAAACAGTAAATGTTACAGCAACCACAATTTAAAAATGCGACAACGACGGAAAGACCGTTTAACTTCAACAATGCAATGCTAGAACTTGTAATTGGGTTGAAATTCTCCATTTTGAAACAAAACAAAATATTTAGTTGGATTCTGAACTTCAGAGGTTGCATTATTTCTGAAAGTGTAGCAACGCCTCAACATATCCCACCCAGGACAAACCAAACGATTACATCTATCTATTGACTCAATAGCAAGCACTAAGCCTTACACAAAGAGCTTCGATGGATATTGGTAGGAGTCCACACTTCATTGCTGACACCTGGGAACAACAAAGAACAATACACTTGAATCCTACTCAATAAACACTTCACAATGATGTAAAACATGTCAATCCATTTTACTGATCTACACAGGCAGGGATGGTCATCTCTTAGCTACAATGTAGAACCACTGGGCATTAATTGTCTTACAATCAGGCCGTATCTTATAACTGCTGGGAACTAACAAATTTGTGAATTTGATTAGCTTTTACAACTAAAGTGAAAGGTTTGGTGTTTATATAATAAATGGAATATTACATGGCTACTTGGAGATATGGAATTTCTCTTCTCGTATTGGAAGATATTTCACGAGTGAACGAGTGAAACATCCTCCAACACTCAAAGACAAATTTCATATCTCCGCAGGGCCATGCAATATCCTCTGTGTCATGTTATTGTCCTGGTCACTTGCCAACTTTGCCTAAATTAATTACCCTTGGGGTAAAGAGTGCCTCATTTTGATACATAATGGACCTTTCCACAGCTAACGTTTATCATTTGTATTTGTAATTTATAATTACATATAAACAGCAATGAAATATCAGGTGAGCTTTTGTGCGAAAACACGATATCTTCACATGTGAAGATATCATCGTTGCTATGGTTATGTAATAAATTGAACCTTTCACAGCAAAAGTTAAAAGGTTTGGCTCTGAGAGAGGAAATTTCTCTTTTCATGTTGAAACATATTTCATTTGTTTGCTGCACTCACTTATGAAATATCTTCCAACACTCGAATAGATATTTTGTATCTCAGCACAGCCATGTTAATATCCTCTGTATAAATTAATACAACATGGATTCTACCCAGTGGTTGCAGCTTGGAGTGCCGACACTGACATTTTAATAGGGAAAGAGAGCATATAATGCTTCTGGCATGTAACAAGTTACTTATAAAACTTAATACATTGTGCATAAAGAAAACTGATTAAATTTTTTACGAGTTGTGCTCCAAAAACAATTGCAACTCAATTCTGACAGTATACTATTGGCAGGACATACAATTTCAGAGCAAAACTTCTAAAACAATAATCACATCAGTGAAATGTAAGTAATGTTTGCAGTACAAAAACAACAAACAGGATATAATTTCCAGTGATACTTGGGTAACTTGTTCAAGTTGCAGAAATTACACTTGATAGGGAACGAGTGTGCTTTTCCAACAGCTGGTGAACTCAGGATGTCAAGACATGAATCCTCTGAAATGAGGCATACTTCGTACACAGACATTTTGTCAACTAAAACAACCAAGCATAATAACTTTTAATTTAAAATCATTTATTCCAAAACAAGTGTAAAATTAAAGGACGAAAAAGCACTTTGAGAAAGTTCCAGAATTTTTAATCATCTGACCACCTTACAAATGACAGAGAACTCTAGAAATATCACCAATTACATTCAACAACAAACAGGCACTGAAACTCAAAGCGTTTTCCCAAGCACATGATTGAAAAGGCAAACTTATATTTTTATTTTGAATGTCCAAGTTTCGCCCACCCTGCGATCAACTGTGGATGTTTAATTTATAGTCTTTTTCCAAAACCATTCATGAATAGAATATATATTCAAATCCTGGTACAATCTGAGCAGGTGCTAAACGGAAAACAAGAGAGATTAAGCTAAAAAGAATACTCCAAACTCGACCCACCATGGACTGGGCTTCAGCCAATAGGTACAGAGAATAAAGTGAAATATTACATAAAGAATCTGGAACGTAACGAGCCAGTTTTAGTGTTACATTCGTTATCAATATTATCAACCACAGAATGCCTTCGAGAAGCCCCGATAAAACTAAAGCATTCTTCGTCGTCATTAAAATTTCATTTTTATTAAGCCAACTCAACGTTTATTCCCCACTTTTCGTTCTCCCGGACACGAGAGATACCATAGCGTCAGAAAATCTTTGTCCTGTTTTCCGAGCAGACGAAATCTAACCCAGAATGCGGCCGTAACATGATGACAAACGAAATGTACACTACGTTTCTGCGCCCATTTGCCACCAATTAAGCTTCCAAACCGACATTATTTTGGGTTTTGCTTCGAAGCACCGACAGTATAAAATGATCAAGATATACTAGTGAATAGTTTTCTATGGGAGAGCAAGTAATTTAGGCGGTTACAAGGTTTTCTTGATTGTGGGAATTACAGCAATGCTGATTGACTTCGAGCATATCACACCAGCAATTTGTGACGCGCGTTCGAATGGAAAACACGGTCGTCACCATTTTCGAACCTACACAAACGGTAGACCCCTGCCGCTGAAATGACAAAAAGTCACGCGAAAAAGAAAACCAACATTGCTGTAGTCTGCAACGGAAACTTCACCACGACTAACAAAATGAACAACGCTAATTTTACGCACAAGGACATCATCACATTGAGAGCAAAGATATGTAGCGCATACCTCCATGACCTATCAAAATCAGAGAAGAGTTTGCCGAAAAAAAAAAGAATACGAGACAAGTAAAACACAAACGCTACGAAGGCAGTAGGTAACAAAGCTGGTTTTCTACAACATAGTTTAAAACTTACGGCCACTATAGCGTCTTGGTGTAGATGGATAATCGCTCTGGCATCTTTCCTAGCTCCGTGGATTGCGGAGTGGAGCAACATACCAGCTTTGTTCACGCCGAGATTGGTGCTTCCTTGATCAACTACACTTCCATCGGGATTAACTTTTAGCAGACTAGACGCGGTCACTTCGCTGTACAAAAGTCCAAAGGGATGAATCAAGAAGCTTTCTTGGTCCGCCGATGGGCGAATCTAGCAAAATGAAATCGACATCGGTTATTGTTGGTTTCAAACAATTTTAATACCAGTAGCGAGACTGCCGCTCTGCAGGACAAAACAACCCCTATTCACAACTCCAAAAATATCTCTACCAAGTGTGAGTAACAGAACAATGCACAATTTTCCGCAGCATTCGAAGGTTTACAAAAACTTCCAACATAAAGAATTGAAGGGTTTATGCAAGGTAGTCACGTACGCGTCTACAGCCACTGAAAACAAACTATTGTGACAAGCATTCGCGCGCGAGACAAACAACACAAAATAAATACTCCAACCATTTGCACTGAAACAGGTAAATTTTACTAGTACTCACAGTTATGAAGCTGTAAAGGCCACTATTCCATCCAAATAGATCGACTAAACGGTACGCGGAGGCCAATTTACAGCGCAATAACCTCTCTTGCTTGGAATAATTCAAGGTATCTGAGCCTCTGATGTCTGCTATTGGAGTGACAACAGCAGACATTCCTCCTCCGTAGTACGAACTGGAGGGAACCAGAAAATCTTGATAAGTACGAACGCCTTCTCCGCTGGTTTTAGGACCATTCTGAACGTAGTTCTGAACAAGATCTTCCAGTTCATCGCGAAGAACTTTGTCATTCAGAACAAGAGAAACACGTTGTCGAAGCTTCAGACCACGGACATCGCGAACAACGTCTTCAGGTCTTCGTACCGCTCTTCCTCTCGAAGGGGCGCTAAATCTTCTCGCTTTGCCATCAATAAGCGGTTTGTTAGCCTTCCCTGTCGACATGTTGGCAAATTCGGCTTAGGTTGTGAGGCCAAACCGAGAAAGAAGCGTTTTCTGAATGGCGATCACACCTTCGTAAAACGCCCAAAGCACGCGCAGAAAGGTCGGGAATGTTCACTGCTCATGCGTTACGCTCGTAAAAGAGACAGTAAACTTTTTCCTATTGGCTAGATAAGGTCACATGGCTTAGATCATTGATCGCGCGCAGGAAAATTTCAAAACGCGCACGAAAAGTTTGATTTTGATATGAATATCGATGTTTGCCGAAAAAATCGCAATTTATGGTTGTAAATGCGATGACCAAATCAATATCCGTCTTTGAGACTGACGCGCAGGAGAGCTCAATAACATCAAACGCTGCAACTGTGGAAAAGAAATTTGGAACGAAAGTAGGGCTTCAATTGCAAAATTTTATCCAGATGTATTCGCAAGGGTCAAAACCACCGTTGTGCTTTCTGAATTTCTATCTAGGCAGCAAAATTGAGACTGATAATTGTTTTTCGTGCCAGAATAGGCTTATGTGTGTGTTTCATGTTTCACATTTCGTGCGGCGGACATTAGAAGAAAATTTACTAGCTTGCATGTATGAGCCTCGAAAAGGGTTTTTATCTCTAATTTTCAGGTTTTATTGCAGCATATATCAATCCGAATCAAGCATTGTTCTTTATTTAACACGAAAGCAAAGCGATTCCGCAGGAAGTTACTTGTGCGGCAGTCAAGAATATCAAGGGCTGGAAGATTTGACCCGCCCATTTGTGTCTCATGATCAACTCCGTCCTTTTATCGGATGGCAATCAATATCTCATTTCTGACCTGTATACCGTTTACTACATTCCATACTCTAATCAAGTTGTCAAATCCTGGAAAAATTCCTAATTTTAAATTTCCAGACCTAATTCCAGTGAGTAAATGGTATATTCCAGTTTGTTTGTTTAGCGATTAGGGATAAACAACTTCGACAACCACTTCTTTCATGCGTTTATATGTTCAGCATGATCATCTGTTCAGTTGTGAATGATTTGTTTATTTATTGAAGTTGAATGTTTTCTGGATCAGCTTGCAGCACTATCTCAACTATAGTATTACAAACCTCAGCAGATTCATGGATAAAGTTATTTTTTCTCTCGAAAGATCGCGAAAAATGAAGAGGTCGACAAATGTTCACCTTTGACCACGCGCGAGACGCGTTTGTCACGGAAGTATAACGCGAATCCGCCGCATATATTATCTACCTTCACAGAACCCGACAATTGCAAGGATTGTGAGCTGTCAAGTGAACGTAAGCATTTTTCATCGCGAAACTGAGGTATTCAAACAAAACCATACATAGCTTATGAACGTAACTGGCATTTTTGAAACAATTTACTCGGCATGAGGCCTCGATCGATCCGGCTCACTATACCGAACACAGATGGCCCTGAATGCTATAGCGGGTAAATTATCTTGCTTGAAAATTTTGATGAGCTGGGTACCTTTCACTATGTCAAGTGTAGTTTTTCCCCCACATAAGCTCACTCCTTTTAGTACGTTTGTAAGTCGTCATAAAAGGAATATGAAAAACAAAGGTAAAATGAAGAGTGCAATCATGCACGAATAATCGAGAATAAATATTCCCCAGATATATTCGAACCCTGAGGGGCGAGTCAAAGCAGAAGCGCTATACACTCCAATTTATAAGAACCTTTTTTATAAGAACGTTGAGGCTGAAATTGTCTAAAATTTTAAGAACGTATTAAGAACATTCCCCAGGCTGAGACTCGATTAGGATTTTATTTTGCTCACTATATATTAAAATGTTGGTTAACGAAAGCTTTGCTGCGAATCTCGTCCTCAGGGAGGAGGGTCCCCCCTCCCTCACTCCGGGAGGGCGGGAAGATGAGAGACCCTGGGAACGAGGTTGCTTTGCTGCATGTACTGCAGGTGAACTTGTTCTGCGTTTTTGCCACAAAATCTGGTAAATTTATGTCACGTTGCAAACCTCTATGTTCAATGATTTTTCAAGTTTAGCCAGTGTTGCCTGGCGAGACATCTCGCACGTGGCATCAGAGCAAGTCGCGCAAGTATGTGCAAGCAGCTTGATACCATATCTCAGCAAGTAACGCACTTTGACAGGTTTCCTGGTCACGTCCGCATTAATTTAATTTATTGAAATATTATACCATGTAAATTTAAGAACATCTTAAGAACGTTTTCAGCCTCAAATTGCAAAAGAATTTAAGAACGTTCAGCCTCAGCTTCATAATTAGACGTTCTTATAAAAAAGAGTGTACTCCTATACGTTTTCGAATTTTCTGTTGTCTTTTCCCACTGTTTCGCCTCAGCATCTACCCTGGTAACAGGCTTCGTGATAAGCAGGGTCTGCGGGGGAGGACTCTGCGTCTCAGCCGGTTATGTGCCAGTCAAATCGAAGCTTCAACACCCCCAAAAAGCCGTTCAAATGCCACCCCCGGAAAAATTAATGCATGACCATCATGCTCCTGAAGCAGACTCGTTCCCAGTCAAACTATAAACGGCAGACTGATCCTGACGGCGAAAACGATGAAAAAAAAAAACAAGAAAGATAAAATTTGCCCGATATTTCGGTTTGCAAGACAAACCTTCCTCAGGAGCTGAGCGAACAAAAGAAATGTGACAAAATAAGAAAAGATCGTTACAAATAATGTTTGAAATTAAAATATAGACATTGCAATTGATTGGTTGTCACATTTTTTTGTTCGCTCAGCCCCTGAGGAAGGTTTGTCTTGCAAACCGAAATATCGGGCAAATTTCTTTTTAATATATTAGCTGTTTTATCTTTCTTGTTTATTTTTCATCGTTTCCGCCGTCAGGATCAGTCTCCCGTTTATAGTTTGCTTTGTGAATAACTTACTGATCCAGGTCTACAAGTGATCCGGCACTTCTCATCGGTTTGTTGCAGTGGTCTTGCAGATTCGTTCCCAGTCCATACATTAAGGCGATAAATCACCTCAGGAGCGACTGGGTACGAGTCTGCTCCTGAAGTCGAGATCAGACCCATGATCTGTTGGTGCCGTTTTAGCTCCGAGAACGCGGTAATATCTCAACTTGGCAATATCACGTTCAAAAAGACACAATTTTTACACAAGTTTTTTGGTTTTCATTTGCAGCCTGAGGGCTACATGTAGGACCGTGTGGAGTACCATGTGGTTGTTGTATTGTTTGTCTAAGACAGCAGGAACGCAGGCGACAAGCTGACTCCGTGGTGAGAGGTGACGCAGTTTCCCTTAAGTCTTCTATTCGAAAGATGAAGTTTTGAGAGTTGAAAAAAAGCGAAAAAACAAATTGAGATACAAATTGCGATCTTTTCCTCCCTTGAGATTGAGTTCTGAATTTACAAAATAATTAAATTACAGTTTCTCAATTTATCCAAACCCTCCTCGCGCAAATCGCGAAACCCGCGAGAAACGCGCGCGATCTCAGGAAACCGCCTGACCCGCCGGGATAAGTAACGTGTTCTGCTTCATGAACGAAAGTTAAAGTTCCCTTGCACGGGAGGCTGATAATCACTTCTATTCGGCTATGTATTTTTAGCTTTCTTTTTCTTCCGCACAACTGAACACAAACCGTATAATTCATAGTGACGAGTTCTCATGATTATATATGCCGTTCAAAGAGCCGCTCTAACATTTCCACACAGTTGGTGCCACGATGTTTTGTCTGGCCAGGGAATTAATGCAAAGGATTACCTCTGTTGGCAGATGGCTACACACTCCGATGAACCGAGCAAAAAGAAAGCATAGAATCAAATTGTGGTACTTCGACTCAGATTATATTAAAGTGGTTGCTCAATTTAAAAATTTGGTGCAAACCCTCATAAAATACCAGCTGTTTCCAAGCATGCAGAATTCACTTGCCTTGACTTCCCATTTTAATTTGCTGAGAATAAGCTGAATATTAAAGTGGTTTAATTGTCATGGAAAGAATATTTTAATATTTATTATATCTCATATGCATTTGCAAGTGACACTTAAAATAAACTTACTACGTATGATGCAAAAACTCAAAATAACTCCAATATATTCCACTTGTAAACAACCGATCGATCTGCAATACGTCAGGTGAAACTTCTTGCGCGTCCGTAAAACATCGTAAAAATGTTGGCTTTTTTCCACATCTATTGACATTTTTCATGAAAACTCATATTTGCTACGAACATCTGTTTTTTAATAATTGTCTGCTGTCACTCTGTATTTTTACGGCGGTGCCAAATTGACGTTGAAAAGAAATGTTTGATGTATTCCCTCAAGCCAAGAAGCCAGACTTCCGTATGGAAATCGAGTCCACCAATCTCTTTCAGACGATTTCGCACTTTTGCAGAAATTTAAGAAAAACGGCCTTTTGCCGATGGAAAATTGAATTTCTTGTGGAAAATGTTAGTAACGTCGGGAAAGGGGAGGGATTCCATTCAGACCGGGGTGGGGGCTTTTGAAGCCCGTTTCAACTTTGACGATTTGAACTTCCAAACGAATGAAGCTATGACCACCAACTTTTTCGACTTTTCCTAATTTGGCCTAGTGTCACGTTGCCACCTGCTTGATGTTTCCATGGCAACCGGCTTTTTTACAGCTACATGTTGCATATTTTGGTTTTAATCATTATTTTTTACGAGGAGTGTACAGGACCGCAAATGATCCCGACCCGCAAATGATCCCAGGACCGCAAATGATCCCCAAATTGGACCGCAAATGATCCCCGGACCGGAAATGACTCCTACAATGTGATACCGTCAAAAAAAGAATGGCGTGGACTCTACATCGAGTTTATGGAGGAATATATTTATATGTGAACCAAAGTAAAGATTAGAACATGAGAAACCCCATACAAATCTGGAAACATACCGCGTTACATGAATTTGATTATATAGCCGCAATGCAAAAATAAAAACATGAATCAAAGAGGCCTTTGGTGTCTTATATCATTAACCGCTTTGATTTTCCGGTACACTACTTGCGTCCTTAAAAAAAGAGAAAACAATATATAATTTACTTAATTTATTTGAACTATGTTTCCTTTAAAAGTTACTTTTGGAAATGTTCCATAAAATACAGTAAGCGGTTAATGATTGATGGATAGGAAAATTATGTCAGGCGTTCAAAGCACCAAAGCGATACGCACTGCGTATGAGTGGTAAATCATCATCAAGTCAGTTTTGCATTTCCGGTTGCTTTTGTAATCTAATGGCGTAAAACAAAATTCCCACAGCGCGACGTTTAAACACAAAAAAGTAAGAATAGCAAGGAAGGTTAGGTAAAGAATGGTTTCCTTCGAAAGTTTATTTATTTCTGTTGCTCCATATTTCTGCGCCAAGGGATTTTCTTCTTGTACCAACATTGAAAATTATGTTTAAAGATTGCAGGTCGCTAGCGCTCAATACGGCGGCAATTTGTTTCCACCGTCTCTCCTCCTTTGCTCGCAGCTTAGTTTTCTTCACACGCAAACGGCCACAAATTAGAAAAACAAAAGACAACACAAAACCAAACTATGGAACTAATGAATTTTTAGGTTCAGGTGTAGTTCGATAATTTTGTTCGTCACTAGGACAAAAGTGACAAAACAAGAAAAATAACATTTAGCATGGTTCAACATGAATGAATTGACTCTTCAACACTGCCGATACTACCTGGAGTTTTTGCCAAGAAGGTAAAAAGCTTGTATTGCGTGTTTTGTGAAGACTGCTTGGCAGAGTCAGAGTAGTGGGCCAGATTTGAACAGTCGTTTTCATTCTTTCTGTTAAGGTTGTCATCTCCTCTGGTGACCTCTTGCTCATGTGTCTTTTAATTGCTAAAAATGTGTCCAATACGTGAAAAGCTCAGTTATTTATGTTGGAAATATTGGAATAAGCTGTTATAAATTAACTAAACATTTTGGTCGCACTGTTGAATTTTATTTCTCGTTAAAATGTATTAATTAATGATTATTACAAAGCCACAATATTAATTTAGAGCTTAAATTGTCCATTGTACTAACTATTTCATTAAAATTTCCAGCGAAGTGCAAAGAGTGGAAATTAATATTCCACAATTTGTTGTGTTACTTATAATTACAGTTGTATTAAAAAAATAAGAAAAAATTAAAGCGTTTATGTTTTAGTCCACTGTGTAAATTACAGTTTCATTAACAGTAAGAAAAAAAAAACGCTCATTTTTTTTAATCCACCGTCTAAATTCGTAAGTCCACACTTTTCCTTCAGCTATGAGGAGTAGAACATTCCGGTCCGGGAATATTTTTTGTACAATCTGGGGACTTTTTCCGCTCCGGGATTTTTTAATCCACTGTCTCTATTCCCAAGTCCACGCTTTTCCAGCGTTTACGAGGAGTTGATCATTTCCGGTACGGGATCATTTGCGGTACAATTTGGGGATCATTTCCGGTCCGGGGATCATTTGCGGTCCAATTTGGGGATCATTTGCGGTCCTGGGATCATTTGCGGGTCGGGATCATTTGCGGTCCTGTACAGGAGACTGAAAAAATAAAATGCAGTTTGGCTTTATCGGCGTCTCCCCCTTAACTTTTTCTTTCAATGTTGTATCTCGAGGGGGCTGAATAGAGTTACACGAGTGCGCCGATCCGTGTTTTTTTTTTTGGCCAAACCGGTCGTTATTTTCATTCAAATCAAGTTTCATTGCTTGTTTTTGCGAAACAGCTAATATAATCGATCGTTCAATCTGAGTGACAGCAGCCCTGAAAAGGACTGTTGGCGGTTGTTTGGGTCTCGTCCCATAAAAAACGGACAAAATGCCAACAGCCAACAGCGATCCAAACTACGTGAAATATCCATTATCCAAACTTCATGAAATGGAGAGTCTGGAATCCGAGCCCAAATTATCAGCTAATCCGTGATCCGCGAAACCGCTCAAATTCTTGAAAAAAACCCGCAATCCATGTGCTTTTTAAGACCAATTCCGTTTATCCGTGAACCTAATAACCCCCCCCCCCTCCCCTCCCGCTCTGTCTCGTTAAGCGCTGGAATGGTATGCACTCAAGAGCAGTACAAGCAAAGGCATAGCATCGCTGAGATGCAAAACGGTCTTTTTTCGTTCATACGTTCATTTTTCTTTTCCTCACCTTTACTGGACATGTCAGAAATAAGCAATATATAAGATATAACAAGATAAGACATAACGAGATAATTCCAAACAATTTATTTGCCGCAGACGAAACAAATCATGAGCAGCTATAACTCGAAAGAAAATCTATTCAATGATTTCTGTAATTATAACTCCTGGCACGAAAGTACATATATTTACAAAGAAGCGTCTTGTCATTTTTTGTCTTTTTTCTTGTCTTTGCTGGACTCCTCCTCGTCCATGGGCTCATCTTGGTCCTTGCCTTCGTCACTGTCCTGTTGAGCGAGGGACACCATGACCTTTTGAATGGCCTCACTGCTGGGGTCCACGCCGGGTAACGTACTTAGCACGTTCTTGATAAAGTCCGGATCGGACATGACCCCCGTGATGTCTTGCGCGTCATCACCCTGCAAGTAGCAAGGTGAAAATAGGGCTTGCGTGAGACAAGATTAAAAAGAACGAAATATTTTGTCACGCAATAGGAAGTGTTGTGTGACGACCCAGACAACGACTGCGACGGGCGTGAGCTCTGTGATTGGTTCATAAAACGGGTGCACCGTGTTTTAGCCAATCGACGCGAAGGAATCGACATTTTGACCAATCGGACTATTTGCACTTTTCCCGTTCTTACCATCGGTCACATCAAGATGACGCACTGAACCGTGATTGGTTTATTGTGCCGTTTACCTTGTGCGACCGGCCTGACATTCGCAGTAAATTTAGAAACAGTGTTTGTATGGAATTCCAATTTTGAATTCTTTAGGTAGCTGTTCCGAGAAGGTCCACACAATCGTCCGATCTATACATTTGATTCCGTCTTACAAGGATTATCAGTACACTCAATTCTTTAAGCACAGTTAAAACTGTGATCCATTCTCATAACAACTTTTCATTGATAGGGAGAAATGTTTTGATCTACAGAAAAAAACAGGCAATGAACAGAGAGCCTAATTCACTACTTTACGAGGCCTACACGCCATGATCATTTTGAATATCAAACCTGTGTGTCTGTCTCCATTGCACTTGCTCCAGCCTGTTCTTCCTGTTCGTCCTGTTTCTCTGTCGTCTCCTTCTCAGCGCCTCCATCAGTCTCATTTTCTGCCTCTAGATTCTGTAGTGACAGCCTCATGGCATACTCAATCTGCTGCTCCTCTGTCATGGCACTGAAGTCAAAGACTGGAGTCTGCGGAGTGGACATGGAAAGAGCCTGCTGAAGCATTGCTTCCTCGCTGTCGGCGATAGGAGCTTCAGGGGTGGGAGCCTCATCCCCACTGGCTGCCGTGACTCTGCGTGCTTCTTCCTCTTGTCTCTGTCGCTGTTCTTCCATGGACACACGGAGAGCCTGGAACAAAAATAAACAACAACAAAAAAAAATGCCCAGGTAAACTTCAGAATTCTCCCAAATTCATTTCTCAGGTCGTTACTTACATCTAGCCTGCTTACCTGAATTACTTCAAACGAACATGTATAAGTTCTCCCAACTAAGTATATTTGTTCCCTCTAATGTATATAATACCAAATTAATAAAAAACTAACACAAACGTTAATGCACACAGGTTTTCTTTTTTTGTGCTACAGCTGCACCAGTTGGAATGCTCTGCCTTTCGCTTCAGCAAATGCCGATTCTATTGCTGCGTTTCGTGCCACCATTTGTAACAATCTTGCTTATTGATGCATTTTTTACTTGTTTATTATTAGCTGATTGTGAGTAACACTTTATGTAGTTCTGTGAGCGTGAGTATTATGCTATACGTTTGCATGAGTAGTTAGCTGTAATTATCTATTTTCCTTTGCATTGTATTTTTACCATCGCTGTCCAATGCTTTATACAAGCTTGCATGCACTGAACCCCTATTGCTCGACTAGCTTGCCGGATTCCAGAAGGTGACATGAACACCTTTGGTAAACAAGAGCGTGTACTTTGTAAATTGTATTTCTTTAGTAACCTTGCCCTATGTTTCTGAAAGAATGATGATGAAAGCACCCTAACTACGCACCTTCGTTATACAGACACATGCAATGATTGATGGAAAGTATCTGGTCAGCTGTACAGTGTGTATCCACTATAATAAAACAATCTACTCTTATTTTCACTATGATATACCTCTAATCACAGTATAATTTATGTAACCAACATTTTACAAACTCTCCAGTAGCCACCTGTTGGTAGGACTGTGGTACCCCCTCCCCCGTCTGTGAATGTAACAGGTAACAGACTCACTCACCAGTGCAAGCTCAGGATCGGAGTTTGGATCAAATCCATATTCTGAAGCATACTCCATGCCAGGAGTAGCGCCATCTTCCCCCTGCAGTAGGGGCGAGGAAATAAGTGCGTCAGACAGCAGGGGACCCGGCGGCACTGTCACCAAGTGACACAAGTTTCCATCCTTACCATTCAGGGTGTTAATGAATGATGTTAGCTTCTCTGAATTGGCTGCCTGAAAAAAAAAAGGAAAAAAGGTCCTCACGTTTAGTTTCGGCAGTTGGAGGTACATACGGCCCAAACAAAGGACAAAATAGAAGTTATGAAAGGCCTGATATTGCCTGACAAGTACAACACCTGTTCATTAATAGCTACATGTATATGATATGGGAAATCCACAACGAGAAGTCTAAAGAGCTTACAAAAGGGTTCATTTTTTACATAAAGCAGGCTTTTCGCCAGATGGCCATCCAGGCAACCTGTGGACGGCAACTTTGTTTTATTTTCCATATGTTTCTTTATAAATTGTTCAATTTAGTAGGCCCCAAAGCGCATTTTGGACAGCCACTTTTTGAATCCTAACTAAAAGCAGGACATGAAGTCACTTATGACCAACAAATATTTCCAGAGGTTAAACTGTAGTTTTGAAGCTTTTCTTGAGCACATGTGCTTAACATGGACAATTTGCTATACAGGGCTGTCATTAAGTTTTGCGTCACCTGTAGCCTAGTTCTCCACACCCATAGGAAACTTGTTACTTTGTGGTTGAATTCTATCAACAACAGGCAATTTCACTAGTACACGTACAGTTGCAATTTGCACTGATTATTATCAGAAGAAACCAATACCTGACAGAATGTCTTACTTAACAACAATACTTGAGATAATGCCACCGTCCTCACCTCTTCACCAAAGTTAACAATGTCTATGTTAACTTTTTCCTTCTTCAGTTTCTTTGCTAGTTTGATAAGCTACATGAAAAAAAAAATCATTCACAGAAACAATCACAACTTTAATACAAACAGTTAAAATTATATAAAAGAGCTTCACAATACCATGGCTGCAAATATTTGTTTCCTGTGAAGGATAGGTGTTCAACTAAGTCACAATTTTGACCGGACAAAACTGCAGTGATATCAGACGCGATGTTACAGAACCATTTGATAACATGCTGTTAATGTAAAGCACTGGCATTTGTATCAGAACTAATTAGCCAAAAAAAAGATGTCCAAACATTCTTTATGACCACCGTTTGGATTTTGCAGTCAATAGATTTTAGCTGGCCATTGTCCGATATCCAGCTGTTATTAATTTGCATCCCTACAAATACAACAATATAACACTGAATGTTGCTTGTATGCCTCATTTCGCTAAAATCATAAATTAATCATACTTCACATGACACCACATGAATTTTTATCACATATTGATAAATGAAGGCTATGTGTACAGTATGTACTCTCAAAGAGAGAAATTTTAAAATGAAAACTTACTTCTTTTTCATCAGCTTCAACAGGACTTCCCACAAACACAATAATTCTCATTTTGTGATTTTTCCCTTGTCTGTGTTTCAGCACCAACTGATGGGAAGAAGAATTCGATCAGAGATGAACTCACTCTAATAGTTGTTCCTAATAGTTTCTTGGCAACGTGTGAAGTGTGAACTCTCTCAAATGGCCTTGTGACCTGATTTGTCAGGTCAATTCTGCCTCTTTGTACTATTTCTATTGCAAAATGTTGCTTCTATTGCAAAATGGCGACATTTGCCTCTACCCTCTCTTCTCCCCCATCCCACACCCCTCCAGCCCCCCACCTGCTCTGACAAGCTCCTGTTCCTTGTCCCCCAATGCTAACTTATTAACTAAAAGAGATGAATACAATTATAATAACAACAGTAACTAATAATAATCACTCACATGAGCTATTTTAACTGCTGTAAGAAATTTAATATCTCCTTTGGATTGTACTCTGTGCAGAGAAGCCAGGATTTTACCAACATCTGTTGTTAAAGTGACTAGAACCTCAAGACTGTGAACAGAAGCAGTATGTTATTTACATCCATTGGAAAATACTGCAAAACTAACATTAGTAAATAATATAAGCTTTCATTTGCATGTCACACTCTGGGGTCACAATCAGACTTCAAACATAGTGTCATCCAAAACACCTAGATTACATGTAGAGCCAAACTTTGGTGTTTTCCTTTTTACACTTGGATTCAACCTGACTAATAAGTTTAAAGCAATTGTGCCATTCAACTACGTCATTTGATGTGTATGTCCATCTTTTAAATACAAGCATTATGGTAGATATGGTACAAGGGCCATTTTACAGTTGTGTGCTTAGTTACCAAGCCTTTGAGTCGAAGCGAGACTGAAGGTGACCTTGTCTTGTTACAAACCCTATCGCAACTTATGTTCTTACAGTACCGCTCAAAATTAAGTTACCACCCTCTCGCGAGATGAGATTCTGGCCACAATATGGGCATATAAATATAGATTACTTCATAGAAAGTGCGGACGTCGCCATAAGTGAATCAACTACTGCACGCAAATCAACTGGCGAATTTTTGAACAAAAGTTGTGATAACACAAGGAGTCGGTTCATTAAACAATAATTACGACGTAAATCCATATTCAAAAGTGAAATATTTACTTTACCCTGGTGTTCCCAAGAGTGCTTGAATTTTCTTAGAACGTCCACGGCTGCGTTGTATCAAAGCTACAATGAAAGTCTTTCATTTCTTGGCTTTCCCTTATCGACATTTAGTTTGTTTTCGCTCCGCCTGGAGAATGATTTTAGCATTTCCATATCATAACTGTGTTCTCAAGGTTTTGCTTGGTGTGTTTCTGATGGCTTTCCTTTCAATAAAGTTTTCAAAAGTACAAAATTTGTAGCCAAAACATAAACTGTCTTCGAGAGGTTGCAAACTTGCAGCGTGTTGTTTTCACAACCTCGTTGGAAACCATTTGAATTCCCGTGCTCTGATTGGTTAGGTCGTTCTACTCTTGATGCTGATTGGTTATATTTTTCACATGTGAAGAAAGCTATACGCGAAGCTGATTGGACGTATCGCTTTTCTCACATGTGAAAATATAGCAGATATAGAATTCTATCTGCAAGGTTTATTACCTAAAATTGTCGCTCTATATATAATAAATGTAGATATGGAATGGCTTAATTGGTTTATCGTTCTTTGAGTCAGTGGGTAGATTATTTTGACAAGGAGAATTAATAACTGTTATTTTGCTTGTGATCAGTCTGAACGAAATGTGTCACACACTCACCTAGCTAATGTCATAAGACCAACATTATTTTCTGGGTTTTGTCTAGTTTTCGAGTGGCAAACTAAGCTGACGGCATCTTGTTGTGCTTGTAGTCTCGTGGGAAGGAAATCGCCATTTCTCATCCATTCGCTGTTATCAACACTACGTAAAACACCAAAGACTTCTGACGTTAAATCAACATTTTTCAAATATATACGACCACAGGGAAATTGTTAGAAACTTACCATAAAACTGTAGATTCCAGCACCATTATGATTCACAAAATTTCTTCAAAATTCTACTTTTTGACTTCTTTTTGACTCAAATGACTCAACGGATTTCTGCTCATGCTCTGCTCGCGTAGCCGCTGACAGCAGCGTTCTGAAATTAACTGGTCAGCGGTGTGCGCTTTTTGTTTATTATTTGTTTAAAATTTTTACAGAGGCGTCTGTGTGAGTTTTTGGCAAAGAAATGGTTGATGCTTAGCTTTGGACATAAAGAAGACAAGATTTGCGATCATGGAAAAGCTGTTCGATAAAATTGGCGACCATTTTAACAATCCCGAGATGTCTGACCGCATTTTGGTCGTCAAGATTCGAAAGGATGGATGGGAGAAATTGGAAGCCGCACGCCGGGTTCGATACATCACGAAAACCAATTCTCAGGGTGGAAACAATGAAACAATTTCAGCAACAAACGACAGCCAGGAGGAATTCCCGAAAACCCCGGAAGACAGTGAATCCGTTGTGAGTATAGTTGAGAAAAACTTCAACGACGAATCGCCAGCCACTTCCGACGAGTCAACTTCGTTTAGCTTGCCTTCTATTTCAGATTCTAGAACTGTCAGTAGTTTAAGCTGTGACTCGGGAATTGGCGATACCGCATCTTCCGAGACAAAAAGAACTGTTAAGAGTAAAAAGAGAGAAGATTCTTGGATCGTAGTCGAGGAGCAAAAGCAAGAGTCTGGGACTGCTATGAATTCAGATACTTGGAAGCTTCAACCGGCTGGCAGCTCGTCAGATGTCGATATGGATTTCACTTTCAGCAAATTGCTTATAGCAGACATTCGATACGCTCATAAAGCTGGGGCCATAGGCCTTACTGCTGCAAATACAGCTGAGGACGGTGCCTCAGCCTCCTTTTCTTCTCAATCGCCAGAGAGCAGTGTTGTAAAAACAAGTGATGAGGATTTAACATTAGCTGACACTGTTATCCGGGAACACCAGCTGTACGTACACAGCTTTTGGTTGGCTTTGAACAGTTCTTATTTCAGAAGCCTCTTTTTTAGTTCTGGGATGAAAGAAACTAAAGTTAAAAAGGTATGATTTATTTATAATGAGGAGATTGAATTACTGATTACAACTCCTCACTAGCCCCTACCCCTCCCAAAAAGAAATCTACCCCAGGGAATGCTGGTCATAACGCCCCCAACATAATGTCCCCCCCTTACAAGGCATAATGCCCCCTATTAACGCCCCCTATCGTAAGACATGATGCCCCCTACATTAAGAATTAAGCAAATCCAGGTGCTCTTAATGTAGCTGGCAAATTCTCTTAATGTAGCTCTGCATTGGTGCTATTGTAGCTTTTGCTTCTAGCCAGGTGAACATGCCTGGGATTTCTCTTGACAGGAGGAACAGCAGGGCCATGAACTTTTTAATTTTGTTCCATTGATTCTCAACATCGATAGGATTGCACTGTAAACTGGTTCCAATCATTTTCTAAAAGTATCTTAGTTGCTTGTCTTTCTACTCGTTGCTCACATGGATCGAGCAGAAGAAAAACAGTTGAGTCATAATTGACATGAACGAATGAGTCGCAATGCAAGCAGGCCAGTAAACTACAGTAGCTCATATCATTTATTAATTTTATTACTTTCTCGGAATACATAAATCGCGATAGGGGGCAATCATGTCTTATGATAGGGGGCATCCTGTCGTATAGGGGACATTATGTCTTGGGGTGTCTTATCTTGGGGGCGTTATGACCGGTTACCACCCCACCCCACCCCACTCCTTGTGGTATAAAAGGGCAAGGGTATTTTCTAGTTCTTGCACTTTAGGTTTCAAGAAAATGTATGGTGAAGTTTTAAGGTGTTAAAATGCAACAAAATTGTATTAGTTCATGAATGTTATTAAACAGTTTGCTCACCAGGCCTGATGTAAGATGACTTTGGTCTGAAATAAATTGAATAGCATCCAATTACATTTGGCGAAAATCTTAGAAAAATCATTCTATTCGATTTCTAAAAACACTGGCTTGAATATGAACTAGAGTGGAGTGTATGGAATGGTCTAGAATGGTTGTTATTTAAAAAGCGGTAGATACATTTTTCTAAAAATTATTCTTATTTCATATGAAACTTTGATCTTTCACTAGTGTGCTTGGAGCAATCAATTTTCTGTCAGATACTCTTTGGCGGTACACTAGCTGCTCAAAGTTGAAAGGTATCGTCACTCAAAAATCCAATCGAGCCGCCTTAAGACCAAGAAAAGGCATCACCTTCTGGAATCTCAAGATGAATGATTACTGTTCGTAATGAACTGACACTCATTATAATTTATTTAAACAGGTTGAAATGAACATCAGTGAATCCTTGTCATCAATGTTCTTGCTGTTGATAGAGTCGCTTTATAAGCCAGAAGTAGTCATGGCAGAAAGTGTGGAAAATCTTCTCGTTGTTATGAGGCTTGCTCATGTGTACGATGCAGAGAGCACGCTAAAAACTTGTCAAAAGTAGGACATTATTACTTTAACCTCCAGGCTCCCAATTGAAGTGAATTAATAATTGCTGAACTGCATGAAATACATTATGTCCATTAAATACGCTGTCACACAATCTGACAGGTGATGATTTGGATGCCAAAAAGTTTTAGAGTTGGTGGTTGGTTCTTTGTAAAAAGAGGATATCCATCAGGGTATATAGCCAGCCAAAAGCATGGTAAAGGTGGTGGGGTTTGTTGCTTTCTGCTATATTTGACGACCGGCTGTGATGAGGATACAAGATCTGTCATCAAGTGAATACACATAATGCACACTCATATAGAGACAAATACTATGAACAGAACATTTAATGTAAAAACAAATTTATTAATTTCTGATCTTTTTTATTTTTCTCTTTACTTGCATTATTGTATTTTGGTAAACAACTTTCCCCATAGGTCTTCCCCCACGCTCCTCTTCTGACACCCGCCACCCAGGCTATTTTCCAACTAAGTTACAATTGTTTATTTAATTGATAGCTGTAGGTTGTTTGGTATTTAGTTTGTATACTACATGCATTAAGTATTGCTGTGATCAATATCCTAGACTTCTTGGGTCAGCTGAACTGACAGTTGAGATCTGTGACAAGTCGCTGAACATGCAGGAACACGAAAGGTATTACATATACAGTCATGTAACTAGATACAACAAAGCAAACACGATAGTAATGACATACATCAAAAAATAAATCTAATTGGCTTTACTCTACAAGAATCTCTATTGCTTCTGTCTGGATTAGAACCTCTGCTCTATAGCATGTACCCACATGCTGCTTATCTGATGGCCAATCAAAACATAGTCTGAAGTGTTAGATAGAAGGCATCTTGCAAAGTGTTAAGAAACTTAACATCTTGTGTAAACTTTTTGTTCATCAGACCTTGGACCTTAGTTGGTGTAATATTTTCAGTAGACTGTGTGCAAGTTGTTTTTTTTCTTTTCCTGTAGTGTCAGGGTACAGGGAAGTTAGTGTTCGATAGCCCGGAGCTAGTGGATTTTATCGTTCACCTGCCCGATGGGCAAGTGAAAGTTTTCACGAATTAATTAATTAATTTATTCATTACACTTCTGAGAATTTTTTTAGGCTAGCGCAAATGACCTCCGGGCTAGTTCATCCTGGCTACAGCTTGCCCGCAGGGCAAGTTGGAAAATTGAACTTCCCTGTACCCTGAGTGTGCAATGCAAAAACCCAAAACAACATGAATCATGTAAATTGAAATCATCCGCAAACTGCAAGAAGTAAGGTTGCTGCAGGAAAAAGGTTTTTCTGCTGTCTCGCCCCATGCCATCCTCATCCTTTTTCTTTTCCACTTGCATGTGGGAATTCAGGTACAAACTGTGCTTGAGAGTAGCCTCGAGGGTCTTCTTTTCTTTTTGCACACCAAAGGTTTAAAGAGAATATTGTAACGAAGAGCAAATGTTGAATTTTTGATTCTTACTTGGTAGACTCCCTGAAATGGCCGAGTTTATTAGCCGATGTGAGGAATTTCTTGTTGAAGAATTCAGTCCATTAGACTCTCAGTGGTCAAATGAGGATTTTCTATCATTAAGTTCTAATGGCCTACAGAAAGGTAAAATTTTGATTCTTGTAATCTTAGGTGCTTGTAAAGTGGTTTTATTTATATTGTTTTTGCTAAACTGTGCTTAATTGTGTAAAAAAAAAAAAACAGGATGCAGTTCAAATTTGAATGTCAACAACTATTTTTTCTCCCCTGTTTCCATAAGATTTTTCTTAAAGGGGCAGTCTTGCGCTATCCTTAGTAACACATTGAAAATCCAAGGGACGCTTTTCGGTTAATAGAAGCTGCATGATAATGATAAAAATTCCTTTGAAAGACTATCGTAATGTATAGAAACTGTTTATAGATGTTTTTGCGGGCAGATGGCAAGATCTAGATTGAGGCCAACTTGAAAACGTCGGGCAGACGTTTTCAAGTTTTCCCATTGCATCTCATATGAAATCAGTACTAGCATATTTTGCCTCGTCCTTCTGTTCTGAATTCACTTGATGTTATAAAATTAGTGATTTAGAAACGATTTGAGTATTGACGAGGCATTAAAAGTTTAAATGTAGGTAATTCTGACCAAAAATAGTGATAAACTCCGTGAGACTTCCCGTTTAAGACTGTGCTTTTGATGTTACTCGGGACGATTTTTAACGGCAATTTTTAATCCATGTTACACGCGACATTGTTGCAACAACCTGCGACAGCGGTACAAATATGTTATATATGTTACACGGGACGATTTTTAACATTATTATACATTCAACTCTCTAACTCTTTTCTGATTGGCCGAAAGCCTACAGTGAATTTTCGAAATCAGTGCCTGTGACCTCGACCTTGATTATTCTTGATATCACAAAAACCTCAACCAATAATTGTTAATAACGTCATTTTAATCATGCGTACTGCTCGAGCTCGCACAAATATCACACGATGTTGTGTTAAAAGTTAGCGACAAGGGTGTTACACGAGCCAGCTCCAGCAAAATTCGGGTAACAATGTTGCAGGTTTTTGAATCGCCTTCGAATTGCTGCAACACGTTGTCGCAACAACATGTTGCGTTAAAAATCGTCCGGCGCGCGGGCAACAATGATGCGTTAAAAATCGTCAGTGGATGCCTGGCTGTTTTAGCTCGCCCGGCTCGTTTGGTATATGGATAAAAGTGACCCTGTATTGTAGTTAATTAACTTTGATTTCAGTGATCATAGGAACATCATACGTAACCAGCGATTGTCATTTTTTTCAGTTCTTTCCAGCAATGAGCTGTGTGTTTCCTCAGAGAACACCGTGTTCCTCGCGCTGATGAAATGGGCAGAAGTAAACGAAGTGTTTGATGATCAACTTGAACCTCTGTTGGACCTGGTTCGGTTCAAATCCATGACCATCAACTACCTACATGATGTAGTGACTAGCGATCACCCCATTGCTTCTACTGTTGCCAAATTTCCACTGTTGTTCGAGGAAGCCGTGTTTTACCATGCATTTTCTAAGGTACATATTAACGATCTTGTGTTAGCACCGCAATAAGGGATGGGTGTGGCTGATTGTTAAAGTAAAACCAGATGTCTGGACCGGCAAAATCTTCAGATTCCAGGAAGAATTTTGTTTTTCTCTCGGAACAGGCCTTCTTTATAAACTGAGAGCCGAGCTTTAAAATTGAAAACCTAAGCTGCGACTTGCAAACTAAATTTGGGTTGGATCTGCAAGTTTTCCCAGCAACTTGGCAGTCAATATTGGAATGTTATGCTACCACATCGCAAAGTTTAACGCGGAGAAGAGCACCTGGTTTGACTGAATATTTCTCTTTATCTATGTGATTTTCTGCCTTCTCAAGCCACATTCCCCAACTTTACCGACAGATCGAAACCAACGAATCACGACTGATGACATCAACTACTCGAGTCTTACAGGCAATAACATCGCGGCTAAACTGGCCAAGCAGTTTACACGAAACAGACTTATAACATATAACATTCGACTGACAAAAAACTCTTCACATGACTCAGATGATGACTTCCGCTCAGGTTGTCGAAACGTCAGTCGCTGTCACCGACAACAGTCCTTCTGAGGACTATCCTCACCTGGACGATCAAACTACACGATCAATACGTTTTCAACTGAAAACTTTTTTATCGTTCCGCTGATTTACAGGAAAGACAGTGCGAAGATGGGGAGCCTATAGCCAGAAAAGCGTATGATGAACCAGTAGTATTTAACTGGACAGTGGACATCGGAGAGGATGTTGAAGTGGAGAAGAAAAAGAAGATCATCAAATCTCCGCATTTCTGGGTCAGCGGATATGAAATGTAAGGGTTGTCGCACAGGCTTGTTTTGCCTCAAGGCTAATAAATTTCACCCTTCCATGTACGTTGCTAAGTCACATAGAAATCAATTGCTTGGATTATTGCCATCATCTGTGTTTCGAAGCAGCGTTTTTGCTAGCCTACAAAACCGGCATTTTAGTAATCTCCTTCTCTGAACTGCCTGTTCTTCAATCATTAATTGCAAGCCTGGAAGCTGCAGTGGGAGTAATGCTACTCCGTCGCCATTTACACCACAGTATTTAATTCAGATTGATCAAACAATTTGTCGATAGGATCCATTTGTATTTAGCTGGACGGAGGGAGGCTTTACTTGTGAAGTTTGTACAAATCAATTCAAAATAAATGAGGTGCCGTACGACAAATGGGTTCGTGTGCAGCGTGTAATTAACAATATTTTTCACATTTTCAGGTTCCTTGAGCTTAAGCTGAGGACGTCCGGTTGTCAAGGACTCTACCTGACCATAAGCACACGTGACTTCCGGCATAGCAGTAAAGGGTTCGTTAAGCTGGCTTACTCTCTGACGTCAAATTTTCCCAAGGCCACTCGAGTTATCAACGAAGCTGACGTGTTTGACAGGGAGGGGTCTGGGTGGGGATACGAAGAATTCTTCCCGTTAAGCTGGGCTGAATTCAAAGACCAACTAAAGAGAACTCCTCTAATTATTACTTCTCAAGTTAGTCTTCTTGAGTAGAGTCAAGATTCACATTAGCTGTAGGGTTTTTTCTCTTCATTGCCGTCTCATTCAAAATATCAATCGTAAGCAATTTAATTCTTGCTTTTGTCCTCCGATTAATGAACTAGGTCTCAAAATAGTTGTTGCTTTGTGATACGTTCAAAGACATATTTGTAATTTCCAAACGCTTCAGTGCAACTGAAGAGAAGCTAACAACTTTAGAACAAAAGAAAACATCCCAAACTAACGATCAGCCATATAGGTATATGATTTAAACTGAGAGGGGCATTCTTGATCACATTTTCATTCACCAGATAACCCTAGAACACCAAGATGAAGATATTTAGTGAATTATTCAAGAGAGAACAGAGTGTAATAAGTTTTTAGCGACCGCCTTTTTGTCCCATTGTTTCCGCTCTGGAGCACTAGTACTGTTGTCAGATGTATGATGTGCGTCATGTCTTCTAATCACTGCCAAAATACTTGGAACGAGCCAAGGTTGAGCGAGTTTTTATTTCACATAAAGCGTTACTCAGCGTTCGATCAACTGGGCCCTGTTTTTTTTAGTTTGTTTATACTGTACACTTTGGCCGATAGTAACCTGATAGCTACTAGCTGAGGGTTTTCTCATTGTTTGCGGATGTGTGATACGATGCCTCTAAAAGCGACCGCGTGAGGGGCCAGGAAGTTTGCCGTCCATAGAGATGCGATACAAGCATTTTATGTACCGCCTACCAGTTATTGCATGAAGAAACTGTATCAAAGTTGTATATAGGTTACAAAAGGCTAACATAGTATCAGCGTAAAAGATGTTATTTATAAGCAATATAGGTTGGTAGGTGTGTGTGTGTGGGGGGGGGGGGAGGGGGGTGTGGTAAATTTCACTAGCCAAAGACTAACAATTATTCCACGAGCGCGCGTTGGATATGAGATGGTAGATATCACGCGCCGAGTTGGCCATAACCATCTCATATCCAACAAGCACGAGTGGAATAATTGTTTTATTAAAAACGTCCACAAAATATTGTACAAACATTGCGAAAAATGCCGATTCTTTTAGCGCACACGTACCCTATTGATAGGTCAATGGTATATGAGCTCATATACCATTGCCTCTAAACCAATCAAAACTCAGGAAATGCAATATACCATAGCTAGTTTTTAATAATTGCCCGTATATCATGATGGCTAAGCCGATGAAAACTGTTGAATTGTGTCATCCAGTGATCCAGTGTTTAATAAAAAGATATTGGTTCTAGCTTGCACATCTTGAAACTAAGAGTAAACGTCGATATTTATTAAAAACCAGGTGCTCATCACGTCGCATATGTAAAGCTGTTTCAGTATCTATTTGCTAAAATTCATCAAAGTAAGATTTAGTCCGTGTTGGACCTCTCCATGGCTGCCACAACCATACAAAGGCAAAGTCGTGAGATTAGAAGTACTTTAATAGACATCTTTCCCGAATGAGAAGTATTGAAACTACGTATAAGAACAATGTATATTTGTAAAAAGTGCAAGCCAAAACAACGAATGGGTAAAGGAAATTATAGACTTGTTTATTGTTTCAATTTTCTTTTAGGAAAAAGTGGCCTAGGAATTTAAAAGCACTGGAAATTGTTATGAAACTTCTTACTCTTTGTTCGTTCTTCTACAACACCTCACCACGTGAAATGGATGACCATGAAATATTACCTTCATGCATCCCTTTCGGCTTAAATTTCCAGCGCAAGTCCGTGTTTCCTCGGAACAGTCAAGACTTTCAACAACACCCCTTCCTCCCCCCATAATTCCTCAGTGGCCATGTTCCAAGTGAACCACCCTTTCCCACAATCTCTGTGAACGTAATGTGTGCGTTCTCTAGCCTGTATTTAAGCGTTTCTGGCGAGGCAGCGTTTCAAGTTCGATGATGAAACAATTTGCAAACGGGGGAGTGTGGACAGAAAACATTTTATCCGCTTTCGAGGCGAAAACGCCGTTTTCAACTTTATCGGCTTAGTGTGGACGTATCCTTATTCCCAATACCCAAGACCCTCGTTTGTGAGAAAGATGACAACTGAACTTCAAAAACGGCTGGCAGTCGAGCCCACCTTTGGGTCTGAATTTCCTTGCTTCCCATATACTGAAGTGCAGGAACATAAATTTGAAAACTTCGTGTTTACTTCGTTTTATTCGCCCCGGCCAGGAGCCCAGCTCATGCGGCGACTAACCTTGCACCTGGGTCTCCAAAGAATGAATTATTTGGGACAAAGAGACAGCTGAACATCAATGACGTTTTTGAAATAAATTTGTATTATTTGCGTGCTGAAAATAAGTGATCCGGCATGCACGTTTGCTTAAATTTATTTTAAATTCGTTTTTACGTTGAAGAGAAAGTGACTTAGATCTCCACCAAGACAGTCAGACAACCGCGTAAGTAAATGAAATTTATTTCAAATGTTCACTCCTGTATATGTACGTAACAAGGTACCCGTACAGATAACGGGCTGTTTTGAGGTTTGTAACAACAATAATAGAGAGGTTAAGTATGACGTTTACGGCGAACGGCAAACGGCAGGTCGACGTTTCCAGTTTGACGTTTGCCGTAAACGTGATGCTTAACCAGTCTCTATTAGTTTCAAAGGCAATATGGTATGTTTCATAAATGATTACATTGCATGATGAATCGTCATAGTTTAAATTTCTCACTTGGGACTTCAACATCAAAACTACACCTTGCAAGTTAGAATGTTCCAAGTTAAAAAAGTTCCTATTAAATAAATTTGAAGAAATATTCTATAGTATCAAGCAATATTAAGTTGCACAAAATATCATTTCTAGATCAGCAGCGCTAAAGCAAAACTTGGCAAATATTGCGATAAATCTGTTATTAACAATTATTTTAAGCCCACACTTATCCAAGATAATTTATTGTATGAGTTCCACACCGTGGCATCAAAGATAACAAGGTATTGAAACGTGATCATCAAATATTCCTAGTGCCATATGGGTCTGTACGAGTATACCCATTTATTCGGAGTCAAAAACGGTTCTTGCGTGATAGCTAACACATGAAGAGGTGTTTTGTACGGAATATGCGGTCGCTCAAACCAGTTGGTCGTTGTCGTTTCTAATGGAGCACAGCCGGGTTTTGCTTCTGGGTGTAACCTTGGGAAACGTCTCTGCCGGCTGTTATCTTCCCCTGGGGCACCCTGATATGAAGCCATATAGCACGAGCGTGCGTCGTTATTTGCATTCCATTTAATCAAATTGTTGGAGTAGTGTTGACATCGGTCGGGAAATGTTCTTCTCCCAAGTCCCTAAAAACAGAATAAAACAATAAAACGCGGAAGTAAAGAATGAAATAAACTTTTTTCACCGCATATATAACGCATATACAACCAAGAATCTTGATTGGCTGAAGCCTGTATGGAAAAACTTTCTGAAACTACGCACAGGAGCTAACTGCGCGAACGACAAAATTTGAGCGTTTTTATCCTAAACTCGTGTTACTCTCAAGCAATTTTGTTTATGATTGTAGTTGTGTCTATCTGAAACCGCAGGTTATTAGTGAGAAAAATCAAGGGGCTCTGACTGACAACGTAATGCAATGCTAAGGAGACGAGTTCTTTCGCCTTGTAAAACTGAGATACAATAAACTGTAAACGTTTTACCAACTCGTGGAGGATTTCCCGACTGGCACTGTAAGCTTACGAAGACCAGATGGGGTTTAATATCAACTGATAGTAGGGAGTTAGCCACAAATTTGAATATTGTGTAAAAAATACCCGCGTTTTTAACTGAAAGTTGAGGTCTGAGACTAGCTGGTACCTTAGTATTGTTGAGATGAAGCTAAACAATACCTGATCGCCGGTTATGTATAGTCTATATGTACATTACCAAAGTTTTACAGGGTACCCAGTATTCGACTCGCACAGGTAACGCGTGGTGAATCACGTTATTCGCGTTATACAGGGATGACCTCTCTCCTCCGCAGAGGCAAAGAAAGCGCGTGGAGGCCCGGAGACTCTGCGGAGGAGAGAGCAGGGATGACTACGAAGTAGGACGGATAGGCGAAGAGCAGTTTTAAAATAAAGTGAGTTCCTTGTGAAAGCGTTTTTCTTTTTGACAAAGTTATCGCCTTACATTTCCAAAGTATTCTCCTTGGTCTTGAAATGCGTGTCTGTTGTCATGTGTGGAAAAAGCGAATCTTCTGAATGGAGCCTGGGAACAAATAATTAACAAACATCATGCATTATTATCAGTCCTAAGAGGCCTTCATTTTTATTTTTATTATAAAATAACTGAGATGCTATGCCCTCTCTCATTAGCCGCTCTCATTGGTAAGAGTATGTAAACACGGTTGTGACGTTTTAGACTCGTGTGTATTTTGCCAAATATTTTTAGGACTCTTTCCGTGCTTACATAGCCCCATTTACATGTAAACACTCGGGTAGATTTGCACACCAAGTCTCCCTTTATAGACGAGCGTAGCGAGCAAACCGTCGTGAAGCGACGACCGCAATGCAAGTAACGAAGTATTAAAACCGCGCGTCGAAACACTCGAGGGGGGGGGGGGGGAGGGGGTTGGGGGTTGAGAGAATTGTCAAAAGTTATGCAAAGCCTCTATTGCTTAACAAGAAAATTACGTTAACTTTTACCTCATGTTTCTTGTGAAAGTTGGTTGGTGGGGATGCCACCCGGTTCTCCTGTGGTTTGGTTACATCAAGAGTTCTTGGCCAATCTCGTGTAGCAAACTGAAAAAATAAGAAATTTGAAAAGAAGTATTTTCTTCGCCCCCTTTTATTATGAAGCTTTTTATGGGGCTGGCAATTAATGGAGAGTGAAATGGGGAAAAAGAGAAAATCATATTATATCAATAGAAATTTCTGCAATTTTTAATCCTGAAATGTTAATGCCTTTTCATCCTTAATATTAAATTTAAAAATAATTTCCAACCACTGTTCAAATTTGGATTGGAGTACGTGCAATTAATCGCTTGCAAGATCCTGTTATTGGGGGTGGATTCGTTCAGCTGCTTTTGTAAAGACCAATCATGCATATTGTCTATTAAAGACAAAACCTGAAAGTTGCCTTTTGTTTTATTAATTAGACGCCAAAATGAGACTTAGGTTTGTATTTCTAATAAGCCTTTCTTTAGAAAAGAAAAATTTTTAAGCAAATCGCTAGGTTTCCTGCTGAGAGTTGGTAAATGTTGGCTCTCAAAATAAATCATGCTTCCAACATGATACAAAAATCCCTTTCAATGATTGACTTGAATGCCTGTAAATATTAGTTTAACTTGAAAAGCTTTTACTGTGCGGGATGAAGGGTTGACGGTCCCCGAACTGAAAATGGCGAAATCAATAAGTCGACATATTCTTTGCGTTTTCTTGTGGGAATCCAAAAGTTTCGCGTTCTTATTAAATCTGATTTGAACTTAGCTGCTTATCTTATAAAGTTATCTATTTCCTCTTCGACCTCTCCATCTGGATTCACTTGAATGGTCGATGATGCTTCCGATAAGCTTACTAGTGATCCAACTACTCACCCAATTCCCTTCCTTCTCTTTCGATGGAACAAATGCTCGCCCTTTTGCCATGTTCCTCTTACACAGAATACTTCTTCGAAATCGTTACATCTCGGAGACCTGCAGGGCGCTTAATTTTTCACAATTTGACTTATACAACATTTCAAGTGGCAAACTAGTACAGTGGTTTGTTATCAATATATCCCTGGTTGCGAAGCTAGACGCCTTGGTAACCATGACCGCTGAACGGTTTTGATCGCTGTCACGCCAGTTCTCAATGGCGGCGAACGGGGCGGTTGTGTTCGCTTTCTTTTCTTTTTTTGTATGAAGCGATTCAGAAATTTGTCCATGGAAGGAGTAGGTCTTGCTCTTCGGAGTGTCATTAACCGAGTTAAAGATGCAACGGCTAAGCGGTCAAGTGTGAGTGCAGAATTTAAAATTACTTAAGCTTAAAAATACTATGCTACATCACATTATGGGCCACGCCATTTAATATCCGCTCCCCCCCTATTGAGGATCTTTGGCGTCTGCCCCCTCAGAAATAGCTAGAACAAAGTGCCGACACATACGGAAGAGATCAAAGTCACCGACATAGCTGAGGCCTTCCAAGGGGGGTAGCTGTCTCGCGATGTCGCTTGCTTTTGGAGACCGATGTCGCCTAATCTGCAGCTGTAAATGTCACTGTTGTTTTTTGTAGTGTACGTAATTGTACCCGTAACTTTTTTTTGCGAGAAACTGTTTTGCTGCAGGGCTTTACCCGAATTTCATGGTGCTCAGTAGGCCAAAATTTGTGAGCGGCGAACGCCGAACGCTGCTAGGGGCTTTGAAGGTAGGCCCCCGCTGGGAAATTTTGAAAATCTGAGCCCTCAAAAATGCCATTTCCTGTATTCTGAGTAGGGTTAGATACATTATGCCAGCATAATTTTGGGCATATAACAATTATTCCATGAGCCCGCGTTGGATATGAAGTGATAAAATAACCAACGAGCGTGTAGCGCGAGTTGGTTATAATCACTTCATATCCAACAAGGGCGAATAGAATAATTGTTTTAGTAAATTCTCAACCATCTCTTGCAATTTTGTGGGAGACAGCTCCTGAAACCTGCCAGTGTCGGCCATTATAGGGGGCTGAAGTTAAAAACTTGGGGCACTATCTTCCGACTATTGGCTCATAGAAATGCAATAGTCAGAGCTGAGAATATACTAAAATGGCATAGTCAGAGCATCGAGCATAATGCTGGCATAATGGCCAAATTTATAGCATAATTTTAGCATAATGCTACAAAACTAATATTTTCCCTATTTTCAGTGAAAATGTGAGAAAAAATATCGAGTTTTGCCTCCTGTCTGATTATTCAGCTCTATCTAAGGCTTGGTGGCTGGTTTAGAGGCCTGGGTGCTTACCATTCGACCAAAAATTCTGGTTTGAAATTCCGGGTATTCAGTGTGGCAAATCGAACAGTATTTTCCGGTTGGTCGTTTGGGTGGTACCGTGGATTCAAGGGCAAAATTTCAGCCGGCATCACAAGAGCATAATGGTCTGGCCCGAGCATAATTTCCGGCATAACGGCACGATTTTTAGGGTGATGCTAAAAAGCGTAATGGTCATTTACGTGCATAATGTATCTAACCCTAATTCTGAGCCACTTTTATGCTACATTTATCATATATATATTATTATTAAAATGCACAACTTTTCAATGTCACCGTTGTTTTTCAATGTTTATTTTGTCACTGTCACTTTTTAGCAGCGTATTTATGTCCCTTGTAGCTTTTTAAAAGTCCCAATGTCGCCAGTTTTCAGGGCCGTGTCGCATGTCGCTTTTACCCCTTGGAAGGCCTCATAGCTGTCCCCAGAAATAACTCCCCCTCAGATTTCCCATCCCCTCAATTGCGGTGAGGGTGGAGATATTAAATGGAATGGCCCAATTACATATTAACCTCATTATGAGGTTCTGCAAAACCCTGTTAAATCTATCAGCTATTGAGATAATGCTCTTAAAAGTTGTCATTGTTCACTTTCTTTCCAGGAGCTTCCTAACACTACCCCTCGCCTGGTTGCCGTCAGCAAGTTGAAGCCAGCAGACTGTGTTATTGAAGCTTATCAACATGGACAAAGACATTTTGGAGAAAACTATGTGAGTGATATGAGTTTTCTTGAGCAACTCAAGTTAAACTTATTATTATATTAAAATATAATTATCAGTCCTTTGCAGCAGGTCAGTAGAATCAGTAATCAATGATCAATAAAACAATATTTTAGCCTATTGATATTTGCTAGCTTCAAATGTTGTTGATAATAAAATAAACTTATATTCAAGGGGTTTTTCACAGGGAGGCCCCCAGGGAGGTACCTGAAGAATACATGCCACATGACGGGGGGGGGGGGGGGGTGGGGGATGTCCGACGGAGCTTCATATTGCAAACCCCACAAAATACACAAGCCTGCAATTTTATAACCCAAAAAATACAAGACTTAAATACCTCAATACTGATTTATTCAATCAAGCAGAACTTTCTAATGAGCCAGAGAGAAAACAGGAGAAGTAAACAAGATTGCAAATGTACATAGTATTGTCTTCTTATATTAACAGTTTTTCTGGAACACATGTCGCTGAAAAAAAGCTTGAATGAATGTTTTTCGGATCCACTGATCGCAACGAAAAACCGAAACAAAAAGTTCGCTTGGAGATAAGACCCATAAAATACGTTTATTTTTTTAAGACCTAAAAAAATACGTGACAGATCTCTTGACCCCAAAAAATACCGAGCGCGTAAAATTTCAACCCAAAAAAATATGTCGGACCCCCCGTCATGTATACTTCGAGTACGCTCCTTGGGGGGGCCACAATAGTTTAGGAAAATAAATAAATTAATAAAGGATATAATTTTATTCTTACTCACGTGGTTTGTTTTCTGTGTTGTTTTTAGTACATTTAGTTGAAAGACACAACAGCACTGTTGCTGTGTGCTGAGCTAATGTTTTGTGTGCGAGCTGATCTGAATTATGCAATTGCTTTCCTGTAAATATAACATAGCAACAAGGGAGGCAACTTTTTCACAAAACAATTTGAACTCGCTGAGAGAAATCGCTTAAATTTCTCTTCTCCACCGCACAATCGTTCTCTTACTCAGTCAAAGATGATGGTGACTGGCGCAATCCCAATTGCGAAGGTTTTTATCCTCTTATTTTCATTGCAGATTGATTTGCTTGGCAGTCTTGCAATTTTTGACTAAGGGGGAGAGGATTGTGTTTGCGCAAACATATCTTTGTGGGGAACGTAGCATAAGCAATTTGTACTTGATGGTGCGTAAAACTGTGGCATCTGTCAAGGGGTAATGGGCTAGGTAGCTGTTGTAAAAAAAAATGTCAAAGAAAACAGTGGAAAAAGAGCTAAAGTTCTTGCTAGAAATTGTGTCTTTTAAGGAAACTTTCAGGTTAACATACATTTGCAAATTATTCAGCTTTCTTTTGAGTCAATTTTGGTTGCAAAAAGTGAAGACAGTTGTTTGTAACAGGCCTGGTAAGTCTCTTTCCCTAGGGGCTCCTTGCTTCTGCTCAAATTTTTCTTGGCCGATTTTTACCGTAATTTCAGCTTTCCCTCAGTCTTAACTGTCATTGGGTCTCCAAGGATATTCATTGATCAACAGGATTTTATTTTTTTACATTATTGTGTAATTCTAGGTTCAAGAACTGATTGAGAAGTCAAATAACCCAGAGGTATGCTTCAAATTCTCCAATACTCAGAGCGGCACACAGTTCTATTCATATTTTTTTGTGCGCACACCAGAATTGCCTTGCACTGTAGCTGGCATATTGAACTTCTATTTCAGGAACAAAATATTTAGCGTAAGGTTCACTTAACAAATAGACGTCAGTTTGTAAGGGTATGTCCTGTAATCGACCATGAAAAATCCTGTTTCACTGTTTGACCTATTTCAACAAACGCACACAATGATGCATGCTATGCCATTTATGCTTCAATGCATTTTTTGACTGTGAACATCAGCCAATGAGCACACAAGAATTTCAGCACTTATAGTAAAATAACAAACACACAGGATTGCACTGATTGCTATTTTCTTATTCAGATTCAGGAACTTAAGGACATAAGATGGCATTTCATTGGCCACTTGCAGAGTAACAAATGCAATAATCTTGTTGGTAAGAACTGAATAGTTTTAAAATTACAATATATTTGTTGGTCAACTGGTACTACAGTCCGACCTCTATTAAGCGGCCACCCTCGGGACTTTGAAAAGTGGCCGCTTAATAGAGGTTGGCCACTTAATGGAGGTACAATATAAACAGTGCTCGAAATTAGCGGTTGCCCGGTTGCCCGAGACAACCAAAAATTAGTTCGGGCAACCAGTTTCAAGGAAAAATAAAGGGCAGGTTGCCCGAGAAGAATTCGCCGGACAACCCAGGAAAAAATTGAAGTACTTACATTACTGTGATGCATAACAGAATAAAGATCAGAAGCTACAAACTTGAGACATAAATGTGAGGTTAACCATCTGATACTGATAGATAGATCCACAACAATTCTTAAAACACAGTAAATGGAAGGTTGTGATAATCAATTGAACGCTGTTCGCTCGATTCAGTAAGCCACGATAAGCTTCCCGTGTTGTCTTCAAACCCAGACCTCCTCGAAATATTTTGGCGCACGCGTAAGTCTTGGGCAGAGGGTGGCATTGTGGGATGAATGCTTACAGATCTTTCAAGCGACGAATTATTTGAGGTAGCGTGTTGGAAGTAGCCACGCTAGCCAGCTTCATCATTTTTGGCGAACTGAATACATTAGCTACTAAGCTTCGTGATTATATTTTTTGGAATAATAACTAGCATTTCTTTCATGAATGGCTCCGTTTTGCTAGCATTTGCGGCATTTTTGCAACATTTTGTACGCCTCCGATGTACCATGAAGGCATTTCAATGAAACCATTTTGTTATTATAACTATATTGCTCTTATGTGACTCATGGCAATGTGGACGCGTCTTTCTTTCTGTCAAGGAGTTGCTCTGAACGCTACGGTAAGTTGTTTACATGAAAGGAACCCTTGCATTGTTAGCATTCATTGTTTTGGTCACAGACTTGAACTAGCGTATAAAGAGCCACTTACAAAGGTCCCACTTGGAGAGAAGGTGGTCACGCTCCTAATGGGTCTTTACTATTTCTATCACAACAGCCCACTTAACCGAAGTAATCTGCGAAATAGCTTTAAGGCCCTAGGCAAGAACGTTCTGATACCATCTCGGGTTGGTGGAACGCGATGGGTGGGCCATGTTCAAAGAGCCCTTACAAATCTTTTCAGGGGCTATGAGGCACTATTGCTACACTTAACACAAAGCAAAAACAAACCAGACAGGGGAAAAACAAACCAGACATAACATTGTTATTGGGTTCACATAACAGTTATTAATTGCCAATAACAGTTATTCTTACCAAATAACAGTTATAACCATTAACCAATCAGCATTAAGGAAAAAAATAACCTGGGCAGGCTTTATAACTGTTATTGATATCTCATAAACGTTATACTCATACCATAAAGGTTATTGAAATCAAATAACTGTTATATTTCTAGGCCAATGGAATTATAAAGTTTGACGGCAAAAGCAATGAACATTAACCAGAAGCAGCAAAACAAATCTTTGCTAACTGTAGCTCAGCCTAACTCCCTCAGTAGAATAAACTCCCCCCAAAAAATGACACAAATTGAGACTTTCATTCAATACAATGTTATGCAAGTTATTTTTTTAGCATGGACAACCACGAATTTGTGACAGTAAATCTTGTTTTACAGCCGATTATTCCATGAACTCTGGAACAGAACAGTCGAACTTTACTTCGTTTTTGTTGCCTTTACCGTAGTGCCAAGAGCCGCCGATCAAGCGCGAATATGGAAATTTTACGAAGTACACATTTGGCCCCTACAAATAAGCCCTTTATAAAACAGTTGACCACAGCTTTAATATTTGGAGATCAACGATAAGTATGCATTTCATACAAAAAGTATTCCCAAAAACATAGCTGTGTTACTTCAACATTTATAATCTCATTTGAATGCGCGCTTAAATATTAACGGTCAAGGTGACACGCGCGTAATCAGTATAATAAAACAGTTATTTGTAGGTTTGTTTTTTTCTTCATAAAAATCTAAGCGGTGGAGAAGAAATGGTTTTGATAACGATTGAAAAAAACTTGTGGAACATTTCCAACCATTTATAGCAGAGGAGGGATTTTTGTTCGGGATAGTGATCGATCTGTGAAAACACATCGTTTGTGCAGTGGAATGACCTCTATGTCATCTCGATCTCGACCTCCTAATTAGCTTTCAATCAGCGTTATGTTTCGTTGCCGCTTTCATTGCAATTCATAGCTCCATTGCGTATATATACTCATTATTCGTTTTCAGTTGCATCCCGTCAAATAGCCTATTATATCATCTACTAGCGAATCTTTTGGTTTACGAATGTCTTCAGGCAGATTTCCATACACGTTATTGCTTCGTAAAACACAAGTTATCCATGTGTTCTAGACAATTTGTCGCTAACCCGGACCGACGCGGACCGGTTCACATATTTTTCCGGCTGTGCTGTTCGTTTATTCCGCCCATCTACAGCGTACACTTTGACATATATACAATTCGTATCCTCTCGATCAGGCGCAGGATTTTCGTTACGATCGATTAAAAAGATGATGTCGTGCCTAATGTTAGAAAAGACATGAAATCTTTAAACGAGCCCATAAAGGAGGCGTTCGATTGATCATTCTTTGTCAAATATTGACTTTTCTGCTCTGTAATAATATTTCTGTTTGATTTTTAGCCACCAAATTTACGGTGTCTTGGTGTGCATGAAGAAGCTGTCTAGTCCAAAACAGGCACACAGTGTTTCGTTCGAGTTCCACCGATCGCAATTGGATAAATGCTCCATAACGAACAAGACAGCTTTCTGATTCGAAGGCATTCTAAGTACACATTTTAAAGCGAACATCACAAATGCTACTGACCTACAGGGCCGGGATTGTTGTGTGATCGATCTGCAAAAACTGCTCTATTGCAAGTGCAGTCAAATTTTCACATGACAAGGATGTTTTCATTACAAAGGAGTAATTATGCTTACCTTTGTCTGCTGTCGAGTTAACGTGAATTCATTTATCCCCTCGGCTGTAGAAACCTCTCCGATGTTTAATCAAGTGAACTAAACTTCAAGAGCCATGAAGGAACAATACACTCTCTTTACTCAGTTGTTGTGAGGAAACATGTGTTTCGATTGGACCGATTGGATGCATTCGTTTCCCAAGTTAACGTACAATTATAGTTATTTTCGGTGCATGTGGCTTTACATGTTGAGTTGAAATTGATTGTTGTACTCTCATTTGTAAATGACTTTCGAGCTGTCCTACTCCAGTGATTCCTCTGATCGCGCTACTTCATCCGCTTGTCGCGATCGACATCTTGCCTTCTGTCGCAAACTGCGTTTTCACAATATCGGTAGCGTTCTTCTCCAATGCTCTTCGTCTTTATTTCCCTGGCCAACTTCCTCTGGTCATAAAAATGGTTTTTTACACAGCCAGTGAGTGAGTGCGAGTGTGCTTCAGGACATCACAGTGTAATGGCGCCATTTTTTCCCGCCTTCTTGAATAATTATTCTGTCAGACCGGCCTTGTCCAAACGAGCTTTAATATCAGTTTTTTTAGTAATCCCCGAATCCACTGCTTTTTCAAGCATCCACTGTTTTTGAATTTGGTTTTACTTTTGTACTTAAATTCTTTTGGATACTGACTACACATGTGCTCAAGTTAACAAAATGTATTATTTCTCACGTCTTTCGACGAGTTCCGAATTTGTTTGCGTGATGAACCCAGTCATGTTGATCCTTTGGAAACCTGATCCTCTGTTCCTGTCAGTGATAAAATTATCAGTTGGTTGAAATACACGACATGATTTCTTTTCTGGCGCAGAAGCAAAGCAAATAAGCAAAAACAACGTATATATTTCCGTTTGTATATATTTCATTTCTTTGTTAACAAGAGCAAAAACTGCCAATTGTAGATTGCTAATTCCGCAGTCGACACAGTAAACCTTCGGGCAAGCGCTAACAACCAGTCTGTGTTGGTATTCACACATGTTCAATCTGAACTTCAATTGAGAGGACAAAATTGAAACTGGCCTGTTTATTTGAGTGTTTATCGGTTTCCTGCTATCATAATGTATGCCCGGCTTATTGACCTGCACTAGATGCCCGGTGGGCCAAAACCTTGTTTACGAATTTTGGTAATAGTTTTGAGTAATAATAACTTTGTTCCAAAACGTCTCTCGTTCCGGGCTTGTTCAACTTAAGACAGCTGCAACGAGCAGTGTCCGAAGAACTTACAATGAGCTGTTAATATCAGAGCTGAAACTTATTTCTAAACTTTCCGTTGTTTTTTAGAAATGTTTTTCTTAGTTTTCTTAGATTGGGTTCTGTTTGGTTGGTTTTTCTTTGCTTGGCTTTTTTTCCCTCGTCTCGATGTTGCTTTTCTCTGTCTTGTTTTTATCTGTAAAAACATCAAGAAGAAAAAATAGAAAATTAACCACAAATTTTCACGAACATTCTCCCTTCGGTCGTTGGATAGCTGAAAAATTCTTCGGTAGGTACGGTAACAGTGTAACAGTAACAGTGTAACAAGTCAATATTTTCAATATACACAATGAATTCGTCCGATATCAAAAACTTCTATATTTGGAGAGAATGAATCCTTGAAATATTTTACTATACCCTGGCGCCCATGCCCACGGATTTTGTACTCTTCCCAGGTTTCGCTCGTGAGTTTTGTCCTCGAACTGTGCGATCGGCCCTGGCTGCTGCGCGAAACATGTGCAGTCAATGGTGAATTATTATTGAAGAATAATAAAACTCCAAAAACACGCTCGCTACGTAGGATGCGTTTGTGAAAATATGCCTATAGTGTATATAGTTGCCTATAGTGACTACATGTATTAATTAATACATTACCTCCGGAAATCGATTTTCTTTATCAAGCAAATCCTGAATCTGCCGATGCTGGGTCGTCTCTTCCTCGTCCAATGGTTCATCAAGGAGGACACTTGTGTCACAGGGCTTCAATTTTTTTAGAAACCAGCTTTCTCTAGCTAACTTTCTTATCTCGTTCTCTTTCATCCCCCTCCACTTTTGCCTGTACTGTTCTTCCTTCCTAATGAATTCATTCCACCTTCATATGTCCTCAGCCGAAAAACGCGCACTACACTTTTTTATGTTAGAAATTATATCGTTTATGGCAAGAAGCTTTGTGGGGGATGGTCGAAGTAGCTTTGGGCATCCATCAGGGATCGATTGCAATATGGGAAGAGGCGTTTCTGGTAGCCATTCTCTCTCGCGTGCCCACCGCTTGTAAGTCATTTCTGGCAAGCCATTTTTGCCTTTTATAAAACGAAACGCGTGTGGATAGACATGGTTTGAAATTTGAAAGCTGTCTTGTTCGTTATGGAGCATTTATCCAATTGCGATCGGTGGAACTCGAACGAAACACTGTGTGCCTGTTTTGGACTAGACAGCTTCTTCATGCACACCAAGACACCGTAAATTTGGTGGCTAAAAATCAAACAGAAATATTATTACAGAGCAGAAAAGTCAATATTTGACAAAGAATGATCAATCGAACGCCTCCTTTATGGGCTCGTTTAAAGATTTCATGTCTTTTCTAACATTAGGCACGACATCATCTTTTTAATCGATCGTAACGAAAATCCTGCGCCTGATCGAGAGGATACGAATTGTATATATGTCAAAGTGTACGCTGTAGATGGGCGGAATAAACGAACAGCACAGCCGGAAAAATATGTGAACCGGTCCGCGTCGGTCCGGGTTAGCGACAAATTGTCTAGAACACATGGATAACTTGTGTTTTACGAAGCAATAACGTGTATGGAAATCTGCCTGAAGACATTCGTAAACCAAAAGATTCGCTAGTAGATGATATAATAGGCTATTTGACGGGATGCAACTGAAAACGAATAATGAGTATATATACGCAATGGAGCTATGAATTGCAATGAAAGCGGCAACGAAACATAACGCTGATTGAAAGCTAATTAGGAGGTCGAGATCGAGATGACATAGAGGTCATTCCACTGCACAAACGATGTGTTTTCACAGATCGATCACTATCCCGAACAAAAATCCCTCCTCTGCTATAAATGGTTGGAAATGTTCCACAAGTTTTTTTCAATCGTTATCAAAACCATTTCTTCTCCACCGCTTAGATTTTTATGAAGAAAAAAACAAACCTACAAATAACTGTTTTATTATACTGATTACGCGCGTGTCACCTTGACCGTTAATATTTAAGCGCGCATTCAAATGAGATTATAAATGTTGAAGTAACACAGCTATGTTTTTGGGAATACTTTTTGTATGAAATGCATACTTATCGTTGATCTCCAAATATTAAAGCTGTGGTCAACTGTTTTATAAAGGGCTTATTTGTAGGGGCCAAATGTGTACTTCGTAAAATTTCCATATTCGCGCTTGATCGGCGGCTCTTGGCACTACGGTAAAGGCAACAAAAACGAAGTAAAGTTCGACTGTTCTGTTCCAGAGTTCATGGAATAATCGGCTGTAAAACAAGATTTACTGTCACAAATTCGTGGTTGTCCATGCTAAAAAAATAACTTGCATAACATTGTATTGAATGAAAGTCTCAATTTGTGTCATTTTTTGGGGGGAGTTTATTCTACTGAGGGAGTTAGGCTGAGCTACAGTTAGCAAAGATTTGTTTTGCTGCTTCTGGTTAATGTTCATTGCTTTTGCCGTCAAACTTTATAATTCCATTGGCCTAGAAATATAACAGTTATTTGATTTCAATAACCTTTATGGTATGAGTATAACGTTTATGAGATATCAATAACAGTTATAAAGCCTGCCCAGGTTATTTTTTTCCTTAATGCTGATTGGTTAATGGTTATAACTGTTATTTGGTAAGAATAACTGTTATTGGCAATTAATAACTGTTATGTGAACCCAATAACAATGTTATGTCTGGTTTGTTTTTCCCCTGTCTGGTTTGTTTTTGCTTTGTGTTACTTGCAACAGCTTGTAGATGGCTCAAAAGTGTCTGCAACTGCCAAATCCAAGGCAAAATGCTTTCTTAAGTTGCTTACTAAGAGGGATATAATGCAGTTTGCTGCACTGTTGCACGATGTTGTGTCTGCTCTCAGTGTGATGTCCCAGGTATTTCAAAGGAAGGATGGAACTGCCGCTGATATCCACCGAACTTTGACCAATGTCCTTTCAGTGTTGGACAAGTACAAGACTAAAGATGGGCCATACCTGGCGAAGCTTAAGTCCGGTGCCCTCTGCCACGAAGCCACAGGCAGCAGTGTACAGTTCCCAAGCTCTAAATCAAATCTTCTGACAAGTCTTGAAGACAACTTGAAGAAAAGGTTCTCCGACACTGATACGGGGGTGATCAAGGCTACCACTATTGTTGATCTTGCTTCGTGGCCATCAAAAGACAAGAAGGATGACTTCGGAGACAAAGAGATCGCCTATGTTGTGAAACACTATGAGGAATCTTTGCTGAAAGGAGGAGTTGCTGTAGATTCAGTGGAGCTGGAGTGGACACTGCTGAAGAACAACCTGTATAGTGAACCAACAGAAGTGAAGAATCTTACATGGCCAGAGGTAAATCGTAGGTGGCAATCGCGTTATAAAAACATTTTGGCGGTTGTTGACCTCCTCTTGTGCCTTCCTTCATCCAGTGCAGAGTGTGAGAGAGGATTTAGCCTCATGAAAAACATCAAAACTGACATTAGAAACAGTCTAAAGGAGAGTTCACTTTGTGATTTTATGGTGATTCAGCTTGAGTCAGCACCCATTGAAAGTTATGACCCTACAGAGGCCATACATCGTTGGAACAAGCAGTCCACAAGGGGAAGAAGGCCATTCTTCAACGATGACGAAAAACCACAGCGTCTTCCTCCTCTTTTGGATATTCCAATGGCAGAACCAAGTGGGAGTGCTCAAGCCGACGATACTGGGGTAGAAGTTCCACCACGACCAGCTGCTATAGAGGTAGCTCAAGCTGTTCCAACACTAGTCAATGAGTCAGAGGAGACTGTCACTGAGATAGAAGATGCAGGCAACCAAGAAGAAAGAGCTGCAGTGGGAGGGAAAGGGGTTGACAGTGACGACGCCGACAGTGACAGTGGGCTGGAGTCCGAGTGTGACAACGATGAAGAAACTGTCCTTAAGAGATTAATGAATTATTAAGTAAACGTTACTTATTTAAGTGTTTTACTGAGGTTTGCTGCGAGTTTACCGTTATAACTTAAACTAGTTACCGTTTTCATTATTTTGAAATGAGAGACAAATTAAATGGCCTTGCTTCGAATGGCGTGTAACACAAGTGTTTTTACAACGAATTACATGTAAAAAAGAAATTTAAAGTTGTTAGTGAAGTCAACTGATCTAACCCTGTCAAATAACTGAAACAAGTATTATGAATTGATGGCACTAGACAGTTTTCATGTTTATTAAAGCTTAGCATGCAATAACGTATCCTGTATGCTGTGGACTGTGCTTGACAGAGTTTAAGATGTCTGAAATAGGAAAAAAAATCAAAGCATCACTTATGTAAGTATCCTATAAGCAAACCTTAACACAGAATGAAGTTAACTGGTGGCGTATACTTACTTTGTTTGAAATATTAAATATTTATTGTTTGTAGCACTTTGAAAACAGAGGCATACTGATAAGGCTATTATTTGTCTGGTCAAATCCTATAACTAGGCAAAAATCATACAAAAAGTTAAGGGCAACCAAGTTCTCATCAGGGCAACCAAAGTCAGGGGCTAGGTTGTCCGGCATTTGCTATCAGGGCAACCTGGATATTTTTCTAATTTCAAGCACTGTATAAATTGCATAGGAATGGCAGTAAACATGGTTTTATTGACTCTATATAGCAAAATGCTTTTTAAAAGTGAACATATATGAAGATATATCCAAAATTCATTTTAACAAAACATCAAGTGCATTTCTAGTCCATGCATAGTTCTAGCTCTAACACAGTACAGTTTTCTTCGGGTTGATAATGTACAGAAAAATAGTCGAAACATCGTTGACAAGTTTCTTAGGCCTTTCTGCACATGTAAGCGGCTTGTGACTTGTTATAAGTGGAGATTAAATTGCAGTTTTTGTTTTCTTGTTGTTTTCAGTTATCACCTTATATCATCTGTCACCATTTCGCTTCGAAAGATAATTTGCTGGTCGCTTAATGGAGGTTAAAAACCATATAAATTATACACTAGCGACAGTAAAAAGGTGGCCGCGGTCGCTTAATAGAGGTGGCCGTTGAATAGAGGTATCAAATACAGCAGTTTACTGACAAATAAATCGGGACTTTGAAAAGTGGCCGCCTAATGGAGGGTGGCCGCTTAATAGGTGGCCGCTTAATAGAGGTTGGACTGTAATTTAAATATTTTGTTAGTTGCTCTGAAAGTTTTGATTAAAAGTAATGATTCCAGTTCAAGTTCTTTTGATTTCCCTTCAATGTAGGTGTGCCCAATCTTTTCATGATAGAGACTGTGGACAGTGTGAAGCTGGCCAGCACACTCAACTCCTCATGGGGAAGACAAAACAAGTCCAAGCCTCTTAATGTCATGGTTCAAGTTAACACAAGCAATGAAGAAAGTAAGGGGAGGAAGGTCCATAGGTGGGGGCAGAGGTATACGGGCAATTTTTTGCTGGGGGGGGGGGCAACCCAAAAATCTGACTATCCCAAAATTTGGGGGGGCTGCAGCCCCCTAGCCTTCCCAGCCCGTACGCCTATGGATGGGGGATAGAACAAGGGACTTAGAGTCAAGTTAGGTCTTTTCTTGCTCGATACAAAGGGGAGCATGCCCTATTGGTCATTTTTCTTGAACCACCTCTACTTACTAAATAATTTAAAATTATTTTATAAAGCTTCTTGTAATGGCACATAATTACATTTCTGTTATTTGTCATTTGTCTGTGACTGGTGGATTTTGTTTGTAAATGAGATCTGACCACTATTCTTAAGATACTCATTGCATCATAGTATGGTTATTTGATTACTGTTTGTAGATGATGTATTCTCCCCTATTACTGCAGTTTTCAATAACATGCGAACTCTGAAGTTCAAAACCCAGCCAACGATTGCATTTTTCGCTGCCGTCAATCAAAATTACGGTTAAAGTTAATGAACCTTGAAAATCAGAAACAAACATAAATGGATCAAAGTCTACCAATCACAACTGACAGACGTGACCTTTTGACTCTGTTGAAGTGTAGCTCTGTTTTCTGAGAGGTCCGCTTGATGATTATCGGCAGCGAAAAACGTAACCGTCGACACGAGCAGAGATTGCGTGTTATTGAAAGGTGCTATAATGGTAGTTTTGTTTCTTTGTAGGTAAGAGTGGATGTTCAAGTGACCGTTTTATGGACCTTGTGGAACACATTATCAGGCACTGCCGCAATTTAAAGTTTTCAGGGCTAATGACTATCGGTGAAATGAATTACGACTGGAGTCAAGGGCCAAATCCTGACTTTATTGTAAGCGCAAAGTTCTTCTTTCAAGCTGTTGAATTTTTGCAACTGCTATTTCTTTTTTTAATTTCATCTTTGGGCAAAAACCAAGAGTCAGCAGTGATTTCCCCTGAGGCTGAAATCTAAGAACATTGGACTCTGGGTCAAGCAGACAGAGCCCATGTTAGTGGTGTGATTGTTATATGTTCGATATCTGAGGAAACATTTGGCAATAATCTGAAAGGACTTAGTATTATCAAATATTGCAAGTAAAATCTATCATTAAGCACAAAATTAAGGTAAATCTCCCCAAGTTGTTGTATTTGGCTCAAAATGACTTTGTCTAACGAGGGTAGCATGTAACAGTCTTGCAATTGACAAACCTGTGGCACTCGAATTCCAGATCAAATTGGAATTTGGAAGTGTTTGTGAATTTTATGTGAAGAACTGATTTTGCTCCATTATTTTTCAGCACTAAGACTTTTTCAATTATTCTCATACATTTCTTTATATTTCAAACACCCCAAGCAGTCACATTGCTTATAGCGGAGCTTCGGCGACCCAAAGGGCCATGACTAGAATCATACATGCATTAGAATTGAAATAGGAGAATCCATTAGCATGCAGTTCATTTTTCATGGTCAAAATGGCTTGTGGCATATGTACGTACGACAACGTCGCCCAACATGGTTTCCATGCTCCAAAAACAGGTCTACCTGGTTAAGGTTAGAGTAAGGTTAGCATAGATCGATATTATGGTCAATTGACAGCTGTCAAATAAGGTATCCACTGACCAGTATCACATGACCATACTGCAGGCTCAGGTTGAGAGCGCATCAAGGTCTTGTGTTTTTGGACACTGACCAGGTAATGGTTTTTCATTGTACCGCTGGCTCAGGTCCAATTTATGTAGTTTTTTCCAATTTATGTTTTTCTTGGCCATCCTCAGCGGTATTCCTATGATTGGAGTTGAAGATTAATTCTGAAGATTAATTAGGCTTGGTTAAATCTATATATTATGGGTTACCCTGTGGTTCAAGGGGACTGATTTAGCCTGGGTCACTGTGTTGGAAAAAGTGTTCGGGAGCCTGTGGAGATCTAGCATGATCCAGGTACTCCTAATTAAGCCATGCTAGTCAATGCCATGTTGGCCCAAGCACATTTTATAAGACAACAGCTACATGTTCCATTTTCGTCGTAAATTAAGATAATTTGGTTTTATCAACTGGGTTGATAATGTGAATTGGCCACCGTAAAGAGATTCAAGAGCTGACGTTTCGAGTGTTAGCCCTTCGTCGGAGCGAATCGAGGAATTGTGAGGTCGTGTTTGGTTTATATACAGAAAGATAGAGCTACGCTATTGGCTGGTGCCTGGTAACGTGAAAACAACGGAATAAATTAGTTGAATGAAAAGCGTTCGTTGATACCGTGAGGATTACAGTCTTTCCCATAAAACCGTGAACACCAGAAATGTTTATGGAATGTTATTGTGTTACAAAGAAAAAGCCAATCAGGTGTGAGAAAACTAAACCGCAAACGGAAACGGTCATTAGTTTGTGGTTTTGAGGTTTGCTCCCGTGTCCTGAACTTTGCTGCGATTGGTCACTACACAATAAACATTCCAGAAAATTTTTCTGGTGTTCACGGTTTTACGAGAAACACTGTAAGAGTGCCGATTTGAAAAAATATATTGTTTTCGAGTTTTACGGCTTTCCGTGCTTCCTTGATGAAGGGAAAGGCCGCAGACTGCCATATGTTGCTTAGAATGATTGGGGAGATTGAAGTGTCTCGCGACCGGTTTAATTTAGATGCATTTTTGTCGTCTTTCTCTACATCCCGAAGGTGTTCTCGGAATCGGTCGCCTAGTCGTCTCCCTATTTCGCTGATGTATAACTTTTTGCAAAGAGTGCAAGTTATGCCGAGGTACAGGTGAAATGATCAGTGATCTTGATAGATCGCTTGGGTCCCGATATTTTATCACCATTACGAATGAAAGGGCATGTCTTGCATCGGGTTCCGGGTTGATCACTTGTTTGGAATGCACTTCTGACTAAAAAGTTACCTATGTTTTTGTCGCGTTTGAATGAAATTAATTGTTGTTGCGACAAGATTCTACCAAGTAATTTAAAGTTTTGTAGAATTATGGATTTAACTGCGTGGTTGTGAGGGTGAAATGTGAGGGTGGATGGAATTCTATCGTTGTTTTCTCTCTGTGACGTTTGTAGTGCTGACTGTCGATCAATTTGCTGGGCGCGATGATGGCCCGCTTGAACAACAGAAGCAGGATAGCCGCGTTTGTCAGCATTCTTAATGTGCTACTGTGATCAAATTTTTACACCTTGCTTTTTGAGGGGAATCATGCAGTGCTAAATACGAAATAAAAAATACTGTTTTCCGTTTTCAAATAGCTGTAGTAGTTCCCGAGATATTCAAGTTCTATCAAGTTTAAAAAATTTGCATTCAACTAATTTATTCTATTGTTTTTCACGTTACCAGGCACCAACCAATAGCGTAGCTCTATCTTTCTGTATACAAACCAAACACGACCCATAATTCCTCGATTCGCTCCGACGAATGGCTAACGCTCGAAACGTCAGCTTTCGAATTACTTTACGGTGGCCAACTCACATTATCAACCAATTGATAAAACCAAATTATCTTGTTATACTTCCCACCGACGCAGCGCCACAGTTTCTTTAGAAACTTACCCCCTCTATTCATAAATTAAGGACTAATTTAGTTATAAAAATAAGCGATAAAAAATATGAACGACGTTTCGACCGCTCCACGGTCATTTTCAAGTTAAGGTTCATGAAGTAAAAATTCCGCATATATACAATTTCTGAAACAATGGGAACAAGGTAAAAAGCTAATTATTTACATACGAACAATAAAAATAGCAGAATGCGAAAACGAAGTGTAAATTTGAGGTAAAAAGAATAAGAACTATTAAAAATGTTAAGCAAACAGCTTTGCACGGACAGAGTCGCTCTGTTTGTTTAATTTTGGCTTAAGGTCCCGAATAAAAAACATTTCAAAAATCAAACAATCGAACTTGTTCGAGCACTTCCTCAGGACCCTAAAGTTCTTCGCGATTTCACTTGGCTCCTTTCCATGTTGTTCTCTCACATGGTTGCCGATTACCGATCGTTTGTGCTCCTCCACACGTTGATATAGGTGTCGGCTGGTAAAGCCGACATAATCTGCATCACACAGATCACACTTATAGAAATATACAACGTTTTGCTGGTTGACAATTGGAGGTTTAGGTTCCTTAGGTTTAAGGTCATCTTTGATCTTGCGGCTTGTAAATACAGGATGTACCTCGGTATTTATCTTTCGGCTAAGATCACTAAGTTGCTCGCGTAGTTTGTTTGCTGATCTCTGATCTTTGAACGGCAGGAGTATTCTGACGGGAATTTCACCTGATTGTTGCGGGGGGCGTGTGTTCCCCGTCACCTTCATTTCAACGAAAACCTTGATGGTGTTTCGTATGAGGGGCTCTGGATAATGCAAACGCGTGAAGATCACCCTTAGGCGTTCACATTCTTGATGAAAAAAGAGCCAGTTTGAAGAAAGTTTAAATGCGCGGTTCAGCATTGTTTTTAACAGAGAATGTTTGTACTTCGTATGAACGTGGCTCTGGTAATGTAGGAGCAGCCCGGTATCTGTTGGTTTTCTATAAACCTTTCGGTCTAACCGGGTGCTGTTTCTGATGATTTCCATTCCTAGGAAAGGAAGTTTCCCGTTTTTCTCAAGTTCCATTGTAAAACTAATGGAAGGGTGGATTTCGTTCAATGTTGAGAGAAATGTGGAGGCAGCTTGAACATCCGGCATAATGCTGAGGGTATCGTCAACGTAGCGTTTATAGTAATTGGGCATCTTGTTTTGGTTTGTTAGCTGTTCTTCGATGTTACACATGAAGGCGTTAGCCATCAGCGGTCCAAGAGGAGAACCCATTGCAACTCCATCCACCTGTTCGTAGAGAACCCCTTGAAATTGAAACAGCTGGTTTTTGGTAGAAACTTCCAGCAATTCTATCAGGTCTGCTTCAGTGATATTTAGGTTGTACTCTTTATTAAACCAATCGTCTTGGAAGGCTTTTCTCGCTAGGATTCCAATCGTCTCGTCCACAGGTACGTTGGTAAATAGTGCAGAAACGTCATATGACACCAAAATGTGATGGTCGCTAATTTCCATCTCCTGGAGATCATCAGCGAAGGAGAAGATATCACCAATGGTATGTTCATTGCTGGATAGGGGCTTCAACTTCTCGTCTAGCCACTTAGCGAGCTTGTAGTTATAGGTCCCAGTTGCCGACAGGATGGGACGCATTGCTAACTTTTCCTTGTGTGTTTTTGGAAGGCCATAGAGGTGGGCAAGCCTTGAGCCTGTCTGGACGAGTGAGTCAGCAATGGATTTTGGTAGAATTCTCTTCACAATGGAAGCCAATTCCTTCTCTTTTTGAAGCAGCGGATGGTATTGCTTAGGAGGTCTGCCCTTGGTATTTGGTCTCTCGAGGCCGACGTGTTTGAACTTGGTTTCATCGTTGACAGACGCTTCTTTCAGAAGACGAACATACTCAGATTTATTTATTGGGTTGACTCCAACCTTCGCAAGAGTTGATGGCACAAAAACCGCTAAATGGAAAAGATCAGCAAAGACCTTTGAGGAAAATGTCGTTGCAGAGGAACTTCGTCAGAAAGTGAAACGACGCAACGAACTGGCGGAAGAAAGTAACGCGATATACGAAGAGATTCACCAAGAATGCTCCGTTCTCCGTATTGCCTGCATACTGAAAACGATAGCGGCTCTTCGGAAAGAGCAATACTCACGCTTGATGAACAATCACACTAAAAAGATCTCAAGGCTTCTCTGCAAGGATAACGACATCGATGAACACATTAAGAATCTATCCTCATACAGATTATCATTCTTCCAGAAATTGGCCCTATGCCGTGGTTTGGACTTCGCTTTCCCACAACGCTTATCTCCTATGGAGGTAAAAGTGGCCTTCGAGAAAGCCTTTTGGAAACTTGAACCACAACTGAGCGAAGTAAACAAAGAACTAGCAGCTGCAACTTTGCGTTCCATTGCCCTCAATTATGTTAAACAGAAAGGTCCAACACCTCCAAGATCAATGCTGAGAGCGATCGGTCAATTGAAAAAGAATGACGATATCATCATAACAAGACCAGATGAAGGCTCTGGGGTAGTCGTTATGGATAAATCTGAGTATGTTCGTCTTCTGAAAGAAGCGTCTGTCAACGATGAAACCAAGTTCAAACACGTCGGCCTCGAGAGACCAAATACCAAGGGCAGACCTCCTAAGCATTACCATCCGCTGCTTCAAAAAGAGAAGGAATTGGCTTCCATTGTGAAGAGAATTCTACCAAAATCCATTGCTGACTCACTCGTCCAGACAGGCTCAAGGCTTGCCCACCTCTATGGCCTTCCAAAAACACACAAGGAAAAGTTAGCAATGCGTCCCATCCTGTCGGCAACTGGGACCTATAACTACAAGCTCGCTAAGTGGCTAGACGAGAAGTTGAAGCCCCTATCCAGCAATGAACATACCATTGGTGATATCTTCTCCTTCGCTGATGATCTCCAGGAGATGGAAATTAGCGACCATCACATTTTGGTGTCATATGACGTTTCTGCACTATTTACCAACGTACCTGTGGACGAGACGATTGGAATCCTAGCGAGAAAAGCCTTCCAAGACGATTGGTTTAATAAAGAGTACAACCTAAATATCACTGAAGCAGACCTGATAGAATTGCTGGAAGTTTCTACCAAAAACCAGCTGTTTCAATTTCAAGGGGTTCTCTACGAACAGGTGGATGGAGTTGCAATGGGTTCTCCTCTTGGACCGCTGATGGCTAACGCCTTCATGTGTAACATCGAAGAACAGCTAACAAACCAAAACAAGATGCCCAATTACTATAAACGCTACGTTGACGATACCCTCAGCATTATGCCGGATGTTCAAGCTGCCTCCACATTTCTTTCAACATTGAACGAAATCCACCCTTCCATTAGTTTTACAATGGAACTTGAGAAAAACGGGAAACTTCCTTTCCTAGGAATGGAAATCATCAGAAACAGCACCCGGTTAGACCGAAAGGTTTATAGAAAACCAACAGATACTGGGCTGCTCCTACATTACCAAAGCCACGTTCATACGAAGTACAAACATTCTCTGTTAAAAACAATGCTGAACCGCGCATTTAAACTTTCTTCAAACTGGCTCTTTTTTCATCAAGAATGTGAACGCCTAAGGGTGATCTTCACGCGTTTGCATTATCCAGAGCCCCTCATACGAAACACCATCAAGGTTTTCGTTGAAATGAAGGTGACGGGGAACACACGCCCCCCGCAACAATCAGGTGAAATTCCCGTCAGAATACTCCTGCCGTTCAAAGATCAGAGATCAGCAAACAAACTACGCGAGCAACTTAGTGATCTTAGCCGAAAGATAAATACCGAGGTACATCCTGTATTTACAAGCCGCAAGATCAAAGATGACCTTAAACCTAAGGAACCTAAACCTCCAATTGTCAACCAGCAAAACGTTGTATATTTCTATAAGTGTGATCTGTGTGATGCAGATTATGTCGGCTTTACCAGCCGACACCTATATCAACGTGTGGAGGAGCACAAACGATCGGTAATCGGCAACCATGTGAGAGAACAACATGGAAAGGAGCCAAGTGAAATCGCGAAGAACTTTAGGGTCCTGAGGAAGTGCTCGAACAAGTTCGATTGTTTGATTTTTGAAATGTTTTTTATTCGGGACCTTAAGCCAAAATTAAACAAACAGAGCGACTCTGTCCGTGCAAAGCTGTTTGCTTAACATTTTTAATAGTTCTTATTCTTTTTACCTCAAATTTACACTTCGTTTTCGCATTCTGCTATTTTTATTGTTCGTATGTAAATAATTAGCTTTTTACCTTGTTCCCATTGTTTCAGAAATTGTATATATGCGGAATTTTTACTTCATGAACCTTAACTTGAAAATGACCGTGGAGCGGTCGAAACGTCGTTCATATTTTTTATCGCTTATTTTTATAACTAAATGTTTTAGTAAGAACTTATTACTTCGTAAGGACTAATTGGCAGAGAAATGTAAACCTTCACACTTCCTTGTTATGCTTTCTTTTCAGTGTTTAGTTAACTGCCGGAAGAACGTGTGTGACAAACTAGGCCTCGGTCTGGAAGACGTGGAATTGAGCATGGGAATGTCAAATGATTTTGACAAAGCAGTAAGTGAATTTCCTTGAACCTTTGCCTAGCCACTGCGTGATGTCGTGTCTTAAGTCACAGACATTCTTGTCCCCAGAACTGCTTGTCCCTCATAGGGGGTGTTTATATGATTCCGGGGCGACTTTCGTTCCTGTACAAGTTCACCCCGGTTCCCTCTCATGGCTCTAATCATTTACAAATATACGTTGTGCCGGTATCACTTTTGACAGGTACGCTTTGAACTATGCGCTCCTTTTTTGTGTGTCTTTTTTGACCTACTTTTTTTTTTCTTTTTTAAAAATAATTAAGTGCTGTAGCCTAATTCAATTAGATTCTTCACTATCTACATAGCATTAAAAAAATGTAGCCTGCCTTTCTCGCCGATGTTTTTCACGGTACTGGCTTCACTACACAGGCTACTTTCTTGGGTTTTGACACTCCCCCATCACTAGCTAAACGGATCCAGAAAACTTACGCTAAACAAGCTATTTTTTCTTTCTTTGTTAGATTTTAATGGGCAGTACAAATGTACGGGTAGGCAGTACCATATTTGGTGCAAGACAACCAAAACACCCAAGCAATACCTCCGCTGTGGAGGGGTCTACTCAGCCGACCCCCGAGGAAACAAAATCAACTGCTAATGGTCCACAACACAGCATTACCAAGGATAAATTACAAAACTTGAACACAGACAATGAAATCACTAGCGAAACAAATTTACATCAGTGCTGTGCATAGCAAAGCGACATCATAGCGAGATGAGATTTTGGTGCCAGGTTGTTGGAAACTAGTTAATTCGTTAAAAAATAATTGAAACAACAATTTGAGATTGGTAGAAGTAAAACTGAGAGATAGAAAAAAAGGTCATTGGCCGAATTCATGTTAGAGACGAAAAACCGTCTTGGACGGGAAACTGGTTTTCAGACGGAAAACTTGTCTGATATGAATCCGGTGAAGGACGAGTTTCCTGTCTCAAATTTATCCGTCTACTTTTCCGTCTAAATCGACGGGAAAGTAGGACGGAAAACTGGTCTTCGACGGAAAAAGAAGACTAGCCTGTGAACAGGCTCCGGGGGTGGGTTGGGGTAGGTAGGGCGCCGACACACACCCGTCCAGCCGGAGCCCGTTCGCAGGCTAGTAGAAGACTGGAACTAGAATGACTGCAAAGGTTAATGGGTAAAAAATGGCGTCGAAGAAGAAAGGGACGAAAAGAAACAAAGTCTGGACGGAAGAAGAATCGAACGAGTACGCTGATGCCCTTTGTAGCTCTGAGAACAGGGATCGTGGAAAACTATGATTTGAAGAAGCAAGCCAATGAAGCTAACTGTTGCAGCTGCTATCATGTTTTGAAGTGTATCCTGTTCCTCGAATAAAATTTTTTCGCGTTTTAGCACCGCCATTTCTTCTTCTTAAATACTCCATGCTCTTTTGAGCCTTCGGCTTTCTCACGATGGAAAATAAGTTTTGAGCAAACATCATGGAGCAAACATCAACCTAGCAACCTAGCCTGACAATCGCCCCTTCTTATTTAATTTACCCGTCTGAATACCGTGCACAGTTTATATCAGTAGCGATTTTAAGACAGTTAAAAAGAATTCCGTCTGGGACGAGTTTATCGTCTTCTAATATGAACTCGGCCATTCTAAAAATTACATAAATCGCAGCTCGCGTCCCCGACAGGATTCGAACCCATGACCTCCCGGAATACCGGCTGGACGCTACAATCAACTGACTAGACTTTCACAAAGTTCTTCGACGGGCGGTTCGCGGTCGTCGCTTCGCCAGAGGAGGTTGGACACGGTCCGAAAGGCATCTTGGTAGACGTAATTGACCAATCACATCACTGCTTCTATTCGTTGCTCTTCTCAGAGGAAACGAACACACGCAAGAAATCAAGAGTGTGACTTGGTGCGAGTCTACCAACTGAGCAACTAGGTTCTTTTTTTGACACGCGTCCATATATTCACCGAGCTGAAAATTTACCATCTTTCATATTTATTACATCTAAAGATTAGTTTGAACATTTATTGAACCAAACACGATTTTTGCTCTGATTGATGATGATACCAGAGGCCAAATTTTCATAACAAATTATCTGAATCAACATAGAATTGGCATCAACAAGAACTCGGAAAAAATCCGAGTCACAGATGGGATCTGAAACCCTACTTATGTTATGTTACCCGAGACTTGACAGTGATTTTTGACGTCACGTAAGAACTTTGAGATGAATGGTTCACTAATTCCCGTACTAGTTTGATTGGATAGAAGAGGGTGTCAATGCGGTTAACTATTAACTGTCATTACCATACAAACGACAAAATATTAACTGACTAACGTATAAAAGGAGATGGACTTTTTAGCGTATGCAGTACTTAAAAGCTGTGGCGGAAGAGGACACATTGTTGCGAGACACAGAAAATGTTTATGATTTTATTCAGCAACATTTTGTGTTTGCAACAAATGTTTCGGCGTTTGTGCGCGCAACAAATCGTCATGCACGAGTAACAATGTGTCCGCAACAACGTGCCCTCGTTTGCATCGCCTTAACAGCATAAGGGTAAACACTCTCTTGAACAAATGAGAACAATTTTTAGACAAATATAAATTTCAATTTACTTTGAAATCGTCTCAGATGTCTAACACTTCTGGAGAGCCTGCGTACGTACCGTCATTTTTCCTTTTTTTCCGTTTGGAAATTGACTTGTTCAACCCTTATTTTGCCATATTTTCTGACATTCCCGGAAAGCAATTGTAGCCTAGGCTCTAGATGTGACTTTAGCTACCGGCGGGTTTCAAACGTTCCTCGCCACTTCTTTGCAATCGTTTATATATCATTTTAGCTTCTCGTGGTCTATTTTTCACAAGGAGACAATCTTACGCTCATAAAAGTCACATAATGGTACAAATTAACTAACCAATTTACTTTTTTTGCTGTTTACTGACTAAGTCCATTTTTCTAACAGTTTAATGACTAAATTGTTCATTTGTAGCTGTTCACGGAATAGAGCTATACCCCATTGACATCCCCATGAAAGTTGTAATAAGAATTGAAAAATCTCCGGTGCGTCAAATATTTTACGATATTTCTAGACTCTAGGGTACTCTTAGCGATTGGTTTAACAGATAATTTACGGATAAACGTTGTAAAAACTCTCGGTGTTTATTAGATAATTCTGATTCTGGCGAATAAACTCGATTGGAATTCTGGGAGTTATTTGCTGAACTTTCAAAACAATAAAATCCCCATATTTTATAGTGTGCGTGACGCAATGGGAAATTTCCCCGACACTTTCTCAGACTACAATAGACATTTATAATATCGACAATATTCGCTTTAAATAAAAACTTACAACTATCTGTAAGACTAGTTCATACATTAATGTCTCTCATTATTGAAAAAATAAACTTGGACATAAAATTATTAAACCAGAGAAGTATATTGCTGGACATTTTGTATTCTGGGTGCCTAAAAATGGAGACGTTTCGGGAAAAATCCCTTCAGTCATAATAACGGATGGTAAACAACATGTAAAGCTTACCAAGGTCGCGGCGAAATTTTCCCCCTAGAAAATGAAAAAGATGTTTTTTGCAAAAGCTATCCGCTTGAGATTTTTTGCAGTGCTTGAAGGCCGTTTTTGTTACAATTTCTTACAAGGAAGAGGAAAATAGAAGGATTTTTGGTGCTGACGTCACAATGGGAGCTTTTAATTAGAAAGCCCCATTTTCCCGGAAGCGCTCTTTCGGTTTCTGAGAAAATACTGTTGCGAGGTGATTGGCTCGCGATCCATATGTTAAAAAAAAAAATAATGACCAGCTAAGCCAGCAAAATTTACCAGAAAATTTCCTTTTCTCTCTCGAAGAGTGCGTTTTACATTTGATAACACGATTTTCACGAGGATTAACTATTACAGCGAGAGCTTTTGGTGGCTGAGAAATAATCGATACAGTGATATCAAGTCTGAGAGGCTGAAGCTCTATTAAAGATGCCTTCTTCGCCGGACATTTTAGGTACGGTGTTATTTATCCAAATCGATTAACTGTCTGTTGTCGCTTTGTATGTATTCTCTTAGTCATTTCAATGGTTTAAAAGAAGAGATTCTCTGAAGTTTCAATTCGTCCCTTATGGTGGCTGGAAAGGAAACATGTTTCGTGCGATTTTCTGCCGTTGAGGGTGAAACACTACAACTTTTATAAAACCGCGCAGCGAATAATTTCGATGCGAGGAGCTTGCATATAGATGAACTCGATTTATCTGGTGTCTTTGGTCTAGTTTTGTATTTTACACACAAATAAGACATGATTTCTAGCCCTTTCGGCTTAGCACACAGTGAAAATTCAAATGGCTTCTACTGATACATATAATGTTGGAACGCCGGAATATAAAAGCGAAAGTTCAAACGCATAAAAAATCCTGAATACCGGATTTCTAAAACCCAGAGCGCCAAAGAAAGCGGAATTTGGAATGGCAATAAAGCCGGAACACACAACAAACTTTAAAATGCCAGGATAATAAAACCCACAATGTGTAGAAAACTCTAAGGGCCTACCTTGCTGCCAACCTAATCGCTAAGAGGGTAGGTAATCATGATTATTTATCATAATCAAACAATTCCAGAAATTAATTCACAGTTTATTGCCATAGACTTCTTATGACAGGTTTTGCTTGCCAACCTGACAAAACGTATTGGTGAACCTAAGGGCATCCCCATGACCAATGACCAAGGTTTTCAGGATCGAAAAATTAAAAGTCCTACACTGGACTGAAAATGTTCAATCTCATTTCCGTGGAAGAATATGGTGCAATTCGTGGTAAAGATCATCTGCACATCAGCATGTAACAAGGACACACCATCATCATCTCTCGATGAAACCATACTTAACGACAGTCGATACATTATCATTATATTTTTGGTGGGAAAACAACACCACGTTTGGACAATTTTATTTTAGCGTCAGAAAAATAAGGGTCACTGCAAATTACAAGTAATAATTCCTACAAATGAGTGTCGGTAACTGCCAATGAAAGGTTTTGCAATCTTTAGTACCAATATACAAATAAGGCAGGGTTTGTTTGGAGGTGTTTGAGTGGGGAATGTTTTGTGTGTTTCGGGTTTTTTAGTATTCCGGCATTCCTGGTTTTAGTATTCTGCTGTTCCAGTTTAAGTGTTCCAGAGGTGCGGCATTCCGTTGTTCCGCCTTGCCGTGTACAGCCCAGTGAAAGAAAATATAAAACCTGGAAATGCAAATGAGAAGATTCATGGTTTTGGTTGTTGGTATGCTTGAATAAAAGTAAAGCCAATACAAAAAAATACGTTGAATGACCTCAGCGGTAAGCTCGATTTTTTCATCTGGGAAAGCGCTGTGAAACTATTGAAAGCGCCACTTGTAAATTATTTTCAAATGGAACCTGGTCACAATAAAGTTTATATACACATAACAGGCGTGCCATCTTTATCTTGTTTCAGAAGAGCTTGAATCAACGAAATAGAGGCACTGTGTGAAGGAGATGCTTGAAGCATTTCAGGTGTTCATAGAGAAGAAGACATGAGCAGCTATCAGATGGAGAGGAGTATTGGAAGAGGAGGAGGAGGGTTTCGTGGAAGAGGGGGAACAAGGGGAGGGGGAAGAGGTGGGGGGAGAGGATGGGGAAGGGGAGGTGGAAGAGGAGGGCGTGGTGGCGACGGATCTTCTGAAAACCAGCGTCCGGTTAGGCTTGGATTCAAAGCGCTAACAGACCTGGACACCAAAACTCCGGATGAAATCATCCTTGATTTAACATCAAGTCGATGCTTTCCGGCCACGGAATCGTTATTAACGCAGCAAACATTCATGAAAGATGACTGGATTGTGTTGATCGTGAGCATTGTAAGCAAAGCCTGTGACTGCAGCTCTAAGGAGTACCTGATCAAGCTGCTAAACCTGCTTCCAAACTCGTTTTTTCTCAATTTGCACCTTAGGCCGCATCTCAACAGGTTATCTGCTAGCAGGATGACTCCTTCAGACGTGGCCGTGTTTTTGAGAAATGTGGTAAAAATTATGAAAGAATTGCTCCAAAGATTCCCTAACTCTTACGCCGATTTGCCACTGTCCGATTTGTTCTGTGGAACGACATTTCTGGCTGAGACGGGACAACTTGAAGATGATGCCATCGTTAGAGATGTGACTGAACTGATGAAACTGAGGAGCGAAAAGGCTGAAGAGTTAAAGAGGAAGGAAGAAGAAAAGCAACATAGAAGGAAACCTCGCAGAGATGGTGAGAATTTGCAATGTATCGTTAACGTTTTTTGTAACAACAACAACAACCAGTGAGTGAGTGTATAGTCAGTTAATTATGGGATTGAACAGCCTTAATAACATTCTTAGGAGGCGGGATCGGGAGAGGGTCTGTAATTATGTACTTTGTGGGGTTGTGTAAGGTGGTTGTATCTTGCAGGGGACGCTATGTCCCTTTATTCTAACACCTGTATATACATGTATATTTAATACGAATGTGCAAATCGTGAAATAAATAATAAAAACCCATTTTATTTTGCTAGTTATATAGAATATAATACAGCAAAAGAACTTGAATAGGCAAAAAAACTACTCAGAATAGTAAAAACTAAACGAGCTGAGTAGTTACAAAAGTTATGCAATGACCTAATTACCCTTAACATGTAAGAAACGACAAAATAATAGTTTATACTAAGGAAGGAAAACAGCCAATAGGTGATATTAAACCAAACAGGAACGATGTTTAAGGATAGAGAAGACAGACCACAAATGACGAATTTGAAAAATTTAGGCTAACGTCTTCTAGATGCACCCGCCGTGGTGCAGCTCCTGTAGCAGAACAAATACACTAATGCAAAATATTTACAATTTATAGCTGGTGAGAACGATGACCTTAATCCACCGAATGATTTTCGTGAACTCAGTGTAATACCAACTCAGGAAGACATCCTGACCGGGGAAAGGCCTTTCCTAAGAAGAAACAAAGTTGATGGGAGCTACCACGACGCGGAGCATTATCTGGACGTACAGTTTCGACTCCTTCGTGAGGACTTTGTGCGGCCCCTTCGTGAAGGGATCGCACAGTTGTTGGAGCGTATCGGCTCCGCTAAGATTGGTGCCCTGCAGGACGTTCGTGTGTACAAAGACGCCCAGCTGTTGTACCCCGTATGCACGTCTAACGGTCTTCACTACAGAGTCAAGTTTGACAACTCCAGTCTCAGACATGTACGCTGGGAGAACAGCAAGCGGCTCATCTTTGGCTCGCTGATGTGTTTATCCAAGGACAAGTTTGATAGCTTTGTGTTTGCTACTGTGGCTAACCGCGATCTCAAAGAGTTAAAACAGGCATGTCTGTTTTTCTATATAATTATATCTGATATGTGCATGAAGAGGAGAATCTCTTCACAAATGAGATCCAGTGTTCCAGATAATAGACGGGTCTCGGGTCAAAAACCCTACAGCAACGGCTACCTGACCCGACACTGATGAAAATCGAAAATCAACCAAAATATTAAAAAATACAAAAGAAACATAAAAAATGAAGTTCCCGAAGGCGATCAGCAGAGTTCGCAATTGCGACCAAAATTTCAGTGGCGACTATAAAAAGTTCAGGTTTAGTTCAGGTTTGGAACGCTGATGAGATCACTTGCTGCACCAGGCTGAAGGGCAGAACAATAATAATTTTAGTCATGTGAACGGATCACCAATACTTATGGCAACAGGCCAAGATAATTGCGCGATTTGACGTTTTAAATAAACCAAAACTTGTACATCCGTGGAAAATGGCTTCGTTTGGTTTGGAAACAAATACAATAATTAGTCCTCGTGGTGCACGTTCTCCAAAATACCAGAATTTGTTCATTTTACGTTGTTTTGCAGAGGACGGCAAGGAAATGAACTAAGATTTAAAACGCGCGTGTAGAGCTATTGCACCGCTCATTAAATCATTTTTATTTTGACGTCGTGGCTGTCGTGATTTGTTTGAGCTCCCTATTATACAAACTGTGACATCATTTACATTTGTAGGGTGTAGTGGACATACAATTCATCAAGCTGTCGGATAACGTACGACTTGAAGAAGGTGACGTGTATCAGATGGTAGAGAGTACTGTCTACTTTGAAGCGTATCGTCACGTGCTTGAGGGACTGAAAGAAGTTGAACCGCAAAAACTGCCTTTGCAGGTATTAACTTCGCGCTCCTTAGTTGATCAGTTTTCTCCTGATATAATTACGAGATCCAAGCAAGACTTGTTCGGACAACTTGACCAAACGAAGAACTAGCATCCAAGGATTACAAACATCAACTAGTTCAATTTCTTTCTTTCTGTTATTATATGTAGTTAACAAAACTCTGAGGTTATTTTTTTGTGAGAAAACGCTCGAAATAATACTCTGTTTTCGTAGTTGCGATAAATGATTTTCAGCAAATAACAGCCTACACAGTTCGGCATGTAATAAAATCAGGAACACCGGAACACCCCGGAACGCCAGAAATTTATTGGCATTTTATGGTATTTTTGGTGTTCCGGTGTTCCGTGTTTTGTGGTGTTCCGGTGTTCCTGGTTTTAGTACATGCCACACAGTACAGTCTAATCTTATGTACTGTAGTCATAGGAACGTTCCCCACACCCTAGACGAAGAGCTCGGTATCATTTCACTTGAACCCCTCGTAAGAGTATTTTGGCATTACGACAGTACCTTTTCCTCAATTGCGCCTACGTTACTTTGAAACTCACGCTTAATTAACGTTGTTAAATTATTTTTTTCTCGTGCTTATAAAAATTAAACAGAATTACATCGTAAACTGCCAGAAACACGTTCAACCTCCTGCATACTTGAGGAACAGGCTTCGGGACCGAGTGACGTTTGATCTCACGCCTATCATGAGAAAAGGAAACAAGAATAGCAATTCAAGGTAAACTATATTATACAAAACGTCGAGATAGCCTTCTCATTTTTCAGCAAATCAATTTCTCCCTAAATTACCCAACAAAAAGTTAACATAGGCTTCTCACTTTTCAGCAAATCAATTACTCCCTAAATTACCCAGACGTATTTTACAGTTGCCCACTGCTGGAAGTATTACTCACGATGAAATCCATCAGTTGTAATGTCATTTTAACTTGGATTGTCAGTAACAGTGTCAAAGACAGCAGAACTGTTAGAATAAACTCGCACATAATACTGTACTTGGAGACTGGGTATAACACTTTTGCTGGCATATTTAATCAGTCAAACTTGACTCTGCAGCTCTGATACTCTAAGGGGATTGAGGTTGCGGCTTGCAGGATTAAACGTCAGGGATGACGCTCGGAAGGGTAAGTCCAAGTTATGCGTAGGCTACTCTCAGAGTTCAGCAAGGAAATTGGGCGAGTTTTAAATTTTAACCAATAGATAAATAGACACAACGACACAACGGTGTTGCGATTGGTCATTTCACCAAGCTGGACGCTTTTATATTGTACAGAGACCAAGTTATGGACTTTGAAACATGGTTCAAAATCCACAAAACGTCTCTAATTTTGCGTCCTTTAAATCCATATAAGCTCTTCCTTTTACCAGTTTTATGAAAGCTGTAAAGTCCTGTCATGGAAGAAGAAGAAATGAAGATCATTTTGCTTGTCCATTTTTATAAGAGTATCACAGAAATCATAAATCAAAAATTAAGAGTTTATACTGTTTGGGGAACGTTGTCCCTCTGTCTTAGAGACGTTTGTATGGATTTTGAATCATGTTTCGAAGTCCATAACTTGTTCTCTGTACAACATAAAAGCATCCAGCTTGGTGAAATGACCAATCGCAACGCCGTCGTGTCGTTGTGTCCATTTATCTATTGGTTAAAATTTGAAACTCATCCCATTTCCTTGCTGAACTCTTTTACTTGTAATAAATAAATTGTTCTCTATTCAACCCCCTGTTCTTTCATGCCGAGGTGCCAGTTTGTCGATTGGTTGAAAATTGAAGCTCGCATCACTTCCTGTGTAAGCCGCAAATAGCCATTAGGAAGCAGTTATCCTGCACTCGTAAAACGTATCTTCATCGTTTTAGTTACGCTGTATTTTCCTAAACTTCTTTGTGGGTAGTAGTTGGGTTGTCCCTTAACTAGCAGTCTCAACACTGCTTGAACTTTATTTTTTGTCGATCAGGAACTGATGTTCCACTTCTTAGCCTGGCCTCCTGGCCGTCAGCGGAAGACCTGGAACTCGATGATTCTCAGTTCAAGGCACTACAGATGGCGCTGACCAAAGAATTTGCGGTCATTCAAGGACCACCAGGCACTGGAAAGACGTATATTGGGCTGAAGGTAGATACTCGGCAAGCGTTTTGAGCCGTGTTTTCTTTTCTTTTTCTTGACAAAGGCAATAAACATCCTGAGTCGGCTTTTAAAAACCAGTTTTAATTATACATATAAGAATGAGTTCGACTTACAAGCTTTTTCGTCAGTGCTTTGTTTAGAAAACACGCAGCGGGCATCTTGGATTCAGGCGTCTCATCGTCTTACAACATAACCATTACAAAGTTGTCGGATCCTAAGTCGGCTTTTAAAAACCAGTTTTAATTTATACATATAAAAATGAGTGCGACTTACAAGCTGTTTCGTCAGTGCTTTGTTTAGAAAACACGCAGCGGGCATCTTGGATTCAGGCGTCTAGTTGTCGGATCCACGCTGCTCTATCACAGAAAGCGCAGACTTTCGACGGGTCCTTTCAAAAGCAAAATACAAGGCTTTGTATAGAAGTTTATCACTCGAAAAGGTTGATGTGAATCAGCTACAATTTTCTTCATTCTAAAGGAATCAGCTCCAAATTTCTTTGCTTTAGATTGCCAATGTTTTGTTGCACAACAAGTTGAAGTGGGATACTGGTACCGAGTTTCTTGACGATGATCGTGACAATGCCCCGCCAGTGTCTGAACGCCGACCAATCCTGGTTGTTTGCTACACAAATCACGCGCTGGATCAGTTTCTGGAAGGAATCCATCAGTTCCATCCGCAGGGAATTGTACGAATTGGAGGAAGAAGTCAGAGTGAAATTATGAAGGCGTGTAGTTTGTCAGAGTTGAAACACGAAATGCACAAGGTTAGGATCCAGTGAAAGCTTAATATTATTTTCTCAGCTCTATTTTGATAAAGGGTGCTTCCTGCCTTCTCAGAGAGGTTTCGTCCTCTCAGAATAGAGAACAGAGACTCGGATTCGTCACGGGCGACAAGCGCGGGAAAACATACGTGTCCAAGTCGTGCTCGGCGTATTGATTGAGTAGGTGGCACGAATCACAGGGGATACTGAAGGTAAACCAAAGCAATGACAGATTGCTTTTGATGCTCAGTTTGAAAATAGTACAAATCTTTTAAGTGCAAAACCGCTCCACCCATCCTGGATATTTGTTTCAAGTTTTTCTCTTCCGTTAACTTGGCAGGATAAATCAGCTCCCGTTCACATCCGAAGGGCATTTTTCGACGCCCATACGGAAATGGACCACACCACAACAAAACTGCAAGCTGCAGCGGAAGATTTAAAGAAATGTCTTGAAAACGTACTTCACGAGGACGATTTGCGTAATCGCGCGCCGAGCATGACCGACGCTCATTACCAGTCTCTGACGCAAGTGTTGGCCGGGCGAGTTGGTCATAAGGAGAGTGCAATGCTACACTGGCTTCAGCTGTCTATGAACTCGGCAATTCCTGGTCAAGGTAATTAATAACTAGAGATAGTTAAAATTACTTTTTCTGTGTCTTAGAATCGAAATAATTACTTGTTCGTACAGACTTAGTCTGAAGTGTCAGACGTCTTCCCGGATTTGGGCCTGAAGACGTCTGAAACTTAAGACTAGTATAGGCTACAATCTTATCAACAACAGTCAAAGAAGAACGAACACATTCGTTTATAACATACTTTCCTCAGTCTCTCCCGTCTGAATTGCCGCAGCATATATCCATGAGCACATGTGGAAGGATTATTTGGTTCTTGCTTATAGAATTATGGGTGCACGCATGCAGTTTGGAGAGCACGAAAGAAGCGAAAGAGTTGCTCAACTCCAGTGCTCTCTAAACTTTACAAGTGCAACATAACTGGATGGTGCACAGCTAAAAGCTAAAAACCGATTGTTTAATAAGAATGCCGGTGAAAATGTGTACCATAACCGGTGGCAAACTCGCGAGCTATTGGGAAGATATCAGTGACATCACCCATTGTTATTAATGTGCCAACCAGAAAACTATTAGCTGGTTAAACAAAGAGCTCTTTTGTTTAACTTGTTGGCAATTTAAATAACAAAAACAATGTTGTAAACAAATATCTTTCCTGTGTCAGTATTAATGTGTTTATGCTTTTGTTATCAGGGAGCAGTTAGCCATAAGAGAGCCAATCACATGAGTGTATATCAAAATGCGATTCAAAACAATAACATACTTCATTACTTCTTTTCCAGCTTCCGTGCAGCCCGTTGCCATGTTCCCACTCAACAAGGGTTGCGGTGGACTGGAACGAATTTCACGAGCCAATCTTGCCACTCTGTCTCGCGGCATCACTTGGGCCGCAGAGTCTGACAGGATGCAAAATAGCCCCCTGCAACTTCAAGGAACACCTGAATCATTCGTCGAAATCCCAAACTATCCCGGAAGTGACATGGACACCAGAACGTCAATCACTATTTTGATGGACGTTTTCCCAACCGGAAACAGAGGATCAATTCTGAGCTTTCACGAGATGGGCTTGGGGCTCCAAATTTGCCAAGATGCCATGGTGGATGGTAAAGGTGTTCTAACAGCACGCTTTGCACGGAGAGATTTTATTCAGCCCCCTGCTCTGACAAAGGCGGTGTTGAAGATGAACGCCTGGAACTTCATTGGCGCCTCTTATGATCATGACTCCGGAATAGCGCGCCTGTGGCATGATGGGAATGAAGTGGAAGCAAAGTATATCGGCCAGAAACTGGAACTAGCAACTCAGTTTTCTATCAGGATTGGCGCTTTAGCAGTCAATGCACAGCGCTGTTTCCAAGGAAGAGTCTCTGATCTTCACATTTTTGCTGAAGCCCTTGGAAAAGAAACTATTAGAAATGTTGGCGGTATTGTCGCGCAAGGTATGTAAACTTTATCAGAAGCAACACTCAATGATCCAATACAACTTGTAGATTATGTGAGTGATGGTATAACAAAATGGTTGCCAGAAATGGAAAGAGCGTCATCTGAATGGCGATGTTGGCATTTTAGATATATCACTAATGTTTAATTATAAGATCTGTTGATGGTTTGAAAGTCTGAAAATTTGTTGTACGATAACAAGATGACAAGTAGGAACAATTCTAAAGCAACAAATTAAAAACAACTGTAATAAGGAGTGACTCATCACATCAATTGATATTCTTCAGAATTCGGGGTTATTTTTATAAAGATGACAACACATTTGAAACTAAATTTCCAAGACATGTTTCGGTCGTTCAACGACCATCCTCAGTTGAAAGTAGAATTAATTTGAAGTTACATTTGAATTTATAATATATAATGCTAAACAATGATAAATAACAAGCGTGAAATAAATTAGGAATCTAACAAAATAGCCAAAGGTAACAAAAGAGTGTACAAAAGTAACGTGCTGATTAGAACGAGAGAGTTAAATTAACTTGATATAATTGCTTGTTTAAAGAAGGTTGTTCCCAGGAAATATGTAACGCTTCTTTTATCTTGACCTGGAATTTTGTGGTCGCATGTTCTAAAACTTTAAAACATTCAGCAGAACAGGAATTGAGGCATGCCTCGGATTGTTTAAGATGTTGAAAGATATGTGAGGTCCTGTCCCTGTCCCCCTGTCCCCCGGGGTTAGCAGTTACACAATAAACCTCTAAACAGCTCAATATATCTTAAATACTAAGGACGAATATGCTACTGAGACAGATCGAAATGCATGAGTACTGAAAAGACGACCTTTGTTCTTCTTCAAGATGGAGCGGAGGCCGAATTACAGGATGCAGAAGAGGGAGAAGAGGGAGAAGAGGAAGAAGAGAACCCGGATGTGCTGTACGAAGCTGACGTCATGCAGGACCAGAGAATCCTGGACATTGATGACGTCAGAGTGTTCGGCTCAAGAGGAGTGCCAGGAAAAGGCGGGAAACTGCGAGTGGTGAATCCGTTCGCTTCCAGCGGAGTAACTGAAGACGGATGGCAAATACAGAACCCTGAACGACGTAAAAAGAAATTGAAGAGGATGATCATTGTTGAACTGAGTAGAAAAGACACAATGCCTGATGAGAGAGCAAAAGCGGTAAGCAAGAGAATGACTGTGCAAGGAAAAAACTGTCCAATCTAGACACCTATTTGACTTATTGCAGATTCACTAGTAGCCGAAAACACAGATGAGTTTTCGCGTAAAAAAAGTCGAATTTCTCTTCTTCTCCGGTCAGGAGCCCATGAGAAGGAGCCTCCATCTCCTATACTGACCATCTGAGTCAACCCTGTCCCGTATCTTTTTATTTTTAGAAGCATTTCCCACTGTGGTTTTTGCGGGTGTTTTTGTAATAGCCAATCATGTGAGAGCTCACTGTTCTAAAAATAGAAAGATACGGGACAGGGTTGACTCAAGGGCAAAGTTCGAATGGAGGCTCCTTCTCATGGGCTCCTGCTCCGGTCAAATAGAAGAATTAATTAGACCCGTGTTTAAATTGGCCTGGGCGTTTCCAAAGGAGCATCATTTCAGAATATCATCAACCACCCACAAGCAAGAAATTAGAAGTAGGGTTCCCCTAATTTTATCTAATTCGCCTTTGAATACAGCCACATCGTAAATATTGCACTATCATAATGGCCGGACTCACGCAGGAGAGCGAGCCAGCTGTGGTTGCAGACTAGAAAGATGTGATAATAATAATCACCGTCAACACGTTCATCGTCATGATATCGCCGAAAAAGAAAAATAGAAACCTTACTTGTCCATTAGTCTCTTGAGTATAAAAACAAACTAACTTCGTTTTGTCTGTCCTAATGTAGGTCAGAAATGTGTGGAATTTGAGCCTCAAAGATCGCTGGCGTTTGTACCGTCGTTGGTTGATGGACGTGGCTGAGGGCTATCGTCGCACTATATCTTTGTTCCAAGAGCAATTTGAAGAGGGCGCCAAGCGACTGAAGGATATCAAAAACATGGAAGATTTTGAGATACTTAAGAAAGCTGATGTCGTTGGCATGACTACGACAGGTAAGCGTAGTGAGCGTAGTGTTTTGGTGCAAGCGGGGGTGATACTTATATCCCAGATAGGTCACGCAGGCGTTTTAAAAAAAGTGATGATCAGGAAAATTTAAAATTTACGCGCCAAGTTCATTTTCCACTTTGCCATGCGAGGAAATCAACAGATGCTATAGCTAGAAATCAATGAGAAGTTTGCACTTGACAAAATTTTCAACAGATTATTTGATAAGGTCTCTTAGATATATTCTGAGTTAACTTGTTCTCTTATGTCACACACTGCAATTTGCCTTTGGCTAGTAAAAACACACACAACGAGTCGACATTCTTTCACCTTTCATAAAAGAGAATGATGCAGCTTTTCTAATTTAAATCTCACGAAAGTTGTAAAGCAAATATGTTTATGCGTGTTTAAAGCTTCTGCGAAGCTTGTGGAGTGTGAATTTTGGGGAAAGTTTTTCTTTTGTTGCCTCATTTACATGAAACCGTTCGTTTAAATAGGTGCTGCTAAGTACCGCAAACTTTTGCAAAGACTGCGACCACGAATTACGATTGTGGAGGAAGCCGCTGAAGTACTGGAGTCTCACATTGTTACATCACTAACCCCCGGATGTCAGCACTTGATTCTGATTGGTGATCATCAGCAACTCCGCCCCAATCCCACAGTCTTCGAACTCGCCAAACACTACAATCTGGACGTGTCGCTTTTCGAGAGAATGGTGAAGAATGGAATGCCTTTTGAACGGCTGCGTTTGCAGCATCGTATGCGACCAGAAATCTCCAAAATGTTGGACCACATATACTTCAATCCAAAATTGGAAAACCACGAATCGGTGAAGAATTTTGGCAACATCAAGGGCGTCGCTCGTAACATGTTCTTTGTAGACCACGCTGAGAGTGAGGTGAGTACCAAAGTGACGGTTGCATGATCTGAGCTCTGATTGGTCGGCAGGTATGATTTTTGTTAGAATTACGCGATAAAACCAGACAAGTTGTGAATAGGGGAAATATGTTAGTCTACCTTCTGATCGCACAAACGCATGACTTGACTTACCTGCTCAGAAGGCGCAGCAGATGACTCCTTGCAAATACGTTAAACTGTTCAAACCAAGAACTTATAATGTGTGTCCTAAATCTGTCACATTTGCTCTTCTCAACCGACCGAATGCAATGACGATTCCTCTGACGAAGACTTCAGTAACTGCGAGACGATATTCTCACGGTTAAGCTAGAGCTACTTGGGGTTGATGTAATACTGAAGCGTTTTCATTTTTTTGTGATATTCTGACGTACAAGCATCCCAGTTCTAATCTTAACTTTATAGCATGTTTTGAGTGTTTTAAAAAAGGACCGTGCCTTTTCCTATATTTTGGCTTTCAAGGTCTTTCAACTTTCTGTTTCATTTGCAATATTGTTTCCTTATTTACAGTGTCCCCTGTTAGCACAGTTGCCCGGCTAAATACATCGACATAAAGTGATTTTTTGCCCTTCTCTTCCTCTTTGAGCCACTGACATTGTCATAAAACACGGTTTCTCTCCGCTGCAGGATTTTACCCAGGAAGGAAGGAGCAGGTCAAATGAACATGAAGCCAAATTCATGGCCGCTCTCTGTCGCTACTTCATCCTTCAAGGCTACAAGAGAGAGCAAATCACAGTCCTGACAGCCTACACTGGACAGCTGATCCAGCTCAAGAAGGAAATGCCCAAAGATTTTTTCCGTGGAGTCCGCGTCTGCGCAGTGGATAATTTCCAAGGAGAGGAAAATGACATCATACTCCTTTCGCTTGTTAGAAGCAACGAAGAAGGCAAAATCGGTTTCCTGCAGACAGAAAACCGGGTTTGCGTGGCGCTGTCTCGGGCTAAGCAAGGCTTTTTCTGCATTGGCAACATCAGTCTGTTGGAGACAAAAAGCGACTTGTGGAACGGGATTATCAACGACATGCGAGAGCGTGGAAACGTGGGAGATGCATTGATGCTGACGTGCCAAAACCACCCGCAAAACGTGATCCTTGCATCACGTGCTGAAGACTTCAAGAAGGCACCAGAGGGAGGCTGCACCGTACCATGCGCCACGCGACTCGAGTGCGGTCACGTGTGCGACATGGTATGTCATCCCACAGATCCAGAGCACAAGGAATACAAGTGCAACAAGCCATGCGCTAAAATGCTCTGCGCTAGGAAGCATAAGTGCTCCAGGCGATGCTACCAAGAGTGCGGACCTTGTATGGAGCCTGTGACAAAGATTCTTCGACGTTGTGGCCATTCTCAGAAAGTCCCTTGCTCTAAGGATCCTTCTGAAGTAACATGCCTATCACCCTGTTCAAAAATTCTACCTAGTTGTGGCCATAAGTGTACGAATAAGTGCTCTGAAGAGTGCAGTGTGAGGTGCACCACCATTACAACAAAAGCCTGGCCTTGTGGACATGAAAACAAGACGGAATGTCACGTGAATCCACTTTACAGTCCATGTAAGGCACCTTGTGGCGTCCCCTTAAAATGTGAACACCCGTGTGCTGGTAAGTCTGTGTTCCAATAATAAAAATAAGTCTTATTTAGTTAGTCAGGGAGCAAGTTATGACTCAAGTAACCCAAATAATATATGTAAAAACATTCCTGTCTCGGTCTATCGAGTAGTGAGCTGTTGAAAGTGATTCGATTTCAATCCACCGTACGGTGGATTAAAAGATGGCGGCTGTACATTTTACCACAAAACCCTCGAACTCAACACAACCCATAGGGCAAAATAGAAAGCCAGGATTTAACATACTTCTTTCCTGTACTAGCAATATTACTGTTGCCGATTTTGAAGGTTTAAGAGCTTTTCTTTGCGTTTTTATAAGCGTTTTTAGGGTTTTCGCGCGTAAAGAATTATAGGTAAATGTACCACTCAGTCGCGAACCTTTTTTTTGAAACAAATAAATTGACATTACTTACTTACACTGTACATAACTTACTTACACATTACATTGGGTTTTATCCTATTTCTGTTCTTAAATAAAAGTGATACTATATAATAATAAAATGCAAACCTAACACGTTTCTAATTACATAACTTACATTACTTACTTACACTGTACGTTGATTTTTAATCTATTTATGCTTTTAAGTAATAAGTTATATATAATAACAATACAATACACACCACACGGCTAATTACTTACTTTACATCATTACACCATTACTTATAAGTTACACTGATTATCCACATAGTTTTTGATTTTTGAAAAGCTCGCACTAACTGTTGAAAAGGAATTTCTACTACTCTTTAAAATTCTTCTCGTCATTCGACAAGGCAGCAATGTATTTTTCTATCTCGATTTTCTCTTACGCGAACCTTTTTCCGTAGGTGGAATCAATCCTGGAGAAAAACGCTATAAGGTCTAAATACCTAAAACTGCAATTCAGACAAATGATCTATACAAATGCATCTACAGGGCCTCTTGTTAGCAACTCTTCCAGTTCATTGCTTCAAACATTAATTCTTTTTAGTGATTGCGCTCGAATATATTGTAATGTTTCCATAGTATGTTAAAGAAAAAAATCAGGTTATGCATTGTTTCTGGGGTTCAATGTCCGTTCTGTGAAGTTTTAATAGACATACAAACGTTTGGTTTCATTTCGTAACTGTTAACTCCTGATTTCCTTATAGGTGACTGCAGTCGTTGTCTGCGTGGTCGAGTCCATATGCCATGCAAGGCAAAGTGTGGCCGTACGTTGTTCTGTGGTCACAACTGCAGTGAACCATGCACCAAAAACTGCCCGCCATGCAAGGAAAAGTGTGGCAACTACTGCAAACACAGCAAGTGTACAAAGAAATGCGGAGAACCTTGCGATCCTTGTAGCGAAAAATGCGCCTGGGAGTGCCGACATCATAAATGCACGAAATTGTGTGGGGAGCTGTGCGATCGCCCGCGATGTGACATGCCATGCAGGAAGCGACTTCAGTCTTGTGATCATCCCTGTATTGGTCTCTGCGGGGAAATATGCCCGAAGAAGTGCCGAGAATGTCATAAGGACGAGGTGACAGAGATCTTTTTCGGAACCGAAGACGAGCCTGATGCAAGATTCGTGGAGCTGGCGGACTGTGGTCACGTGTTTGTAGTTGAAATGATGGATCAGTGGATGGACCAGGCCGAGACAGCAGATGATGGGAAACCTGTTGATGTTCAACTCAAGCTCTGTCCAAAATGCAGTATTCCCATACGTACTAGCTTACGATATGGCAACATCGTTAAGAAGATCCTCGCAGACTTCGAACAAATAAAACAGAAGATTTTACTTGGTAAAGGACAGCGCGACGTAGCCGTGGCGAGGCTCCAGTTGAAGGTTCAGAAGGTTGACAAGTTTCCTGAAGACCAGGAAAATATCATCAGTTGTCTTTATCGTAAGAATCTTACAGATGAACAAGTTAACGTGTTTGAGAACCAGATCAGGTTTTTGACTTTCCTTCAGGGACTCAAGGAAAATATAAGAAAAGGAGAAGAAGAAGGAGAGGGAAGAGCAAAAAGATTTGATTCAATGTTTCTGCTGCGAGAAATGAAGGAAGATCTTGAGAGTAAAGTGGAACAACTCAAGGACCGCGTGATGGGGATTCGAGTTCGATTCAGCGACCAAGAACTGGAAGAACTCAATGAAGAAATGTACAGAACACAGCTTCTTGTCGAGTTCAGAATGCTGAAGGTACAGCTGGACATCCGGGGTATTAAGCTTGGAGAGACAGATACCGTGGAGTTCGATTTTATCAAAAGGGCCCTGGATAGGGAGAAGCAAATTGGTAAGAATAGTGATAAGGTTGTAAAAGCGAATAAAGCGTTTGGGAACAGCTATGGTCTGCTCGCTCTAAGAAATGAAAAGTGGGGGACTTCCGAGCCGAAGCTCTATCTCCTTTCATACGTCAGTCCTCTCGCTCACATTCGCATGTATGGTTCATTCTTTTTTTTGCCCACTAAAGAGAAAAGAGGGACCTTGTACTTTCACGCGTGACGCACAATTTGGGTCATTTATGTTATTGTGAAGCGTTTTTTCTTTACTTTTGTACAAGCATATACGATGCATGATTTTTCTATTAAATTCCTATTAATAGCGGAAAATTAAATTCTTCGTGATTTACGAATATGGTCATTCAAGGCAAACAATAGGCACATATTTTTGGGTCTCTCAGGACTGATAACTCACTTTTAGGGGAGGAACACGTTAAAACCTCCTACGCAAGATGCTGTTTGGGCTCCCCCCGTGTTCCTTCCTAAATTAGAGGGATAAGAAAGCTTGCGTGTGGAACCTCGCAAGATAAGCACTGTATTCAGTCTTGTGAGTAAAGTACTTTTAACATTTTCAGAGAAAAGTCGTCGAGAGATTTACTCTGCTCGTATTAAGCGGATCAGACGCGAACAAAATCTTCAAGTGTCTTATCTGGCTGTTACAAGAGAAGAGAAAGATCTGATTGTAAAGGCGATGGGGATGGCACAGGGGCACTGGTTTAAGTGTCCAAATGGTGAGCTGAAGTCCTTTGCGTGATTTTGAGATTAACGCCTTATATCCAAGTTGTTAACATTAAACACGGAAATACACACGGAAAACTTGCGTAATAAGCAGCGAAAATAACCAGGGCATATTCCACTCCTCTCGATTTGTCTGTTTGCTCTACTCCAACGTTTTCCTCTTGGTCTTGCCTGCTGGACAACACTTGTAAAGACTGTTTTTTATGTAACAACTAACAAATGATTTTAATGCTCGATTCATTGTACATATACTTCATATTTTATTAATTACTAGAAAATTAATTGCAGTTAGGTGTCCCCAATTAGTGTACACTGTACGCTAGCGACTTCGACACAATAATAAAGTTCTTATCTTCTCTCTTATTTAACAATGTGTTCATGCTTCAGTGTGCACCATTGAGTCATGGTGCACGCGGGAAGTTTGTAGAGCACGAAAAAAGCGAAAGTGTTGCTCGATTCGATAACCGAGAGCAACTCTATCCTGTTGAGTGCTCTGCAGACTTCCCAAGTGCACCATAACTGGATGGTGCACAGCTGAAAGCATGAACCAATTGTTTTATCACATTGCCGGTGGAATTTGATTGTGCTGATGTACTAGCTATGTTATAAGCGGTTTTATGTTGTCCATCCTTCAAGGTCACATCTACTGCATCACTGAGTGTGGTGGAGCGATGGAAGAAAGCAAATGTCCGGAATGTAGCTCAAGAATTGGGGGCCATAATCACCGGCTGCTCGCTGATAATCGGCTAGCTAGTGAGATGGATGGTGCCAGATATGCTGCCTTCTCTGATATGGCTAACATCCGCAACTTTGACCTTCGCGACTGGAATTAAACGTAAAGTCCAAAGGAATTCAAACAAGACGACGAATGACTTAGCTTTTGTTTGGGCAAAATGATAGTAATAATAGCAATGTTTAGGCGTTGGTGACCATAAGGTTCTATTTTAGTACTTTAAATCGGCTAAGATGCAATATTTGTGTTTTCCTTAACTCTCATTTCAAATTGACACTTAGCATCTGATCTGATCTGAACAGGATATAGTAAATTAAACTGAAGACTGTTTACAAGACAATAGTTAAAGCCGATAATTTTATTTCATTATTCAGACTAGAATTTTAATAATAAGTAGTCGAATTAGTTGTTTCCCTTTTCTGTAAATCTGAGGCTCTGAGTGGGGCCTAAATTGAGGGTCTGGATACAAGCAGAGTCCTCAAAAAATTGATAATTTTGCACTGTGCTACTTTGACTGTGAAGTTTAACGACTTCCATCCGTAAAGTTTGTAGGAAGGTGAAGGGGCCTAATGGTTGAGTATGTTGGACTCTGGACCAGACTCTCACCAACCTAGGTGAAATGGGTACCAGCGAGTTGCTGGGGCAACATAGTTGCTTCATTCTACAGAAACCAGGGGCGTGATCCATTTGACCAAAACTTCCGAAAATTCCGGTACAATATCAAATGAACGTCCATTTTCGAAACGTTCTTTTCGAAAATTTTAGCCGACCTCTCGAGGTTGTCCTTTTTTTTTTCGGAAATTTTGAAATCGGGAAATGTTCTGTTCCATTGTACATTTCCTCTCAGTTTCGTGTCTCAAGCTGTCGGATAAGACCTCAAAGTCCTAAAAGATGACAGCGACAGACCATTAATTTGCATACCGTATGTTTCTTTGTCTAAGGCGACTAAGAATTATTCCTCTGACATGCAGGACATGCTTCGATGTCTGCGGTAATAACTTTTTTGCGGGTATTCGTCCAATTTGTGTCGTACATTTCTTTTGTCCATATCTTGGACGATTGAGATCGAAATAACCATAAATGAAGTCTATTTCTCCTTGTGAAGCAGCTTGCGGGTTTTACTGTTTCCCTCGTTGTTCTTCATGATATTGCCTGTTGTAGTAATAATATTCATTTTATTTACATTTAACTCTGGGGAGGACGGAAGCCTGGGACTAGTTTGTCGGAGTCTGCGCTGTAGAACTGTTAGAACGCTGCTAGAACTCTAACATGTGCTTTATTTAGCTGGCTTTCCCTCCCTCCCTCCCCCCTCATGGTTTGTTGTTATTATTAGACTGTAGTGTATTTGGTTCTGCTTGGGCAGTTCGTTGTCAATAAATGGAAGGGCTTGTGTTTCTGGCCCTTTCCTCTACCCCATACCTGTTGTTGTTGTTGTAGTCTCCCACTGGGGTTAAATCCTGTAAAATCGTCGAGTATCAAGCACGGAGAGTCGGACTGCCAGCGCATATTGACGTCACCCGGTTAAGTCAAGTGGAAAACACCGTTCCATTCGACACACGAAAACTTCGGAAATTCCTACCGGAATCTTTGGTTGAATGGATCGCGCTCCAGGATAACGGTACCTGCATAGTCCATCGTTAAGTTTATCCAGAAGCCTATCACCTAGGTGATAGGCTTCTGGTTTATCTCATTGGCCACTTGTCTCGCGAAGAAATTAAGCCTTTGTAGGGCTCGAGACCTCACGCCGCCCCCAAATTGTGAGCATATACAGAGTACTCGTACTGTAATTTTCAATTAATCAAATTTGTCAGACTTGACAGTGAGTCCCTGCATTGTTTCATTTTACGCTTCAGCGCTTTCCTGCTGGTATTTGGGAATATTTTATTTCAGGACGAGACTAACCCTGTGAAAGTTGAGTATTTAGCCTTTTTGTTCAGCGGTCTTGGCTAACTCAAAACTGGAATATTCTAGTTCGAAATAATTACTTTCTGAGTTCTCAGATACTGAACTGACGTCATGGGAACATGACTGACCGGAAACGATTGCAATCTTTCCGAGTATACAGTGGCGATGATTTCCGTCGTTTGTAGCCGCGAGTCCCAATACGGTGTATAAAGCTTAAGCTTATAGCTTTAATTTCGTTGATCTCATCGGTTTAGGAATAAACGGCAGTAACAGAGTTTTTTCTTCTGTTTTGGTAAAATGTACGGGATATCGTTTCAGCAATTTTGCACGATCCCCCCCCCCCGCTCCCGCGAAAAGAAAAAAAAACCCGAACAAGTACTCTGTTTTGCTTGTTTCGACCAAGTGAAAATAAACGAACCAGCACCATCACATAGGAACTAATTTTGTTAGCAACTTCCTCATGACATCCATTTAACAAGGAGCTACATTTAAAAAAAGTAGTATTTCGTTTCCGTTTCGCTAATGATCAGTGATATCAGGAACATCACGTCTGTGTTAACTCTTCCAAGCGCTCCTGATCCTCCGATTGGCGGAAATTTTGTCGCTCCATTTACAGATAAACAGGGAAACAGATACCTTTGCACAATGGATCGTTTTAACCCAAGTAAAACGCATATCAGTCGTCGATTGAATATTTCTGTTTGTTATGCATATTAATTAGTCACCAAATAACTGGTTCACCGAGACGCAACCCAAGTTATAATGACAAAGTCAATAGTACTGTTAAAAATAGAATATGACAATCCGCCTGTCGGTTTTTACCAAGTTTGTACCTAGTTGGTTTTCTTTGCTGGAACATGTTAGGGGCGGGCCATTAGAAAACACAGGAGGGGTAAAAATTTTCAGTGCATGAATGTTTTAGTCTAAATTGTCTGCAGTAATTTTTTTTGACATGGAAGGAATCGATAGTGATCTGCTAGTATAAATTTTTTTTCTGGACAATTTTCCTTGCAGGATATTTTTGGCGAAATGTCACCCCCTCTCCCCCCCTCGCGCGATTTCTAATATTAATAATATACATTAAAAAATTGCTCGATTCTGATTGGCTGAGAGCAGTGCAGTTCAAGTGTAACACCAGTGCAAATTACACATCGAAATTCTGGATTATGGTTGCAAATGTTTTAAACGAACCGCTTTCAGTTCGTAGCATTATTAGCTGATCTTCATCAGCCAATCCGTAAATAAAGTGTCAAATTCGCATCAAATGCTCGCTTCCTGTCTGCAACACTGTAAGATCTTCCGGTACTTCCTCCAGGCCAACTTTTTCATGTTTATATTATTAATAAGTAATCATACGGTTTTTCTCGTTCAATCTGGAATTAATTTCCACTTGCGAGTTTTTCAAAAAGCTCACTCGTGCAAATTAATTCCAAATTGAACTCGAAACCGTATGATTACCTATACTAATTGCAGTTACTAGCGTACCTCCATTGAATGGAAGCCCGTACTGGGTAAATACTAAACAATACCGTTTTTGTTTTTGAGGAAACGACATTCTCGTCCCCAGAGCCGACTATCCATCTGGCCTGGGCCAAGGAACGACACCTGGCTTCTGGCTTTTCTGGCCGCTCCCAAATTGTGAGCATGCGCAGAGTGCACGTTTGTTAGTTTTCAGCCAATCAGATTTCAGTCCGTGAATTCGCGGACTTCCGGTTTTGGAGGCGACCAGAGATCTCGATCGCGGGCTCTGTGGACAAGAATGAGGAAACGAAACACAAAGCCCCTCATTTCCCGGAAGTCGTCATTTGGTTTCTGAGAAATTCTGCTGCGATTTGATTGGTTCGATCTCTGTTAAAGGTTGAAGTACAATTCTTCCAGTAATACCCTTACACACTGGAGAAATTGTCCCTTTTTGAACCTAAAAACCGGCTTGACGTGGATTATTTGTGTAGCAGTGGTGTGTGATGACCGAGGGGTAGCTATCAGAGGTGGAGAGAGTCCTTTAAAGTGGCACTGACTTCCGAGGAACGCCACTGGTCGTCTTCGTCGGATATATATCAGGTGCGTTTTAGCCAACTGTACTCACCATTTTATATAAAGTTCTGCAGCTGTATAGCTTGCTTAAAGGGGAGATTTTTTAATCGCCCTTTCAGCTTGCACCACGCTTTTAGTCAAGGCAAAAAAGAAATTGAAATAAGTAATCAAACAATGTTTCATGTATAGACTTTGCGCCTTTTCGAGACAAGTTAACATTGCACGAAACTTTGTACAGTGGCCCGGAAAAACGAACTTGTGCTGTCCAAGCATGCAGCGGGCGAATTAAATCATTTCTACTCACTGCAGGAACTTCTGCATCGATTCTGCAGTTTCTTCATATATTTTGTCAGGCATTACATTAAAACCATTGAAACCAGTTTCATCCACGAATTATTTAGTTTCGACTAGCCTTTATTATTGTCGGTAGGAACCCTGTGACTGGTGTTAAAAGTTGGATATTTTAGAAGCAAAGAAATCCAGTGAAACATGGAAAATCGACAATTATTTTTTAATTTAGTACCAGACATTCGTCATGTATCGAGCATGTAAGGGCAGGACCCTGTAAGAAAGGACGTGATGACCGGTGGTTAACCCAAGATAGACTGGCTTAATTTAATACTGTTAATTCGAACCTGTTGTTGAAAAATAGAAATTGTTAGGTGTTATAAAACGGAAAATTCCGAAGGGACAATTCTACTCATGCCAATTTAATTACATTTTTGTCAAAATTGCTAGTGACTGGGAAAATTTTTCTCTGCGCCTGGTACATGTGCCATCCAATCAACCAGAACCGGAAACAACACAAGAAAAATTTCATACTGGTAAAATAACGCACACGAATTACGGTGATTATTTAATTTGTATATGCCTCTATTTCATTTGGAAGATATTTTGAACCTTTCTGTATTCGGCTTTTCTCAAAGCAAAACGCGATTTTCTGCCAGTTCGGCTTTACACAGGATTCGAATATTCAACCCGGAAATGCAAACGACGTGATGGGCCTGTATTGCATGGTTGCATGACTTGTCCAATTTAAAGCTTTTAAATCAGAATTTCGGCTAGTACTAAGGCTCCACTGATACTTCTGGTCTAGAAAGCCTTGTGAATCCTTTAACTGGTATTTGGTCATCATTACAACAAGCCGTTAATTTCGTTTTATTACACTATGTTTTTATTGGGATAAGCAATTCACACTTCAGCTTTATGGCACAGCAAAGACTTCATTTTGTTCTAGCCAGAGATGTGATGTATTCAGTGTGGCAGATTAAAAAATCTTAGTAGCAGTCCTGATCCTTGGCTGGAAAGTTTTAAATTTTGTTTAAGAACAAATATTTGTGGGCGACTGAATAACGGTTTCATTGTCATCAACATTTTTACTAAATTTATAGAATTATAGTTCTATTTCATCCCCTCAAATTCCAATATTCAATTTTACAATATTATCATCATTATTTTGTTTCAAGTTTCAGAGGTTCTGTCGATGGAAAGAAATAAAGTTTGTCCAGGCAGAGGAAGAGAAGGTGGAAGAGGCTATGGATGGAGGAGTGCTGGAGGTGCTGAAAGAGGAAGTGCAAGGGGAGATGAAAAAAGTGGGGGAACGGAGGGTGGAAGAGGAAGTGAAAGGGAAGGTGGAAGAGGTGATGGGTGGAGAAGTTGTGGAGGTGCTGAAAGAGGCGGTGCAAGAGGAGATGGAAGAGGTGAGGGATTTGAGGGTAGAAGAGAAAGTGAAAGGGAAGGTGGAAGAGGCGATGGGTGGAGAAGTTGTGGAGGTGCTGAAAGAGGCAGTGCAAGAGGAGATGGAAGAAGTGAGGGATTTGAGGGTAGAAGAGAAAGTGAAAGGGAAGGTGGAAGAGGCGATGGATGGAGAAGTTGTGGAGGTGCTGAAAGAGGCAGTGCAAGAGGAGATGGAAGAAGTGAGGGATTGGAGGGTAGAAGAGGTAGTGAAAGGGAAGGTGGAAGAGGCGATGGGTGGAGAAGTTGTGGAGGTGCTGAAAGAGGCAGTGCAAGACGAGATGGAAGAAGTGAGGGATTGGAGGGTAGAAGAGAAAGTGAAAGGGAAGGTGGAAGAGGCGATGGGTGGAGAAGTAGTGGAGGTGCTGAAAGAGGCAGTGCAAGAGGAGATGGAAGAGGTGACGGAATGAAGGGTAGGATAGGTTGTGAAAGGGAAGATGGAAGAGGGTGGAAACGAACCGATGGTACAGATTATGGAAGAGCAGGTAGAACAGAAAGAGTTTGGACGTTGGGGCGTGGTAGCAACGGGTTACCTGAAAACCAGGTGGAAATTAAAATAGGGTTCAAAGAACTTAACAATCTGGAGAATAAAACTCCTGACGAAATCATCCTCAATTTAACGTCGAATCGATGCTTCCCAGCTATTCAGTTTTTGTTAACACAGCAGTCAATCAAGGAAGATGACTGGATTGTGTTGATCGTGAGCATTACAAGCAAAGCCTGCGATTGCAGCTCTAACGAAAATCTGTTAAAGCTATTAAACCTGCTTCCAGGTTCGTCATTTCTTAATTTGCACCTTAGACCATACCTGAACATGCTACCCGCTTGTGGCTTGCCTCCATCTATTGTCGCAGTGTTTTTAAGAAATGTTGTAAAAATAATGAATGAATTGCTCCGAAGATTTCCGAGCTGTTACGCTGACCTTCCGGTGTCCGACCTGTATTGTGGAACGAGGATGCTCTCCGACACAGGGCAATTGGTAGATGATGCTCTAGTGGCAGAAGTGGACGAAATAATGAAATTGAGAATAGAAAAGGCCGAGGAATTGAAGAAGAAGGAAGAAGAAAAGCAAAAGAGAAGGAAGCCTCGCAGAGGTGGTAAGTATTAAGATGATAAGTATTACAAAACGTATTCGTTTTATCTTCATTGCTAATCACCGAATGAATTTTAACTGACTAAAAACGTAATTGAAGTTTTATACGTGCACTGATCATAAAAAAATGTTGTACTTTGAAGCTGGGGAAAACGATGACGTGAATCCACCCGAAACTTTTCGTCTCCTAAGTGTTGTTCCAACTGAGGGGGACATCTTGTCAGGCAAACGACCCTTTCTTAGAAGGAACAAAGTTGATGGAAGCTACCATGACGCTGAGCATTATTTGGACGTGCAATTTCGACTCCTTCGTGAGGACTTCGTGCGGCCCCTTCGTGAAGGGATCGCACAGTTGTTGGAGCGTATTGGTTCCAGTAGAATCGTTCCTCTTCAGGACATACGTGTGTACAACAATGTCCAGTTGTTGTACCCTGTGAGTACGTCCAACGGCATCCGCTACAGGATCATGTTTGACAACACCAAACTCAGACATGTACGCTGGGAGAACAGCAAGCGGCTCATCTTTGGTTCTCTGCTGTGCTTATCCAAGGACAAGTTTGATAGCTTTGTGTTTGCTACTGTGGCTAACCGGGAGCTCTCAGAGATAGTGCGAGTACGTTTAACACAATAATTGATAATGAGTGCTCATTAATTAGAACTTTGTTGGTTAATAGTTATCCCGGGCAGCTCATTGCATCCCGAAGGTTGTTTGAGTAAGTTCACCAATCCTGTACAAGTGTTTTAATCTCTTAAAGGATCTAACTGACCTGCGTTATGCGATGGTCTTTTTTCTATCAACAGGCTATTTGGCTTATTATTAAGTTTCAAATGGGTTCTAATGAATTGCCCTTTTTATGTGCCAAAAGCATCTGCTGTCGTGCATGTAAACTGTCTTTTACTGTCCTATAGTAGTTTAGTTCGGCCTGAAATTTTCGGAAGACCTTGTCTTGTGAATTTTATTGAAAAGCATCAAGCTCTTTTACCATCGAGCGCAAGCAAAGCGTGTACAGTCCATATGAAGGGAATAGTTTCGAATTTGCTGTAACCACGAGAATTTTTCTTCCTTTCTTGTGCTTTTTATTTAATACTACAATACTGTTTGTGGGAGGCGCGGTGGCCTAATGGGTATTTCGCTGGACTCCGGATCGGGTGATCCGGGTTCGGCCGGGGTATTGCGTTGTGTTCTTAGGTAAGACACTCTCACAGTGCCTCTCTCCACCCAGGTGTACAAAATGGGTACCGGCCAAATACTGCTGGGGGTAACCCTGCGATGGACTAGCATCCCATCCAGGGGGGAGTAGAAATACTCCCAGTCGCTTCATGCTAAGGAAACCGGGATAAGCTCCGGCGGTATGGGCCACTGGGCTCGACGTAGACTTTGCCTTTGAACAATACGGTTTAATGCTGTTACCTCGGTGTAAAATATTGACAATTGTTCTCCTCTAGGGTATACTGGACATACAGTTAATCCACGTATATGATCATGCAAGCCTTGAAGAAGGTGACGTGTATCAAATGGTGGAGAGTACTGCCTTCTTTGAGGCTTATCGTCACGTGCTTGAGGGACTGAAAGAAATTGAACCACAAGGAATACCTTTGCAGGTGACTGTTGATCTACCTTGTCAAAACCTCGTTCCCAAGGTAGATGAGAGACCCTGGGAACGAGGTCGCCTTTCCTAAATCTAGTTATGTTTTACGGATTTGCTGTCAAACACCCATGCCCGGATTATCATTATCGGTCCTAATCGCTCCATGCGACACATATAATGGAAAGCCGGTCGCTATCTTCATTTTACACCGAAAAATCTTCCTTCTGGTCTCAAGCGTTTCAATTTATAATTTTCTTTCTTTTTTCAAAACAGAATTACATTGTACATTGTCAGAAAGAAGTCGAACCTCCAGCCTATTTGAAGAATGGGTTGCAAGAACAAGGGACCTTTGATCTCAGGCCCATCATGAAGAAGGCGAGCGGGAAAACTACTGCAAGGTATTATAGGCAAATGACTAGAAACCTGATAGCTGTTATGTTCTTAGGCATGCGAAAACGCTCAGTTTATCATCAACCATGCCATAGTGGTATAACTGCCAAATTAACAGCCGCACATGGGCCCCTGACAGCCGACGTTTTTAGTATTTGCCTGTGGTTAAGCCGGTTTTGTTCATTTCTTTATTCAGCACTGTTACATGGAAGAGCACGGAAGAGCGAGCGCTGTTAAGCGTCAGAGATAATGTTCGAAAGGGTAAGTGTAAGTATTCTTCTGCAGGTTAGCTATATTCTATAGATTCAGTGAATAATCGCAGTCTACCTTTAGAATCGAACCTGACTAGCTCTTGTTTTAGCCTTTCGCTCGAGAATTACAGTAGCGTTTTTGTATTATTTTTTTCAAGTGTTGTTACTGTGAATGCTTTAAATTAGGGAGCTAAAGCAACAACGTCGTCAATGACAACGAAAACGTCACCAAACATGGGTAAATCTGCCCGTCTGGATACATTTCGTTGCTTTCTAATGCAAAACAACATGTGCTCCTATTTGGAACCGAACTCAGCCTTAACACATTAAGCTAGAGCTAAATGTTAAACCGATAGTTACACATGTACAGTACAGGTCTAGATAATTTTGAGATTCTTAACCGGAATATATGTATAAATTTACATTTTTGCCTCCGCAGGGTCAGGGTTCCGGCCCAGAGGCCGGGACCCGAGGAGGCACCGTAGAGTTCACCGCGTATAAAGTGTCGTATTGATTTGAAAAAACTAGCCGCGCACGGTGGTGCGTTGGCAGCTATTGTGAGAACTATTTCTAGTTTATTAAGTGATGTCTTTGGTTTAGTCTTTCTAATGATTGTCATAACACCGCTAACACTTCATTTCTGTCGAAGGAACTACTAGTGTTCCACTTCTGAACCTGGCCATCTGGCCCACCGCGGAAGATCTGGGTCTTGATGACTCTCAGTTCAGGGCTTTACAGATGGCACTGACAAATGAATTCGCAGTAATCCAAGGACCGCCGGGGACTGGAAAGACCTACATTGGGCTGAAGGTAGATTCAAGTCGACGGCATTTTAGTTTTTTTTTTTCAATAGACCTATTTCGATATTTTAAAATTCATCATGAAACAATTAATAGACCTCAGCACGAGATTCTGGGGAGGTCTGGGGAATAAACCATAGAGTTAGTGGGGCTTATTCCCCAGAGCCTGGCAGTGGTGTTAATTGTTTTAGGCTGAATTTATTATATTCGGCACCGTTGTTTGCACAACCGACAAAACTAGTTTTTGATCAACTGCCAAAAAACATAAGGATTTCTATGGCTCGCTTTCGCTACCGAAGTTACTGAAGTAGCTGTTTGAAAAGATTATCATCAATAAGTCGGCAAAACGTAATATATTTACATTAGAGAACGAATTTCTTTCTTGCAGATTGCCAATGTTTTGTTGCATAACAAGAATAAGTGGGACACTAATCGACCGCTTCTTAACGGCCCTGAAAGACGGCTCTCTGGGCATCACCCAATCCTGGTTGTGTGCTACACAAATCACGCACTTGATCAGTTTCTAGAAGGAATTCATCAGTTTCATCCGAAGGGAATTGTACGAATTGGAGGAAGAAGTCAAAGTGAAATCATGAAGGCGTGTAGTTTGTCAGAATTGAAACACAAAATGCACAAGGTGAGGTTCCACTGGTATAAATTTTTATAAAGGGGTAACAGACAGTGTTTCATCACATTTCCAAACAGCGAGAAGAGAGTTGAAAATACGACGCGTAGCGGGGTATTTTTGACGAACTTCGAGGTGTTTGGAAATGTGATGAAACACTTTCTCGAGTTTCTGATGTATGTTCGCAAACGAAAATAAAACTACGACGATCACATTTCCAAACCACGGTTACGGTTCTTATTTCCTTTGTTCGAACTTGATAAATTATAAATGAGTTTGAGAATGAGAAATCAAAACAGGCTGTGTGAAACTTAAGGATAGAGGGGGTAAGTTTCTAAAGAAACTGTGGTGCTGCGTCGGTGGGAAGTATAACAATATATTTTGGTTTTATCAACTGGGTTGATAATGTGAATTGGCCACCGTAAAGAGATTCGAGAGCTGACGTTTCGAGCGTTAACCCTTCGTCGGAGAGAATCAAGGAATTGTGGGTCGTGTGTGGTTTAGATACAGAAAGATGGAGCTTCGCTATTGGTTGGTGCCTGGTAACGTGAAAACAGTGGAATAAATTAGTTGAATGAAAAGCGTTCGTTGATACCGTGAGGATTAAGAGTACCGAATTGAAAAATAAATTTTTGTTCTAGAGTTTTGCGGCTTCCTGTGTTTCCTTGGTGAAGGGAAAGGCCGCAGACTGCCATATGTTGCTTAGAATGATTTGGGAGATTGAAGTGTCTCGCGACCAGTTTAGATGCATTTTTGTTGTCTTTCTCTACGTCCCGAAGGTGTTCTCGGAATCGGTCGCCTAGTCGTCTCCCTGTTTCGCCGATGTATAACTTTTTGCAAAGAGTGCAAGTTATGCAGTACGTACCTCAGCCAATGTCATGAGAGTCATTGGGACTTTTAATAATTTAGAAGCCGGTGAGATCAGTCTAAAGAGCTTTAAAGGGTGTCACAGTGGTGTTAGGCGTTAGCCCTTATACGACCATTTAATTTACCCGTAAGACAGAAATTGTTAAAATTTAGCCGTTAGCCGTTGAATTGTTTACCATATAATATTGTAGCCACGAAGGTGAAGGACTCCAGATCTCTTGTTAAGACTATTAGCCGCTTGCCTCTTATGTGCTTTGGTATGCAGAATGACCGATTTGGCAAACCGGAAGTGTCGGATTTGTCTACCAAATGTGTTGTACTACGATTTGAAAGGCGGTTTGACAGTTTCTAACTTTTTTTATAGAATTGAGATTAGTTTTAATACTTCTGTAATAATTAACCGCAACGGAAAGAAATTTTAAAGCGTTAACTGTAAAGAAGCCGAAATGTTAATCGTTAACCGTAAAAGCTACAGTTGAGACCCTCTTTAAGATTTTCTTTCTCTTTCCTCAACAGGACAAATTGGTTCCCCAATCCATAAGGAAGGCGTTTTACGAAGCCCATGTGGAAATGGACCATACTGCAAAAACATTAGAAATGGCAACAGAAGGCTTAAAGAGATGCCGTGAATACGTACTTCATGAAGACGAGTTGTGTCATCGTGCTCCGAGCATGACCGATACCCATTACGAGTCCTTGAAGCAGCCGGCGTTTGCTGAAATGGTTGAACACAGAGGTAGTGCTATGTTGCAATGGCTTCAGTTGTCTGCGAACCCGGCCCTTCAGGCCAGTCAAGAAGGTAATTTGCACTCAGTTGTAGAAAAAACGGAGTGGATTATGAATTCTCTTACTTTCTCGTTATTATAACTGCAGTGGTCGCCTGAACAAGAACTTTTGTTTTCGGCATCCAGTTTCCAAGCAATGATAGAACCATGATTTAGGTTTATGGCAAGCGCGGGATTCAAACTTGTTGTATGAACCTATACATCACTTCCAAAGGAGGGAGAAGAGCTAATTAGATCAAAGGTCTTTTTGACAAGATGAAAAATGGTTCGGTTTGTGATCAAAACTAGAGGAGATATTGTAGTAGTTATTCTGAGTAGTTCATAGACAATCTATTTTAGATATAGTACTGGTTTAGATATAGTACTGGTCATTTTTTTGCACTGGTATCTGTCTTAGCTGAACTACTCACCTTTGACACGAGAAAATGGTTTCACAGGAATATTAATTGCCAACAAAGATACAGTAACCAAGGAACGTAAACTCCGTCTTCCAAATTTTTTGAATAAGCAATGTGTTTTTATATCTCCTCTTCCAGTTAGTTAGTTAGTCACGTGACGTGCTTTTCAAGAACGCACGGATTTAGTCATTGGTAAAGCACAATGTTATCAGAAATGGAACGAGTATTTGTAAATAAGCTTACATGCAAATTTTCAGATTTATATCCTTTAAGAGGGAATTTTTATGGACGTTAAATTAGAAGGATTTGTATGGGAAGAAGACGCTTTGTCCTCCAGTCGCGCTCGAGTGGTTTTCCATACAAATCCTTGTAATTTTACAAGTTTTCAAACAGCCATAAAATCTTTGCCTTTCGGTTTAAGAGCCTAGAATTCTCCATTCTTCCTAATATTTTACCCCTCTTTCTATGTCCAATAGTTATATGCCAGCAGCTTCCTTTTGTAGAGATTAATAACGGAAAAGGTTTCTGGAGGGCAAAGCTTCCTCACTTCCATAAAAAATAACCTAATTTTGGCAATATTCAAATCGTCATTACATCTCAACCTTACATAGCATTGGTCTGAAAGTTCGTGTTCAGGCTATTTCAAATATGCTCTTTCTAGTTCTGAAATTCATTTAGCTGTAGCTAAAAGTTTAGAAATTATCGGTCACTTGACCGACTGTTGCAAAAGGCCTATTCCCCCAGATAAATTTCCCTCCTTGTACGCCTCGAGCGTAGAAGGAGGAGTTGGTGGATGCCAAACCCCTCCCCCTTGAAGTTTTCCTGGACGTTTGAAAAGAAGATTACTCTGTGATGCTACAACTTTTAGTAGCTGTTCATTTCTTGGTTGGGGAAATTTTGATGCGACAACCATGTAACTAGGTTTTTTGACGTTGCCACGACAACTGCATAATGGCATGCATTTTGGCTTTATTTTACATCAATTTCCGTTGCTAAACCGTAGATGGTGGACCCATTTCTAGAGAAAGTAAATTTATTTGGCGGGGTCCATCAACACCCCTCCCCTCCCAAGATGGGGGTGCGGTGTGCGAGTTTGCATGCACTCAACAAGGAAATTATGATGGCTAGGTAGGGGTGAGGTTGAGGTAGGAGAACAATGTATAAAGATAAGGATAAACAACTAATTGCGAAAAGGCACTTTCCGCATAGTTTATGACGCAGTAATAAGATTTATTTTGTTGTCTATCAATAAGAAACTCATGCAGAGGCGGAAGCGGTACCAGGAACGGACATAGAAAGGATAGATGACGATGATAATGAGAACCCAGATGTGATGTTCGAAGCGACTGTTATTCAAGACCAGAGAATCCTGGACGATGATGACGTTAAAGTGTTCGATACGAAGCATGGGAGAAGTAGAATGGAAATGAAAGTTGTGCGCCCTTTTGTTTTAAGCGAGGAAGGCGATGATGAATGGCGAATACAGAACGCTTCTCGACAAAAAAAGAAGTTAAAGAGGATCGTGATTCATGAACTAAGCAAAAAGGATGTCATGTCAGATGAAAGAGTAAAAATGGTAAGAAATGTTATTTCTCTAGGAGAAAAAGCAAATAGCTAAGTCTGTACTGACGTACCTTTAAAACTTTTTTAGTTCCTTTTTAAACCTTTTTATTAATTCTCTCGTCGTCCACTACAGGTTACAAATGTTTGGAATTTGACCCTTAAAGATCGCTGGAATTTGTACCGGCGATGGCTTATGGACGTGCGCGAGCGTTTCTACAGAACTATATCATTCTTCCAAAATGAATATCAAGAGGGTGTCGAGCAGCTAAAGAAAATACAAAGCACGCTAGATTTGGGGATACTTCAGCGTGCCGATGTCATTGGTTTGACTACAACAGGTAAGGGCGATTGCCACAGTCATTTTGGGCTTGGTAACGTTCTTCTAATATGCACCTTGTTTGATACAGAACCTTATCAAACAATAAATACATTTTAATAATAACAGTTTTATATATTAAGCATATTTATAGTTGATAATATTTCATATTAATATCACCTAACTAGTGGATCAATGGCAACCTGCATTTTAATTGGCTACGCTACTAGAGGACTATTAGCAATAGTCCTCGAGTCGCAATCGAGCGTGACGTTTTCTTTTGTTTTATTTCCAAATAAATATTTATTCAACTTGCATTTTCTAACTTTATTATCGCCTTTTCTGTCCGACATAGTTGGGTGATACTAAAACAATTAGACCCTTCGCTTTCAAGGCTCACGGGTCAATAGCCCATTCTGCTATTGACCCGTAGCCTTTGCGGGATACGGGTCTAATAGTTAAATAACAACAAACAAAAACAATAACAAGCAAGAATTTAGAGGTTTTTCCATTCAACTCCATTTACAACTTCGAAGGCTTTTCCTAATTAGGTATGTCGCTAACTATAATTTCAATTTAGGTGCTGCCAAGTACCGCAAGCTGTTACAAAAATTGCAACCACGAATAACGATTGTGGAAGAAGCCGCTGAAGTACTGGAGTCGCACATTGTTACATCGCTAACTCCCGGATGTCAACACTTGATTCTGATTGGTGATCATCAGCAACTCCGCCCCAATCCCACAGTCTACGAACTCGCCAAACGCTACAACCTGGACGTGTCGTTATTCGAGAGAATGGTGAAGAATGGTGTGCCGTTTACAAGACTACGATTACAGCATCGCATGCGACCAGAAATCTCCAAAATGCTGGACCACATTTACTACGACCCAAAGTTGGAAAATCACGAATCGGTGATGAATTTTGACAACATTAAGGGCGTGGCTAAGAACGTTTTCTTTGTGGACCACGATGAAAGTGAGGTGGGTTAACCAAGGCACACATATGCACCACCTTAGAAACGAGACGAAATGTGGGTCGTATCATATCTTGTAGGCAATTATGGGCGCCAGGTTAATATTCTTCGTCGAACGCTCTGCCTGTCTAAAGTGCCCCTCAGGTCAAATTGTTGATATTCATTTTTTGTATTTTCGTGTACAATGCGACTTTCTTACTCCTCTTACTCCTCTTATCAAATTTCAATACATTCTGAACATGAGAAGACATGTGCTTTTAAATTTCATCTCCGAGGTTTTACGACCGCATTTAATAATTGTTCCAAAGCTTTGGTGCTATCTGGAGAAAGTCACTTCAAAGTCTCAAAAATACCCCATGGGTTAAAATAATAATAACAAAATAAACAAAGAAGCTTTTGTTGCCTTCATTTTATTTTCAATAGTTATTGTTATAGATGCATTGCATGAACTGGCTCAGTCCCTGACCCTGTCAATTTATATTTATATAGTAATATGTGCACGCATGTCGGTCTCTGTTTCTGGCACTAGTGTGGACCTCACGATTGTGTGAACCAGGCTTCAGTATCCGCGTACCAAAAATCGCGAGTTTGATCAAACCTCGGTGACAGGATTCCAACCGAAATATGCACTAGTTTGTGGAAGAGTTCCATCGCTATTCATGATTCCAATTAAATATTTAACTCATTCTTTTTCGTTATTATAGGATTTTAACGAGGAAGGAATGAGCAGGTCAAATAAACATGAAGCCAAATTCTTGGTCGCCCTTTGTCGCTACTTCATCCTTCAAGGCTACGAAAGAGAGCAAATCACAGTCCTGACAGCCTACACTGGACAGTTAACACAAATTAAAAAGGAAATGCCTAAAGATTTCTTCTGCGGAGTTCGTGTCTGCGCAGTGGATAATTTCCAAGGAGAAGAAAATGACATCATTCTCCTATCACTTGTGCGAAGCAACGAAGAAGGCAAAATCGGTTTCCTCCAGATTGAAAACCGAGTTTGCGTGGCGCTGTCCCGGGCTAAGAAAGGCTTTTTCTGCATTGGTAACATCAGCCTTTTGGAAACAAAAAGTGAATTGTGGAGCAAGATTATTGGCGACATGCGAGAGCGTGGAAGTGTGGGAAATGCGTTGACGCTTATGTGCCAAAACCACCCGGAAACCGTGATCCATGCGTCATGTGTTGACGACTTCATGAAAGCACCAGATGGAGGCTGCATTAGGCCATGTGCCACGCGGCTCGAGTGCGGTCATGTTTGTGATATGATGTGTCATCCAGTGGACCCAGAGCACGCAGAATACGAGTGCCATAAGCCATGCGCCAAGATGCTCTGCGCGCTGAATCATAAGTGCCCCAAGAGATGCTACCAAGACTGTGGACCTTGTATAGAGCCTCTAGAAAAGATCCTCCCGCTCTGTGGCCATCTTCAGGCGGTTCCTTGCTTCATGTGCGAAGATCTTTCTAAAGTTAAATGCCAAACGCCCTGTTCCAAAACTTGGCCTTGTGGACATAACAATGAGACAAAATGCCATGTGGATCCACTGCACACTCCATGTAAGGTATCTTGTGGCGTGACCTTAAAGTGTGAACACCATTGTACTGGTAAGTCTTTGAGGAAAATTTTATGCCATTCACTAAAATTTGTCTAACGACAAATCTTGGAACTGTAGACGGGTGTGTTCGATTTGCAAAAAATTAAGGTGATTCAGTGGTTTTGCACTGCGCATAACAAAATGGTGGCCATAAAAAGGAGTTTAAAAATGGGGTCTATCGAAGAGTAAAAGTTAATTAAAATGTCGGTAGGTAAGATTTCTGGCCAAAATGAGTCTTAATGTTTCAAAATTTGTATAACGTATAAAGTAGTAATGTTAGTTGTTGAGTTCGACTTAACGAGGATGGCTGTTAAACTTGTAATGAGCCACTACATTGGCATTTAAGCTCCCACTCTATCATATAACATCCTAATTGCAGTATTTCGATGAAACTTTCTTAAATTATTTTCTTCGATGCTGTCTTCCACCTTTCAAGGGCCTTAAAACCGCATGACAGTTCGAAAACTCGCCCCAGTCTTCGCTCAAAAATCGGAAAAATGCAAGTCGTGCGCACATTCTGCAGCTCTATCGCGATAACGAGTACGGTGACCCCCATTTTTTATTTCATGATTTTAATGATAATATTGTTTTTATTTTCAATAAGGAAAAAATTGCCAGAAATCTATGGCAAGTTTTCTGGAAATTGAACTAAATTGCATGGATTCAGCTATAAAGGCACGAACAGCGCACATCAAAAATAAGACTATTTTGGAGCGTAAAGTAAAACAAAAGGTGTTCAAAGTCATTGTGTTTGGTACATTGGCGAATAGGCAATAGAGCCAAGTCAAACGTTGTGGAATGCTGCAAACTTTAAGGAAAATATGGAGCTTGGTTGTCTCGTTTTGGGTTATGCGCAGCTGTTGCAAGAGAAGCGTAAATAGCCATATTCGTCAGTACTGTCACGTGGAAACGAGCACGGTGACCCCCACTTTTTATTACGTTTTTGTAATTTTCTTGACTTGTTGCAAACATGTGCCAAGTTTCATCGGAAATCTATGACGGGTTCTTTTACTAGGGGATCACGTCACCTTAACACGTTGCCCATACATGGTCATAAAGAGATTGTTATCCGTCATCTGTACTTGACAGATATCCTGCGTTCTTATTCAACAAATTGTCACGTTGCCCAAATATGGTCATGAAGGGATTTTTATCCGTCATCTGCACTTGACAGATATTTAACAACTATCCTTCCAAATCGCGCGGAATATCACTTGATACTTAGCCGACGAGGCCGTAGGCCGAGTTGGCTAAAATCAGACGATATTGCTGACGTCAAAGAAACGATTATTCCGTTTGCAGAATAATGGCCAACGATATATAACACTAAGACGGGGTTCTACCGTACGAAGATATAAATATACGACAACGACGACATGCACTGGAGGTGGGGGCCCGAAAAATTTTCCGGCTCTTTGGACTTTAAATTAAAGTGAGGGCCTAAGAAATTTTCGCCCATAAGGGGTGGGGAGGAGGGCCTACTCTAGATCCGCCACTGAAGTGGAATAATTCGGCAATATTGAAGGCTGGTTTTGTCAATATTTTGGTGTTTGTTGAGGAATGTCGCGAAGAAGAACCTTTGTCTTATCTGTGTGGCCCTATATTACAGTGGAATACGCTGAAACAGTCTTTCCCAGTTATTGTGTTCTGGAGTTTTCGACAATATTCTTTTCTTTAGGCGGAAACCTTTGAAAAGCGTTTTATTTTTCTTTTTGAGTAAAACATCATTTTCTATGCCACTAGCGACCGCCATTTTTGTTGGGTCACCACCTAACTCTCGGTACAAGACATGCCATTGGCTCTGAAAACAATAGTTAACGCGTCAGACCTATGCCTCTAGCCCTGGAAAACAATAGAGGTAGTGCTTAAAGAGGACCAATGAAAATAGAAGAGATGTCGGGGCCACCCGTTTTTGTTTGTTGTTTTAATAACGGCTGAAATGACGTCTTTATTCCGGATTACTCCACGTATTCTGCTACGGGGAGTAGAATACATTCTGGATGAGATTATTGTGAACTATTCCCGTAATAGGGTCAGTCTAGCGCACTCCATATTCCCAATGGAGAATCTTCATATTTCCGTCGGATTCTATCGAATAATTAACGCTCAGAAACTTTGAGTTTACTGCATGATTTTTTGGTCAACGGATATCCTAATTTCTATTTTAAGGGGACACTGTCATGGTGATTTTAAATTGTTCAGGAAGGGGACGACTATTTTTGGCTATTTTTACCAAGCCACATGTCAGAATGATATCACAGACAGTGCTTTTATAGCTTCAGTACGCTGGCATACAAGCTTTCAACAAACCCGACCAATATATTTGTATAGGTTCCCATTGATGTTATTAACACGTCTTTAGGCCCTGGAGGTTTTGAAGTGATGCTCGTGGGAGTGTCCATTTACGTTCTTGAACAAAGAAAGCCATGTTAAGAAAAACTTTCTTAACATGGCTGCAGTTTTAGTACCTGCTTACGTGTGCTATATTTTTCTTGTACACAAGGTGACTGCAGTGGTTGTCTCTGTGGCCGAGTACATGTGTCATGCGATGAAAGGTGTGACCGCGTATTGTTATGCGGTCACACCTGCACTAAACCGTGCGCCCAAAACTGCCCTCCTTGCAATGCGAACTGCAGCAACTACTGCGAGCATGGAAAGTGTGAAAAGAAATGTGGCGATCGTTGTGCTCCCTGTAAGGAGAGATGTACCTGGCAGTGTAAGCATTACATATGCACTAAATTATGTGGTGAGCTGTGCAATCGCCCAAGATGCAACATGCCATGCACAAAGTTACTTCCGTGTGGGCATCCCTGTATCGGAATCTGCGGGGAACGATGCCCGAAGAAGTGTCGAGTGTGTAACAAGGATGAGGTTGCTGTTTTCGGAACGGACGACATGTCGGATGCAAGGTTCGTGGAGCTAGCAGACTGTGGTCACGTGTTTGAAGTTGAAATGATGGATGAGTGGATGGACCAGAACCAGACAACGCATAATGGGAAGCCTATTGATGTTCAACTCAAGCGCTGTCCAAAGTGCAAGATCCCAATTCGGACCGGTTTAAGGTATGGTAACATGGTTAAGAAGATCCTCGCAGATCTCGAGCAAATCAAACAGAAGGTTTCACTTGGTAAAGGACAGCGTGGTAAAGAAGTGGAAAGGCTCAAATTAAAGGTGCAGAAGGTTGATGACTTTCCCGAAGACAAGGAAAAACTTAATAAGTTAGTTGATCATGGGAATCTCACAGATGAACAAGTTAATGTGGTTGAAAACCAGATCAGCTTTTTGACTTTCCTTCAGGGACTCAGTGAAAAGATTGGCATAGGAGAAGAGGAAGAAGATGAAGAGGACGAAAGCGAAGAAGAGGAAAAAGGAGGAAGACTAAAATGCTTTGATTCACAATTTCTTTCACGAGAAGCAAAGGAAGAGCTTGAGCGTCGAGTGCAACAACTCAAGGACCGCGTGATGGGGATTTGAGTTCGATTCAGTGAGCAAGAATTGGAAGAACTCAACGAAGAAATGTACAGAACGCAGCTTCTTGTCGACTATAGAATATTGAAGATGCAGCTTGACAATCAGAGAATTAAGCTGGGAGTCACCGACTCCAAGAAAGTTGATTCTATTGAAAGAAAATTCAAGTCAGGAAAGACAATTGGTAAGAATATAAAACAACTAAGAAAGGTATAAAAGCTATAATAGCTAATCGTTAGGCAACGACTTTTAAAAGTCCCAGGCGCGCTCTCTACCTTTTATCTTGCTTGGTGTAGTCCTGTGTGAGCTGTGCAAGACTAAACTGCCTCAGATGGTGGAGGGGTGCTCGTGTTCTCTCTATTAACGCAGTAAGGATCATGTGATTTTATGCGCCTTAAGGGGGGATTTGATGAGAGGAGATGATGATTATGGTTGTATTTTTGAAGGAATTGCCGAGAATAGGGTATTAATATGACTTTTTGAGGGATTATTGTTTATTGGCGCCTGCGTAATGTCATTATTATCCATATACAAGGCGTTTTCAAAAATACAAGTAAGAACTTACTTCGCGCTGAAAATGTTATAACTGTAAAAGCCGGCCGATATGTTCTGAACAGGTGCAGAACTTTGCCGATATAGCTACAAAGTCTAAGAGTTAAAAACTCAGATAATCATAATATTTAACGAACTTACTATTTCCAGTTGATCGTCCGTGTAAAATTCCCGCAGTACTTCAGTCAAGTGAACGACGTTTCGCTTCTTGTAAAGGCGACAAGAACTTGCTTTTCTTGTTTCTTCTGGATCGTGCTCTTGCTTCTAGCCTATCTCCAAGTCTAAATCCGAATTTTTTGTCTGTATTCTTCCCATTTATAACAAGCAGACCGATTTTTCTCTCTGAAAACTATGCGTTTTGTGGGAAACTGAACTTCAAAGCTTGCTGTTCGCTCGTACGCACCTCGATGGTTTTCCCGCTTCAAACAGTCTGAACGTAATCTGATTGGTTTAAATTCATCGCGTGAACCAATCAGCTTCAGGGCCGTTGCGGCCCGCACAGCGTGTGTTTTGACGATCAATTTGACCGAGTATGTGGATAATAATAGTACTTAATGATCCGCAGGAAAGTTAGATCCACTTTATTTGGCTAATTTCTAGTTGCATTCTTACATCTGAAGTCTACAGTATTGCTAAAAAATGTTAATAGCATGAAACTTAAGACATTAGTACTTTGTAATATTTTCAGACAAAGATTATCGAGATGATGATCACAATATTTAATCAGGAAACTCTATCACAAATGTGGTTTTCATAGAGGTCCTATGACTAAAAAATAAATGTGTACAAATAAAATATAATACATATTTCATAACAATTTAGAAATCACAAGAATTAATAAAAATAGAAGAAAAATAAAAGGTTAAAAATTTAAAAAGCTAAAAGGAAGACAACAAATTTCTCTTAAAAATTACCAAGCTAGATGACTTTCTAATGAACGTGTCAAGACTGTTAAAATCATTTACAGCATGATATGCTAAGCGTTGTTTTCCCCAATTTCGTTTAACTCTAGGGAGCCTTATGAGATCTTTGTTTCGCGTATTATGCGAATGCATATCCGTTTGCCTAGACATAACTAAAGAATGATTAATTTGACCAGTGGTACATTTATAAATGTAAACACATCTATGATATTTTCTGCGGTCTACTAGGTTCAACCATTTTAAGGTTTTTAATGCTTCAGTTGCCGAAGATAAAGGTGGGTTATCTAAAATCAATTTCGCTGCTTTGTTCTGTAAAAGCTGGAGTTCTTTCATAAGTGTTGCATTGTTCTTATCTCCCCAGACGATATCTGCATAATCTAGGATAGGTAACACTAAACTATTGTAAAATAGTAAGCGAGCCTGAAGAGGCAAATAATACTTGATTCTACGAAGAAGACTAAGGTTCTTATTAATCTTAGCTGAGATGTACTCTACATGATCAGCCCAAGTAAAATCAGATGACAACATTATTCCTAGATATTTAAAACTTGAGACGGAATCTATGTAAGACTCAAAAATATGCAAAGAAAGAGATGGAATACCAATAGTTTTTCTACTACTGCCTATAATCATAGACTTTGTTTTACTGAGATTTAGCGTCAGTTTGTTTCTATTTAGCCATTTAGCAACTTCCAGGAGATCTTCATTGAGAGCTTCCTCCAGCATACGTGGCTCCTTTGAAAAACAGTAGAGGACTGTATCGTCAGCATAGAGTGCCACTTGGGAATTCTTCACTACCAGAGGCAGATCGTTTATATAAATTAGAAAAAACAGGGGGCCCAAAATGCTCCCCTGAGGCACCCCAAGGGGCACATGTAGAGGGTCAGACATAGCATTATCACATGACGTGCGCTGTTTTCGGTTGCTCAGGTAGGACTTGAACCAAAGTAGAGTACTAGCAGAGACACCAATCTGCGACAATTTGGATATCAGAATAGCGTGGTCCACGGTATCAAATGCTTTTGTCAGGTCTAGGAATACTGCCCCGCAAAGTTCACCTACCTCCATTTTTAGGAGAACTTCGTCCGCAAATGCTGATAGTGCAGCTGTAGTAGAGAGCCTGGGACGAAAGCCGTACTGCTTACTCGAAATGATGTTATTAGAATCAAGATACTCGTAAAATTGCGTGTGGACGACTTTCTCTAAGATCTTGCTCAAGGTCGGGAGGACTGAAATGGGGCGATAATTGGATACATTCCTACGATCTCCAGATTTAAAAAGCGCCGACACTTTTGAGCATTTCCATATTTCAGGAAATTTTCCAGAGCGAATTGATAGATTTAGTAACTTAGTGATGGAGGAACAAATCACTTTTGCTCCATGCTTTAACAACCTAGCACTGATATTGTCCAGTCCAATAGCTTTATTTGTTTTTAATGTAAGCAGAAGCTTAAGAACTGTTTCCTCATCAACTTCGCGTAATGAGAATGATGATAAATTTTCAAACGACTTGGGAGAAAACAAAGTAGCAGCTACATTAGAAATTTTATCCGCAAGACATTGACCAATCGATGAGAAGTAACAGTTCATGGCTGTCGCTATTGAGGCAGGATTGGTGTGTTCAACACCTTCAACTACAATGCAATGAGGGCTCGAGGATTTAACTTTCCGCGAAGAGACTTCATTAACAGCCTTCCAGATCTTTCCAGAGTCCCCTTTTGCTTCATGAATTAAATCACAGTAATACTTGGATTTAGCAGCTTTAATCTCGCGATTCACAGTATTCTTCAGCTTCCTATACCTAGACCAATGATGATCAGAGCCAGTTTTTATAGCTTTACGGTGATAAAAATCTCGATCTCGCATTGTCTCTTTGATTTTATCGTTCATCCATGGAAGCGGAACGCCTCTAATTCTCCGCCTTTTAACAGGTGCATGCAAATCAGCTACGTCGGAGATCGCTACAATGCTCGTATTAAACGGATCAGACGCGAACAAAATCTTCAAGTGTATCGTTACCAGGCTGTTACAAGAAAGGAGAAAGATCTGATTGTAAAGACGATGGGGATGACACAGGGAAATTGGTTTAAGTGTCCAAAAGGTGAGCTAGGAAGCAATTAGGAAACAATTTCACTTGCACTTTGTCAAAATTCTAATAATTTTCCTCGCTTAGAAAAAATGTGCGTGAAATTATTCCATAATTTCACTCGTAACCATTTGATTACCCATGCTGATACAGAAATTTCAAGCCCCGAGTTGCATATAGCATCTGGAAAAAAGACTATTGAAAAGTGTAACGTGTCACGCAAGTACATATCAGGTGACAGATTTGCTTAGTTTGAGTTGTGCACGCGGTTAGGATTTTTAGTAGTCGGAGATTTTCTCGAGACGTAAGAGAACCGTGATGAAAAGTTATCTTAAATTCGCGAATCAGCCGTTGTTGGAACCGTCCGTTTCTTGCCGTGGGTTATCTGTGCTGTAGCATAATTTGTCGCACGAGATACAAAAGTTGCAAGTTAATTTATCATTTTTTTGGGGGGGGGGAGGGAGGAAAAGAGTCGCGAAATTTTGCATCCACTCAGTCTGTAGTTTTAAGAGGGAGGGAGAGATGAAAATTATCTTAGGTTTGAGTGGGGTCCACCCATAGAATATTATTTAAACTGCAAAATCCTGCACCCACCCCACCCGACCGTTACCAGGTAAAACTCAGTTAATTCATTCAACGACTTAAATGTTCCCATTTTTCATACATCAATGATTACTTTCATATACGATACGTAGCTCTTTGTGGGAGTATTCATTCCAGTTGTCAAAATAGAACAACTTGTGTCAGAGTTATTCAGGGGAAACCTATATTGAGGGAGGAAATAATCAGTTCAAGGCATTTTGCACTCCTCTCGAATTCTCTGTTTCCTTAATTTACCAGCTGACCCTTTGCCTCTTGGTCTTGTCTTCGATCACTCACTATTTAAACTGTTTCTTTTTTTTTCTGTCGATTCTTCAAGGTCACATCTGCTGCATCACGGAGTGTGGTGGAGCAATGGAAGAAAGCAAATGTCCGGAATGTGGCCCAAAATTAAAAGTTGTTTGCCATAAACAGCTGCGAGCTGTTACCCCCCCGGCGAGTTGGTGAAATGAATGGTACTAGGTTACTTTCCTCCAATTCTCGAAGCGTAGCCAGAGAAAATGAGACATGGGAGTCTGTCGGCATTAAAAGTAAAGTTAAAAAACTATTTAAATAAGAAAACGACTGTCCAAGCCTTTTTTTCGGCCTAAAAATGTAGTAATGGTAACTATGTACTAGTGTTATCATTCGCCTAAGAAGTAAATGGTTTATGTCGTAGCTCTTTAAAATTCAGAGTAGCATCTTCAGTCAAAGCAGGGGTTGAAACCGATCCTTTTTGTATTCTGTAAGACCAGAAATTTTTAGCAAAGAAGTATTTTAAATTGAAGGTGTTAATGGTCTGAACTTTCTAAGAGATCGTTGACAATTTTTAATGTATTATTATAATGCATTGTAAAGCCTATTTTCATTTGCACTGGACCGCCAGAAATTTTGTGAAAGAGGCCTGTCCCCGGTTGTTCAAAGGGTGGATAATGCTATCCACTGGATAAATCAATCAATTCCCGGAGGTTTGATTTGCTACATCTATGGCCCCAGTTCCTAGGTTTGAAACGCCGATGTGGCTGTGGTGACGTCATATGATACGGCTCTATTTTAAGAATTTTACGATACTATCCCATATCATGCATGTTGAAACAGAGTGGTTGAAATCATTTTATAAAATGTTCGAGGAATTATGCGGGCTATGATTGGTCAGTTTGAGTTCATTATAGCTCCATTAGCACGCGGCTTACGTCACGCGCTTGCTTTATCGAGTTTTATAATATAGATAGGACCCTGCGCGCGCTCTGATTGGTCAATAACCCATGTTTTATCAGAGTATAAAACGTAGAAAAAGCGTGTTTTATTGTTTTTCGCCACAAAACCTCTTGTCAACATTTTTGTTAGAGATGGCGGAAAACATTTTCTTTGAAGAAATTTATGATGGAGTTCTCTTCAAAGCAGCAGAAAGTTTTGAGGACGAGATTTATTTAACAAATAAAGAAGATGAAGCGAAAACAGTCCAGAAGTCGCGTTTTGTCGATCTATCGGAGGACGACCACGTCGTGTAAAATCTATATCATAAAGCAAATGAAGAAGCCGAAACCGTGTATTACACTGTGATAAAACACTCCGGACATTTGACAACACTCGAGAAATGTAGAAAGCACTCGCCCACGGCTCGTGTTTTCTACATTTCCCTCGTATTCTCAAATGGCCGTCGTGTTTTATCACAGTGTAATACATGGCTTAGGCTTCTTCATTTGTTAAATAATGCACTCTGCTTACGTCACGAGTTAGAGCGCGTGTAATTTCTTTAACATTTTATAAAAGAAATAAAGAACTTGCACTCGTACATTGTTGAATTATGTAAGCACTTACGCTACGCCTTGCGCTTCTCTATACACTTCTCTCGTGTTCTTGGGTTATCACTGTGATTTTTGCTGAACTTTTCCAATTTTTAGTTTCGAAGGAAAGCGAAGTCGAACGCATCCTGGGGCGAGGTTGCATGTTGCTTGTGACGTCACAGAAACTTGGTTTCCCGGAAACGACTGAGGCCCTATTCGGGGTTTTAGGGATACGGGATATTTGGGAAAAAAATATAGGGATACGGGGTATTTAGGGAAAAAATTAACGGGATACGGGATATTAAAACAAGAGATTCGGGGATATCAAACAGAAAAGTTGGAGATACAAACCACCGCAATTAACGAGATACGGGATATTTAGGCCAAAAACTGAATGCGATACGGATAGTCAGCCCCCCCCCCCCCCTAATGGGGCCTCACGACTGATATAGTGACAATTTGCGCTTTGACTTGAAGCGATTTCAAACTCCCGATGCAGTCGAAAATATCTCTGATTTCTTTTATCAATTGTTTCAAAGAATAAACGTAATAATTAACTTGATGTCTGTTCTTCTGTTTTGGACCGATTAAAATCTGCGATATGTCCCCACCTCCCTCGGGATACTTTTAGAATAGGAGAGACAGCCACGGCAAATATGAAAATGTACAGCTTTTCTTTTTTGTTATTGTTGCATTGAATTTTAGACTAAGCAAAAATGAAAAGACCCTTAAATACGATCTAATTTTGTTTATAACTTCCTCAAGTCCCTGATTTCCCGGAAATGATCTTTCGATTTCTAAGAAATTCTGCTGCGATTTGATTGGTTCAGCGACCCCGTCCATATTGTTAAATCCCGAAGCATTTTAAAATGGCCCAAGTAAGTCTGACTTGACTTGCTTTAGAGGTTTCCCTTCTGTGTGTCAAAGCTAGCTTTTAATCTTCAATTGAGCAATAATGTGACTTGCATTTGTGCGCGGATTCAGGAATCAAACAACAGCAATCGACAAGTCCTTGCAAGAAGTTCTGTCTTCACCGTACCGATCCGGACACAGTGAGGTAAATTTAATAATTGTATTCACTGTATTTAGATTATTGTATGTCTCTAGCTATATGGTCGTGATTGGTTCCTTCCTTAAAACAGGAAGCCGAAGGATTGTACACAAATGATCAGGGCGAAGTCTCGATGTGTGTGCCGACCGTGTCTGTACGGATGTGAACAAGAAATGCCTGAGGACAGTGCTTCCGAACTGCGGTGTTTGATTTGGTATACGCCTCTATTCTATTTAGATTATGTTTTTGGACCACATTTTGCAATCTAAACTCAAATGAAAGACGCGATTTCTTGCCACCTCCGCTAAACGCAAAACTAAAATGAAGCATTTATTTCTGTATTATTAAAATGCAAACTAAAGGTGATGCCCATACATTCTTGATCGTCGCACCAATTTTAAAACAGAATTTGGGTAACTAAAGCTTTCCCCAGCTTCTCTAGGTCTTCACGATTATCCAAGTTTAAAAATGATTCCTAGAACTATTCCCTTTGAATGGGACAATTAAAGGGCTTGAAATCACCCTTAGATACTAAAAATAAAATACATGGTCAATTCGAAAACAATGCATTGAGACTAATTTATGGCTCTTGCCAAACGCCAAAAGTACAACGCGCCCAGGAGTACTTTGACAAACTTCGAGTTGTTGGAAATGTGATGAAACACTCTTTCAAGGGTTTGATATATCAGCTCTCAATCGAACTAAAACTATAAGTGTAAACTTCTGCTAACTGTTATCAGATTTCCAAACCAGCGATTCTGATTTCCTTTGTTTTATAAAACATTTTGCACCACATTTACATGTATTGCGTCAAGTTACCGTCACGTCAGCTTTATGACGAATAACAGAAGCTCCTAACGGAGAATAGTTATCAGCAAGGTTTTATGTGAACAAATAATGATTGTGGGTGCTTCAATAGTGGTTTAATTGTCATTAACATTTTTTATGAAATTTGCATAGATAAAGATTTCTTTAAGTTCAAATGTTCCATTTGTTATATTATACAGTTTCGAGGTTTGACCAATCAAAGTCGCAAGTAAATGAAAGTTTTCAACTTGCGTCAACTTACGACAACGTTTGGCCTGGATGTGCATGCACTGTGATCATTTGCACGTAAGCAGCTGCAAGTTCAGATCACCTAACGATCACCTTTACTGAGTACTGAATTGCTTTCAAGTCTAAACTCTGCTTGCGACTCCGTTTGGCCATGCCGTTAGACTTCACATCCAGCTGTGATAAATTCTTATAATTTTTTAACAGCAATCAAACACCATCTTGTTTCAGAGGGGTTGTCGATGTACCAAAGAGGCAGAGGAAGAGGCGGTGGCAGAGGAGGTAGAAGGGGATATAGAAATGGAGGAGGAGGAAAATTGGAGCTTCCTCCGACAAACTATCTCGAGTTTAAACTAGGGTTCAAGGAACTTAAAGATCTGGAGACCAAAACCCCAGAAGAAATCGTCCTCGATTTGACATCGAGTCGATGCTTCCCTGCCACGGAAACCCTATTAAAACAACAGCCAGTGATGAGAGATGACTGGATTGTGTTGATCGTGGGCATTGTAAGGAAAGCCTGCGACTGCGACTGCAGCTCTAGCGAAAATCTGTTAAAGCTATTAAACCTGCTTCCAGGTTCGTCATTTCTTAATTTGCACCTTAGACCATACCTGAACAAGCTACCCGCTTGTGGTTTGCCTCCATCTGACGTCACAGTATTTTTGAGAAATGTTGTGGAAATAATGAATGATCTGCTCCGAAGATTCCCGAACTGTTACGCTGATCTTCCGTTGTCCGACCTGTTCTGTGGAACAAGGATGCTGTGTGATACAGGACAGTTGGCAGATGAGGCCCTTGTAACAGAAGTCGATGGCCTACTGAAATGGAGAACGGAAAAGGCTGAGGAACTAAAGAGAAAGGAAGAAGAAGAAAAGCAAAAGAAGAAGAAGCCTCGCAGAGATGGTAAGGATAATTTAACATTAAAAATTAAAAATGGCGTGAATCAATGGATGTATACAATAAAAAGTAGGGAAAATATACAGAATAAAAAATGCATGAATAAAGTGACAGCACGTGTATATTCTTCTTGGCTATATGGCGTATTCTTTTTATAGGTATTTATTATCTGTAAATAGAATAAACAGGGTTCCATTCACATTAAAATAATATGTTCACTTTTCAGCTGCTGAGAACGATGACGTGAATCCACCCGAAAATTTTCGTCTGCTAAGTGTTGTTCCAACTCAGGAGGACATCTTGTCAGGCAAACGGCCCTTCCTTAGAAGGAACAAAGTTGATGGGAGCTACGACGACGTGGAGCATTATTTGGACGTACAGTTTCGACTCCTTCATGAAGACTTCATGCGGCCCCTTCGTGAAGGGATCGCACAGTTGTTGGAACGTATTGACTCCGCTAGGATTGGTACCCTGCAGGACATACGCGTGTATAATAACGTCCAGTTGTTGTACCCCGTATGCACATCTAACGGCCTCCGGTACAGGATCCAGTTTGACAACACCAAGCTCAGGCATGTGCGCTGGGAGAGCAGCAAGCGGCTCATCTTTGGCTCGCTGATTTGTTTGTCCAAGGACAAGTTTGAAAGTTTGTTGCTCGCCTTAGTGGCCGACCGGTCTGTCCAAGGCTTGAGACAAGTAAGTTGAACTTAATGCTCGGTAATAAACGGCTTTATTTTGTTAGGTGATGATCAGCCCTAGTCTCCTCGGATAACGACGACGGGGCGGTATCTGAGCCTTTGGGCTTTACGGTCATAGTCAGCAGGGGCCGCTAAAGAACCCACACCGGGTTATCGCAAAGAGTAGGGCATGGAGCTCCCGGTGTTGTGGTCTGGCCTTGTTTCGAAATTACACTGGGCGCATCTTGTAAACTGCCTTTAAAGGCATTCTGGAAAAAGTCCTCCCTCAAATAAACGGTATAAAATATCTACCTTTTTATCCCATTCCTTGAAGAATACAGCCAATCAGCAGCCTAGCAAAGCATTGCATATTCTGTGGTATTCCACGGATATACGCAGGCATAAGTAGTATTCCACGGAAGTTTCCCGCCGTTCATGCATCACGGCTTTACGTTTTTCCGCCGAAAGCCGACAGCGAGCGTCCGACAGCTCAGTCTAAATTTGAACCGGTACCATTAAAATCTGTAAAGTTTTTTCTGTAAGTTGTCTTAGAGGCATGGGATAAAATAGTTATGCAATGTTTTCTCGTGGTATACAGTAAATATCCCACTCGTGACTTGATCATGACTTGAAAAATCAAGTCACTCGTGGGATATTTCACGGTATGCCACTCGAAACCATTGCATAACTAGTATATATTGAAGGAAATCTCAAAATAATAATCTTTAGGTAAAGAAACGCAAAGAAATAATTTCTGCAAATAGTGTAAAACAATAAAAGAAATCTGACGTAAACATACTGGTTACTGAAGAGAACAATAAACTTGAAAAAAGGACCGTTTCTTTCAAGATGTGACGTAGCTCTTTGAAAATATCATCACGTTAGCCGTGTGTTATATATACGTGAATGCATATTATATATACATTCTCGTCTGTTTTGGACAGGATAATTTTTCCGAAGGGTTTATTTAAAACTGAAATGATATATAACGTATAGCTGTTACGCCGCATTATCAGAATTTTTCCAGGAGTCATACTAAAGGACCGGTACGGTACAACTCAGTCTGAACCAGGCTCGGTAATTTATTCTCCTGGATTATAATGGATTTTAGTATATACACAGTCAGTGATCTTGGTGTTTTAAGCAATCTGATTGGTTCGCTATCTCTGGCTAATGAGCATTATTCACCCCCTACCGAGTGAATAATGCGTAAGCCAAACAAAAACAAAATGACGGGTGTAAACTCGCTTTTCGCCAGTGTTTCGGAGGTCAATTAAATCGATTTTTAAATGGTTTCCTTCTGAAAATGTTGTTGAGATCACTTCCTGTGTATATACTAAAACAATTAACAATCTCGGTGAATAGTGGCAGAATATTTACCTCGCCGCTTCGCGGCTCGGTAAATATTCTGCCACTATTCACCTCGATTTCAAAGAATAATTGTTAATTAGTTCAAAGTGGCAAAATTTGTTGTTGATATTTGTTTGTTATCATCTACAAACGTTATGAATTTTTAATGAGGGCCCCCCCCCCCCTCCCCGAATAAGCGCCCAACCGAAACTCTGAAAATTTAAAGAGCAACGCAGCGCCCAATCGAGTAAATACGGTAAATGCGGAGCAGCAACATTCATCCTTCTCTGTTTTAGGGTGAATTGGACATACAGCTCATCCACGTACGCGATCATACGAGACTTGAAGAAAATGCCGTGTATCAGATGGTGGAGAGTACTGCTTTCTTCGAAGCTTATCGTCACGTGCTTGAGGGACTGAAAGAAGTTGATCCAGCAAAACTACCTTTGCAGGTGACGATTTATAGACCTCTTTCATGCTTTATAGAACTCTGACGTCCAATGTGAGCGCCCATAACTTCAAAAAATTTGTAGTAGTAGTAGCAGCAGCAGCAGCCGGAAAGAGGTATGAATTGATCTTGGCAAAAAAATTCTTTGGTCTGACAAGAGTGCTTTGATTACCTTTTGGACATGTTTTATTTGCTTTGACAATTTTGTTATAAATTTTTAAAGGGGCTTCTGCTCTTGAGACAAGTTGGCGTTTATATAACAATTAACAATAATAATAATAATAATAATTATAATAATAATAATAATAATAATAATAATAATAATAATAATAATAATAATAATATAATAATAATAAGATTGTCGCTTTTAATTTTCCCGCGTGCCGCCATTTTGGATTTCATGATGTAATTGTGTTGATGCAAGAGTTCTTTTGTGTGAAACAATATGCCAACGCAATAATCGTATTATCATCATGGGAAAACAAGTAAAATATCAGAGTCGTCTATAAAAATGTAAGCCTTCACTTATGCACTTAAAAAGCAAACTTAAGAGTATAGAAAAGATAGAATGGAACATTGCTACAAGGAACAACAGACAGAAAATACGTAAAACAAAGTGACAACCTCTCATGAGATACTGCTTTTATTTAAATTAAAGGATAGATGAGAACATCTCTAGAACATTTGGAAAGGTTCATTTATTTATTGACTTATTTATTTTATTTATTTGTTTGTTTGTTTATTTATTTATTGTAGCCCTGTCTTGCAAGTAAGTTAATAAATGTAACTATGCAATATAATACGTATCGTAGTTATGTAACGTTCGAAAAAGTAGGTATATTTAGTACGTAGGTGTATTAGTATGTACGTATATGGAATTGCAAGTAAGTACGGCATAATACTCTATAAGCGGAAGTGTATGTGTAAATGTATGTAATTGCAAGTGTGTGTCGTAGTAATAGTAATGAATTAAAAAAAAATTATCAATGAAAAAAAAAAAAACAATATGCCAACGCAATGACTTCATAAAATTCAAAATAGCGGTGCGCGTGAAATTCAAAACCGATAATATTTTCTGTTTATTGTTATTATTAAATGTTTATCTCCCTAGGTCGGTAAAATTTGTAATTCAGGCCGGCATTATTTCAAACAAATAAACGTTGACTAGTGTCAAGAACAGAGGTTCACATAAGAAGTTTTTGGTTACTATCTTTGCTAACATCTGCAACAGAGCTTCCCGGGGTTGTAATCAAAAGGTATCCTTTCAAACGTTTCGAACTCATAATTTTAAGGTGTAAACCATGCTTAAATCTCGTCCCGATTGCTTTGTAAACGTTTTCGCGCCTTTTACCAAAACAGAATTACATCGTTAAGTGCCAGAAAGAAGTCGAACCTCCCGCCTACTTGAGGAGCAGGTTGCAGGAGCAAGTGACCTTTGATCTGACGCCCATCATGAAAAAGGCGAGCGGGGATACAACTTCAAGGTATTGCAGAAAGCACAAAGTGTCGAAATTCTTATCGTTGCGTTTACAGGCAGCTGAGAACAGTCAGTTTGTTTGCCAATTCAGGGTAAATAAATGAATGCGAGACGCACTGTGTTGTGGGTTCAACACTTCATTAAGTATTGCCAATTCTGTTATCCCTTGTTTACTAGTATAAATGTTACAGGTAAGCGATATCCCTTTGCTTGAACAACACACGATTTTGTCGCTGCAATATAGCTACATGCATGTCGCTGCGACATGTCCCTGCGTCATGTCCCCTTGTAGGTAGGCATCTTAAATAATGTAAAGCTAGCAAAGAGCGCTAAAAGGAAAGTGATAAATTAGCACAATCAAGTTCTTTGTTGAACGAGGACTACCAACCCGATGTGCATTGCCTCTTTGATTTCAAGTTGAAAGAACGTGGAGGCGGTGTCGAAAATAGAAACGACAATCACGTTTCATGTGCATGTAATAGTAGTCGCTTGAGATTTAAATTGGCGTTTTTAGAAAAATTAGTCACAACGGGAAACCATTTTAAGACGAAATTTGGTGCTAAAGTAGTCTGAACTAGAGCTATAAGTTTTTTTCTCATCTTTTAGGTTACGGATTGCGGGCTTGAACTTAAGAGACCAAAGAGGTAAGAATCTTGATCCAGTTGTATAATTATTCGTTTACACGGACTGGAGCTTCTGCATTTTGGATGTTTATTAAAGAATTTACAGTTGTGTAGAACTGCAAATGTATATCTGCAAGGACCAGTGATCGAATTTGACCGTACTCCCTTAACACGGCCACCATGTTAACTCCTCTGCTTTCCTTGTGATAGTATTCTTTCTAGAACAAAACATGCATGCCTAGAAGATTAGTCTACGTTACTGGTTCAAGAGTTTGCGTTCCTCTTGGCTAGCGGTTGGTAATGATTGACTCGAACGTCATGTGCTTTATCTGCGCGGTGGAACACAATGTTGTTGGACGTATACGTCCTACGCCTGTTGCGGGGCAACAAACGATCCTTTGAACCGGCTGAAGTGAATGCAAGGCCAACTTTAATAATTGCCGGCAGAGAGAAAGGTAGCCATTGTTTAGGGAGAGATTGTGCGTTGTTGAAGGTCGCAGTCATAAGTTTATCTGCAATTGAATTCAAGTGCACGTCTTTTGAGTTATAGTGTTGCACGGCAATGCTAAATTCACCAGCAGTTTTTTTATTTTACTGTATCCAATAAATAGCTGGCTGGTGTGGTACTTTAACGTTCTTGTGCATTATCGACAAGACTCTAATTTCTCTTTAGTGTGCAATGTTCCACTCCTGAACCTGGCCTCCTGGCCTTCTGCTGAAGATCTGGGTCTTGATGACTCTCAGTTCAGGGCGCTACAGATGGCGCTGACCAAAGAATTCGCCGTCATTCAAGGACCACCAGGCACTGGAAAGACGTATATTGGTTTGAAGGTATAATCGAAAATAGTTTAATTTAAAAAAAATAGAAAGAAAGGCAAGATTTCAACAAATTAGAGATCACCGCAGTTGTGTACCTTACCAATACTTAAGCAGTTGAGAAAGGAAAGCCTGAAAAATTTGATTCGATCCATGGTTCAATCCGGGACATTCAAGTAGCCGCCAGTCGGCAATCGTCTTCTTCGAGGGCGTCGAGAAGCTAAAAGTTATTCAATCATAAGCTTGCTTTTATGAAGACATGACAAACGTAATGGCGTCTCGCACGGCTACCCTTCTGAATTTTGAAGACGATATAAATCTCTCATCTCTTTCGAAATTATGGGAGAAACCTTTTTTTGTAGTTAAACACGGAGGAAGGCGTCCTAAAGGACACTCAGTGACACTCGACTGCAGAAAAAGAGAAAATTGAGGTCGATCGTAATATAAAGCAGTATAAAGCAACGAACCGAACTAAACACTTAAATTTGGTATATAAAGCCTTCAATTTTCAGAACACAGAACGCTTACAACGACTTAGGCAATTACTACAAACTGCACGTTGTCTTCAGATGTTGATTTGGGTAAAAGCTATCGTTCACTTGATTATTTCAGACTAAACAGTCGTTTGCCTTTTGTGCGTGCGTGTGTTGCCGTATGCAAGCAATTAAACCCAAAAGTTCTTTGCTTCTAAAAGCTAATGTAAATTTTGGCATTTTCTAAACCTTAACTTGAAAAATTTGACTAACCGGGTTGAAATATGATACGATATTCTACAATACAAGTTATTTTCATGAGATGCATGCAAGACGCTTGTGAATTTTGTTTTCTAAAATTGTTTGGTGGCTTCATGGAATATTTCATATGCAACTTTTGCTCGTCTATTGTATATAAATATTTCCGTTGTTCGCGGCAGCACTTTATGTCCTTCTCAGTGAGGACCTCTACTATATTTCTACCCGCGGAGAAAGGTTTCAACAAATTAGAGATAATCGCAGTTTTCTATTGAGAACAGAAAGTCTGAATTAGTAGCACTCTGTCTCAATTCGGCACCTCTCAACGGCAAAATACGATAATTTCTGTTTGGAAGAGATAATATAAAAAAGCCCGATAAGAGGCCCGAGGCTCATGTACAGGTGTTCCTGACTCCGATTCCAATGGTCTTGTAGCGGCTTTGTTGTTCAAGCATACGTGAGCCTACTAGGACTCTACTACCGCTTGCATTGCAGAGATTATTACTATTGTTATCACCGAAGCTTTATGCCAGCTACACATTACGGAATTATTGTTCTTACACACAGATTGCTAATGTCTTGTTACACAACAAGTGGAAGTGGTACTCTGGGTCTATAAATCACCCAATTCTTGTTGTTTGCTACACAAATCACGCGCTGGATCAGTTTCTGGAAGGAATCCATCAGTTCCATCCGCAGGGAATTGTGCGAATTGGAGGAAGAAGTCAGAGTGAGACTATGAAGGCGTGTAGTTTGTCAGCGCTGAAGTACAAAATGCGCAAGGAGATAGCCTCTAAGAGCACCTGGCATGAAAAAGTAAGGTTCCACTGGCAATTTTGATTAAGTGACGAGAAATAATTATTTTCAACGTGAATGTGGGAACTGAGAGTACTGTTTCATCCCCGTATGCATGGAATGTTTCCATCGCCGGTTTTCTTAATGAAATTGTCCTAACAATTTTCAGGTGCGCACTTGGAATACAATTTTTCTGTTCAGTCAGCAATTGAGAACTGGGTGTCAGTAATTTTCGTGCCATGTGAGACTTTCTGATCACTTTGCTGCTCATGGTAGTCCTACCCATTCGCCAAAGGCTCGGCTCTCGTTGAACGGTGTAGGCCAAAACGTCCTAAAACCCAAGATAGGATGATGGAGTTTGCAACGCCTTAGATCCATTCGGGGAAGGGATTTGACGTTTTTAATTTTTTTTCGTTACCTTTCATTCGTTTTTTTACGACTTAAACAAAGTACTGATTTCATCCTGCAGGCTGTAGCGATCGACATGCAGTCAGTCGGTTATCGATAGCCTGCATGGCAGGCGTAAAAAGGGGACGGAGACAGAGGGAAGGAATGGAAATCTGACGACTGCTATACGGGCTAGGTTATCGATGGTCCCACAGGTGTGGAGAATCTTTACACCCCCTTGACATGAGTTCTCTCCGTTTATCATAGGCTCAAAGACGACGACGATAACAACAACAACGACGACGACAACAATATATTAATATTATCAATCTATAGGTTTATGTAGTGACCCTTTGGTGTCAAACTTGCCAAGGAAATGATCTTTTGCTAATTAAGGATATTTCAATAATAAAGATAAAATTGCCGATCATGTTTACAAATGCATAATTCATAGTCTACGTCACGATACTTTCAATCATTTGTTGTGACGAACCAAATTACTCTAAAAATGTAGGAAACCTAAACCTACTAGTTTACTAAGGAAGAAAAACAACAAAGAGGTGATACTAAACCAAAAAGTAACAAGGATGGTTAAGGATGGAGAAGATTGAGACGGATTACGAATGACGGATTTGAAAAACTTAGGCTAAATTTTTCAAAATGCACAAACCGTGACGTAGCTCCTTTAAGTTAAAAACAACACTTATGTCAACAGCAAGAAAAAGCTCTATGTTTCCTCCAAAATTTTTCACCTTTCTCTTTGTTTCCATCACGTTTAATAATTAGTGACACCATAAGTTGCTGTCTTGAATAAGCAGAGAAAAGCTGAAAAAACGTGAGCCATAACCGTTTCGACTTTGACCTAACGAGTGTTGCCGTGACTCTTTAGAAACAAGGAAAGAAGGAAAGCCCCACCCCCACCCCATTTTGTTTATAAATAGACGCTAGCTTGGACCGACTATGTTTACACGGAATAGAGGGTGTAAGTTTATAAAGAAACTGTGGTGCTGCGTCGGTGGGAAGTATAACAATATAATTTGGTTTTATCAACTGGGTTGATAATGTGAATTGGCCACCGTAAAGAGATTCAAGAGCTGACGTTTCGAGCGTTAGCCCTTCATCGGATTCGCTCCGACGAAGGGCTAACGCTCGAAACGTCAGCTCTTGAATCTCTTTACGGTGGCCAATTCACATTATCAACCCAGTTGGTAAAACCAAATTATATATGTTTACACGGGACCGGTGCCAAACAGATCCAAATGGATTCAGTCCGAAAATCGGACCGGATAGGGTTTCTGTTTACACGGGACCGCTCTGGAACCGATCCGCAACGGATCCAGACGGATGAAAAACTGGACCTGTTGTTTTGCAGGTCCAATTTTGGATCCGTGCCGGACCGGTTCCACAAAGATCGTGCGTAAACACCCGGATCGGCTCCAAACGGTTCCATGTGAACAGGAGCCGATCCGGTCCGTTTCGGTTCTGAATGGTTCCGGTCCGGTCTCGTGTAAACGTAGCCTTACAATCTTGTTTATTTATGAAATATTTCTCTCACTCTTTGCTCAACAGGACAAATTAGTTCCACATTACATCAGAAAGGCTATTTACGAAGCTCATAAGGTAATAGAGAGCACTACGGAAGCGTTAGAAACCGCAACCGAAGGTTTAGAGAAATGTGATAAAGATATTCTTCTTGAAGACGAGTTGCGTTATACCGCCTTCAGTATGACGGCCGCTCAATACAAGTCTCTAAAGCAGCCGTTTAGTGAGCAAGATGGACATAAAGAGAGTGCTATAATGCATTGGCTGCAGCTGTATGTGAACTCGCTAAATCCCAGTCAAGAAGGTAATGAACAATTAGAGATTAAGCCATGATTTATATTACGGTTGGAGTGTTCTTTCGATCGTGTTAGCAAACAGAACTGTTCCTGATGGTGACAAACTGCCACATCAGATTTAAGCATTGAAACAAATTGCTCGCTAAAGAAGTAAATCGTAATTTTCTCATACACGAGTATGGTGACCTAGCTATAGCATTTTTTCTCTTGTTTTGAATTGAGCAAAAACTTTCTTCCTGTAAAATAAATTAAATATAGACCAATTCCCAATGTTGAAAAAGGAAGAATCGACGGAAACGTGAATTTTGAGAGAGATCGTGAATAAAATCATCGCCTTGTAATAAGGAATTATCATAACGCATATCACAAACAAGGTGCATGCTGTCGCTCCAAAACGAGCATAGGGACCCCCCTCCCCATTTTTATTTCAAATTTTAAGTTCCAATAACACCAACAATCGACAGGCGAAGTTTGACAAAAAATTTAGTATAATTTCTATTTCTGTGTAATGACCTTAAAAGACCGTTTCTCTATCGAATCCGACTGATCTTTCAACGGCCTTGAAAAGAAACAACACTCCGCCTACCCCAACCAGTGGAGTAATTAACCGGTCAGCAAGTAACCTCGACAAGCTCTACTGCACCTGAGCCCGCAATATGGTCATGTGATACTGGTCAGCGGATTCCTTGTTTTCACAGGTGTCAATAAGCCATTTCTGAGTTGCCCTCTACCTCTGTTTTTAAACGAGTCTTGGTGCACAACCTTTCATAAATGAGTTTGATTTTCAAGACAAAAGACATGCGAGTAAAACTCATTACCATATGATAGGTTGTACACCCAGACTCGTCTTGAAATTGAGAAAAACAGCATCTCAGAAATGGCTTATTGATCAGAAAATGATGTGAGTGGACATAACCTTAACACTAACCAAATCCTATTTCTGAGTCTGGACGGACGGACAGACGGATATACAGCCATGTAACTATCACATTTTTTTGGCTCGATGGACTTTCCAACATTTCTTACTCATAATGTTCTGCAGGAGTGCTTCGGGCACTAGAGCTCCGCTAACAATTTTTGGTTTCTTAAAAGGAACTATGGAATTTGACTCCTGTTTTCGAACTTTATAGAATATGAAGTCTCTACCAATTCTACTATCTTCTTCCCAAAAATATAACAAGCGAACAACTTACGGCCAAATAATCTCCTCAGTGTTAAGAACAATAATAATTCTTGCCATTAAAGCAATAGCTGTCAAGCAATTCAGATGGATGCGTTGGATTATAAAGGACTGAAGAGCTAAACGATCTAGAAATCAATAAATTGGAGGTTTCGTGGGCTACGAAGCCTCGGGCGAGGCGCACAAAGCATTCCGGTCGACAGAGAGTCTTTAAGCAGGGTTGTCACTGGAATGGATAATTCAAAATAAGGTGGCACATATGCTGTGGAAACACTCGCCTGCGGCTCGTGTTCCCACAGCATTTCTCGTTCTCCCAAACCTCCACTCGTGTTTCTATAACTCGATAGAAACATGGAGAAAATGTTTTCTATTTCTTTTAGAAAATAGCCCTAGGAAAATAACGAAAAATGACAACTTCTTTGTGTTTCTATCGAGTTATAGAAACACGATTATTATCCAATCAGCGCGCGTATTTTCCTTGTGCTACTTTCTAAAACGATATAGCTATGGGTTATATGGATCGATTTTGTTCCCAAACCTCCACTCGTGTTTCTATAACTCGATAGAAACACGGAAAATGTTTTCTATTTCTTAATTTCAATAAGATGGAGCGGATGCAGGAGCTGTAGCAGAACCAAAAGCGGAAGCTGAAGAGGAAGCGGAAAAGGAAGAGGAGGAGGACGAGGAGGAGGACGAGGAGGAGGAGGAAGAGGAGGAGGAGGAAGAGGAGGAGGAGGAGGAGGAAGAGGAGGAGGAAGAGGAGGAAGAGGAGGAAGAGAAGGAGGAGGAGGAGGAGGAGGAGGAAGAGGAGGAGGAGGAAGAGGAGGAAGAGAAGGAAGAGGAGGAGGAAGAGGAGGAAGAAGAAGCAGAAGTGGAAGAGGCAGAGGAAGAGGAAGAGGAATACGACAATGAGAACCCGGATGTGCTGTACGAAGTTGTTGCTATGCAGGACCAAAGAATCCTGGATACTGATGACGTCACAGTTTACATCTCGAAGTCAGTGAGGAAGGGGAAAAGCCAGGATCTGAAAGATGTGCATAAATTTGTTTTTAGCGGGGAAGCCGACGGTGAATGGCTAGTACAGAAAGCTTGTCGACTAAAACGGAATATCCGGAGGATTGTAACTCGCGAACTGGGCAAAAAGGATGTAATGCCAGACGAGAGAGCGCAAATGGTAAGAAAGGGTATATGGAAGGAAATGGGAATGATTATAGTGTTCACTCAGCAACGCACTTGTACATGGTATATAGCCCACAACTGCATTCCAAGTTTTTATAGTAGTTGAGAATCATTTAAAAGCGAACAGCTTATATTGTACGGTAAATCGTTGAGCAATAGCGGTGGAGAAGCTAAGCCTAAACAGAAACCGTATACGTTTTGTTTTTAATTTTATTTATCCACTTAATAACATGAATACAATAGATTTAACATAATAAGTACAGTGAAAAATAAGTGGAAATGGCAAAAATATAGTGAAATGATTATATGCCCTTTTATTAAATACGTTTCTTTTAGGATAAAAAGAAAACTAGAGAGGAAAGAGTAAACGTGCAGTAAATAAATGTATAATGTTGGAATCATTAATACTGAGCAAAATGAAACTGGTAAAGTGCTTTTTTGAATAGTTTTCTAGTTGGCTGATTATCATTCCAATAATAGCATCCTAAAAGAGTTGGACAAAATTTTCTTATATGTATTCTGAAAGATTCTGGATTTAGGTGTTGCAAGGACGCACGTCGGGTAGCGTAATTATGTTGCTCAGATGCTAAAAGATAGGTTAAGATTGGACGGCATTAAATCAATTAGATGATCATAAAATAGTTGACACGTATATAATTTAACAATGTCAGGCATATTAATGAGGCCAAGGCTTACATAATGGGCAGTAATATGATCACGAAGTGACACATTGTTGATAATTCTAACAACTTTGTTTTGTAGTTTCACCAATTGTGATAATGGCGCCTCGTAATTAGTAACCCACAGTACGCAACCATAGGTTAGGTAGGAGTATACAAGTGCATAAAAGATACTTATCAGAGATTGGAGTGTCACGTGTGGTTTTAATTTAGCGATAATATTTACACTTTTGCTAATTTTGCTACTAATATGATAAATATACTCATGCCATGACAGGAAACAATCAATGATGATCCCTAAATATTTAACACTAAATGAATGTTCTAGGTACTGATCTGCTAATTTGAGATCAGGGGGATATAAATTAATACTTATTTTTTGGCCGTGGTTGAAAATCCAGTTCAGGGTTAATTTGTTTGAGCATAACCATTCATAAATAGCTGACAATAACCGTATACGGTTATTCAGATCATCCTCTTTAACTCAAACTCTAACCCTGGCTAATTTGTTTGTATCGTTTTTCACTTGAGGTGACAAATGTTTGGAATTTAAGGAGCCTGAAAGACCGCTGGAGTCTGTATAGGCGATGGGTGATGGGCGCCCGCGAGCATTACCGTAACAGTATTACGTTTCTCCAGCATGGATTCCATTGGGATATCGAGCGACTGAAAGAGGCAAAAAGCATGTTAGACCTGCAGATACTCAAGAAAGCCGATGTCATTGGCATGACAACGACTGGTAAGTGTGGTAACTAACTTATTCATAGAACTTCAAAGCAGGTATACCTTCTTTTGTTTACGGTAAGGAGCTAAGTTGGAGCTTCACACGGAATGAAATATATACTAACAGGCCCGGGTTGGAAAACCAAAAGCTTAACCATATTTAATTTGAGAGAGGACCAAAATCACCTGCAACTTTGTAGTTGTTTAAGCCGCAATAAAATAAAACGAGTTATGTTGTTTTATTTATTAATTTCCGTGTAAAGATGATTACTAACTACTTATTAACCGAGGGTGAGGTCTCTACGGGAAAATCTCCAACTGAGGCCTAGCCGTCAAGTTTACCGAGCGATGGAGAGGTCAATACGGAGGGGCCCGTAAAGACCGAGCCTTTTTGATTAATAAGTTGTTTATTATATGGCTTGAGACAAATGGTTCAGATGTTTACCAAACCGTAAGTAGTAAAAAGAATAATTTGATTTGCCACTGGAAATTCACCCCTGAATAGTTTGCTGTGAACTCGACAGCCCGCCAGGTTTGTCTCGTAATCGGCCCGTGGGCATTGCGGGAGAATTAATACCCTAGCACTCAGCCAATCAGAGCGCACGTTATATCAGTGACAAGCACCTGGTCATTATCATTATCTTTCTCTCTTCCATGGCAAGGTCAGTAAACTTCTCATAGATTACTCCGCTATCCACAGCTCGCCTTTCTTAGTTAATTAATTTGAAATAACAATTTTTTATTTAGGTGCTGCAAAGTACCGCGAACTTTTGAACGATCTGCAACCGCGAATAACGATTGTGGAGGAGGCTGCCGAAGTAATAGAGTCGCACGTTGTTACATCATTAACTCCCGGATGTCAGCACTTGATTCTGATTGGTGATCATCAGCAACTCCGCCCCAATCCCACAGTCTACGAACTCGCCAAACACTACAACCTGGACGTTTCGCTATTCGAAAGAATGGTAAAGAATGGAATGCCTTTCGAACGACTGCGGTTGCAGCATCGCATGCGACCAGAAATTTCCAAAATGCTGGACCACATTTACTTCGATCCAAAGTTGGAAAACCATGAATCGGTGACTAATTTTGACAACATTAAGGGCGTGGCTCATAATGTATTTTTTGTGGAGCACGAGGAAAGTGAGGTGAGCACCTAATCAAATTTCATGTTTATGAAACTGTCATGGTTTTAGAGTTTTGTATGTTTATCAAACGTTCTTGTTTTCATGGTCAAACTATGAGAACAAGAAGCTTTGTGTAAAATCATTAGTCACGGGCCACCGAATCTCATAGAAACGTTTGGCAACTTTTTATCACTTTGTTGTTGTAACATGCTTAGGAGGTGATTACATGGTGGAATTTCAGCCCGGGCTGAAATCTCAGCTCGAAAACAATCTCAATGCGCATGCTCACGATGCCTTTTCAGCCCGGGCTGGCATTCCATTACGATTACATGGACTTTTTGCGGTTTCGCAAACCGGGCTTGGATTTTCAGCCCGGGCTGAAATCCAGTCCGGGCCTAAACCTTCTCCATGTAATCGCCACTTTCATTTCTGGAGGATTTCTTTCAGAAACCAGGCTCTAATCTCAGCCCGGCTAACCGCCATGCTATCACCCCCTTAGTTTACTGTATGTCATTACAGGACTTTACCGTGGAAGGAAAGAGTAGGTCAAATGAACACGAAGCCAAATTCATGGCCGCTCTCTGTCGCTATTTCATTCTTCAAGGCTACAAAAGAGAACAAATCACAGTCCTGACAGCCTACGTTGGCCAGTTAACACAGCTCAAGAAAGAAATGCCTAAACATGTTTTCAGTGGGGTTCGCGTCTGCGCAGTGGATAATTTCCAAGGAGAGGAAAATGACATCATACTCCTGTCGCTTGTTAGAAGCAACGAAGAAGGCAAAATCGGTTTCCTGGAGATAGAAAACCGGGTTTGCGTGGCGCTCTCCCGAGCTAAGAAAGGGTTTTTCTGCATTGGCAACATCAATCTTCTGGAAACAAAGAGTCCATTGTGGAGAAAAATAATCAACGACATGCGAGAACGTGGGAATGTGGGAAAAGGGTTGACGCTTATGTGCCAAAACCATCCGCAAAACGTGATCCATGCGTCACGTGCTGAAGACTTCAAGAAGGCACCAGAGGGAGGCTGCACCGTGGCATGTGCTAAGCCACTCAAGTGCGGTCACGTTTGCGAGATGGCGTGTCATCCCATGAACCGAGAGCATAAGGAATATAAATGTTCAAAGCCATGCACTCAGAGTAAGACGCTTTGCCCACTGATTGAAAAGTATTCCAGGAGATACTACCAACCATGCGAGTCTTGTATGAAGCTCATGAAAGAGAACCATCAACAAGAGGGTCCCTGTTACATCTGCAAAATGCGGTCTGAATTGACATGCCTGAAAATCTGTTTAAAAACCTGGCCTTGTGGACATGAAAATGAAACAGATTGTTGCGTGGATCCACTGCGTAGGCCATGTAAAAAACCTTGTGGTGCCACCTTAAATTGCGAACACCCGTGTGCTGGTAAGTCTTTTTGGAGTAAGTACAGTCAGAGGTCACTTAATAAGAATGGTGAAGGAAGTGAGATTTATCTTGGGCGGGTAAATGGGCAGTGTCGTCTAGATTTCCTTTGACTTTTATTAAGTAATCAATCTACTTGAAGGAACTTGGATGGGGCTATACTACATCTGATTTCCAATCGAAAGCGTCGCTATTTATTTCAAATCAAAACTTTTTTTATTTATTTGCAAGACATGTTTCGATGTTCGTTGTGCGAACGATTGCAAATATCCCCGTAACCAGTGTTTTGTTCGCCATCTTGGATTAGGTTAAGAGCGGTGAGTTGGGGCGAACAAAACATTTTCAGGGGAGTAGACGTGAAGTAGATAAATGGGCCCCTGCTCCAGCCCTTAGATCGTCCAAGATGCCGGAAAAATGACGAAAACTGGTCGATCGCGAGCGTCCATACGCAAAATAACGCCTGCACTATAGGCTTATGTAACTAAAATCTTTGCCTATTAAAAAGAATATTCGAGAAACCGTTTGAATTTATAACCACCAAGAGAAGCATGCCTAATTAATTAAACTGCTGGTAACTATAAAAGATATACAGAAAAATTAATAACAAAGTCCGGGAAAGGCATAACTGTGTGTTGATCAACTTACGCTATGGTTGATAAATATCGACGTTTTAGCTTCTATATAATGGTGTGTATTTTTCCATATATAATAGGCAACTGCGAGGATTGTTGGCGTGGTCGAGTCCATGTGCCTTGCAGGGCAAAGTGTGACCGTACTCTATTCTGTGGTCACAACTGCAGTGAGCCATGCAGCAAAAACTGCCCGCCATGCAAGGAAAGGTGTGGTAACTACTGTGAGCACAGCAAGTGTGGAAAGAGATGTAATGAGCCATGTGATCCCTGTACCAAGACATGCATGTGGCAATGCTCACATTACAGATGCACGAAATTGTGTGGTGAGTTGTGCGATCGCCCAAGATGCAACATGCCATGCACAAAGTTACTTCCGTGTAGGCATCCATGCATTGGCCTTTGCGGGGAAAGGTGCCCTAAGGTGTGCCGTGAATGTCCCAAAGACAGGGACGAGTTTGCTGCAGTTTCCGGAACGGAAGACAGGTTAGGTGCAAGATTCGTGGAGCTGGCAGACTGTGGTCACGTGTTTGAAGTTAAAATGATGGATGGGTGGATGGACCAGGCCGGGGCAACTCCTAACGTTGTTCAACTCAAGTTCTGTCCAAAATGCAAGGCTCCCATTCGCACCAGTTCGAGGTACGGTAACGTCGTTAAGAAGATCCTCGCAGGCTTCGAACAAATAAAACAGAAGACTTTGCTCGATAAAAGACAGAGTGGCCAGAATGTAGCTAAGCTGCAGGGGATTGACCATTTTGCCGAAGCTACAACTACTATCAATAGGTTTCGGATTGGAAGCTATCACACCAATGACGTCCATATAATTAAGAACCAGAACAGTTTCTCGTCTTTCCTTCAAACAATCAAAGCTCACATAGGCTCTTTTGAAGCTGAAGAACAGTCGCAGAAATTAAAGAAAGACCTCGAGAGTAAAGTGGAACAACTCAGGAACCGCGTCATGGGGCCTCGAATTCGATTCAGCGACCAAGAACTGGAAGAACTCCAAGACGAAATGTACAGAGCACAGCTCCTTGTCGACTTCAGAATTCTGAGGATGCAGCTGGACACCACGAGTATTAAACTTGGAGTCATTGACACCGTAGAACTTAATTTTGTTGAAGAGGCATTGGATTCAGAGACGAAGATCGGTAAGAGTACAGAAATTAGAATCGGAAATCGGGAAGAGAAGGAAGGTAGCGCCTGTCAGAATAACCTTGTAGGGCTTCTTCTGGGCTCCAGAATTTCAAATTATATCCTGATTTCTTCACTGTTGCATCCAATATATTTAACAATTATCGGGCGAGGTTGAGCAAAATATCGTGATCGGTCAGTGGCGCGCAGATCAATTATTAGTCGAAGGCTGAGGCGAATTATTGATATGCGAGACACTGACGATGTTTTCGAAAACCGAGTTCAGTATTGCTCATTTATGTTCGGGAACTTCGAATCGCCTGTTTTCTTGACGAAGTAATACAAACAAAATGATAACGTCACATTCTTTTTCTTCTTTGTATTCCCGCTGTTTTTAAGAGTCTACTATAGACAAGTTCACAACTCTGGAAAACAAGCTGACATTTTTCTCAGAATTGGACACAACTGCGCATAAGTAGATTAATATTCGTAGTAGAATCACTGTTGGACAGTAATGCACATGATCAGATTGGTATTCGTAGGCAGTTACTTTTAGGTCACGTGGTAGGGTCTGGGCCAATAAAAAGGAGGGAAATATGAATCGAATGATAAATAGAGGATATTACATGGCCATGCAGAGATTACGCATTATTGTATGGCAATTTCTTTCAGTCATGAAATAAATCTCTTATTAACCAAGCTACCTCGGGATCTTACTGGAGGAATATCAGCCCTCTATTTTTCTTTAAAGAACTTGGGCCGATATTATCCCATTACGGCCCTCGCGCTTATATCTGTTACGAAAAATAACGGAATGTAAGAAGTGTTTTACAATACTTTCAGACAAAAAACGTCGAGCGCGATACAGGGCTCGTATTCAACGGCTCAGACGCGAACAAAACCTTCAACAGTACTTCCAGGAGACAGCAAGAGACGAGAAAGATCTGACAGCGAAGGCCATGAAGCTGACACAGGGTCACTGGTTCAAGTGTCCATACGGTGAGCGCGGATCCGATATTTTTGTTAATACGATCTAAAATAATTTCGGAGCACCGTCCCTTATAAAGGGCCCTAGTCAGTCTTTGTCTATTTTTGGTAACATCGAAATTATGGAAATTGTACGGTAAGCATAATTTTATTGCATTGCTGTAAGTTATGTCACTGAAAATATTTGAATTACCTTTAGCAAGTTTCCCATTGATCTCGTTCGTTTTGACACGCTCCGCGTAAAATATAAACGATAACAAATGCGTGGCTGACTAGCGCCCTTTAATTGCTTTACAAAATTACCTTAGTGTTAGATACGAGGTAACTTGAAAGGCACAGGTGATCAGGTAAGTGATTATACCAAAATTTGTTTTCAATATAATGTGGCCGTTGTGATTGAACAGGATTTGCTGGGTAGTATCGTGTCTGATAACATATGAACATGCACCACATTTTTATGGCTTAGCAAAAGTGGAGGCAGTAGTTAGGGGGTATCACCTAACAAGATAGAGGGTTTATCACTCCAAGGTCGAACGTAATTCTGGGTTTGCTTTTAATTGGTTTGCATTACGTCGCTTAGTGATTGGTTTTCAACTAATCAGAAGTAAAACCAAAAACAATCGTGACTCGCGCTCGCACGTTTTCCCGCGCTTCATGTCGGCTACGCGTTATTACTTCGAGTTTTGATTGGATCACTGGATTGTCTCCGTCCTTTGCGATTGGCTAAAGCATTTGATTTACTTTGGTTTTGGTTTTACCATAGTTAGTACCTACTAACTGTGGTTTTACGACGCTCAATTGAAACTCGCTCTATTCAGAAGGTGCAAATTACTCATTTCTTGTTGTGGAGTCCTGGGACTAGTAGAGTGGTCACGTGACAAGAAGGCCGTGTACGATCGAGTTAGTTGAGTTCTTGCCATGTGTGTGTGTTAACTCGGAGTTTGCACGCTGTTTATGTATTAAATACACTACACTTGTTTAAATAGTTTAAGATTGACGTAGTCGATGTAATCTTCTACTCTAGGTGTTGTTCGAAAGCGTAACAACTCTAATCCAGGATTTAAAGGCGATTGAAGTTTTGGAGTTTGGAGTTTGAGGAAACTGGAGGCCTCAGTTAAAAGTTGTTTAAAATACCAGCTGTTCAAAGCAAAGCTGACCTGGGAATTTAGCATGGACTTTTCTTTCAATTGTGGTGTAAATTAGCTTTTGAGCAAGACTTTCTGTATGTTTATATGTTCTGTCCTGTAACTAGTTTGACATCGATTAATTGGAATCTCTACAAACAGCGGCAACCGCACAATTTCGACGGGTGTAATTATTAGATTAGCAGTAAAAAAAAGCTTTGAAACGACGAAACTAAAATCCTGGCTTAAAGGGCCCCAGTCAGCCTCCACGTACCATTTTCAATGCCAAGTCATGGAAATTGTATGGTGGATTGTAATTTTATTGCATTGCTGTAAGTTATGTAATCTTACTGGACGTGTTAACATTACCTTTAGCGAGTTCATCAGTGATCTCTTTCGCTTAGACGCGCAAACTCGCCATGTAAACAATAACGAAGGTGTGGCTGACTGGGGCCCTTTAACTTCGAATTCTGATTATCTGCTGTCATTGGCGGAAGGATACAAAGATATAGTAATGGTAGCCAGGCGAGTTTTGGGAGGTTATGTGGCTTATTTAAATTTACGTCAATGGTTTCTTATCCCTAAAGGGCACATTTACTGCATCACGAAGTGTGGTGAAGCGATGGAAGAAAGCAGATGTCCAGAATGTGGCTAAAGCAATTGTGTACGGGCAATGGATGACAGCGATAGGGCTAACATCCATGACTCTGGTCGTTGTGACTTGATGTATACCAAAATTCCGAGATTTTTGTAACTTAAAGGTAGCGGTATCTGTTATTACGTTATCCATTCAGTATGGCCAAAGGTAAGTAAAATACTTTTGGCTTGTTTTCAATTTTATACCAGGCATTGCGACAGCCTTGAAATTCAAGGTTGTGTGTAAAATCAAACTAGCAGTTTAAGACATGTCTGTCTATATTTTCATCAAGTAAGTTGTGCGATGCCAATTTTGTTGGGCTAAATTCCGAGTGAGATTAAAGTTGTCAAATATATGCTAAAATTGCAGTCAGGGATGGACATTTATTACTGATAATGTAAAATTTGTGCTTGGCACTGGCTTGTTTTAACATTACAAACAACGTTAATACAACTTTTAAAGACGTTTCGACCAAACAACTTCGGCCTTCATCGGTTTTTAAAAAACCAGCTGACTGACGGCTTTTCTAACGGTTCACAATTCTGCGCGTTCCAAGCTAGCGATAACTTGGTGATGGAGTTACATAGAAGAAAGATCAATCTCCACTGCAACTCCTTCTCCACGATGGTGGTACAGATACGTGGACGATAGCCATGCGTGCCTTAAGAAAGACTACGTCAAGAGTTTCACACGTGATCAAAGTGCTAAGAGATAACAACTAGCCTCTGCGTTATATCTGGAGTTGCAAGTCCTACCACAACGCTCTCCGCCACGAGCCAAGTAACAACGACACGCGAGCGTACCGTCAACGACAAAGTACTTCGCAAAAACGGCGTTAAAAGTTGATTTCAAACCTTTAAATGCTTTGCGCACGTGTTTCCCGAGGCCAAAGGACAAACCTTCTGCCTTGCAGTCCAGAGGTGTTGTTTACAAGGTCGGCTGCGTTGATTGACAGACAGAGCCTTGGAAACAAGGTTAAAAGAACATAGAAGGGCGGTTCGGGTTGGAGACGACGATTCCAAAATTTGCGCAACACGCGAACCAGTTTGTCCATAGTTTAGACTTTGATCCGCGACTATTGTGGACAAGGCTCGTAATTTTCACGAGAGACTTTTTCTCGAGGCCTGGCATTCGCAGAGAGACAACAACGCGTGAAACGAACATATTGACATCCCGGACGTTTAACAAGCCCTCGCGTAATCTCGAGCACTGCGCTGTGGTCGTTGGTTATGTTCTTGCTTTCTAACGGTTCACAATTCTGTGTGTGCTACGCCAGCACGAACATAACCAACAACCACTGCGCAGTGCTCGAGATTACACGAGGGCTTGTTAAACATCCGGGATGTCAATATGTTCATTTCACGCGTTGTTGTTGGCTTTTTAAAAACCGATCAAGGCCGAAGTTGTTTGGTCGAAACGTCTTTTGAAAGTTTTATGAATTTAACATTGTTTGTAACGTTAAAACAAGTCCGTGTCAAGCACAAATTTTACATTATCAGATATGCGCAAGTGTAGTATAATCGAAAAGCTTGGCAAGTTGTTTGTAAAACTTGTTCACTTGCATACCCTTAATAGCAGATTAGATTAGGTTTCACTTTTTTCAAACATTGCGAATAGCAGCTGAGCAGTTGACGTTAACCATAAAATCAACGGTAAGATGAAAATAGTTATTTGCCACCAAGGTGGCTTCTTTTGTCTGGGGAATAGGAAGAGGTGAAAAGAAACCGCGTGCAGGCTGGGGAGAAGAGAAAACGAAGGGGCGCCCAATTTTTAGTTTGTTTTCCTTTGCCTCTTTTGACCCATTTTCTTGTTTTTTCGTCACTGGGAAGGAGAGAGCTGCAATAATAATAATAATCTCTAACAACCAAAAAACACGGAGAAAAGCGATGAACTTGCATGTTTAAAATATGCCATCCACTACCAAGGAAGTAGTATAGAAAAACTGGGGATGCAAATAAACTTCATTTACTTTTGGAGACGCTCCTAAAAAAGGTAGCTGTTGCTCTAGGTATAAACCTAAAAATATGGCCCAGATTCTGTAAACTGGGTATTTTCCTTTTAAGAATACGCCAATAATTAGATTCGTTCGACCATGGTGTCGACTCATTGGCCACAAATGGTGTGATAGTCCTAAATAAAACGTTAAGAAATGAACTGTTTTTGTTTTCTGAAAGCCAAAAACTCAGACAATTTTGATCACTTGCTTGGATGATTATAACAAATTGTTAAGGTCTACACTGCATGCGTCATAAGGAAAAATCATCTTCTAATACCCCAGTTCCAGTAACGTCGGTGAGATTAGGTGCGCGCTGGTATGTCTGGATTGTCAAGAAAAAAAAAAAGAAAAGGGTGTCTGCTGTATAAGCCAAATTAAAAACTTCATTTATTGAATAGATCTTTTTACCAACGTATGTAAATTGCCTATTCATTTCCATGAGGATTTTTTGGAATTCGAAAGAACTTCTTCTCAAAGGACATATCATGTGGTCTGAAAAAGGACATCCAACAAACGAAGTCTATTATTAATAGATAAAGGGAAAATTTTTACAGACCAATTGGGCCAACTTAAATCGTTTTATGATTCATTTAAGAGGTTGCAAAAGCTCTGCTAGTGCATGCATTCAGTTGCATGTGAAAAAATTGCACAGTTGTAACCTCCTAAATAAAAAATCACGTGATCTGAATTTGGTGGCAGGAAGGATGTAAACGTCACTTTAGCCAAATTGGTCTATTTGTGCAGCTGCATATTTCGAGGCAAACTCGTTACCAGGGGATCTGAAAGACCCTGGAGACATAAAGCGCCAACAATACCATGTTTCTGCGGGGTCAAAGCCAAGAGTTTGATTTAATTAGGAGGCCACGAAAGCCTCGGTAACAGTGATCTGTCCCATGTGACGTCGGTTGGAGAAGTTGTTATTGCGCGTGCTCATGTAACAGTACTCTCCAGGCCTCTTGATGCGGAAACACGGCGGGTTGCAGGAGGCTGGGGCGTTGTTCAGCTGATTCTGCAGTTTGTTAGCGCCAGTTTGCACGTAACACCCTTTATTGAGGTGAAGATTCAAATCTTTAGCGGTCAAAACAAGGTCAACCACCTCAAGAGGCAGGCTGGAACAAGCGGCTGGCTTGAGAGAGCTGCATCCTTCCTTTTACCCAACACACGTTGGTGCGATCAGAACCTGAAGTTGAAATCTTGTCAGTTTAGACTGGCACCTTACTAGATCTACAAAACCTCGTCTCCGCTGTAGACCTGGATCAGTAATTATTCACAAGCAAACTATAAACGGCAGACTGAACTTGACGGCGTAAGTGTCGACGGAAAGTGAAACAGATCACACAATAGCTAACTCATTTGAAAGAAATTTGTCCTAAAGAAATTTGGGCAGATTTCTTTAAAACATATTTAGTTGTTTTATCCATCTTGTTTATTTTCCGTCGCTTACGCCGTCAGGATCGGTCTGCCGTTTTTAGTTTAGTTATTAATGGCCTCTTTAACAAGGGATGCGCAATGGAATTTCCCGCAAGCAAAGCTCAGCTGTTGCCGTATGTATCAAGCTGAAAAATCTAAGGACAGTACTAGTAATTACTTTATGCAAGTGAAATGCTGTCGAGAGTTTGATGCAGGAACAGCACTGATAAGTTCAGAAAAGCAAATTCCCTCTTCCTGACGTGCAACCAATACGTTTGTGATCCTGATGAATACTTCCACAAGCGAATAAACTTACATTTGACATCGCAATTGGAGCAGAAAAGAAAAATATGAAAGATCATTTTTTCGACGCCCTAGCGAGCCATTCATGTGAGATCTTCCAACAGCTGCTACATCGCCCCTTTGCCACTCCAGTCCTTGCAATCGCCAAGACTGACGATCAGAGATCGTGCAGCAACACTGACCAATTGGGGCAACAATGCTGCCCTTGACACTGCGGGCGCAATGCAGACATCTTGAAATCCGAAAATCTCAATGAAACACGATTAGAATAGCTGTCTCGTACCCCTGCAGCACTAATTTTTTTTTAGGACTTCAGCCATTCTTGTCCCCAGACATCCTCTCCCTCTTAGCCGGCTGGGCCTGTGTACGAGTAACAAGTTGCTCTGGGGACACATGATTCCAATCACATCAGCCGTTTTGGTCGATGTGAAAGGAATCCCTTTGTTAGATTCTAGCCAATCAAATCGTGTGGCTGCAGAGCCACTTGTTCAGACTGGTGCACAGACCCAGCAGGCTAAAAATGACAGGCTTCTTTAGACGAGAAAAGCAAGAATAGCGGGTCACATGGTACAATATCTGCCATGTTCAAACTACACCCTGGTACCCATCGAATTATTTTTTGGGGTAAATTATTCTACGTATGCTTCGAAACTTTGTATAAAAGAGCGACAAAAATCGACCTTGGGGAAAACGTTCGTACTGCCATTTTTCTAGATGAAAAATTTGTATTTATTTAAAAAGGCCGATATACTAGTGAATAACAGATAATTAGCTGAAAAAATTGCTTGCGAAGAATTCATGAAAAAAAAAAAGATATTTTTACCTCTTTGTCCTTCCCCGTCGTTGTTCGGCGGGTTGTTGTTTGAGCCTAAAAACGAATTATAACAAATGTAAATCATAGGCCCCGAATATTTTGATTGTTATAAGTATTCAAGCAATCTTGCGAAACGTGAAACACGCATGCAACATGGCTAGGCATTATTTGCTTGATTTTTAGTTTCTGTTTGATTTGTAACATCTTTTTCTTATTTACAGTGTCCACGATTAGCACAGCAATGTGAAATATAGTGACACAAATAGTGATTTATTTACCTCATATGCAATTTGTTGATTAGTTGATTGATTGATTGAGCGATTGATTGAGCGATTGATGGATTGATTGATTGATTGAGTGATTGATTGAGCGATTGATGGATTGATTGATTGATTGAGCGATTGATTGAGCGATTGATGGATTGATTGAGTGATTGATTGATTGATTGAGCGATCGATCGATCGATCGATCGACAGTGATTGACTAATTGATTGACAAATACTTCTTCAAACCTGAGCAGAACATGAAATGCTGCTTTTACATGCAGAAAGATGCGATTTTCGTACGTGAATATACAATGTCATACTCTGCCTATTTTTTGTTACAACTAAAATAAGATGCTTGACTTATCGTTGTGTTGCAACTATTTGTTCTCACCTGACCAGACAAAACACACTATATCATCTGTTGTAACTGTAATGCGTTCAGGATTGAAGCGATATTCCATGGCTGGATAAGTCTGCACAATGTTTCCTCTCTTTCCCATTCCGCTGATGTAGAATATCCGTGAACTCTGGTATTTCGGAGGAAGGAAACTTCTCGGTTTAAGTAGAAACACATGGCTTCTGTCCTGGAATGTTCGGCCGAGCTGTGCAGTGTTCAAAGCGAGTTGTAATTCGGTTTCCCCATCGACAGCTTTTGCTTTTGGGTCATTCTGGATGCTTCAAAAAGAAAGAAATTCCTTTTCTTTTACAAAAATATTGAAAGAGGAAAATTTCAAATAGCAATATTGAGACAGATTGGCTTACAGGTCGATGCAGGAGCTGCGTCCCGGTTCCTGCATATTGAAAAATTTAGCCTACATTTTTCAAAATCGTCATTTGCAATCCGTCTCAATCTTCTTCATCCTTAACCATCCTTGTTGTATCACCTGTTTGGTGTTTTTCTTCGTTTGTAAGGGCCTCCACAGACGAGACGATTAGTTCTCGGCAACTATTTTTTATCAAGGGGCAGTTTACTGATTTTTATCGTAAAGTAAAGAAAGACTTTTATTTTAAAGAGCTTGATTTTAGCGCCCAGTCGGTTCAGTCGCTGCCAAGGCACTACCAGGATTTTAATTGCTTTTAAATATTTTATGTCTTAATTTTAGCAGTTATTTTTATTTAGATGTAGTTACACGAACTTATTTAAATATTACTCTTTTTAGGAATTAATTGTACATTCATGTTAGTTGTATGAGTAATTTTATCCATATTTTAACATCGTTTCATATTGTAACTATTTTTTACACGACCCCACAAGCTTTAGCTTTAAATTTTATCGTGTTTAAATAAAGGATATGATGATGATGATGATGATGATGATCAACAACTAAATGTTATCGACAGCTATTTGTGTCTGATGCAAGCATTCCACACACTGGGGTGTTAGTTGTCGATGTCTTAAGTCAGGCCAACGAGAGCTTGGAAATTAAAGTTTAGTACGCATGCTCAGTTGCAATAGTTGTCGACAACTAAACCAATGATTTTCACACCCTTTAAAACACGGGAAAACGGTCAAAAATGTCGCTGTCGACAACTGTTTGTTGTCGACAACTAAAGCAGTTTCCCTTTTGAAAAGGGAACTGCTTAGTTGTCGACAACTTACAATTTTCGGATTAAGTTGTCGACAACTCGTCTCACAGACGACGTTTTTCTGTTGTCGACGGCATTTGGTTGTTGATAAAAAATAGTTGTCGACAACTAATCGCCTCGTCTGTGGAGGCCCTAAACCATTAATTTTAGATTTCCTACGTTTAAAGGGTAATTTGGTTCCACGCCAAAAGTTAACCCAAAATATCGTGACGTAGCTCCTTTAATGTGCTCAGCTGTTAGCCGAAAAACAGCCAATGATTTATCTATAAGAGCCTAAGAGCGCACTAGATTGGGTGATCCGATTTGAATTTTGAAATCCGGTTTGCGGATTGCCTTACAAAAATTTTTTGAATTTTGTGTTTTACTAGAAAATCAGAAATCTGGATTTCCCAATCGAATGCAACCTTAATTTTTCAACTAACCTTAATTGGTAAACTATTATTTTAAGCTATCGTTAGCTATCGTTTTTTATTATTTATTTGTTTATTTATTCAATTAATTATTTTCATCAATATATTGTAAACTTAAATTTCTTAATCATTAATTAGTGTAGATATATATTGGCATAGAAGAGCCTATTTTTTGTGGAATGTCAATAAACCATTATTATTATTATTATTATTTATTATTATTTTACAGTTTTCTTCAATTTGACGCCAATTTTATACATTATCAAAGATTACCTCCTTCATGATGACTAATCCAAAACAAGCGTTTTTCCCACCCAAACTCATGACTGATCAGAAAAAAGTAATCGTGTAAATTCGTAACAAAAGTCATCATTGTTAACAAACGAATCTGAACGAGTTAAGATTTGATTTAGAGATCAGTTACTTAATAATTGAAAGATGATCAGTTTACATAACCCTAGCCTGATTTTGATCATGACGAATGTAAAGGCAAATATTCCTTACTTTTTATTTTTACTGGCATCAAACTCTCTCGGAACGTCAGCAGTTGTTATGTTGTATCTGCGATAAAAAGATATATGTGTTATCTAATGAATATAAGGTCTTTTAATTAGTTATTAAAGATAAAGATTTATCCGAGTAGTTTCAGTTGGAGATGAAATTCCCGTAAATGTATCAGAGACCTGGAATAAAATGATGTGACGTTAATTGTCATTCTCAAGTATAAGATTTTCTAACGGACGGAGACAAATTAGAGTAAACCGATTACATTGGAACTCTCTTAGCTGAAAGTTTGACATCTATGACTGAAAATATGTTAAGTCAATTTTTTGGGCTTTTTGTCGCGTTTTAATAGTGATTATTATCCACATACTCGGTCAAATTGATCGTCAAAACACACGCTGTGCGGGCCGCAACGGCCCTGAAGCTGATTGGTTCACGCGATGAATTTAAACCAATCAGATTACGTTCAGACCGTTTGAAGCGGGAAAACCATCGAGGTGCGTACGAGCGAACAGCAAGCTTTGAAGGTCAGTTTCACACAAAACGCATAGTTTTCAGAGAGAAAAATCGGCCTACATGTTATAAATGGGAAGAATACAGACAAAAAAATTCGGATTTAGACTTGAAGATAGGCTAGAAGCAAGAGTACGATCCATAAGAAACAAAGAAAGCACAAGTTATTGTCGTCGTTCACTTGATTGAAGTACTGCGGGAATTTTACACCGACGATCAACTGGAAATTGTAAGTTCGTTAAATATTGATTATCTATGAGTTCTTAACTCATTGGCGATTATTTTCAGAGACTTTGTAGCTATATTGGCAAAGTTCTGCACCTGTTCAGAACATATCGGTCCGGCTTTTACAGTTATAACATTTTCAGCGCGAAGTAAGTTCTTACTTGTATTCTTGAAAACGTTATTAAATTTGTGAGTCATCAGAATGTTATTTGACCTTGTATATGGATAATAACGACTATGTTGCAACTCATGTCAGTTATCTTAGCAGTGAATAGGGTATTAACATGGCTTTTATCGGGAATATTGTTTTTTGGCACCCTTGAAGTGTCAAATGACACTACGCGGGTGCCAATAAAAAATAATTCCTCAAAAGGTCATGTTAATACCCTATTCACTGCTAAGATACTTGACATGAGTTGCAACATAGTAGCAGAACCGCGCAATCAAATTCAATGTACGCGCGCGAATTTTGCTGCCGGTTTGGCCACAGCTGAGAAGAAGCGAGAGACGCGCCAGAGCAGCAAGAATCCAGCATCTCACATCCACCCACATGTGCCCAACCTGTGAGAGAGGGTTCCACTCCCGGAATGGCGTCATCAGCCACCTCCGGAAACAGCTGCCCCGGTCATCCAAAAACTACTGGCATGGTCATCTTCGACTCCGAAAGACGAACAACACGCGCCCAATTTTGGACTGCCAAGATCCTGAATTCAAGGTTTTGAACTGCCAAAATTTTGAATTCAAGATTTTGCAACTCTAACTCCAACTCTATGAAGATAGCTCCAACAGTAGCCGGTCCCGGAATCTACCAGCAGTTATTTTATTTGTAGTTCTTTCCCTCACCTAATGCGTAAAACGCAACGTTGAGTGGTGTTTGTAGGGAAACAAGGAACCTGCCACTTGTAAGACGAAAACTTTCCCTCCATATTCATTCCATTGTGATTAACGACAGTGGATGGTGCAAAGAGTACATCCGGGGACTTGTGAAGAACAACGTACTGTTCCTTCTCATCTGATCCCTGCGAGTGCTTGTGCGGTTCATACGGCAAGCCTTTAGCTAGGTGACCTTTGCAAGTTTCCAAGATACCCCCGGTTTTCTCCAAGTAGTTGGTGATGAATTTCGTCCATTTCCCTCCAGCCACTTTACACGATGTGGCGGTGATGTACTTTGCAACACAGCGGGCAGCAGGGTGGTTGTCCGGGTCGTCCCTCGGGCAGTCTGGATGACCAGCCAGCTTGGTTGGCATGATGCACATGTCTAAAACGTTTATATCATGAAAAGGAATGTGAGCATATGAAGGCCCAGGTATAAATTCGTCTAGCCTGATCCAGGCTCTCGAATAGTCGAGGGCGAACGAAGAAAGCGGGCGAACAAGGAAATACAAGGGGAGCTAAGGCGAGGACAGAAACCCCCTCGTCCTAGTCCTCCGTCATTTTTTCCTCGCTCGCTCGCTTCTATCGCCGCCCCCGACTATCGAAGGGCCTGGAACAGGCTAAAATACATCCTGCTGTGTTGTTACATCGTCAAAACTTAAACAGGCTGCGAGGCTGTGTGTATTGCGCATCCTCCCCATGATGTAATGCTAGTCCATCGCAGTGTAACGATACCCCCCCCCCCCCCCCCCACTCAGCATTTTGGTTTTATTTGATTGTTTTATTGTTTTGTCTCGAAACACAGACAACACAATACTTGCACTACGGATACAATTACAACTGCAACATTATACCAATATGCTCTACTTACGCTACTTACATGTTACAATCGCTGTATTGTTTACACTTTTTAAAAATTATTATTATTAAGAAGTCCTTTGTTCTCGTCGCGCAATTTTTCTTCCCCCACTGAGGTAGAAGTGATAGACGAGCCAAGAAGAAGCACAAGAAGAAAGGAAGAACGGACACCGTTCGGACGCTGTCGGTTCTTCTTGTGCTTATGCTTATGTCGCCTTATTTCGCGGTGATTCCTAGTGAAAACAACACGAGAAAAACAAGTGTGTTTGTTCTTCTTATGCCCGTGCTTATGTCGTTGTGCTTATGCTTGTGCGCTAGTGAAAACCAGCCTTTAATGAACCCGGTCATAGCTCACACCGGATCGCTCGCTTCGGACTCCAGCGTGTAAACCCCTCACCCCGTCCCCCACAGTTATACGCGAATAAAATAAGGTAAGTCTGCTGTCGGGCCTAGTGGCCCATCAGGCCGGTGCTTATCCACGGTTTCATAGCATGAAGCGACAGAGAGTATTTCTACTCCCCCCTGGATGGGATGCTAGTCCATCGCAGGGTAACCCCCCAGCAGTAAATTCGCCGGTACCCATTTGTACACCTGGGTGAAGAGAGGCACTGTGAGAGTAAAGTGTCTTGCCCAAGAACACAACGCAATGCCCCGGCCAGGACTCGAACCCGGACCGTCCGATCCATAGTCCAGCGCACTAACCATTAGGCCACTGCGCCTCCACGAATAAAATAAGGTGCTTATAAAATACTTACATTTGTATCCATATTCAGGACTGCTGATGTATCTCCTCATTGAATCCAAGGTCTTATTATTACTGACTAGGATTGCAATGTCCTTCCAAGGGGTTGGGCTCCAATAGGGATAGTAATCGCGTTCCTCGGGGACTTCTAAGCCCCTCCTTGTTCCTGCAGGGTTTTGTCGCGTGTAAATCGGGAGATCGCCTTTGAGTTGTTGGTCAGCGGTAAACAAACCTAGGAAACGGAAAGGTTTTGCTTCAATTCTCTTGAAAGTCAGTTTCAAATTAAGGCTATTCAGGTTAATGATCTATAAAAATATACACTATGATGTCCAGCAGGGAAATGATAATTAATACGAAGACTTTGGTTATTTTATTTATTTTACTGGAGGCAAAGACGACCGTTTTAGAGTTTGGCTTGAAGCAGACCATAGGCATACGCACACCTTTGGAATGGGGGGGAGTGGGGTGGTTTGCGGTGTAACTTCCCTGCCCGAAAAAAATACACAATTTCCGAATATGTTAGTATTCAACCGGCATACAACCACCCATGAATTGCAACTGCTGTTGCCCGAATACTGATCGTTTTGCCCGAAAAAATGTCGACAATTTTCAAAACTGGGGGGATGGGGACTGCAGCCACCCCCCAGAAAATCGCACGAAAAAGAATAAAAGCTTTGGACGTTATTCTCGTGCAATTTTCTGTACTTGTTGTTGTTATAATTTCAACCCGTGAGGTATTTTGAGAAAATGACATCATTTTCTCAAATTCTCAACCAAGCCTTGGAACAAGGAGAATTAATGGCGGCTGTAAACTCTCGGAAATAAAAGTCCCAAAAACATGACTTCTAAAGTTTGAAACGGGTTGAAATTTTTGCAAGATATCTAGGACATTTGTATTGTGCACGAAAATATAAAAATATAAATATCAAGACTTTGATCATAGTAGCACTTTAAGGGAATTTATACGAGGCAAAAGAGGAACTACCAGTTCAAATGGAGTCTATTTCATCATGATGGCGAGAATCGAAGGGTAAATACTTGAAGCAAGCACCAGAAATCTGAAAATATCCAAGTAAATGAACATTTTAAATTCCTCCCACCTTTGTTTCTTTCTCTGCGGAAATGCGCCTGATAGTAATAAGGCGGCTCGTGAAGTCCGCGGTCTTTTCTAATGTAATCTCTCTGCCTGCTTCCGTGCCTAAAATCCTGCGTATTGAGCGTTTGACCATTGCGTATCGTATGATAGTCAAACACTTTGTTCACATCAGCGTTGCGGGGAAGCCGGCCTTTTGGGTATTTCTCCTCAGGAAATGCTTGGCACATGTACTGTAAGATAACTTGTGATTCCACTCTGTCGTCTGTCTTTGGGCCGGTGCCGTGTTGATTTGTCCACATGATTTCTACTTCGGATTTGGCTTCAGAATCGCATCCACTCATGTAAAACTCCTGATATTAGTGATGACCGAAATGTAATTAACAAAGCATTTTCTATGTGACTAGCTATGGCCAGATAAAAATAGGGGGTCTTAATTGTAAGTCAGCTGAGAGCAAACCATTTCACCATTCCAATATGAAGACTGGTTAAGGTTACTTTCCACCTTCCCGGGTGTCCTTCGGGAAAAATTCGTACGTGCGCTGGATTCAATATAAAAATCCTAACAAACTATACATTAGAAGAGAGCTTAATAAATGGAGTTTTCTATAACAATATCGTTTAAGCAATTTTTCCTTTTAGTAAGTGCCAAGAGCCGGCAAGACGTGAATTTGTATTGAATTTATAAGGTATGTAGATTTGACCGATTTTCGTGAAATTTCGCCAAAACCTCCCAGTGATAATTAACAACGAAAATGTGGCAGGAATTTCTGATATTTAAAACAGTTTCACTTGGAGCCATATACGCAACACGTCTCGCTTATTTCTAGCTACTCCAACTTTAGATGCGGATATCTAGACAACCAATCAGAATATTGAAAAAGCCTAGCATACTTTTGTTGATTGATGCCTTGTGAATAACACTGCATGCCATTTTGCTCGTGCTGCGGCATCCAATACCCGATAAATTCAATGGAAGAAACCTGGCTCCTGGCACGTACTAAAATGAAAAATCGCTTAAACTACATTTTTATCGTAAACTCCATTCGTATAATTTATTAGCATTTTATTGAAACCAGCACGCGTACGAATCTTTTCCCGAAGGACACCCGCGAAGGTGGGAAGTAACCTTAATGCATGCTATTTTCGTGCAGTACTGTATTGTGTTGTAGAAAGTGGCTTTATTTTTTTAAATTTGAAATAAGTCGATTAACAGCCAGGTTATAACTATTCAAATAAAGAGTTTTGAGCTGTGTTTTCCTGTAGCACTAGGGTTTAATATTCTATAAACTGATTTTTAATATTTTTAACGCCCTATAGTCAAGTAAAATCTGTTGAAATTTACTTTAATGTGGGTGTGTCTGTTTCTGTTTCCCATTTGTATACAAAAGCCCAAACCGAAAGGCAGTAAACTGCTTTTGGGGTGAAAAGGGTTAAAGGCCTTTGATGTGAATCATGGATTTGCAATTGATACTGAAGCATGTATGATTACTAATTTAAAGAAAAAGCAAGAGGGGACTGTACAGTTTAGACATAAAATGCTAACGCAACCAGCAATCTTGGACGAAACTAGTTGAGACAAACAAATATTGCACCCTATTTGAGACTGCCTTGACTCAAAAGTGAGTGAAAAATGTTTCATCTCCCTCTCCCCCTGCTGAATTAATCAAGCAATGTTATCTCATGTGATTTACAATTCTCTGACAACACAAAAACATTGAAATGGGCGTGGGGGGGGGGGGGGGGCTGGACAATAGGAGCTGTGGTACCCAAATTGGTGGTAATTTGTAGAAGTTTCTCAACAGTTTTGTCCAAGATTGAAGGAGTAACAGAAGAAGACTTGCAAAGAAACAGTCTCTTTCATTTTTCTGTGCGCCATATGGCAAATAAATGCTACAACTGATATTACCATATTACCATTGGTAACTGTCTGAACTCTCTGATATTATCTCCAGGGTTACCATGCTCAGAATCACCGACATTGTACCCAGCCTTGCCATTATTCTATAAAGAAAAAATAACAAACAGAAAGCTAACGGAACATGATGCATTCCCCAGCACCACATCTTGGTTATTCGTAATTAAGTCAACTTTCAGCGTGTTAATGTTGACAACACGCTCTGGTTAGCATTCTCGTTAACCTCATTTATATGTGAAAAGATGTAAAAAGCAATGAAAAGTAGCTAAAAGTTCTAATCTTAAAAGTTCTAATTCTGAAAAATCTAAAAGTACTAATCATAAAAACTCACTATTTCCTTATCGATTTCAAAATCATTGTCTGTAATATTATTACTATTATTATTATTATTATTATTATTATTATTATTATGTTAAATCGTGGTCACGTGGCCACACATGCGTAGCCAGTCATGTGGCCATTTTTGGCAGCTTGGAACAAATAATAACGGTATTACAAATTAAAACCACTCTGCTGATTTACACCTTAGTGGAAATTATTGTTCATTTTAAATCACGATCCGTATTCACAACAACAACAATAAATTTATTGACGTGTTAGTACTAGGGGGTTTAAGAAGACCACATGCGGCAACAGCAACGGGAACGTCGCTAAACAAAAGGTTTAATGAGCAGAACAATGGCTCTGCAAGTGCGTTATAGTTCTTGGTACATTTCTTTGCCGTCCTCTGCAAAACAACAACGTGAAATGATCAAACTCTACGTTGTCTGCACAACGTGAACTACGAAGGCTAATTGTTTAAATTTCTATTTCGAATTTATCGCCATGTTCCAGATTCAGTTTTGAGATAGTTTTGACAGTAAGAAACAGACTAAATGACTTTAGAGTAACGAGAAATTTGTAGGCAAAATATAAATTCATTTTTTAGTCGACGTTTTACTCGGCGTCGCCGTCGTAGTACCAGCCTCTACTAACTGATAAAAAAAAATTTAATTTAAAAAAATTAAAATTGACCAATAATTTAAACTAAATCATTAAAAAGCCCTAGCTTACTGCAGGGCCTTAACAAGTACGAATCATTGCGATATCCTACCTGTGAATCAAACAATCTGTTCGCGTTTCTGACATTATCTTGGTTTCCGTTCAAACGATTGTTGGACCCTGGTGGAGTGTGCAGATATACGTCCGAGATGCATGGCTCGATGAGTAAAGACAGGAGGCAGCTCCACACGAAAATGGTCCTCATGTCCTGTCCTGATACAAAGGGGAAAAGGTGTGTGGTAAAAGGGTTTAAAGCCACCGTGGATGAAGCCATCTTTAAAAATGTTTAAGATTGATTTATTTCAAATCAAATTAAGGAAACTTTGAAATAATAGTCTGTCAAGCTAGGTCGAAAAACACCAGCGGAAACAATAAACTGAGAAGAAATAAGGGCGGCTTAAAATGAGGAGGACGAGAAGGATTTTAATGGAAAACTTGGAATATTTAGGTCAGACTTCTCAAGAGCCCCCTCGCCGAGAAAAATCATCTTAAAAAGGTTCTGGATGTGTCTTCACATTCTTACAATGTACTGTAAAATAAAGGCTTCGGTAACCGAAAGATACCTTGACAGGCTTTTTGTGAGCACTTATTTTAAAGTTTTCTCAGTTTGCTCTGGGAAGAATTTTGTCTTAGATCGCAAACTTTTAAGTGCTTTCTTGGGTGGGTAGCTTTCTCAATTCAGCAGATAAGTTTTGCCAATCATTTCAAAAAGCAAAAGAAAAAACTTTTTGCCTCTCATTAACATTAATTGAACTGTCGTGTTCTGTTTTTAATTTTTTTTAAATTGGACCTTGGGCTTGGATGCAAAAGTGATATTATATAAAACTCATAAAAAGGATTTAAATACGTACCTCTAATCAGCCACAACGCAAACTTTTGAACTGTTCAAGTCTTGGAAATTTGATTTTCAACTGAACGGAGCAAATCTACCTTGTCAGTCTTTAATAGCAACGTTTTGCATAAGTATGCGATAATTGAACACTTGCTGTGCAATGTTATGTATTACTCGTGGATCGATAAAACAAAAGACCTAGTCTAAACAAAACACAACTTTAATTAAATTATGAAGTTAAGGCTTCTAACTGCCCATTTGTGAAGAAAGTGTTTCTCTTAATTTTCACTCTTGCTTTGCGCTTGAATTTTAAGTAATTCACAAAGTAATTATACTTTATAGCAAATAAGTAACTTTTCCATATTGCCGCCAGATGCAATATCCACAATTGTCTTTCGCAATTTTTATCACAGTGGTAAACACAAAGGCTTCTTGGCGATGTTTAATAAATTTTCATATCATTTTATTTTTCATACTGTTAAATTAACAAAAGTTTTTCCGCATTCAGTACACTTATGATGTAATAAAGAACGCAGTTATATTATTGAGGCCATAAATATCCCTCTTTCTTTGTTCGGTTCGAAAAAAGATATAGATGTGAGCTGTGGTTAGCATTATAATATTGTCATTGTGGACAATATTAAATTATGATAAACAAAACATAACTTGACAATAAACACGTGTATAAATAGAGCGTACACAAATGATAAGCTATTATACGTTTTTCCGCATTCAATGTTCTTTTTAAGTACTATTTTATCCCTTTTGTCGAAGGCATGATCTTGGAGGCCAAATTTAATAAGCAATAGACCTTTAATACACCTATCTCTTTCATTTTCTCGTTTTAGTTTAGCATGTGTTTTTCCCGTCTACTCACAAATGGTTTACCCAGGTAGTTTTAAACAGACAGGGGTTTGAAGCATTTTTATCTTCTGTACCACGCTGCTAGCTTCCCTCAGGCAACAGAATGTTTTCCGCATTCAGACAAGGACGTACATTAGGGGGTCTGGGTCTATTTTGTGGTTTCCCGCCGTTTTCATCATTGACTCCAACTGAGCTACAGTAAATGTTTATTCTCTCTAAGAATCTCTTTTAATTGTTGATACGAGCCCTTGCAGTTGTAAATATTTTATTAAAAGATCAGTTTTTCCGAAATTTTTATCAATGTCGAACATAATGCTGTTGTGCCGCTTACAAAATAGTTTTACCGTATAATTTTCATCTTAGCTTCAAACGTGAGGTCCGGATCAGATATATGAAGTAAAATAGTTGAAATATTTTTGTAAAAGAATAGACTCATAGTGTTTTTACATTGACTATAAACTTCAGTCATGAAGTTAACATTGTACCAAGCTCACCAATTGCCGACATTTCACAAAATGTAACCGGACTGTTTTCACGTTACCAGGCACCAATCAATAGCGAAGCTCCATCTTTCTGTATATAAACAACACACGACTCACAAAGACTCACAACGCTCCGACGAAGGGCTAACGCTCGAAACGTCAGCTCTTGAATCTCTTTACGGTGGCCAATTCACATTATCAGCCCAGTTGATAAAACCATGCATATACAATCTCGTTAGTATGACTTGTATTATCATAACTCCTTTGTATGGAGATTTTTCATCAAGTCCTTCTGTATTCGAATAAACGTACATTCTGGTCATATGTTAGAGTACGATTGGAGGAGGGTGGGTGGAGAAGGGGAATTTTGTTGTTGGATGATATGGTTGGTACCCGGGGCCTATTTCTAATTTGTCCGCAAGTTAGGGAAAAATTCAATTCGTTATTTGCTTTTGGGAAAGAAAAATTGATAAAATTCTGCAATTATTTTGTTTCTTTTTGTGAGCAATTTTTTCTGCAATTCAAACAAGTTCGAATTCACCCGTAATTTGCATTTGACCAACTGAAGACTTCATGCAAAATTAATTTATTCAATTTTATTGCACGTGAGAACTGTCCCCTGCCTCGTCAAGCCACGATTTACTTCAAGGGTCGCCGGAGTTATGGATTGGGAAAACGTTTTTCTGCTGTGCACAGAGTTGGAAACTTTGAACGACTTAAAAGGTAAGTGAAAAACCTTTTCATTTTGGCTAAGAACAGGTAAAGTTGAGTAAAATTGAGCTGCAGTGGCTCTCTTGTTCACTCTCGATATTCGCAAGTATTCAACAAACAATTCAATTATTTCGCTGTACGAGTAGTTCTCTTCCTTGCAGTAAGCAGTTAAAGCCTTCAGATAGTTTTGTATATCATAGTCCATCTATATATAGTTCGTTTTAAGAATGCTGCTTGACCGACGAAAAATTTGAACATATATATCAGTTTGTGAGCAAACGGCCAGTAAATATATTCATGAAAAGTCGACAATTAACAAGTTGAGGGTTTCTGTGCATATTTTAGTTCCTTGTTATTTCTGGGGTTCTGACATATTTTGTTTCATGTCTTTGTATCAGATAGGCAAAAATGTTTCATTCTTGTTCGCCTTGCTCGTCCAAATGGCTAATCTTATAATCGTTCATAAGTTCAAATCGATAGTGCCAAACAGTTTCCCTCGCAACGCTAAAACTTGGACTGTGAAATAATTGAGAGGAATTATTTTGATTACCGAATCCCCATCCAGCATCCGATCCATTCTTTTAGACTAATTATATAAGCGATCGAGCGGGTTTCTTTTTCACTCGGTTGATTGATGTAGTCTCGTTTCTCATAATATTTGACATGGACTTTTGCAAATATCTCGTTGGCGTGTCGAGCAATCCAAATCTCTCTGTTCATTTATGGAATTGTTTTAAGGTGATTTTTAGTAATTTTGGGAAGATATAGTTATTCTCAACGCAGTAGTAAAATTTAGGTAGCAAAGAAATATTGATGATTGTCTGGGGTGGCCCATGTCCGGGGTGTGTGTGTGTGTGTAGGGGGGGAGGGGGGGAGGAGGAGGTCAACTTTCTGGTGTAGCTCTTAAACGAGTTTCATTTTCTAATTCGTTTCTTTACCTTTATTAAAAATTCATTTCACATAAATTCACATTCACCCCTTTTCTTAACCGATTAACTTTGTTTACTTTCACCGTGCGTAGATTCATAGGATTGGATTGATGGTGACACTACAGATCAATGGAACTACTCCACATCGTGCAGCCCTCAATGCGCCTTATGGTGTTCAGAGAACTGCCTCTGTATTATGGCAAGAGGTGAGCACAATTCCTCTTCTTTCTTTGTTTGAATTAAAATAATGATTTTTAAATGGTATGAAGACCTCAGTAACTACACTGCGCCGGATAAGACACTTGTTTTTTCTTAACAACAATTTACGTATATGGCAAACATTTTTCAAATTTGCCTAAAACTGGAACAAAAGAATCCTTTCTTTCGACGGCCAATCAGCCTCTGGTTGGCACATTAATGACAATAGACGTCGAGACGATGAACATCGCCATATGGCGATCCCATGATCCTGTCCATTCCTAAATTATTTTAAAAAGACACCTTTCTCTTTATAGTTACAGCAGGGCGCCCTGGTTACAGCCGGATCCGGATTATTTCACCGCTCTGCCGCTCGGCATTTAGGTAAATATTTTCTCATTACGTTCGACCTGTGTACATCCATACATGTATCATTATCGAGGCTTACAGTGTCAAGACAGTCAAGCTTCATTCCTAGAAAACCTAGTTTTGGGGAACTTCGTGACGGGGCATTGAATTAAACGAAGAAGAGAGGATCTGATATAAAATGAAATAAATCATATTGAATCTTTACTTTTGGTATCCGAACCAGCACCATCATAATTCGGTTTCTTTTTTCAATGCACGACAAAAAACCTAATATATAGTTGTTCCGTTGTCAAAACACTTCTGTGCACCGATCCTGCCCACTTCCTTATATATTAACCATTGTCTTTCTCTTTCCAACAGTTTCGTCTTTGAAGAATTTCTTTGACGATGTTCTCTGGAAAACGTGCACTATATCAAAGAAAAGAACTGTAAATATGATATAGCAAAAGGTGAGTACTGTTTCCTTTTGTCGATAAATAAATGAATGTAGGGCGACCGTCTTCATATGACGTCATGGTGACAGCCACATCGGTGTTCCAAAACAAGAAACGGCTGGCCTATTTGGTGAACCAAGTCAGTCCTGTGGGAATTGAACTCTATTTTTATGCGAAAATAATCTTTTGATTCAATAAACCAATACGGTTGGGTATTTGCTCTTGATGTGAAAACACTCTATAGTGATGTGATCCTCGTTCGCGTTCCTTAGTCCATCCCTAAATAATAATTTCATTTAAATCACATTGGTGATGCAAATTTTGTTTCCGTTAACTAGCAAGGCTTTATTTAATTGCTTATCTTTCCTGCACGTTATAGATTATTTCATTGACGATGCAACAAACTGCAAAATATTGGCAAAGAAATTCTCTGCACCTTAGTAATATGTAAGTACAGTTTTTATTTCCGTTCTGTTTACGTATCAGGATTGATCGTATCATTCATTCGTCCCCTTGAAAACCAACTATTCTAGCTATTCTCGGCGTCTTGGGGGGTGGGGGAGGACGGGGTGTCTTAGTGGGGTTGGTGGATTTGAACATCGGAAACGCAATGTAATTCAGTGAAAGGAGTTAATTAGTTCGAAAGAAAGTCCGATTGGCGAGGAAAGCTGTCATTGGTCTACGGCCAGCAAATTCATGGAAGGCACCCTTTAACTTTCGTCACGCAAACGACAATGTTTTGTAAACATTGTCAGGTATTTACACAGTTTAGGCTTTGGTTTCCTTGCAACAAAGGTTACCATGTCAACTGGAGAGTATCCAGTTCTTTTGGTAAGATCGTGCATCTGAAAGTTCAGCAAAAGTCAATTTTTCATAACTCAAAGTTTATTGGGTTAATTGTCCACCTGTAGACGAAGTTTGACCAAAAAATTATCTCAAAGGTTTGAAATTCGCGTAATTAACATTTTCTCGGCTTGGTGCATCATTGTTTATAACAAAGCATATGATAGCCATTAGTGTTAATGCGCGGTTTGGAGTAAATTCACGATTTTGACAACAGAAATGATCAACGATATTGTAATTCTTGCATGGTGTTAAAGCCACCGGAGACTGCTTTATACGTACTATCTTTCTGAACAAGGGTTTTCATTATCTTGTTGTCGGAAATTTCTGGTTTACTGTCGTTTAATTATTTACAAGAAATGCACACTTATATGTCCATCAAATTGTGCGTTTGCTAAGTATTGTGATCGATTTTATAAGCATGTAGCAGCTTATCAGCGAATTCAGTATATTGTGCTACAAACAGGTCTTACAAACCGCATAAGACGCAGTTTATTTTTTAGGGTAATAACCAAAATTGAATATAAAATAAGGCGATTTTAGGAGTCTTTTATTGGGTGATGCTCCATATACCAAGTCAATATATGCACTATTCTGTCGTTGTATTGTGTGAAGTCTGTTGTGCTATTGTTTAAGGGCTAGGCCCCATTGTTGTGTTCTTTGGGACTGGCTATTGACTTGGTATATGGCGCTCGACGCCTTTTATTTTAGTAAAGGAAGAGTCCCTTAATATACTAAAGAACATTTTTTGCATGTTATTACAACTGTTTGTCGCAGTAAATTAGTCTCAAGCCAGAATATAACACGGTACTTATCCCAAACGTAACAATGCTTGAAATAACAATTCTCCGATTATATAGCTCTCAAATCTGATTTTCGATTGCACTGCTTTTTTATAAGAAGAATGTCGTATTCGCAATCTATGCCCCTGGCAGATTTCATGGCTCATGATCAGTTGTATTATGAGAACGATTATGGCTTCCAAAGCTGGTGTACCTCATCTGTTTTGGCTGGGGTTTAATTCAAGAGAGTAGATAAATTGCTGAAACACATAAAAAAGAGAAAATTAGACCAGGAACTTGACATAAAGAATTGCTTCTTGGCATCACGATTCAGACAACTTACAACTGTAAAAATAAATTAAGGTGGCTCGTCTGAGTTTTTTCAGAAGCTCACCAAGCGCCTTATAGATCTTCAAGACTGCAAAGTTTGAAAAAAATCTGTGTCAGAGCCCTTTCGAAAAAAAATAGATTGAATATTTATGTGCTCAGTTTTGAATCGGCAATTTTTCAATGTAATGCTCCACTGCATGCAGCCCGAACGATCGCGAAAATATTAGTATCGTAGAAAAAAGGCTTCGGTGACGCAAATTGATGTCGCTAATTAATAAGCACATGTAACACAGACAAAAATGGAAACTTTGAAATAAACCAGCTTTCAAAAGTACCCTATATTTTATTATTTCGCACCGTTAAAATGTTGCAATGCGTTGGAATTGTCAAAGAGCACATTACATGTTCGAACTCTTGATCAAAATATTTTAAGATTTTAGTGAAACAAGAAAGACCTTAAAGAAATTAGTATAAGAACGTAATCATGTAATCAAAACGTATCATGTGTACTGGCATGGTGCAGCCATTTTTGAGGACATGTAACAAAACCTGGAACACCGAAACACCGGAACACCACAAAACACGGAACACCAGAACACCCCGGAACACCACAAAACACGGAACACCGGAACACCACAAAACATGGAACACCGGAACACCCCGGAACACCACAAAACACGGAACACCGGAACATCCCGAAACACCAGAAATTTATCGGCATTTCATGGTATTGCTGCTGTTCCGGGGTGTTCCAGTGTTCCTGGTTTCAGTACATTTCATTTTTGAGAAAGAATTTGGAAGTTGACTGTAAACATAAACAGTTTTGGCTATATGAAAAAAATAAAACTTTAAGATATCTGAAAGGTTGGAGGATATATACAACAACACCTCGGCATGTAGCTCGCGGTTGTTTTTCTCAGTGTTACTTTTTATCTAAGCAAAGTACGTTTTCCGTGCTTCAGACAGTTTCCAGCACTTTCAAAGACTTAGATTTCGATGGATCATTATCATCACCCTTTATCAGCTGATGCCTTAGTTGTAACGCCTTCCCAGTCGTTTTGTTTACACGTGACCCGGTCACGCACATCCGGGATCTTAGATTTTGTAAGCTCCACGAGGGAGCAGTTTGTTTTTCGCAACGTCGCCCGACGTAGTTCGTTTTAGGCTTCGCACGAAGCATGTTGTAATAGCCATTACAGTCTTTGACGGTCCCTTCGGTCCGTTAACATCTTGTGAACCAGCATTAAACGGAACCACGGATCTTGTTAGACGTTTTGGTCATTGTGGAATGAACTATTCAGAACCTTAGCAACGCATGTTGTCCTCGCGCCGCCTTCACCCAAAAGCGGTCGCTACAGTCAAAGACTCGTATTACCTCAAGGAACTTTAAAGACTTCTGTTTAATCTAAGGAACTCTGGAGACTTGTATCTACGTCAAGGAACTTTACCATGGATTCAGGACAATTCGACGATAAACACGAGGATACCGGACTTGGGCTAACCTTCATGTCGAAACCAGAGGAATTTCTCATCGAGAAAAGCGCGAAAAAACACGTCTCAAGTCCAGCGCATGAAGAAATCGTCGACTTAACAGAGACTGAGGTTAGTTCATCTGTTATTTTGCCGGAAAGTGTGTCTTTACGTCCAAAAATAGTGGAAATTTCATCGATTAGTAATGCAGACATTGTTGACAATTCGAGTAACACTAGGCCCAGGACCCTCACGGCCAAAGGGCGAGAATACAATTGTGGCTTGAAGAGAAGTGCTGCGATAGCTAACGAGCGTCAGTTTCGCTCTAAATTAGACACTTTTAAAGAGCAAATCCTCTTCGGTAAAGATCCAAAGGAAATTAAGGAAGATATTTCAGCTTTGATCAAGGAGTTAGACATTGTCTTACAAAGTTTTGACCAATGGATAGAGCTAACAGATGATCCAGATGAAACTCATCAGGCCACAAGTAAACAAACCTATCTGCTCGACACATGGAAAGCAGTTCATGATACAGCCGTGAATGAAATTGACAAACTACAAGATGATGCAACCTCTATCAGATCTCAAATATCTCACCGTTCACGTGCCTCAAAAAGGTCGGGATCTAGTAGAAGTTCTTGCAAGGAGACCCTGCTTGAATTTCGAGCTAAGAGAGCAGCCCTAGAAGAAACGTTGAAGTTTTCAGCAGTTATTGCCGAACAAGAACAGAAGTTGGAACAGTTGAAAATACAAAAGGAACTTGGAGAAGTCATTGCACAAGAGCAAGTCTACCAAAAAGCAATGCAAGAAGAAAGCTGTCTGCAGTCGCCTGCACTGCCAACTGAAACCCATGATCCAATTTCCACCTATCTTGCCGCTAATAATACTGACGAACATACATCTACAGCAGATACACCAGCCTGGACACCCTCTAGTACTGGAACAACACCAGTATCTAAAGTGACTGTGACACCATCATCTACAGCAGATACACCAGCCTGGACACCCTCTAGTACTGGAACAACACCAGTATCTAAAGTGACTGTGACACCATCATCTACAGCAGATACACCAGCTTGGACACCCTTTAGTACTGGAACAACACCAGTATCTAAAGTGACTGTGACACCATCATCTACAGCAGATACACCAGCTTCAACACCCTTTAGCACTAGATCAACACCAGTGACTAAAGTGACAGTGACGTCATCGTCTACACCGTCTAACGTTGCACCTGTATCTTTGAATCAAGACCCTCGAGGATCAACCGATCGAATCTTACACTCTACCACCGCAACCACCTTCAGCTTAGGAGGACAAACTCCTCCTATTTACACATTGCCTACGTGTACTATGTCCCAAATTGGACTTACACCTCCAAGAGGATTTTGCGGAAATTCTCCAGCGTTTGTACCATCGCCATATATAGGCTTCTCCCCTGCACCTCAAGATTATTCAGTGCAACTAACTGACACCTTAGCCAAGATCAGTCAGCTTCAACGCCTTCCTCAAGCCACACCAGATGTTTTTAAGGGTGATGAGACTGACAAGACTAAATTCTTCCTGTGGGAGAGTTCCTTTGATAGTCTGATTGATTCAGCACCAGTGACAGCCCAACAGAAACTACACTTCTTGTACCAGTATTTGGATGGCAAGGCCAAGAAAGTGGTAGAGCAGCTTCAGTACTTAGTGCAGAACCCTGAAGGTGCGTATCAACAAGCCCGCACTATCCTTAAGGAACGTTTTGGCCACCCAGCGATAATCAGTACCAGTTTTCAGAAGAAACTAACAACCTGGCCAAAGGTGGGACCGAACGACGCAGCAGCCTTAGAAGAATTCAGTGACTTTCTTCAACAAGTGAAGATTGCAAGTGAACACATTCCGAGTCTCCAAGTACTTAATTACCCGTCACAGATTCAAAGTCTTGTCGAAAAGCTGCCATCGTGGTTCAAGCCCAAATGGTCTGATAAAGTGCTGAAACTTCAGAAGAAAGAAGGCAAGGACACATTCCCTTCATTTGCAGACTTTGCTCAAGAAGTGCGTTACCACGCTGAGCGTGTCAACATACCCCAAATTGTTCAAGCCTCAGGTTCAAGTGGTACATCACAGTCTGACCGTTTCAAACCTTTGAACCGCCAACCGCGCCTGGGTCCTCCAGCTGTTAATCTGACCTCCACTTCACCTCCTAGTAACAATGGCGAGACAAATGCCAATCACGAAGAACCGAGTGAAGCCTCCAATGTGCTTTCAACCCATGCTCAGCAACCGGACACTACCAAAGCTACTACAGCTAACACATATTGCTTCTATCACAAGATGAAGTCCCATAGCATGAACGATTGTGAACAGTTTCAGAAATTAGGATACGAAGAACGCAGAGATTTCCTAATGAAAAACAAAGTCTGTCTCAAGTGTGTTAATTCCAACAAACATGTTGCCAAAGACTGCAAACAAGACAGGCTAGATTGCAAGGTTTGCCGACAGAAACACGCCACTGTACTGCATGACCCATCCAGGCACAAAGTTATTAATGCCAGTGAAGCCAGGTCTGCTTGCTCAAGAGTCTGCAATCAAAGTCATTCTGCTCGTTCATGCGCTCGAATAGTTCTCGTCGAAGTCTTCCATCAAGACAACCCTTCAGCAAAGGTGCCGACCTATGCAGTTCTGGACGACCAGTCAACAGATGTCTTCATCACAGAGACCCTTCTCGACCAGTTGCAGGTCAAAGGCCAGGAAGTTAACCTCGATGTCAGTACGATTGCAGGCGTGAACACTGTTCGTACTCAGAAAGTAAACGGATTGCACATCAAGGACACAGACAGTCGACACAATTCTATTAAGATTCCGTTTGCCTACTCACAAGAGAAAATTCCAGCTAGCCATCAGGACATCGCCACGCCTGACATTGCCCAACTCTGGCCACACCTTAAAGAGATCGCCCACCACATCCACTACCATCCCGGAGTAGAGATAGGATTGTTAATCGGTCGTAACATGCCATCTGCCTTTCAGCCGTTACACGTTATATACGGCAGAGACAATGAGCCATGGGCTGAAAAGTACAAGTTTGGTTGGACAATCATTGGTCCAGTTTGTCTAGACAACCAACAAGACAGTACGGCTTGTGCAACAGTTAACCGCATCACCGTACAACGAGAAGATTCTCACAACCTCTTCAACGTTCCAACGAGCAACAGTTCCAGAGAAAAAGCCGTAGTCTCTTTCGCTTCCAAACATCAATCTAAGGATGTCACTACACCCCAACAGATAAGAGACATGATACAATTGGATTACAGTGAACTGCATCATAGCCGAACCATCCGAGGCACCGAGAACACTGAGTCTGTCGAGGACAGACGTTTCAATGACCTTCTTGCCACAGGCATCCACGCAAATGAACTGGGCAACTGGGAAATGCCATTACCACTAAAGACGGACAACTTGAGTCTGCCGAACAACCGTGAACAATGTCTGAACAGGCTACTAGGCATAAAGAGAAAACTCCACAAGAATGACAAAGTATTGAAGCAGTATACTGAGTTCATGAAGAAAACGTTTGACAAGAACCACGCCAGTCTCGTGCCACCAGATCAATTGAAGACCGCTGCAGGAAAGGTGTGGTACTTGCCTCATTTTGACATTTATCACCCCAAGAAACCAGATCAAATTCGTATAGTTTTCGACTGCAGCGCCATCTTCCAGAATGAGTCTCTCAACAAACATCTACTGCAGGGCCCCGACATGATGAATGCCCTCGTTGGTGTGCTCTCACGGTTTCGAAAAGAAGAGACTGCAGTGACATGTGACATTGAGCAGATGTTCCATAGTTTTCACGTCAGCCCGGAACACAGAAACCTTTTAAGATTTCTGTGGTTCAAGGACAACAACTTAGAGAGTCAAATCGTAGAGTACAGCATGAACGTCCACCTTTTTGGAGCTGTTTCCTCCCCAGGAGTTGCTAATTTCGGTCTCAGGGCGACAGCAGAAGCCGGCAGAGAACAGTTTGGCAATGAGGCTGCAGATTTCTTGAAGAACGACTTCTACGTAGATGATGGGTTGAAGTCGTTCGCCACACCAGCTAAAGCAATCTGTGTCATCAAGAATACACAAGCCATGTGCGCAGCAGTCAACCTACGCCTGCACAAGTTTGCCAGCAACAGTGAGACCGTGCTGGAAGCCTTACCCGCTGAAGATCGTTCCAAGGACTTGAAGGACCTCGATCTGCGTCACGATGTCTTGCCAGTCCAGCGATCCTTAGGTACCTATTGGTGCATCCAGTCTGATACCATTGGATTTCGAATCGAGCTCAAGGACAAACCTCTCACCCGTCGCGGAATTCTGTCAACTGTGAGTTCGGTTTATGATCCGCTTGGTATCATTGCACCCGTCATCTTAGTCGGAAAACAGTTACTACAAGAACTGTGCCGCGAAGGCATCGACTGGGATGATCCAGTTCCTGCCCACATCCGTTCACAATGGGAAAAATGGAGAGCTGAATTACCTCTTGTGGAGACAATCAAGATAGCAAGGTGTCTCAAGCCACCTGATTTCGGCGAACCAGTTGCCGTTGAGTTACACAGCTTCTCCGATGCCAGCAACACAGGCCTCGGCCAAGTAACCTACCTACGTCTTGTAAACAGTTCGGGCCAAGTACATGTCAGCTTCCTGATGGGTAAAGCTAGAGTCGCGCCACTAAAGCCTATGTCAACTCCTCGCCTCGAACTGACCGCCACCGTGATTGCTACCAATGTAGCCTCCATGCTCAGCCAAGAGCTTAACTACAGTGACCCGGTGAAAGTGTTTTACACAGACTCTTACGTCGTTCTAGGGTACATCCGAAATGACGCAAGACGCTTCCATACATATGTCGGAAATCGTGTCCAACACATCCGTGACAGATCAAACCCAGAGCAGTGGCATCACGTCAGCAGTCCGAACAACCCAGCTGATATCGCGTCAAGAGGTGCCACCACCAAAGAACTTTCTGAACATGAATTATGGTTCAATGGCCCTGATTTCCTATGGGAAAGCGAAGTACCGGTGATCAGCGTAGACCAAGTTGCAGATCTACAACATGAAGAAGATGTCGAAGTCAAGAAACCTAAGTCTACCGTCTGCATTTCAAGCCATGAAGAAACTGAGAGTGAAGAGAAGGAGAGCTTTCCTAGTTTTCTAGAGCCAGAACGCTTTCGCCATTGGTCTTCTCTAATTCGCCTAAAGAGGAGCATTGTGCGGTTACAGAGAATAATAGAGCAGAAACGGCCTAATAAGCAGTTTATCACAAGGCCCATCACCGGCCCCCTTACAGTCGATGAATTACGCTTAGCAGAAGAAGTAATTCTCAAGTCAGTTCAGTTCGAGCACTTCGGCAAGGAGATCCAAATCCTTCAAAGTCTCAACCACCAAGATGGTATGTTCCAGGATCGCCACAGTGCTCACACCAGGAATGAAGCGATTAAGAAGACAAGCTCACTTTACAAACTTGACCCCTTCTTAGACAGCAAAGGAATCCTCAGAATTGGCGGACGACTCCTGAAAGCCGAACTGGATTATGACATAAAACATCCGGTCATAATTCCAAAGAAGAGTCACGTGACGAATCTCCTCATCCGACACTTTCACAGCAAAGAACACCACCCAGGTTATGGGATGACCCACAACTCCATCAGACAAGCCGGTTATTGGATTGTGAACGGTCGATCCGTTGTCTCCCAACTCCTGTCAAGCTGTGCCATTTGCCACAAATTACGCGGGCATGCACAAGTCCAAAAGATGGCAAATCTTCCTGATGCGCGTGTGTCACAAGCCCCGCCCTTTACCTACACGGGTATGGACGTTTTCGGCCCGTGGTATATTAAAGAAGGCCGAAAAGTGTTGAAACGTTGGGGCATCGTCTTCACATGCCTCTCATCTCGTGCGATACATCTTGAAACCTTGAACACTATGGAAACAAGTTCATTCATCAACGCGCTCAGAAGATTCATCAACAGAAGAGGCAAAGCGC
>OX393562.1:14685827-14820827 GCA_947652115.1 Blastomussa wellsi
AATCTGTCATTCTGTTTTGTCTTGAAGAACTACCAAATTCTCATGACTGCTTTCAAAGATATTAGGGAGCTTAAAAGCAATGACGACGGCGACGGCTAGGACGAAGCCTGCTTAAAAATGAATTTATATTTTACGCACGAATCTCGCAATTGTCTTGATGTATTCGGTGCATCTATCGCTTTCAAACATAGTTCTTGTAGAAAATATAAAGACGGCGTTTATTTTCAAACAGAAAAACGAAAATTTAGCCGTCTCCAAAGTACTCAGAATTTGGTCATTTCACGTTGTTGTTTTGCAGAGGACGGCAGAGAAATGTACAAAGAATTAGAACGCACGTGCAGAGCTATTGTACTGCTAATTAAATCTTTTGTTTTGCAACGTTCTCGTTGACGTTGCTCCCTATTAATGCAAGGAAACCGTGTGTGGAGAATTTATATTCTTGGTTTTCACGTAACGTCATACAATTTTAAAAACAAAATTCGCTGGGCCTGCTGAATTTTTATTGCCACCACGTGAAAGAAATCCCAAAAATACATCTATTCACAAGTTTCCAGCTAGATAGTATTCTTTGTGTTTGAAATACAGCATGTTGAATTTTCGAGATTTCCGCCGTGCGTGACTTCACGATGGCGCCGTCATAAAGCTGTCGCGCTCTAAGAAAAGGTCTTTTATCAAAATTTTTGCAATTTAAACAGTTCAAGTATTAGGAAAGATGTTTATGTGTATGTACACTAGATCGTGAGGAAAGAACAATCGCTTTAATTTCATAGCAAAATTAAAGTGAGGGCCAGATGATTTATTTGATTTCCGGTCGCCATGTTGGTGCCCATCAAGCTCTACAAATTTGAGTGAAATGCTTCGGCAAATAACTCAAGAATGGTGTACCGCACAGACCTGAGACTTGGAAATGTTGTTTATCTGTTAATATTTTATAACATTTGAATTGATCAGATTTTTTCATTGCATGGTTTCAAGTTTATGTTTTGATGGCGTGACAATGAAAACCAGCTATATCGAGCCCGAACTTGGAACATTATCAGGATATTCGCCTGTTTTGGCTAAAATTTAATACTGTGGTCCACAAATTATTTCATTTAAATGTTAGAAAACGGGTTAAATGTAATTTCATGATAAATACTGAACAGTTTTCCAGCATTTCTGTTGTTGTTTCTTCTTGTTTAGCGCCAAGTTCTCAAAACTAACTTCAGGAGAATTAATATTTTAAACTTGGGACTGGAAGAGTTAAACGTAACAATTAATTCAAAATTAGCTTTTTTGTTGAATATAAGTTGCTCGATATGAACTGCGAAATGGTTCATTCAACCTGATTTAAGTGGCTCTTCATCTATTGAAATTCCATGTAACTAAATTGAGCGGTTATGTAATTTGACTTGTTGGATTAATTTGACTTGTTGGATTAATTTGATTATATCATCTAATTTACGATCAGACGATAAATTTAAGAATTTCTGATGTATTGATTAAGTTTAGTCAGGAATCATTGAAACTGCGGGTGGAAACTGTAGCTTCGCAAATTATTTTATTATATATTTACATTCATTTTATGTTGCTTTTTTCTCAGGTTCAACGATGACACCAGCAGAGTAAACATCGTCATAAACAAGCAAAGAAAAGCGTCGAATAGTTTAAATAAAATGTCTCGAAATTATTTGGCTAGTGATATCTTCAGTTAAGAATTTGGATCTCGTTTGAAGTTGTTGTTCGGAAAATGTTCGCGCTTTTAAAAGGGACCAAAGAGAGACTAAGTCTTTTGGCGGGAAAATTGTCCTTGGAAAAAAAGGCCTGTGCTTTTGAATGGTGTCTTGTTTTGATTCAAAAATATACTAAGTCTTTTGGCGGGAAAATTCTTGCACTGTGCAACGGATTTGTCCTATCAAAAGTCAAAGTATATCTTTGATTTCTGACTAGACCCTGTTCAAATTCGCAGAACTTTTTTTCTTTTCGGCAACCCTACATAGACAAAATATAGTCTTAGAGATAGCCTACATTTCGACTAGTTACCAGGCCCCTTTTAAGAGCGCGGTTTTTTTAATTGTTTGTCTATCAAATAAAGTGAACAAGACAATAAAGAGATTTTAAATGAGTTGAAAAATATTTTATTGTTTGCTTTGTTTTATTAAATAAATTACAATCAATGAAATTAAACAATAAACGTATTTATAACACTCGTCTACAAGCAATGATTTTACAAAACGTTCTAGATAAAAAAATATGTCAATATATAAAAACTAAGACAAATCTTGGAAAAAATTAAACGAATACATCAAACCAGCAATTACAAGGTAAACTGTCAACACATCGATCGCTGAACACACAGAAAATAATTTGAAAACTCGGTGAAAAAGTCTCTTTGAATACCGTGATTTGGCTATTACAATTATTTAGAGAACGAAACTTCTAATCAAAAGGATTTAACTGATGAAACAGACGATTCTATTGCAAGCTTCAAACGTGAAATTTTTAAAGTAATTTTTCGACGACTGATAAAACGAATACTAAAGTGAACACAGAGCGAATGATGGCCGTTATAAAATAAAACAACAGAACATGCTTTGATTTCATGTTTTACATTATTTCATGATGGCAATAATTCATCCGTGATCCATAGACTAAGGGGTCTGTTTCTTTAAAAAATCCAAGATTGGATTCTTAAATCCGAAAACGGATTTTGTGTTTCTTCAATGAACAGATTAATCCAAGATCACGCGGATCATGGCGCATCAAGGAACCGAAGAATCAACTCGGGGCAAGATTCTTCGGTTCCTTTGATGCACTATGTCCGCGTGATCTTGGATTAATCTGTTTAATAAAGAAATGCAAAATCCGTTTTTGGATTTAAGAATCCAATCTTGGATTTTTTAAAAGAAACGTACCCTCTATTGCATATGAGTATTTTTTCAAAACTTGTTAACAACTTTGAAGCTCAAAATAAATTTCAAACTCGTAATTTCCATCAACAGTCACGAGTTGCAAAATTTTCTGCCAAAATTCTTGAGTTTTCTTAGCGAAGCTTAAGACGATGATAACCGGTCTCTCTGAGTGAGAAATTACCTCTACAAATAACTTCTGACTTCTTTGTCTTGAACGCTTGACTTCTTCGATTGACTTCTCTCTGGGGTTGTGATCCACAATGCATCATTCAGCAAGCCAGCTCTTGTAGAAGACACTGAAAAAGAACACAAATGGATACACCTAAGATTTTCACTGCAGTAACAATTAACAACAATTCGTTCAGATGTGTTTTGTTATCTCTCTCGATTTTTTGACAGAGACATTTCGTTTCAACCGCGTCAAACTCGTCCGGAATAATAACAATGTGAAGAAAGTATTTCTTTTTCATGTAGATCTAATTTCTGGCACATCAAGACAATATTTCCGATACAATTAGATAGTTCTTCTCCCAACCCGTTCTGCTAAACAATGTATTGAAATTATCAATGAGAAATTCGATGTTGATCTGCCAAGTAATTCGGGCTTAGAGCCTCGCCAAATTAAAATCACTGAAGAGGCACAACACTCTTGGGAATTGTAGGAATGATTCTCTAGAGACCACGAAACCTGAACAAGTAATATTGGACAATGAACAAAAACAAAAAGCCCAAAATGTTTCAAAACATTTACACTGCCGCCCGATAATTAATACAAAAAATGAGGGTTTGATGAACCCTGAGGACCCAATATGGTAGCTTTGTTCGCGAATTATAAAGAAAATTCCTTAAAATTAAATATGCTTTTTGATTTCAATTGTTAGGGCACACATTTGCGTTTTCCCGACTTTGCTCGACCAAAAATAATAAATTTAAATCAACTGAATAAATTAAATACCTTTGGAGAAAGTCAAAATTTTCTTGAACTAAACCTTGTGTACCGATTCACACAAGCGTACAATATAGGTTTTTTAAACTGCTAACTTTTAATGCAGTTATCAGATTTCGTCAAAAATCTTAAAGTGCTACTATGATGAAATTTGGATGTCTCCAATCTACGCCATTTTAAAGCATTAAAAAGTAGTCTGCATGAGAAGAAAAATGCCGCTTACTTTTTTTGATATTCAAGATATTCAAGTTTTAAAAATATGCAAATTAGCTAAATGATGACGTCATAGATTCGACCAAGTTTTAATCGAAATAAAGTAAAAATATCTCACCCAGTTTGTATCAGAAATGTTTGATTCGTTGCATCATGACTCTACCAGGCGAGTTCTGCAATATGCGATTAACAATTATGTTACCATGGCAATATGCTGGGTCCAAGACCTCCCCAATATTAAAGGCTAATCTGGCCATTTTTGGCCGTCAAATTTTGATATTTCTCAATTACTCCAGATCTACATGATTTCACAAGCATATTTATGTGTTAGGTAGGTTCTTTCGCCTGGTTTAATTTTTCTGGGCTAAAAATCACTCAAATACTTAAAACAGATCTGAGGGTACTGGAAAAGAGTGTGTTGCCATGGAAACGAGATTTAGTTATAACCATGGGTGTGTCGCCTGAAGAACTATTACTGTGCCAAGTTTCAACTGTGTCTGTAGAAATGGGACCGAGATAGTCCTATTTTTTACTTGATATAAAATTGGGTTGAGTAGATGATGTCATCAGTCCCCTAATTTGCATATTTTAAAAGTTAAAAATATGCAAATTAGCTAAATGATGACGTCATGGGTTCACACTAATAATTATATATGACGTCATTTTCTCTCTCGATCCAGCTCTCTCATTGCAACTCGACTGAAGTCGAATTTGGTAATGGCGGACAGTTTAAACAAGAATTCGTAGTTTAAAGAAACGGACTTGTTTCGAAAAATGAGGCGCAATAATTGTCATGGTGCATTCTTGCCAAACATAAAATCGGAATCCAAAGAGAACAAGAACAATTTTTTTTCATCGTAGTAGCACTTTAACAAAGAATAAGGAACGATCATCCCACCCTAAACTTCCCCGTGCAGGCTTCCGGCGACGAATTTTTAGTACGCCCCCCCCCCCCCCCCCTTGCTTTTGTATGACGATAATAACTCTGACTTAAAGCTCTTGAGAAAAGATGATTTTGAGTTTTTTCAAATAATTTTACAATTTAATAATAATGACAAACGGAAAGTATTGTCGCTTTTAACTTTCCCGCCATTTTGCATTTTGTTGTTTCCATGTGACGTCATAAATTACAAATAAATTATTCTGAAGTCATGATTCGCTTGGCTCGCTGAATTTTTGTCGCAAGGTTCAAGATGAACTTAAAAATATATTTTTTGCAAATTTCCAGCTCGGTAGTCAACTTCGTTTACAAAACAAAACATTTTTTGATATTTGAGTTCTCCGCAGCCAGTTTGAGTATGCCATGACACAGCTGTTTTGCTTGGAAAAAGGCCTCTCAGCAGTTTGAAGAAAAAGTCGTATCTATGTGGTTTTATTTCTGTTTTAATTTCTTCTCTTCGCCGTGGGATCAGTCTACCGTTTTTTGTATTGTATCTATGTGTTAGTATGCTAGCTCGCGAGCCAGATGATTTCTCTGACGTCATGGCGGCCATATTTAATCAGTGTTGCCCTTTGGAAGACACAAATTATGGCGTCTCCATACTGAGCTTTATAAATATACGTGGAACATTTCGGAAAATAACTCGCGAATGGCACACCACACAGACCTGAGGTTCGAAAACGCTTATTAATTTATCTTCCATAATATTTCAAATTAATAGCTTCTGCAGTTTTTGATTGCGTGACAGTGAAAAACCAGAATTGTTAGGAACGAAGATAACACGCAAGGCTGATTGAAAAGTATTGGAAATATATTAATACGTTTCCCATAATGTTCAATAAGCCTTGAATTGTGTTTTATCTTCGTTCATAATTTAGTTATTTCTGATAAGATCCTCTTCTGTAGAGGATCAGATACTTCTATTTCGTCACGGCGGTCCTTGCAAATTACTCTCATCTTGAATTGTTAGGAAGCAGCTGAAGTTCTTTAATTTGTGTGAAACAATTGGGCAACGAAAAAACCCATCATAAAATCCAAGATGGCGACTCGCGGGAAAATTTAAAAGCGATATTCTTGTCTTTTTATCATCAGTACGAAATGTTGCATCTCCCTTGGCCGGTAAAATTTGTAATCTTATGCAACAAAGCAGAGATTCCCTTTACCTTCGTGTCAAGTAATGTCATTTTTTTCAAAATAAAATTTAAAATTATTGGAAGTTTTTTAGAGTTAAAATTTAAAATTTTCAGTGTCTCCAATTAAGTAGAGGGTTTTGTTTACCCTCGGCTAAGTACCTTATTTTGATGATGATGATGATGATGATGATGCTGATGATGATTCATGTGTCGAATAAAACGTTATTGATTCCAAAATCATCCCCGATTTGTCATCTTAATTGGATTGCAAGATTTTTCTTGTTTTTTTTTTGCTCATAAATTAGGAAATTCGTCACAGGGTCATCCCCAATTAATAAATATATATGTACCTATTGTCATTTAAATCAAACCTCGAAATTTAGGTGGAGCTGTCCCCAAAACATGGTTGCTAGAGAGACAGCAAGAAACGTAAACACTGTAAAATGTTCCTTGATTAACCTAAGGAAAACTTGCAAAGTTTAGTTATTTTTTCTTAGATAAAGTTTAGGTCGCAAAAGTTTCGAATTAGTATAGACATCCATCCAAGGCAGAACTGGGATGAAACTTTAAGATCCTAATGATCAACATATTTTTTTTCTTTTAATTGGTATTTCCCAAGAGATCAACATCTTATTTTCTCTTAAACTACTTCAATACATTGCCACGGTAAATGTTAACTCATGTACACATTGTGAACCTATTTTTTATCAATGTAATCGGTGAATTTCACTAGTAATTCTAAAGTTTACCTTCGCCTATATCTTTACTTGTGATGCTGTCTTGCTATGCCCTCATCAGAAGATTTCTCCAAAGGTATTTCACCTCTAATTGAAAGACAAAGGCAGGAATTAGCAAATATACTCAATATGATAACTTATCCAGTCAGTCTAAGATACGTTTAGGTTTGCCTTACGATAACAGGACTATTTTACGTCTTCTATGGATGTGGTGATACAGTATATTAAATATAATCTTTAAAAAAGTTATCGTCATCGTAATAGTTTTGTGTATTGCCGTGGTAACACTTGCCTCATAAATAAAAACACGTTTATGTACAGAATGCAGACCTATTTTCCTTATTCCTTTATTAATTCGTTTTCTCCCGCTTACCTCGATGTATCGATGTAGTTCTTTTCTAGAAGAATCTACTTGCCTTATCTTCCAGTGCTTCACCTGAAATTAATAACAACAATACCGACATGAGCAAATTTGAATAGAACGTCAATCCATGCACCGCTGACAGACGACAATCGAATAGCACTTTCTGGAACTTTTAGCATGGAATAAATGAATTGATGATTTAATGGCTTGGACAAATCGACATCATTTTTGTGGTAGATATGCAGTAGGCACAAGTACTTATTATGGACCTAATAACAAGACGCCTTAGAAAATTCACCGTCTTCCTCCTGGTTTTCACAAACTCCCAAATTTTGTACTGAATACCATGTCGCTATGTTGAAGAAAACTGCCTTATTAAACTGTACAAAAAACTGCAAAGCAACTGTAGTGCTCACCAATAATTAATCAAGTCGTCCACCGATCGACTTATCTCATCACATAGTTTTGACAGATTTTCTTAGATTGAGCATCTTACCAGAACAGCGAACTCATACTTTCCAGTTTATTTAATTCATATTCGGTTCCAGCTTTCTGGGAGATATTTTTCTACCGCTAATAATTCAATAGAACAACATGGTTTCGAGTCGTTAAATAAATGCAAACGCGTTAAAGTAAATGCAATCGGCTCTGGAAATGTTTCCTTCAAAAATTTCGCTGCTTACTAACCCTTTCATCCCTTCACGTTATTTTAAGTTTGAAACCCAATTAAGAATATATAATAATAACTTGGTCTGGAATTATTTCTTTCTCGTGATGTCCGGCTTACAATTTAACTTCTCTCACCTTATTTTCAGGTCTAGTTGTTGAATGAACTTGGGAGTAAGTTGTCAGTCCTCATCAGGTCTTCAAGTGATAATTTCTGGTATTTCCCTTTCGGTTGGCAAATCACACAGCGTTGTTAGTCTTCTGTCTGTTAACAATTTCTTCCGTTGACGAAGCCAAATTGCCCTGACCACGAGGAACCAATCGAGGAATAAAATGTAAATGAAATGCACAAAAAAATCACACCTCGAGATTTGCATGTTACATTTGCATTGTGAGCCCTGAGTCAGGAGTTTACTGAGTTAAATTTAAATTTGAATAAGTTCTCCCAGAAGGAAATTTTCATCAGTAAAAGTAATGGCATCAAACAAAATAAAAAATCATAAAATAGTCAGGTCATTGGGCTCTGCGTCAAAACATTTTCACTGCACCGCGTTCCAAAGCAAAATAATATTAGAAAACTATGGGGCTCCTAGGTCTACGGTGATCATTTTTAGGGATCTTGGGCTCTGGCCGGCGCCCCGTTGAGGCGCTGCGTGGTACACAACTTCACTTCTCACGAGAAACACTCTCCCTCTCCCCCCGCCTCCACCCCCTATAGGTGCAACGTTTCGGAAATCATGCGCGCAGTCTATCAGTCACTGCAACTAAGATTTTATGTCCAGAATAAAGACTAGCTGAGCTAAAGAATTCAGAATCGCCGTTTGGCGAGTGGTAACTGGACGGAACTCTCACAGGTCTGGAAGGAACTCTCTCACAGGTCTGGAACTCTCTCACAGGTCTGGACGGAACTCTCTCACAGGTCTGGACGGAACTCTCTCACAGGTCTGGAACTCTCTCACAGGTCTGGACGGAACTCTCTCACAGGTCTGGAAGGAGCTCTCTGACAGGTCTGGACGGAACTCTCTCACAGGTCTAAAACTCTCTCACAGGTCTGGACGGAACTCTCTCACAGGTCTGGACGGAACTCTCTCACACGTCTGGACGGAACTCTCTCACAGGTCTGGACGGAACTCTTTCACAGGTCTGGACGGAACTCTCTCACAGGTCTGGACGGAACTCTCTCACAGGTCTGGACGGAACTCTTTCACAGGTCTGGAACTCTCTCACAGGTCTGGACGGAACTCTCTCACAGGTCTGGAACTCTCTCACAGGTCTGGACGGAACTCTCTCACAGGTCTGGAACTCTCTCACTAAGCATCATGTTTCTTTATGTTAAATATTGTTTTTTAAGTATACTGTATTTGTTTTGTTTGGACAGTCACAAAAAGTTAAAGTGACCGTATAACGGGGTAAAATTATAAAAGATTATACAGGTTGGGTTTTCAGAATGTGATTGTTGGCCGCATTAACGGGGTTTTAATTCTTGTAAAATGTATGGCCTTTTCGCCGGGGACCGAGCAAATTGTCCGTAATAACAAGGGGATCCTAAGGCGGGGTTCCGCTATTATTCCAGTCCCCAGGGTGTGCGGGTGCGGTCACATAGGACCGGCCCGTCAAACTTCTCCAACTTTAAAATAGTTTGGAGGAAAATATTATTTTATTTCTCCTTTTACGAACGATATATCGAACACTCGACGCACTGCCGTTTATCACATTTCCAAACACATCGAAGTTCTATTGCTTCCTCTGATGTTTCTCAATTTTTTCCCAACAAGTAGCCAAGTCCACAGTTATGACACTAGATCAGCCAGTTGTTATCGATCACATCACTGTCGTACAAATTTAAAGCCGTTTTCGATAATGTACCAAGGTCCTAAACTTTGGAATTCCCTGCCAATATCCATTACTGGTTCAACGATGATCGAGTTTTTAACGAAATGATTCTGAATTAGCCTAGCGCACTTTCACAGCCTAATTCTTAAAATATATTGATAACCGAGGTGGCCTTCTATAAGTCTGGTGGTTTCTTGGAGGTCTCCTCGCCTTACCATTTCCACTCCAATTGTAACTTAGTAAAGTTGCCCGTCCCAGGTATTCGGTTTGTTGGCAACGGCGCGAAGGAAAACGGCGGGGGAAGTTTTCCTTCGTGTCGTTTTCCACCAACCGAACGGCTGGAATATACTAGACTTAAGCTGCTGCACTTCGTATTACGTATTTCAAGTTTTAACTTTCCTCTTGGTGTTTCGGGTGAGATGAAATGTTGTTTCTCTTGGTTGAGATATAACGTGTACGCGAAACTGTAAGTTATTCTATATTCCAAGTAAGAAAGTGTAACACCCGAATGTCGTTTCTTGTTTAATTTCTTGTTTTATTTTTATGTCAACAGCCCAAAGTATTACAGCCTACACTACATACACATTCAAGCATTAGCATTTCATCACTTAGATTGGGAAGCCTGGGTAACAGTGATCTGTCCCATGTGACGTCGGTTGGAGAAGTTGTTATTGCGCGTGCTCATGTAACAATACTCCCCAGGCTTCGTGATGCGGAAACACGGCGGGTTGCAGGAGGCTGGGGCGTTGTTCAGCTGATTCTGTAGAGGTTTCTTCTCGTCTGTGTAACAGCCCTTGCTGAGGTGAAGATTCAACTTCTCAGCATTGAAATCGGTAACATGGTCAACCACTTCAAGAGGCAAGCTGGAACACTGTTTTGGTTTGAGAGAGCTGCATCCTTCCTTCACCCAACACACGTTGGTGCGATCAGTACCTGAAATGGAAACAGCAATAATTTCAGGCTGTGTACTAAAGGAGTGCAAGGTTGTTTTCTTAGCTTTTCTTTAGGAGACCCTATTTGGTGAGAACAGATGAATCCTTCTTTTAAGGCTGGTGGCTAGAATTTAAAAATTCTAGCTTTTCCCAACACTTTCTTGGATTGAAAGTTAATCAGATGCAAACCCTAAGATAGGCATCACAAAGTGTCCTCGCTCATAAAATTATCATTCCACATATTTTTCTGCGAAAATGGAAAATAACCCAGTCAAATAAGCCAGGAAGTACAAATTAAAGAATACGTTCGTTCAATTCTAACGAGTCAGTATTACCACTCTTTACCAGTCCACGCTTGATAATGAGGGGACAGAGAGGGACATCAAGACTACCTTTTGGAAAGGAAGTATGTTTCCTAAGTCCGGGGATAGGTCAATCTCGTTGTGATCTTTGGAAGGAAAAGAATATTTCGCCTGTAATGGCGGACTAAGTGGATTAAAATTTTGGCAATGAAAAAATTACTTCCAAACAAAGGGAAACTGTATTTTGTGGACGTCATGGGAGACAGATTGCCGTTTCAGAGGCAGTCTATAAATAACTTTTGAGAGATGACAAATTAACAGCTAGCACCTTCAGTGTCCCTGTTCCCTCGTTTTCTCGTGTATCAAACGAATGCTCGAGAATTACCAATCATCACTTTCTTAACAGCAGAATTGGCTACTGAAGGGACAGTTTAACTTACCAAAGCCACCTTAAATTTTAGCTTTAAGAGATTTATAGCAACTTTCTTGACAGGGCACAGATATAGTCGATAAAGCTGATGAACATTTTTATATCTGTCGTCTTGTTTTATATCCACTCTTAATATTTATAATATATCTCAACGTAAAAAAAATTAAAATTCTTACGTGCTGTCCCCTCTCCATCATTGTTCTGATTGTTGTTTGAACCTAAAAGAACGAACACACCATTTTTATTCATCATTTCAAAAATTGTCTTGGCTTATAGTCTTGGGAGTGATGGACTAGTTTCCCATCCAGACGGCAGTAAAAATCCTCCCACTCGCCTCATGCTTCATGCTAAAGAAACCGGTTTTTATGGGCTACTGGCATATATGCAGAGTTTACCATTATTTCAGGAAGGGTGCGGTGGGGGTGGGGTGGGGTGTGGCATGGTGGGGGGGGGGGCGGGGAGGGCATAAAGTTCGCGAATGCGTAAGTTCCCACAGAATTCCTAAGGGTATGTAAAAACCTTGAAACAGGGATTAAAAGAAGGATGGAAGCGCAATAATACTTTTTGCAGTAATCGCCAATCTTGGAAATGTCAAACTTTTTCCATTCGTCTCACCTGACCAGACGAAACACACCACATCATCTGTTGTAACTGTAATGCGTTCAGGGGTGAAGCGATATTCCATGGCTGGATAAGCCTGCACAATGTTTCCTCTCTTTCCCATTCCTCCGATGTAGTATATGTTGGAATGTTGATATTTAAGAGGCAGACTGCTTCGTGGTTTGAGAATTATCACATGACTTCTGTCCTGGAATGTTCGGCCGAGTTGCGCGGTGTTCAAAGCGAGTTGAAGATCCGTTTTACCGTCAGTAGCTTTTGTTTTAGGATCATTTGCAACCCTGCAAAAATGGAACAGCCGTGATACTTTAAACGAAAAACAAATACGTAAGGACGAAAACTTGGAATTGAGAGAGCAGGTGCATGCGCATAATTCTGACCAAGAGGCTTCAAAGATGAATTCCGTGATAAATTTTGAAAACCTTTTAAAGGAAGCTCACAACAGTTTCAAGGTCTTTCACTTTGACAGGTCTGTACCGTGCTATTGTTTATCAGTTGATATTACAATAATTCATTAAAAACAACGCTAAATCATTGGTGTTCACTTATGACTGCCATAGCAACGGTACACCGATATAAAAACTGAAAAACGAGTTTAGCACGTGATCTCCTTTTTGCGTTATTGACTTTTGATCAGCTTGTTAAGGTGCAATTTTTTGTAAAGTTTAAAAAATTGTTGGGACGGTTTCTGAGCCACCTTAATTACATGGCCAGCTTCCTCGCAAACGTGGATTTACTTGTGGGGAAACAATTACGAAAGACGTCACGTATGGTATTTAACGAGCTACTTTTCTATTATTTTACGAAAAACGCTCTCAGATATATGGTCACTTACTCTTTGTTATTGCTGGCATTAAACTCACGCGGGACGTCATCAGTGGTGATGTTGTATCTGCGAAAAAATGTAAACATACTTATCAAAAAGAGCAATTTACACATTTACACAGCGTTTTCCAGCATCTGTCATCTTAGCTCATGGAAGCAATCGCTCTAACCATCCTCATAAGTTCAGAGACATCTTTGCTCGCACCAATGCATATAAATTTTCCTTTTTCGCACTTGTTTTCCTCCTTTGGAATGACCTTCCAAATTTTGCTGTTAATGCTGAATCTGTTACTGCCTTCCAAGTGAATGCTTTGCCAACCGTAAGACATTTATATGTTGTAAATAAATTATAATTTAATTTAGGTACTTTTTTGCCCCCTTTTCTATTCCGTTGCTGACTGCTTTAGTATCCTGTATAGTCACACGAATTCTAGGATTAATAAAAATGTCCGTATGTATGTATCACCTGATTCTTTTATTCGGACGAAGGAAGCGTACCGACTCCTGATTGGTCAAGTAAACTACAACCCGCGAAATGTTGAGAAACGTAACATGAAATAGATATCTCGCAATGAAGTGATATTATTATAGCATTCATTGTTTAATGAATTAATTTAGAACTAAATTCTCTGAGCTAAAATTAAAAGAAAGGACGACAGGATATAAGGAGGATTCAAGTTTTGGCTAGATGGGTGATGAAAGACTGAAATGGGTAAACTTGATTTAAATTAAAAAGTGGCTTACCTCAACCGTAACACACAACGTTGAGTGGTGTTGGTTGGGAAACATGGAACCTTCCACTTGTAAGACGAAAATTTGCCCTCCATGTTCATTCCATTGTGATTAACGACAGTTGATGGGGCATAGATAACTTCAGGGGTTTTGTGAAGAAGGACAAACTGAGGCTTGTTGTCAGCTCCTTGGGAGAGCTTGTGGGACTCGTACGGAATACCTCTTGCTAGTTTCATATCACCAATGTTATGGCAGGTGCTTAGCACTCCAGCGGTTTTCTCAACGTAATTTGTAATGAACTTTGTCCAGGTCAGTCCAGCCGCTTTACACGACTCCGCTGTGATATACTTGGCAGCGCAACTTTCGGCAATCACATTATTGTTTTCAAGCGGACAGTTTGCGTTCCCTACTTGCTTGCTTGGCATAATGCACATATCTGAGAAAAGAAATTTTACGAAATAAGACATTGTTTTTCTTCTCGCTACTGTGAAAAGAACAAAAACTAACATCTAAAATTGACAACAACGTAATCAGTCACTGCAAATCAAGACAGCGCAAGTACTATAATGGACCAATCAGAACTCAGGATACAAACGTTATGGGAGAAAACAATCTGCAATCAGATTGGTCAGAGCTAGAGGGGGCATAATTGTCATTACCCCAGCGACCCTCAAGAAACTCTAGCTAATAAGCAGGTGAAGGCAAAGAAATAAGAGAAAGGCTTTGTTTTGTTACACAACTTCTCTTTGTATTATACACAGGCGGGGTATTACACAAAAGAATAGTCCCTTTCAATGTAAAAGATTTCAAATGGTTACTGTTAATTTCCCTATATCGAAAAGAAGGAGCTGGATACGTCATACCGTCCTTCGCAATCAGGAGCAATAAAAGATTACAAAGATTGCCACGTACATTGGCAAGCAGTAATTATAATGCGGTGAACATTTCGGCGCGAAAATCCTTTGCATCTAAATCTAACTAAAACTGATTGTAAGAGGGCAACAAAATGGTTCAACACGAAATAGACTTGACTTTTACGTCATTAACTGAAGAAAGAACCTCAAGAGCCAATGATGAAAACAGAGGCGACAAAAAGCTCAAATTTAAACTCACATTTGTGCCCATAATGTGGACTGTTGACGTATTCCTTCATTAACGTTTCAGTCTTTTTGTCGCTGACCATGATAGCAACGTCCTTCCACGGGGTGGGTCCCCAGTAGGGATAGTAATCACGTTCCTCAGGGACTTCCAAGCCCCTCCTTGTTCCTGCAGCGTTTTGTCGCGTGTAAATCGGGAGAGCGCCTTTGAGTTGTTGGTCAGCGGTAAACAGTCCTGTGGTGTGCGTGAGAAAGATAAGTTTAGTTCGGGCTTAGGTCGAGGCATTGTTAAAAGTATAGATCAATAATGCTTCGTTTTCCTCGGAATTAACTATAGATAATTACAATGAGCTTCCCAGTAACACAGAAATCAAGGCATATTTAATTATGCTATATTAACAATAATTTACTTTGAATCTCGTTAAAATATATGGCGACGTTACAAAATAAAATTAATAACTCGATAATAACTAGACATTGCTCGATTATTAGCCAAAACACCCTTTTCCTTTTCTTTTCTGACTGAGGTTATGTGAAAAGGGAACCATTTTGTTATCTTTTCTGTGCGTAAAAATGTGTTAATACACGAGTGAAGTTCGGACTTCGGGGCGGAGCCAAGACTGTGGCCCCGATGACATCATTGCACAAACGTTTCAATCTCTTTCATTTACTTATAAAACTCTTAACCTTTGTTTCTTTCTCTGCGGAAATACGCCTGGTAGTAATTTGTAGGCTCGTGAAGTCCGCGGTCTTTTCTGATGTACGCATTCTCCCTTGCTCCGTTTGTAAATCCCTGCGTGTTGAGTGTTTGACCGTTGCGAATCGTATGAAATTCAAATTCTCTATTAACATCAGCGGTAGCCATCTTGCCCTCTGGATAAGCCTGACACATGTATTGTAAGATAACTTGTGTTTCCACTCTGTCGTCTGTCTTTGGGCCGGTCCCGTGTTGATTTGTCCACATGATTTCCACTTCGGACTTGGCCTTCTCATCGCATCCGCTCATGTAGAACTCCTAAAAATGAATGAACAATTTGATATACAAACAAATAAACAAACACGATCGAACGAGCAAACAAACGTACGAACATAGGAACGGTTGAATGAATGAACAATTGATTGAAGGAATGGATTAACGAACAAATAAAATACGTTTATTAATAAATTACCATTGGTAGTTGTCTGAATTCCGGAATGTTGTCTCCAGGGTTATTGTCCAATTTGTCTCCAACATTGTATCCAGCTTTGCCGTTATTCTAAAACAAACAAAGAGTAATTTACGTGATTTACGAGGATCATTGTATCTCCACACCAATTATTCTACTCAAGAAAAATAATTTTAAAATATGGCGTGTACTTGAACTTGCAAAACGTTCATTGCATCCCCTTTCTACTGTGGTTGCCCGAGCGATATTCCCGAAAATGTCGAATAGGTCGGAGCGGTGTGTGCAATGAGTGTCCTTAAAGGATGAAGAAAACGAAAATTGACAATCCTTTTAAATGGCACCCGAAATAAATGGATAAAAAATCAAAGATATGGCCTGAACGGGTCATATATATATAAATCCTTGTAAAATCGCTTTGCCAACACTATATCGGATAGTTTAGCTTTATAAGCCATTCCTTTCTCGTTAAGCTGCACATTTACACAATGCAATTTTAGCTGATACCATTTTGGTACCATATCTAAAGAGCAAACCAGGAACAGGATGACAAAGGGAATAAAAATTAATCAAAATGATATCTGTCGAGACGATCGAGAATCTCAGGCACACAGCAGAATCGTAGTACGATGGACAGAAAGCGTGTACCTTATATAGCGGAATCCTACCTGTGAATCAAACAATCTGTTCGCGTTCCTTACGTTATCTTGGTTGCCGTTCAAACGATTGTTGGACCCTGGTGGAAAATGCATGTACATGTCCGATATACAAGGCTCGATAAGTACAGCCAGAAGGCAGCCCCAAACCAAAATGGTCCTCATGTTCTGCTTAAACATGAAAGAACAAACCATAGCTAAGTAACAGAAAATGAAGCTGCGAATTTCGCAACACGACCTATTTCAACATCCCGTACTCGTATCTGACTTCAAAATAAAGTTTGACGTTTTCCGTTTTGAAATGTTTCTGGAAACCATGTTTTTGACATAATTGGCATAATTGTAATTAATTCTTACTCTCTTATATCCTCTTCGTGCTCGGTAGCACATAAGGCCGATGTAATTAATTAGGTCTTCTTTAAACAAGATAGTCCAGGCTAGTCAAATTAAGCTATATAAATTACACTGAAAGCATGAAAGCTCCTTCAACAATCATTACCTGAAGATTTTTCCCTCCTCAATGGACGGAAAACTCAGCTCGAACGTTAAAAAAGTCGAGAAGCTGTAATTCGTGGAGCTCTTGCAGGCCTAAAGTGATCTCAGTTGCTTTGAAATAATTTTTATAGCACTGTGTATAATTATATTCAACCACACTGACGGAATGCGGTGGCAGACAAGTGATAATTGACGCTTGTTTTCCAAGTTTTGGTGTGACCTGCGGAAATTAGTTGCCAAAACCGCGGCAGAGAACACATCATTCCTTCCATTGGCTGTCACGTGTGGCAACGGAATAAAAAGTTGACTCTACAAATGATGCAATGCCAATGAAAGCTTAGTTCTCTATTTAACATTGAGCGTGAAAATTCTTATCGACAAGAAACAGTAGCCAATAATGGGCGATAAATTTGACAGTTGTAAAAATTGTGAATATCTGCAGCGAAATACAAAGCTAAAGGTGGGAACCCACGTAAGATTTGTAAGCCAATACAGTGCAAGATATCTCAAGCTGAAGTAGCCAATCATAGCGCGCGAAAAAAAGTTAGTTTGGTGTTTACAATGCTGTGGTCACACCCAGAAAAAGCTTTTTAATTTATTCATCAAGAAACAAGCTATAACATGGTAAAATCTCATTGTCTTCACCAAATGTAAGGCATAAAACGAAGAACAAAACCGTATGCAAAAACGGGGTTCATCCTCGGTGTAAACTTACAAAGAACAAACAAGACAACATAGAACCTCGAGACAATATTTTACAATTGGTTCATGCTTTAGCGTGCACTATCGAGTTATGGAGCATTCGGGAAGTTTGGAGAGCACGAAAGAAGCGTAAGAGTTGCCCTTGGCGATAGCAGAGGGCAACTCTAGCTTCTTGAGTGCTCTCCAAACTTCCCAATTGCTCCATAACTCGATAGTGCACAGCTAAAAGCATGAACCAATTGTTTTATAACATAGCCGGTGGAATTGTGCATTAAATCCGACGCGGAAAACGGACAACAACATCAGAAGTGATTGTCCGCGGTAAGCGAAGTATTAAGCAACATAGGAATTGGTTTTATTTCAAATTTTCTATTGAAAGCTCGAGTTTTATTTTACTGCAGTTTAAATACAACATTCTTTATTTTTAAAAAAGAAAACACGCTCAAGAATGGCACTTTTATTTAACAATTATTTCCTGATTAAAAACAAAATTCTCTTAACTACAGAGAAGAAAACGTGCGTTTTTATTTGTTAATTTGCAACACGCCACATTTTCAGTTTCTGTGAGAAAACGTACAGTTCGCACAAAATTCGAAGAAAGAGTCAAAATAAGTCAAAATTCTTCAAAAAGTACATCGATTACCGAAAATAGACCGTTGCAAAACGGTTTGAGTAAGCACTGAAAACAGTATGACAGTAAATGTCAACAAGTGTGGCTAAAATTTGATCCAAGAGTGACGTGGACATTTTGAACGGTGCAGTTGTTGAAGAAAGATCCGAAGCCGCTTATGGTTTTCTCAGTTGCAGTGGACACAACGATGCTGTTTTCCTGCACTTCTTTCTGGATGTTTATGGCGGTGACAGCAAGAGATTCGGATCTGTCGGATGTCAAGCTTCTCGAAAGGACTTCGCTGCAGGTTCCGAGCTGTGATGTCGATTTGCTAACGCTATCAGTGTGCACTATCGGGATTTTGAGCACGCTTACGTATGCTGAATTTGATTGCGCGGCTCTGCTAGTTATGGGAATATTGCTCGAATGTTCTGCGGAAATCATCTTAATAGCTCATAAACAAAGGAAAAAGTCACAGCCTCTTACACCGAGGTAGCCCTCCAAAAAACGTGTCTTATAGTCAAACGCCGAAAATCTAACGTGCACCGGACGTGACTGAACTGATATACGTTGCAGCTCGTTAAAGCATTGGTGAAACTTTACTCGAGAATGTCAATTTGTTTGAGATCCACCAAGGGAAGGAGATTACTGACAGTTCGTCAAAGTTAAATTGCAATTTACAAAATTGTTACTTCCTATATCTTTGAAGTTCTGATTCTTTTTTATCATTATTATATTCGGCTGCCCCAACATTATTTCTGAGATAAGTGGTTTTTGTTTCGCCTCGCTCTTTAACGTCATTTGGCTGCAACTGATTTATATTGCATTCAGTAAACTTGTCTCGATCTTTCCAACACACTAATTAATTTGTCCTACAAACGCGGGTATTTTAAGGCCGGCATTGATTGAATTTCCAGGCCGAAGTTTGGGACGATATGCTACACTATCACGAGACTCACCCCAAAAAATCAAAAGCCAAGAGACCGGCATTTAAATTACATTAATGGAAACCTAAAATAATGTCTAGCTTGGATAAAATGACTATACTAGTCCACTGAAATTACAAAAAAGGTGTTATCTCCTCGAATAGCACCAGCTCTTAATTGACATCTCGTGAATTAGCAAGCTACATAGCAATCATTTTAGGTTCTTTATTACCACAAATTCATCAAAATCCCATGGTATTCCCTTTTAAAGCAGGATAAACAATACAGTATTAAATATTGGCTTCAATAATAATTATCTTGAGGGAATAGCTAACTCTCACTGCAGGAATAATGAATATTGGTCATAGAAACTTTGTGAATGACGGATTTCAACCCGAAAATAACGATTAAGTGTACTTGTGGAAAAATCGCAACGCACGAGCTACACCGTTTCATCGATGCGGCGAGGTGGAGTTTACGAATGTGATATTTGCAGTTGCCGGCTTGTTATTACGTTAGCGCAAACAATTTACGTAAATACCAGAATTGGACTTTTTTGTCCAATATATGAAAACCACAAGGTGTGTTTACATCTCAGAAAAGTGGCCCTTTCAATCCTTCGTCAAACAAACCTTGATGTTTGAATATACAAATTATACTGTTTTGTCTTTAAGTGTTTTGAAACAGCACACATTATCAGCGACTTCTTTTCACTTGGTTTTCGTGAGTTATCTGAGAATATAGTTAAATATTATGTAACTTTTGAATTTTAGAAATAAATGCGTTTTTACTGTAGTCCGCTTGAATTTCGTTGGAAATAAGAACATAAAAATCGAAGATTATCGTTATCCACGAATACCCAATACTACTAGTAAATGAATGAATCATTTGAAAGATGCTTGGAAGGGAATTGATATTCCACCGCTTTCAATAAATGCGACGAGTAAAATCCCTCAGAAACGATTTCAATAACCTTCCCAGCTAATGAGCAGCACCTATTGATGAAGGCATGATTATGGACAACAATTGAACCGTTGCACTGAGCTGTATGCTTGGATCTCGACTATCTGTTTAAAAGCCTATCTCTTCTTTTAGTTTCCAGTATTCCGAGCCTCCGGGGTGTCAAAGTGGGACAAAACAAAACTCTTCACCGTTCTTATAAGGATACAATTAGCCGTGCAGAATCCGCTCTCATGAACTCCGTTTACAAAGTGATGCATGATGATAATTGTATATTGCTTGTCCGTTGATCGCGGACCAGTCAAGTAGTAAACTAAGGCAGCTGCCTCGGTCCCTTGCTCTAAATTAACATCCATCCAAAGATTCGTTCATAAAAAAATCGAAAAACAAATTAAACGGTACCTCATGAAATTACTGTTCTATAGCACTCAATCAGTTAATTTTTTTTTCTTCCGGAAATTTCGAAAGCAAAGCTAGCGACTACTTGGTAAAACCAAAGGATACAAAAAAATAGCCAAAACAAAAAATACAGTTCCAAAAATTAAAAAGTTTTCTTTCAATTAAAACCTTGTAGTAATAATATAATTGGAAACTTCAGGAGCAAACGGAACCAATCAAATTCTTTTACTTACACACTAAGTTCAGTCAGTGGTCAAAGCTTCAACCCGCACCGTTTCACGATGTACTAAAATCAGCCGAGTAAGAATCAACAGTTTATAAGATCTGTTATCAGCACCCTTCAGCTAAATTAAAGAGAGTATGGTGATTTGAAGACGTGATATTTGCACTGACACTACAAAGCCACAAATCCCTTCATTTTCGTCAATCTGAGAAACCTTCAGCTGCACAAAGTATAAGATAACCCAAGTAAACAAAGTAAGTTAAACACGTTTCTCTTTGCTATTTCAGCATCAGTAGTTTTTTGTACCATCTTTGCTGTCAATTTTGACCAGTTTTTCAAAGCCTTGTTTGCACAAACAACATGTGAATGTGTAGAAGTCTCCCGATTGTCAGAATTAATAAACAAGAAGGTTGCCCAACGTTACCTGTAATCTGCAAAACGATCAAAACACGACGACGACTTTAAAACAGAAATTAATCTTTCAGCTCATCTTTTCGAAAAGCTCAACAAAGGACCCAAAGCTAAAATATAAGAATTTTAAAAATCTTTTGAGAGGGCGTAACAGTGAATAAAACATCAAACTCTCTGATGTCAAGGGCGATGACACCATTAAAACAAACTGTACAGCTGATTAAACTAGTTTCTCTTCCCAGAAAATTGTAACTTCTTGTTGTACTCTTGATTTTAAGTTTATCAACCGCTATCTATACAAACTTGTTCTGCATAGAGCATTGTAATTACATCTAATAACTGTTTCACGCTGTAAAATCGCATGGCCGAGAAAAAAACACACAAAAAAGCATTAACAGAAAGTATTGTGTCGTTCAAACAATTCAGAGCTCGTTGAAATCCGTCGACACTGCGAGCTGAGTTTGGAAAAAAAGGGGGCGAAGATGAACCGACTATGTAACATCATTACTCAAAACCTTGCTCGTGGCAAAGATCGCACTTCGCGTAACAGCTGCTTCATGCGCCAGCGTGCGTCAATCGTGATATGAAGCACGCGGAAGTTTGGATTGCGCGAAAGATGCATAAGAGTTGCTCGAGGCGTACGCGAAAACACCCCACTGTGAAAGAGCCACTGGAATCTTTTATCCTCACTGGGTTTTCGGGAAAATGTCACCGGGTTGGCTAATTTCCCACGGGTCCGCTCGTTTTCTGTTTTTTTCTGCTTAATTATTATTTGTTTGCAAAATAAAATACGCTGGGTCACACCGCACAGTCACTGGGTAAAATCAAAATATTCACTTGATACTGGGGAAACTACATTTCAGCTGGGTAGGGGAAAATAATCCACTGGGTGGGGTTCCAGTGGGTCTGTTACAGAGGTGTATGCGAAAGCAATTTTTAAAGTAGAAAAAGTAAGTAGAAAAACGTTTTTAAAGCTTTCAGGTAAATCCAGGGCGTACCCATTCTTCATTAAATATAATTAGTAATGGTAACAGGACTGAGTGGAGTATAATTCAGGGAGTAATCGGGCGAAATTACGAGCACGATTTACCCTGAATTGTACGTCCATGTACTACACGAAGTCCTTTTACCAATTAATCGTACCAATGACAAATTTCGAGGTTACAAAATCCTTAAGAACCCCTTTTGTGTTTTGAGAACCACCTTTTTACAAACAGTACGAAAGATCCCATCTCAGTGCACTTGATTGACGCGCGGATGGCGCAGGTGTCCAATTACATGTATCCAAGTTGAAGTTCAAATCCCCGATTCCCTTTGCTCGCAATGAATCATGGTAGTTGTATTCATCACGCGCACGACAACTTCGAGACTTGGCGCGCGAAGATGAATACAACAGTGAACTACCGTGATTCCCTGCGCGTCTCATAGAGGGAATCGGCCATTGGATACCTGTAATGAGATACCCACGTGGTTACGTGCCGATTAATCATGTGACAAATAGGCGCGCGCACATGCAACCAATCAAAATCGAGAATTTTGTTATAGATACCATCATAATGGCAAACAGCACGTCTTATTTACCAAGACCACGTCATGTTCAACAGTGTTTGATTCCTTGCTTTGTAACTGATATAGGGAGGAATAGGTCCAAATTCGTGAGCAAAACGATGAACACAAGCGTACCACACCTGCACGAACCCGTTTTATGAAATAACTGAGATACTACGCGCGCTCTCATTGGTCGATAGGTGTGTTTACTGTTTAGATGAGTGTATGTAAACACGGTTGTTACGTTTTAGTTTCGTGGGTATTTTTGAGAAATATTTTATAAAAGGAATAGAGGACTTTTCGTGTTTACATAGCCTCATCTACTGAAACACTACGGGGTTTGGGAGAATTCTCGTAAGTTATGCAAACCCGAGAGGAACAAGTGCCTGAATTTGTTCAAAAAGTTACTCCAGCCGTTTAAACTTCGACGTTATTAAGGAAGGTGGATGTTCAGTAGGCACTTTACTGATTAGCAAGTCCACTTTATGGGCTGAATAATGATTAAAAACTACACCAACTACCTACCCATCTGTGAAACAGGCACGTCTTATTTACCAACGGCGTTTAGTGTCCCCATACAACTATTTGATTGCTTTGTAAATACACAGAAGTGCAAAGAAACCAGCAGGTTTTGACATTTCGCTGAACTGACTTCATTCCAAAAGCTACCATTTTTGCATTTTTAAGCCAAAAATCAAGAAAATCTTCAAAAAGCAGACGGAGAGAAAACTGGTGATAACGATGACAATGGTGGAGAGCTGCGCGTAACTGAAGCTTGTATGGCGTTTGATTCTTGTCCCAGGCTTTGCGGTTGTACTTTGTATTCAACAACCTCTTATTAGTCTTGACGTGAAAATAATTTCTTAAATTGGTTCTATGGTTGAAGGAAGTAACCCAATTCCCTCTAGGAACTAGAAATTTTGGTGGACGACATAACATTTTTTATTTATAAAGTGAATTAGTTAACAAATGGATACACAGAAACTCGCGATCTCTATGTATATATTCTATATTTATAAAAAATAACAAAAAGAGAGAAAATTCATCTAAATATGATTTGAGTAAAATGGAAAGTGGCCAGCACTTTAATCTTTTTACCAATAATTTACAGATGCAATTTTTATTAAGGGATTAACCATTAGGGAAGAGGAGATTGCAACTAGCCCACTAATTTGCAAAGAAGGGTTTTAAATGCGCTGCAGGCCAAACCCTTCAGAGCTCACAAAACTAAAACGCCATGCAAAAGTTAAAGGTCGGAAAATTAAACCATCCCTCTCAGCATCAACAATTGTTACATTACTGGTCTCCCCTCAATGACATGCCCAATGACATGTGCATTATTTCGTCTTCTGTCCTGATTTACTGTCGATTGTATTATACATGCGACTAATTATATAGTTTGTTAATTTTAATAATGTGTAGTTTTTGTTACTCTCAAGATAAAATTCTGACTAACCTACAAATATCGAATCTATACATTCTAGAATTATATTAATTTATATACACTTTGCTCCAGTTATAAGATTTGCAAGTTTCCACTCTTTGCGCAAACAATTGTCGTAATCAAAGTCAACCAATCCTCCAGAAAGTTCCTAAAGCGCAGGCCAAACCAGGATGAGAGTTGAGGGGGCAAGTTTCTAAAGAAACTGTGGTGCTGCGTCGGTGGGAAGTATAACAATATAATTTGGTTTTATCAACTGGGTTGATAATGTGAATTGGCCACCGTAAAGAGATTCAAGAGCTGACGTTTCCGTTCGCGCACGCTTTGCTATTGTTTCTTGGAACAAGTGAAGTGCCGTTTGAGCTCGCTACATTAGAGAGTCGTTTCTGTAGGGGGTATTCCTTACATTCAGGATTGGCTAACAACCAAACGTCGTTTTCATAGTTATCTACTTTTTTTTTTTTTTGGGGGGGGGGGGGGTGTCACTGCTTTCAGTGAGGGGTGGGGTGTCTTCCATTTCTGTACTTAAAAGTTGTTCATCACTAATATAACATGGTCATTAACTAATACATAGTGCTCCTTTCTGGCTTCGGTTTGAGAAGTTGTTGTTTCGAGAGCACATGTAATAGAAACATCCTTTGTTACTGAATTTCAGCATAATGCCTCCAAAAGATGCTGGGGCGTTGTTCAGAAGGGAATCCATTTTTGTTTTCTTTGCTTCCACAGACTCCGCATCACATGTCTTTTTCCGAAGGCAGGTATAATACCCTGTAAAAATGGAAATAACAAAATTGATATTTTATCTGAAATTCAATGATCAGATTTAGACCAGAGCTTAAAACCGAATGTCACCATCATGGCATTTTTTCTTTCGTTATTTTTTTGACAACTAAGGCCCCACACAAGGCATTTATTGTCTTACATGCTGCTTTGTTGGACTTTACATTAAAATATAACGGAATACAACATTCATACCAAACGTGAAATAAACTTAAAGGAAGATTTACTGCAAAGATATTAAAATAAAATGCATTTTTTTTAATTTGCAGCTTTCCAGAAAATGGCAACGTTTGCTTTTGGGTGCTCCTTTTTGGGGGAGGGGAGGAGGAGATGGGTAGGGTGCGTGGGGTTTGTTTACAGAATAATAATAATTCATCTTTCCATTATGGCAGTTAATTATAATATGTACCTGCACTTGCCAAGCTCACAGTGATGTCTTCTGGTTTAGGATTTTTTAATTCCAGGCTCGACCAAACAGCTGTAGCACCCTGGAACAGTTTGGACCTTTCAAATGGGACAGGGTAGTTGTCCAACGAATTGTCTGTTTCCACCATGTTATTTCTGTCTGTACCTGCAGAATATTCATTTCATTTTACCTCCTTGCTAAAACTGTGGCTTACACTTTTAAGTTCTTTCCATTTCTAACTTTCACCTTCCAACTTCCAATGTTATTTGTATCCAGCATTTACATTTTAGTTAAACTAGTAATTCATTACAAGAAGTATCATTACAGAGAATACTGGCTGTCTTAGGGGCTAGAGAAACAGAGCAGCCATGCTACTTTCAATGGATGCATAAAGACCTACAACAACAACAACAACAATTCGTTATTCCCTCACAACAATAACAGAACTAATGAATTAAATTTTAGTTAATGAGATGTTTGAGTTTGAGTATGGGTGTGAAGAGAACCGTTAGGTTTTCTAGTCCAAAGACTCTGTTTTGGATTTCTTTCAAAGCTGAGAGTCTTTATGGCAAATCATACTCGTAAAGACGTTTTCCATGTCTTTATTTCCTATTATAGGGCCTGACATGATGTACTAATTGATTTAGCACACTGTAGTTGGGGTTCAAGATAGGCAAATTGAGAGTTTGGGTCCAGCTAGACCTACCCCTTCAATGTTGCATTCATGGGCAACAGTTTACTATCACAATCCTATACTGCAAACAGTCTTTGTTTTGCCCTAAAAGCAGAGTATGATACATAAGCAACAAAGCCATGAGATAAAAGTAGTGCAGGTGCCAGAGGAAGAGCTTTTTTGCCTCTCTTTTTGGCACCTGTGCTACTTGTAGCTTGCTACTCGTATATCATGCTCTTTCAGAATTTTTGCATTATTTTATCCCCACTGATTGTAGAGCCTGTTCAAATGGGTAACAATTAATAATAAGTTGCTTTTATCTTGCCTAATTTTGATGAGGTGAACTCAACCCTTAATTAGTGGGGCCTTCAGCAATTCATGTGAATTTTTTTTCTGTCATTTCAAGTCATTGTGAATTTAAATCAGTTTAACACTAGTGCATTCACCACATTAGACAATAAAATATGTTTATCAAATTACAAGAAATAAGAGTTAATTAAATCAAGATCATACCGCTGTTCCCTTCTCCAGCATCGCCAGCTTGCCCATCGCCAGCAGGGCTGTTGTTGTTATGAGAGTTGGAGCCTACAAGATACAATCAAGGTATAAAAACAAGTTCACTCAGCACTCCCATGACACTAAAAGTTCACAGTTATTGTGACAATTACATTGTCTATGGTGAGTCTGACACAGCACTTTTGTTTTATCCTGGCCAAGGGACTCTTCAGATAACTTTCTGCTTGGCAAACTCATTGAGCATATCACGCTCAAAGTCGACTACTTGCTGCTGTCATCATTTTGTTAGCAAACAGGTTGGGCAATGATGCTCAACGAGTTTGACAAGCAGAAAGGTCTTTGAAGTTGGCTGGGGCAAATGAAAGCGCTGCATTACTACCCTTAAACAAGTAACATATATTTATATTTTTTTACCTGAGAAACTTTCTAAACTTTCATTAACAAAGTGAAGTCATGTTAATTATACATTTTCAAGTGTGAGCAAGATTGCTTGAGTTGAAGGCTGCTGTACAACGTTTACAAGTCCAGTCTGTTTTTCTAACTCACTTTTTGAAAAAACAAACCCTCAACCCACTAATTTTAGTTTTTACTCTCTACACCCTAAATTATCAACTTCAGACTAATGACTCAAAGTCTTGATTTTTTTAGATGTAAGTTTTGAGATGAAAGGATTGAGATACAAAGGAATTTCAACTAGAGCAGTTAATTTCCAAAATATCCCATTTTTTTGGTTTTGACACAATTACCAGGAAATGGAAAAATCCTTGCAGGATTCTATATGCAACAGCAAATTAGAGCTACATGTATATCACTGGCCATGCAGCCTACACTTAACATGTAGATGTAGGTTACTATTCTCATGCCATGCCGAATGACAAAAATTGATAACAATTGACAACGTTGCTAAGCCACAGCTAGATATTATATATAAGGCTGTGTTTAGCCTAACGAATAAAATTATCATACCTGTCCACTGAATATGAACCACATCAGTTTCTTTTCGAATGTTTAATTTGTTGGGAACAAAGTCATATTCAACAGCTGGATAAACCTAAGCAACAAATATAATAAACATTATTGTGGATACCCAGTTATATATAGGTGAAGACTATAATTCCAATGATTTCCAACGCAGATGTCCTTATGTTGAACTGGACGTTGCCACTGGGCAGGATTATTGCTTTATTATCACACCACCGATGATGCACCAATTATCTTGGCAAACTGTACATATTAATGCAGGATATCTACTATGTACCCAATTCCCTCTATGAGACTTGCGTGCAGGGAATCATGGTACAGTATAGTTGCATGCACCACACGCACAACATCTTTGAGACTTTGCACACAAAGTTGCACACAACTACCATGATTCCAGTGCTCATATGTCTCACAGAGGGAATTGGCCATTGCAACAACTTGCATTTTCTTAAAGAGAAGTTGATGTTATTGAACTTAACAATACCTGTACAATGTTTCCTCTCTTTCCACGAACATTCAAATTGTAGATGTTTTTGTCAAATGGCACTCCTCCTGTTAGTCGGTTGCTTAGTTGAATGATGTGCGATCTGTCCTGAAATGTTCTTCCATATTGTGCTGTATTTATGGCAAGTTTCAAAGGTGATGAAGCACCAATGTCAACTGCAGGATTCTGTTGAATCAACCTGGAAACAATTCACCAAATGAATGTAGTCTTTCCACATGATGTCCCATTAACAGATCTCTATAAATTATACAATTGTACCTGCGCGCCTATTCTCGTGCATTAGGCAGAAGTCTCACATCTCTGGGTAAAAAAACTTCTATCTCATGCCTGCCAATGCCTATGGATCAATTTCTCATGCCTTGCTGAAAACATTGACATATTAAAGCCTCAAGTGACACAATTTCCAAAAATATGTTAATTTGAAAAAATGAAAGAAAAGCAATGTTCATTTTTCTGGTTTAGAAGGTACATGTAAAAGTACCATAAAAGTCCATGTATAAGCCGCACCTGTAGATAAGCTGCACTTTGAGAGAGGTTCTATTGGTAAGCCAACAAGATCAAACAAGTACAGTTTCAGAGTGAGTTTCAAAACATTGACATAGTGGTGCAAGCGTTGATGCAAATTGGTCTTTAACATGCTTAAGATGCTCTCTTGATATAATTTTTGCAAGAGCAAATGCTTCAACACTCATATCCTATTGAAATAAGGTAAACAAATGTTTGGTAGCCAAGCTTGTAATGTGGAGAGAAGTCTGGGCAACACACGAGAAGCACTGCAAACTGCAGCAGGAGAATAACTTCACGCAAGACCTTGAGAATCCAGTGCATATAATGAAGGTGATAACAACAGTAGGTGCTAATCTAGGGGGAGGGTGCAGGAGGTGCGCACCCCCCGCCACCTCAGATGACCTGTGACTTTCTAATATAACTAGTATAATTCTGCTTACGTCACCCATCAGTTATGTCATTAGTGGTACACCCCATCCTAAGAAAAATCCTGGATCTGCCCCTGGACAGTGAAATGGTCATCAGCCATTTGCCTCGTGAGCACTCACAAGATTTGGGTTTATTGAAGAACATGCTTTCAGTTTTGTGTAGGCAGCGTGGAAGAGTGGTTAGAGCACAACACTTTAGATCCGTAAGTCACAGGTTCAAGTCCCCTTCTGACCACTAGCTGGTGTTGTTCTCGGTATCCCCAAGTTCAACTCCTCGACTAGGCTTGTAAATAGCCAACTGGTTTGCCTCCTGCCAGTTGGGATTCTTAACCCTGTTATGTTTGTTTACAATATTTTTTGGTTTCGATTGGCCCTGAATTATAAATCATTCAGTGTCATCTTAGAAGCTTTTAAGAATATTTATTAAGCCTTTGAGAACTCTAACCATTGATGTTGCCATAGATAAGCTGCACCCCGATTTTGCACCTAACAGTACTTGCAATTGGGATTAGCTAATACAATACAATACAAATTTTATTGTCAACTCCCCATGGGGGCTTTTCAGAGACAATAGAAACTTTGCATGCGCGATCAGATTGTCTTTGAAAAAACTGATAAAAATCTCATGCTTTTGTCTCGGAAAAAGTTGGCAGGTACAGTTAACAAATGAATGTGGCCTCCAGTTTGTGCTCCAAGAAAAAATTTAGGGAGCCCAAACCAAAAAATTCAAAACAACAAAATGGTTATTGGGTAATTATTGATTACTATAAATTTATTAAATGCAAACTAATTAAATTAATCAAATTAATCAATTACCTACAAATGAATGTTATTTTTAAAAGAACACAAGTCAATTATATTTGTCTATTTTAAAGTATTCAACTCATAAAGACAACTTGATACTAGCACCGTGTCACAAGGAAAGACAACATCTCCAATTTTTAAGTTAGAAACAAGTTCATATGCAAAAATAGTGGACTTTTCATGGACACTTCATGGAGAGCAAAACATAAGCGTAGAATGACTGAAGTCTTGGCAACATTTTAGAGCTAATATGAAACTGAAAAATAATATTAAGGTGATTCCCTTGTAAAACAACCCACCATAAAGTGGGGGTCACTGTGCACGTTTCCACATGACAGTGCTGATGAATGTTACTATTTATGCATCTCGGGCAATAGCCACACACAACCCAAAACTAATTAACCAAGCTCCATTTTTTCCTTTAAGCTTGCAACATTCCACAACATTTGACTGAGCTCTATTGTTTTTTCACCTATGTACAAAAGCAATGTCTTTGAATACCTTTGCTTTTACTTTATGCTCCAAAATAGACTATTTTTGATATGCACTGCTCAACCCTTTAAAGCTCAATCCCTACAATTTAGTTCAATTTCCAGAAAACTGGCCATAGATTTCTGGAAATTTTTTACTCATTGAAAGGAAACACCATTCTTATTAAAATCATGAAATAAAAACTGGGGGTCACCATATGCGTACTCATTATCGTGATAATGTGCACAACCTGCATTTCTTCCAATTTTTAAATAAGGACTGGGGCAAGTTTTCAAACTGGCATATGCTTGGAAGGTCCTTGGAAGATGGAAGCCAGTTGCCTCAAGTGACAAGCTTTCCTTTGCATTAGAGGTGAGGAGAAAGCTGCACTTGTAACTGAATCATGCAGTGTCAGGGTGTTCATTGTGTTTAAAGTAGGAGAGGATCCATAGGTGAGTGGGCAGGCAGGAAAGGTCCACTTTCACATGAGAACCCAGAGTGGCACGTACTACACTTCCAGACTGCAGGGGTTTCAAAATGTTTTGAAGTAGGTGTCGTTGACTGGAAGAGTAGGTGGCTATTATAGGTGAGCTTTTTGGTCACAAGCTGATTGCTATGACCAGAGTAGCCGGCAGCATAATAGTCAAGTAGCCGGTGGAACTTGTGGCATGTACTTCACTACTAAGTTTCAACTCACACTGAGTATCAATTATTGCGTTGGACAGAATACATTTCTAATCCTGCATTGGAGAGAAATCAAGTTTTCCTGTGAGTCTCAGGGACACCAATTTGGCACCCCCAACAAAATTCATCAGGCGCAAATGACATCATGTCCATGCTGGTCTCGTCGCTTTCTTTTTGTTTTCGAGTCCGTTCGAGTTCCTTAGATGGTTTTTCAATTTCGTTGAACTTTTTTCACAGTTGTATTGATTTATTTGGGCTATATCACTGGTAAAGACGATTGGAGCTACTTATCAGAACATCAGAAGCCAGCCTACTGCTGGTTTGTTTTCTAGGAAACAGATGCTGCAATTCGCCCAAGCAACACATCTCATTATAAAACTCAGCTGCTTTTCATTGGAGATTCAACTTCTGTCCGCGTTCAGAGTGACGCTCTACTGTTCAAATCAGCCTTATTGTTATCCAAGAAGAACCTTGTAGTAAAGATTGTACAACTCCTGGTGTGAATATATAACAGCAGATTTTGATCGGTGCCTTGTGAATTTTACGTTGCATTTTAGCTTGCATGTTTGTTTACATTTGTTGGGTGACAAAGAAATGATATTTGTCATTCTAGTCTTGAGGTTTGTGATTATTTGGCTACTGCTACTATTTGTCAATTTTTTAATGTTTTGGCTGACAATTAATCAGTGCAACCCAGTCTGCCGTTTTCTAAACACTGACTGCAACTCTGTTATTTGTGAATAGCAGTGTCATGCAATGCAAAAAACTCCAAACATTGTATTTGTATGAAAAATGTTGATTTCAGCATTAAAGAAAGCTTGAATTGCGGGAAACCAAGTCAAAATGAAGCCAAGTGAATCAATTAAAGTGTCGAATGCACTCCCAATCTTTGATTACTACTAGTTTTTAATTTAATTAACGCCTTCGTTGCAAATGGAGGTTGGGTGGCTAGGAATCTGGGGCTGGAGCTGCCGACCCCAAACCCAGATACACTCCAAAAGCCTGCCTTACCTGCAGCCCAGCCATGAGCCCCCGCCTACCTAACCCAGCCCCAGCCCTAGCACCCGTCACACTGAACTTCAACTGGAAGATCAGTGGAAGAAAAACTATGAAGAACAATAATAGACGCCACACTAAAATGCCAACACTAAAACGCCACGCCACAAAAAGAATTAATAAATAAATAAATAAAAGGGGGAAGAGGGAGGGAACACTAAGAATTGCGAGCTACAAAATCGCCCTGTTCACTGAGTAAATTAAGCTACAAGCACATGCTATGGCGCACACATAAAATGCGTCCGAATACCGCTGACCCTGCGAATGCCAGCAATGGTCTGATGACAGCCCGGGACTGCAGCAGGACGGTAGCAACACCACAAATGCTCAGGCCCCTGAGCCCTGCACGGCTGGCCAATAAAAGCTGCCACACCAACCACTGAGCAAACTTGCTCCTTGTCGTTAACTAAGTTAAATTATCATTTAACTCCATTAAATAATAATAATACACCAGGACTTACTTATTGTTAGAAGTAGCATTTGTGTTCCAGTCATCATAGTCATCAGTTGATATGTTATATCTGAAAGAAAAATTTCATATATGCTTCACAAAAAATAGATTATAAGGTTCACATACTGTAATTGGCTTGTAACTGAATAACCGACTGACTGACCAACGAGGACTAAACAAGCAAGCAAACAAACAAAAGACTATTTTGAGTGTCTTAAGGTACTCAGCCTACATGTCACGCCTGATTACAGAAATTTGAATGTTCCAATTTCCATACTATTTGGCCAAATGCCACAAATACACGAATAATTTTTTTTAATAGACTATGGCTGCTATGCTGGCTACCGAACTACAACTTACAACAACGGTAACTGGGCCTGCGGGGACCCAGCATGCACTCTTCTCAAGATCCTGCTGGTACAGTTCTGCAAAGTTATTTTCACCAGGGATTACTCCAATGGACAGCCTGGTACGGAACTTGCAACCGGGATACATCAGGTCTGCCAGGGCAATTTTAGTGGTGCAATGAGGAGTCGCTCTGTAGGCACAAAGAATCTGTATACCTCCTGCTTGAAATCCGATCCTGTCAACTTGCTCATTTGGTACAGCTTCTTTAGTACTCTCAGAAGGTACGTTATGTGAAGTATGTTGGAGTGTAACCGTCAGTGACGAAGATGTTTACGACGTAAACAAAATCGGCCACTACTAACTTGCAGTGTATTCCAGTGATAAAATCACAATGGAGAGTATAAATCAAACAATTGTTCTGTTTTTAACATTCTTATTAGTTTTCTAATACAATTGCTAATATGAATTGCTAGTTCCTACTTATTTGTTCATTGCAAATACGAGGGTTGTGGTGAATTTTCCTAGCACGGTTAGCACCGGGCCCTTCCCTTCTCCAGAGTAGCTCCTTATCGTTACGCTGGTTTGCTGTATGGGACAGTTGACCCTAAGCCTAAGCCTAGTGCTTTTCAGTGACTACTGTGACGTCAGCCTGCGTATCCAGATGTAAACTGATGGGAATGCCATTTATGTGAACAGCGACAGTTGGATTCTGTGATTTCCTGTTCTTCAGCTGGTACAGATACACATCTTCTACAAACTCTAAAACTTCTTAAAACCATGTGTGTTGGTCTGCTGCTCACATTCCACTGCATTGGCCTGCTTGTCTTTCCTATTGCTGGCTGCACCCTTGCACATGCGGGCAAAGTGATTCCGACACCCACACTTGAGGCATCTCCTTCCAGTGGCTGGGCATGTATTCTTGTTGGCATGTGCCTCATTCCTGCACTTGCTGCAAGACGGCCTGGCCTGTGCATGCCAGGGTATGGCTCAGCCCTTCATTTTTCATGTCCTGGTGTGTAAACTCGTTTCAACTCTGGATCACCCTTATCTTGACTTTTGTCTTCCTCTCCGCTTTTCATCATTTGACTGCCTTCACTTGCTATCTCAAAAGCCTTAACTGTTTCTCTTACCGATTTCGATTCTCCATTTTTCCTAATGATCTCGTTCCCGACCGAAGCTCGACATTGCTGGTTTTTACCACAGTCATCATGATAATTGCGTTGTCCAGTGTGATGGGGAAATTGCAATGAAGCACTTGCTCTCTGCATTTGGTCTCGAAGTCAGCGAAGTACATGTCGGGTGACCAGTCTGCGTTGAACCTCTTGTACAACCCCAAAGTGTTGTTGTGATTCGCCTTGAATTGTTGATCCAGCATTGCAATGGCGATTTGTAATCTGTGGGCTGTTCAGGCATTTCTTGTAGTAGCTTTTGGAGCTCTTCTCCTCCGGCTACTAATAACAGTAAGTCAAGCTTGTCAGTATCATCAACTGCCATCCATAGAGTGGCTCACACAAAATGGTCTTTCCATAGAGAAGAACCATTGCCCTGGTTCCCCACTCAAACTCAAGACTCCCACACTTACTTATATGCTGACAAGAACTCCTGACTTTTCTTTCTGGAAAGAATCAGCCTCGTCATGTCAGACGTTGTTTGATCCTTGTCGCCAATTTAATAGACTATGCTGCCATGCTGGCTACCGAACTACAACAACAATGGTAACTGGGCCTGCGTGGACCCAGCATGCACTGGGCCTAGCACCCGGTCCTAACGTACCATACTACAAATTTGATAAAAATATTCCACAGAACAAGATAGAACAGGTATTTTGGGGAAGAAGTACAGGATTACAAGGATGGAAGTGGATGGCAATTCATCTAAATTGATTTCTGGACAGGATGTCCAGAAATCAAAGCTGAAATTCTGGTGAAATTTTGAATCATTTAATGGTTATTTTTTAACTTTGTTCACATTTCTTTGCTTTCACCACTTTTAGCATTTTTCTCTTTACAATAAATAAAGCAATAAAGACAATAACAACGATTACAGCAAGCTACAGACCATACTTATTAAAATATGATATACCAGGCGTGACAGTGTCCCTTTAAAGTATTAATTAATAATATGCCTTGAAGCAAAGCTAATTACACTGTTATCCTATTTGCCACAAAACGAAATGTTACCTTATCCTAAACACACACAGTTGAGCTTGGCCAGATGGAAAGGCTGGAATTGACCATGTGAAATTTGGTGTCACACCATCTGGGGTGTTACCAAGGTGATTGTCTCGTGTCCACGGAGCCTGTCCACAATACGGTGCATCAAGTTTCACTAAACACTGCGGCTTATCAGAGCCATGAGGGATGCCCCAAATAAAGTAATTTCTTGCTTGAAGACAGCTCTCTTCAGTTGCGTATTGTTGGGCAGACAACTCCAGGAAATTTGTAAATATTGTCCAGTTTCCTCCATTATCAGAGCAATCTTTGGCATTGTTGTACTTTGACCAGTGTTTGCGTACTTTCCCACCAGGGTAATACTCAACACACTCTCCTATTGGCGGGTCAAACATCAGTGCCATTTAGAGGTGGACTATAGTCGTGTGAAATACTTGCAAGTATAACTGTGCAGCAAACTATCATTCTTATTTGAAGACAATAAGCCATTTGTAAGTTCTCTTTTACCTCTGTTTGAAACCAAAGTCTACATGCAAAACCATTCATATGTCAAGTTTCTTTTGCATGAAAATGACCATGCATGTAAAACACATTTTCATATGAATATTTTTGCACTTAAACTCATATTAAAACAGTGGAAAAAGACAACTCGGAATTGGCCGGTTTATGTATTACACCCAGCTGGAAAAAGCATGACTAAATTCAGTATCATACAGCCTTATTAACATCCCAACCATCATGAATTAATTCTTTTGTCCTTTTAGCACCTAGGTTGAATTAACACCTGGTCAACCAGGGAACAATCCCAATACCAGTATACAATGCACATGTGCCTACCTTTTGGTTCAACATTAAAGCTGTGTTTCTTATAATATTCACACTTAGATGTATCACTGGTTAAAACTGCAATGTCTTTCCAGTCCGTTGGATGCCAGTATGGATAATAATCCCTCTCCTCTGGACATTCATATCCTCGTCGTGTGCCTGTGGGGTTCTGCCTTGTGTAAATACTCTCTTGACCAGCAAGCTTTTGGTCAGCTGTAAACAAACCTGTGAGCACAAAGAAGATCCGCTGTGAATTACAATTACAGTCCCCAAAAAACAGCTTTCGTCACCCAGATTTGTTGCAACACAACACTCCAGAAATAGCACAATATGCAGGTATACCCTGATCAGAACTCATTGAATGTTTTTTTTTTTATTTCTGAAGTGTCTCAAATGCTAACCCAAGAATATGCATGAAAGTTTGGAGACAATATCTATATCTCCCACAAAGTAGGTTTTATTGTCCTATCTCTCACAGTTTATTTGAAGCCCTGTGCACACCAAGGACCATTTGTGCACGGGTTCAAATTGGTGAGAGTACACAGATGCAAGACTGCAAGCTCACCTTTGTTCCGTTCTCTTCTCTTGCACTTGTCATACCACTCCCATGACTCATGCAAGCCTCTAGCCGTATCCATATTTCCAGTTTTCCGTTGTTTGTACTCTGCTTGAGTCTCCTTATCTTTTTTATTGGTAGCTGTGAACTTTGGGGTATTAGTATTCAGACCATTTCGCAAAGTGTTCACATCACCATTCCGATTATTTTGTCCAGGAACCGACTGGCACATATATTGTAACACGATGTTACTGTTCATCTTGTGAGGGTTTCCGACGTCATTTCCACCTGATCCATGCTGGTTGGTCCACTCAAATGTCAGAAATGTTTTGCCTTTTCCACTACCTCCACTTTGGAAAAAATTCTGAAAAAATAGAGCAAATTACTTTGTTACTAAACTTATACAATGTATAAAGAACATAGCATTGTCCAGCTGAACATGTAGATGACTTGAATTATGAAAACAACTTGTTACATTAATAAATATATAGAACGCAATGCATGCAAAAACAGTGGTGTTATTTATTAATAAAAAATTAATTATTTTTAAGAAATAGACAACAACTTTAAAACAAGACATGTTTCGATCGTTCAACAATCACCTTCAGTTATGAATTCATTTACAAGTTCGATTGAATTAATACAAGCAATGGCGTTTCAGTCAAAGTGTGATACAGTTCTTATTAGCTAAACACCGACATGCCTGGGATTGCTGCATATGCTGATATATGCGTTCATGTCCCTGCTCAGATGCTCACGAACACGCGTCGAGAAATGTCGGTTAGTCTCGCCGATATAAGGCATTACATCCTGCAAACGAAAACTTGTAGACAATGTGCGAATGGAGATCGAGAGGAACAGGATCCTTAACACTAAACATATTACCAAATTTAAAAGAGGAAAAAGCTAACTTAATTTTGATGCTAGTAGAATAACACTGAATGAGTTTGCATAGCCTTTTCTGTGTTTCTCTAGTGAAGGAGCCTACACAGGATAACTTAAAATAATAAGTTGAAATGGCTTGCTGAACCTGAGAGCTAGCTGATGGGCGGTTTGTAGCTCTACAAAAAAAATGTTTTTTCAATAAAATACAGGGTATTCAGCTGTACCATGTTGTACTGATCTTTAGCACTAGAAGCAGCTTTGTTGGTTCTGTCTCCAACATTGTATCCACCACGGTTATTATTCTGTAAAAGAAAAAGACTTCATGTAAATTTTTAAGCAGTATAATATTTGCACATTATGCCGAGTACATTTTGATTACAGTGTGGGAGGTAAGTGGTGTGGATCCAGAAAATACATGTACTTATCCATACCCACCCCAAGGAATTCTGAGGGGGTGAGGGGTCTCAATAGCCAGAATTGTTAAGAGAAAGTATGAACCTAAACTTGAAATTCCAGGTAGGAGGGGGTGGGGGTCAAACCAAATAACCATCCTTGGTGGGGATATGGATAACATTTGAAACCACCAATTGTGCCATCTGGGGTTGAGCCCAGATGGTAGAAGCCCAACCCCAACTCCCACCCCCACGAGCCATTTCGGCTGCTTTAACGGCACACACTTTCCTCGGCCCTTGTTTGCAAAGGAGTAACTTTCTCACAGCAAAATAAACTCTCGTGTGACAGATTTTACATTATTTTGAAAAGTAAACTTTTCTGGCTGTGCACGATACTGCACGAGAATCAAACATGATTTCTCATCATTCATTATTCACGCTCGTCAACATTAACCTTAAAATCCAATTCATAAGTTACTTTAGAGATAAGTGAAACAACTTTTTTTAAAAAAACTTAAGGGAATAAACAACTATGTGCGAGCACTTTGCTTCATACTGTACCTGAGAATCAAACAGTCTGTTAGCGTTTTTTCTCTGGGCCGATCTCTCATTCAGTCGATTATTCGTTCCTCGGGGATTGTGCATGTAGATATCCCCATGACACCAAGATAAAAGAAAGGCAAGCACCGCGATATTCCAAGGTTTCATTGCTATTGAACTTGAGTAGCCTTATAAAGGAGGAGTCCACAGTATTTTGGAAGAAGTACTTCGCGAAAATGTGCTTTCGCAACCAGCTCGCAGAACTTTCCACCAGGCACGAAAAGCCGCGAAGATGTTATTATTACCATATTTGGTGATGTAGGGTTCATTTCCGGGTGTCAAAAATGGGAAATGACGTTTCTGACTGTGAGTCACGCGCGCGCGTTACAAAAGAAATAATACAAACCGGAAAAAATTAACAAAATTGAACGCAATTTTGGAAATGACTCTGAAAATACCCAGTAAAAGGAATTTAAAAAGTATTTCTTCATTTGTTGATGAGAGGTTTATAGATGTAATCACAGGAAGCGTTCTTTAACCATTCGGAATTGGTGGTTTTCACGTCACGCAAGTATCACGCAAGTTTCACGCACGTAAGAAATAAAATCGCTTACCATTCCATAAATTGAGTCGTAGAAGAGTAATAAATAAACAATGTGCCAAAGTTTCGGGGATGTACGATATTCCGAACTCGAGTTATTCGGCAAAGTGTATCACTGAAAATTATAGTGTTTAGTATGGAGACGCCATGTTGGAGCCCCTCTGAGGGACTCAAACATGGCGGCCGGAAACCAGTGGAAACTTTGGCTCTCTGAAAGCGTTTCTTCTAGTTGTTAAACTTGAAAACATTCGCATAGACACTTCCCTCAACATATCGGTTACTCAGAACTCGAAAACATAAGGCGAATCGATATTTTCGAGCATGTTACCCAGAAACAATTCAAAGGCGACAGACCACAATCTCAATGTTGGCTCCTGTAATAAATATCTAATGCCGATGTCACGCATTGTGAAAAATCTGAAATTCAAACTGTTCTATTTTCAAAACAAAGCCGTCTACCGAGCTGAAAACAGGCCAGCAGATATATGTTTAAAAATGACTTTTACCTGATGAAGTTGAAAACTCAAAATTTTTAATTTTAGTTTTTTGTGACGTCACGTGAAAACCACGAATTAGAAAATTAAAGCATTCACGAATGAATACTTCCTTTGGACTCAACTGATTGATCGATTTCAAAGCAAAACCAAAAATTGAGGCATTTTGACTTCCGGCAGGAGCCTATCCTGCTTCGGTTCCATGATTTACTCGGGCATGTGAAAGGGTCTGTGAACAGGCTCCGGCTAGCTCCCACCCCCTCCCCCCTCCGAGTTCCCCTTTCCCCCCACCATTCTCTCCCCCCACCATTTCCCCCTTCCTGTATACAGCTGATAAAGGATTCTGTGTCGTCCGCTGTCATTCTCTGCAGACCAGTAGAGCCAGAGGCATAGGCGTATGAGCCGGGGGGCTGCAGCACCCCCCCCACCCCCCCCCCCCGCCCACAAATTTTGGGCAACTCAGATTTTTTGGACAGCAAGAGAAATTTGGGCAAGGCAACTTGGGAGAATTTCAGTTGGGTTTCAGTTGTGGGCAAATCACGGTTCACAGCCCCCTTTGAAAAATATTTCCCGTCCGCTTATGAATACAGGCAACTAGCATATAGCCACACATTGTGGGAGAAACCAACAATTTTTCCTAGTGGCCAATAAATTTTGCCCTTTTGCCGTAGTACCAGCCTTGCAATCAATTTGGTTTTACAACACTAAGAGTGACGTCTGGTACGAGCACTTCTTTATCAAGAGATCAGGCAATAACAAGCTAAGCCAACTTAGTCTAGTTTTATTCTTCGTTGCGTGGTCTCCTGTATCCAAACGTTATATCTTTTATATACTTCTACTAAAAATGCAATCTAAAGCATTCAGGGCTTTAACTTCGATTAGTTTCTAAACAGTTTCCGTGATTCAAGTAACCCCTTGAAATCATAGTTATGGAGGGAGACTCCATTAACTATGTTGAAATGAATCAGCCATTAGGTGCGTCTTTTTTCCTTTTTAAAGGTGGAGCTTCTAACTGTTTCCCAGTTAAAACGTTTTCAATTTTTCTCATTCTATGTAATCCTTGTTTCTTTGGTGGTTTTCTTTTTAAAGGCAATTTCATACATTACCAAAGATAAAATTATTTATGCATGTTAACTAAGCTCCTTTAATATAGCCTCTTTCCTGTACTTCAACTTGTTATGTACATTCTTCGTGAAGTAGGTACCCCTTTTGGGAGGAGCACGCCTGTATAGTCCACCAGATAAATTAATATTTAAAGCTATATAAAAGATTACGTAAATTAAATCTGAGTCGTACCATACATAACCTCGAATTTTGTCCCTTTGATTTTGAGTAATTTTGCGACGACCTGCGAGGCAGGTGGCAAGGAAATGAATTCGTATTTGTCTTGTCAACACTTGCTCTTCCTGTTTATTTTAACCGAAAGAACAGATGAGAACAGTTCCTTTCAGATGAACAACTTCTTGGTGTTGAACCATGTTGTTAAACACACAGGTATTAATTGTACTGAGCTTTCTCTGTTAGTCCAGAGGTTTTATCAAACTTTATACAGCTGAACGTTTCTCATACAGTACACTGGCAAGAATACAATGACTTTTTCCTTTGTATGTAAACCAAACATCCTTTTTATATCAGTTGAAGGGCTCGGATACTTATAATTGACGGAGGCAAAATATAAGTTATTTGTGACTGAAACTGAAAAAGGCTGCATAACAGTTCAAAGATCAAGAAGCCACTTGAGGACTATTAAGGTCGTAAGTACCAAACAAAAATGTTTCAATCAGATCTTATTCATTTGTATCTCGTTTTATTATATGGCAAGGAAAATCCGAGCGTTTTGACTGGTTTTTTCTTGGTCGGGATTTTGCCATGGAAACGGTCCTAAGCTGCGTTTTTTTTTTCTTAAGTTGGATAATTTAAAATTGTGAACTCGAACTGCAGAAAGAAAACTCATAAATACTCTAATTTAAAGAAAAAAAGTTTTCAAAATCATGGCTTGTTCTTACTGAGTTGTTCGCAGCATCAAAACACGTTACGGCGGAAAACCTCTAAATTCAAGTCACCAAAAGTGCGTTTTAACAAGCATGGACGACGCGAGTGCCATATAATAAAATACTTATTAACCTAGCTTGCTCGAGCCGTTCTGGGGAATATTGGCCCTCGGTTGTTCTTGCACGGACCTCGCTGCGCTCGATCCGTACTGCCACGACCTCCGGCCAATATTCCCCAGTACGGCCCTCGCGCTCGGTTAGTAAGGGATTAATATTAAAGAAACAGGAAATAAACATGGGGATATACTTGGACTCACAACTCATTTACCTTCATGAGTTCCTTTTAATTTTCTCGGGTTAACGACAAAACTTAAGTGCCGAGCAGACCGCTCCCACGCTTTTAAGTATGCGTGGTTAATTCAATTCTACCTGCCATTCCCCCGGGCAACCCCCGGGACAAGTCCAGCCCTTTCGGACCGGGACGGTCTTGTCCCGGGGGGGTGGGGCAAATCTAAAGTACCTTTTCGATGTTTATCCTGTAAAAATTGTAGTCGACAGTTTACAGAGCAATATTTTTTTAAAAGTTAAATATGCTTTTGAAGGTTTCTTGCTTTCCCTTTATTGTTCTGTTCGCTGGTTGTAAGCTTCTTTCTTTCCTATTCTTCCGAAGAAGTGGCAAAATGTACGGGTCAGATTTGTTCCTTCAGTTTTCCTTATAAAATCTATTCTTCATGTTTTCTTATGCTATATATGTAATACAGTCTAGTAAAGCGTTCAAATTCGTGAGTGGCCATGCAGTAAGTCGGCCCCTATAACTTTATTAACGATGACGTCGCGATAACAAGCCTGGGCCAAGTCGCGAGAAGCGAGGGACTTCGCTGAAGCTTTCAGAAAAGTGTAGGTCTTGGTGAAACGTCTTCTTTTGCTATTTTTACAGAAATCAGTATTTTTATCTCGATTCTGTACACAAAATGACGTACTTGTGGCCGACGAGGAGTCTAGGGTGTCTTTTTCTGTGTGCCCGGGGGTGGGGAATCGACTAGACCGCTAAATAAGAAAAAAAATGGCAAATGCCCGGGGGGGATGGTAACATGTAGAATTGAACCACGCATTACAGGAAAATGCCACATACTAACACACGAAATTCTAGCAATGGTCGCTAATAAACTAAAAATTTTAATTCCAGAGCTGGAACACTTAGAATTCAGAGTAGGGGAAATTGCAAAACTCGGCCATGGCCACAAGCTATTTTGCACTATTTTGCTGCTTATTTTCAGTGATTAGCTCATTTGTGCTCCTTTGACGGTAGGACATGAGGACCATTTTCGTTTGTGGCTGCCTTCTGGCTGTACTTATCGAGCCTTGTATATCGGACATGTACATGCATTTTCCACCAGGGTCCAACAATCGTTTGAACGGCAACCAAGATAACGTAAGGAACGCGAACAGACTGTTTGATTCACAGGTAGGACAATTATTAAATTTCCTAACAATTCCGGCAACGTATATATATTTCTGTAATTAAAGACAAAAGTACGAGTCATATATGGGCTATATAGGCATGTCCCGCGGCATAGGGTATGGTTTTTCGAGGTTCTCATTCTTTAAATAGAGTATCATTTTTGTTTCTTTTGGCATTCATTACGGTGCGATCCTTAGATAGGGTACCTAAATTATATTATTTGCCTATTTTGCAATTTGCAGTTCGCAAACAACACTCTAAACGAAAAAGAAACGGTCTGTCATGATCAAAGTGAAAACGTCACGGAACGACAAAAAATTGACCCGTTTAAACCTTTCTTAGTTTTTGTTTTTTCCTTGAAAAGGGTGTCATTTTTTAGGGTGTGGTCCTTAAATAGGGTATCAAATTCCATTTACTTCATCCTTAAATAGAAAGGATTTAAGAACCTTCGTGGACACACCTATCCAAAAATTTAAGGGAGTACCCCCAGGGGCCTTAAATTCACTCATGACGGGCCACCAGGTGGCTGGGCTAAATACTTTCAAAAACTTGAAAACGTACAATTGAGGGATATAGTGGAATGATAAAATGCCACTGACGGGTTTAGCTAGCCTATACGTCCATATGCATGGGTTCGTCTGGGTCTATAAGGTTTTCGGCTTACCCGCAGTTTTAAAATATAGTATGGGAACACAGATTTAGGCTAAAGGAATGTTAAGATGAAACATCCTATCTTGGCAATTCTACTGAAAACTAAATATAGCTGTCAAAAATGGCAATTTCTTAAGCATTTTCATTAACCACAGTAGTTCCTTTCTATTTTAGAATAACGGCAAAGCTGGATACAATGTTGGAGACAAATTGGACAGTAACCCTGGAGACAACATCCGGGAGTTCAGACAGCTACCAATGGTATTACGTTACTTGTGTTCATATGGCCATAAGAGAATAAAAGACCTGTGGAGGTGGAATCTCGAGGAAACCAAGGACGTTTATTTCGCGATTTCGGAGGTCGCATTTTTCGCGACACTTTAATTTCGCGATTTTGCGAAAATGTCGCATCCAGACTCACTTTAATTTCGCGATTTACCAAGATTATATGCTAAATTTCCTTCATAATGTGTTAAACAATTCCTAAAACGAGAAAACGAATTACTCAGAAACAACAAAACTAACAAAAGCACAACGAGCTTATATATTTACGAGCCTTTTTGCAAGAAGGTCGAGGCTGGGAAAGCACACAGGTAAGAAGATCATAAGAACGTTAACGGTGCCTAAAGTTGAAATTTGTGCAAGAACTATTTTTTTTATTATTATTATGATCACAATCATGAGTCACAGACTTTATTTTCGCGTCATCTTATGTTCGCGACACTTATTTTTCGCGCCACTTTAATTTCGCAATTTAAAAATCGCGAAATCATTTACTACACCATTTGTCCTGGCTATTAGTCTTTCTCTTGTCTCTCTCTCTCTCACCATCCATCCGTCTGTCTATCTTTTATTCGATTGTTCATTCGTTCATTCGCTCATCCGGGTAGTCCGCTTGTCAGTCCATTCTGTCATTCAGTATATACTCTCAACTGTTTCAGGAGTTCTACATGAGTGGATGCGATGCTAAGGCCAAGTCCGAAGTGGAAATCATGTGGACAAATCAACACGGGACAGGCCCAAAGACAGATGACAGAGTGGAAACACAAGTTATCTTACAATACATGTGTCAGGCTTATCCAGAGGGCAAGATGGCTACCGATGATGTGAATAAAGAGTTCAAACATCATACGATACGTAACGGTCAAACACTCAACACGCAGGGATTTACAAACGGAGCAAGGGAGAATGCGTACATCAGAAACGACCGCGGAATTCACGAGCCAGCCAATTACTACCAGGCGTATATCCGCAGAGAAAGAAATAAAGGTAGGAAAGTGTTATATTCTGTTCTGAAATGAAAACAAATAACATTTATACCAACGCGAACACAGCATATGCAGTGACCATGGAATAACTTCGTACACGAGGCTTAGTGGGTGATGCAAGTCATGCCTTTCATCCAGTAATTTATCCAGTCAGCCTTTGCCGAGTAGACAGTTTAAAGTACTTAAAATATGTGTCTCTCTGTGTCAGTCGCATCCATTTTTAGCAAGAAATAAGGTGTTCAAAACAATAAAAAGATTACTCGTACTTGAAATCGTCGAATTCTTTGCTGCTACAGGTTTGTTTACCGCTGACCAAAAACTCAAAGGCGATCTCCCGATTTACACGCGACAAAATGCTGCAGGAACAAGGAGGGGCTTGGAAGTACCTGAGGAACGTGATTACTATCCCTACTGGGGCCCCACCCCTTGGAAGGACATTGCTATCATGGTCAGCAATAAAAAGAGCGAGGGCCTGATGAAGAAATACGTCACAAGTCCACATTATGGGCACAAATGTGAGTATTCAAATCTTTGTGGAACTTTTATTATATGTTTTAATGTTTTGTATTAAAAGTCTTGAGTCTAAATTAGAATAAAAATATGATAGTATTTCAATGTTGTCCCTGTCGTGAGTCTTTAGTACTTTTGGTAAGTACCAGTATCTCTGATTTTCAAACCAATTAAAAAGATTGGAAGTAAAAACAAAGGCAATCTGAACGTTAACCGTAGTTTAGGGTTCAATTAATCAGCATGATAGATTTTTACGATTTTATTAGTTTAGTTTTAGTTTCGACTGAGAAGATATGTATGTATAGGTAATCACATGAGGCCAAGTACTATTAAGGATTAATTGCACGAGAGTTTTCAAAATTTTCCAAAATTGCCCGAGTCGCGAAGCGACGAGGGCAATTTGGAAAATTTTGAAAACTCAAGTGCAATTAATCCTTAATAGTACGAGGTCTCATGGGATTACTTGTTTATCAATAAAGGGCAAAATTTATACGAAGGAAAATCACGCGCGCAGTCTATTTTTATCTGGGAAGCCTGTTTAGCGCTACGGCAATTAACGGATTAGCCAATCATTAACAGGTAATCATGCCCTCTCTTGATTACTAAAAATGCCCTCGATTAAGAAAAAATGCCCTCTCTCTCAACCAATCAGCGCTCAGTAATTTTGCCCTTTATTGATAAATATATTAAGCACTCGAGAGAGTGTTTCATTCTATTTCCATACATCTTCCATTTCCAAAGATGGTCAAAAATACCCTGCTGGGTGTCCAATTTTCAATTCGGCTCTTCTCGGTGCTTGAAAGCACATACAGTCTCTTGTGTTTGCATATTACTACTACATTCAATTAAATTGCTTCTTTCTACATCATCGTGCCCGAGGGAACGCATTTCCCTCTAGCTGGTAAAGAATTTGGGATATATAAACTTAAATGTTTTCTCAAATTTCATTTCCGCCTTAGATGTGTGCATTATGCCAAGCAAACTAGCAGGGAACGCAAACTGTCCGCCAGAAAACAATAATGTGATTGCCGAAAGATGCGTTGCTAAGTATATCACAGCGGAGTCATGTAAGGCGGCTGGAGGGGCCTGGACAAAATTCATCACTAACTACTTGGAGAAAACAGCTGGAATCGTGAGCAGCTACGAGGCTCAGTTTGGTTTAAAGGTGGTCAAAGGCCTACCATACGAGCCACACAAGCTCTCACAAGGATCGGATCAAGCGGAACAGTTTGTCCTCCTTCACAAATCTCCTGATGTGATCTATGCTCCATCCACTGTCGTTAACCACAATGGAATGAACATGGAGGGCAAGTTTTCGTCTTACAAATGGAAGGTTCCATGTTTCCCTACCAACACCACTCAACGTTGCGTGTTACGTTTAAGGTGAGGCAAATTACTACCATGATTTCCCAGCTCTTTGAAACCCTAAGAACTATTCTCTCAGCACAGTAACAGTGGAGGATCCAGACTTCTTTCCAAGGTGGGGTCCGAATTATTTTTCGGCCCTGTGGGCCTTAAATTAAGATTGGGACCCAAGAAACGTTCGGCCCTTCGAGCCTTAAAATTTTCGCCCATAGGGGAGGGGGGTTGGGGAGCTTCCCGGACCCCTCACCTAGATCCGCCACTGAGTAATAAGTTACTAATTGTCAAACGTAAGCGGGAAGTTAGGCTAATGTTACTGTGTTGCAAAGTCTCTGCCTTGTCAACGACAGATAGCGGGAGAACATATAGCTGGCTCTCTCTCCTCCGCAGAGGCTCTCTGGGAGATTTCCGCTGAACGCACCCGGCCTTATTTACAATATTTGCCACATTAGCAAAAGCTTTTATATATATTGAGAGAACACGGCACGATCTGGGTTCGAAAACTCAACCTAGTACAAATAATTTATGGACTCAGGACTCACACTATCAGCTCTTTGCCGACCAGACATTTTTAATTACAGCTTTTGAAAGCTAATGTCTCCTTCTATATTATGTGAAAACAGCTAAGCATAAACTCACCGATTGTAACGTTTCACAGGCTCTTTAAATATCTGGACTCAGTTTCTATACATAGCATGAAAATTGATGCCTATTCTAAGCAAAGTTGTAAAGTTGTATGATGTAAACCAAATGACGTCAGCATGAACATCCCCCCCCCATAAAACTGTGATAACTGCCATTTAGCGAAGTTGAAAAGAATTATCGTTATATTATGATGGGATGTGAAATGAAAGCTTGTGAACCTTATTGCTGATTGTAAGCATTCTCTACTTTGATAAGGAGCTTACATATACAGTAATTTTTTTGCAGATATAACATCACCACTAATGATGTCCCACGCGAGTTTGATGCGAGCAATAACAAAGAGTAAGCAAGGAGATATTTAATTTATAATTATCGTTATCATTATCGCTATCATTATCGTTATTATTATAGTTAATATAGTTATCGCTATCGTCATTGTTACTGTAAATGCTATTATCATTGTCATTATCATTATGATTGGGCATTTATTCAATACCATTATTGTAATATCAACTGATTAAAAGTGGAAGGACTAACCTAAAAAGACCAGAGCCTGTTGTGAGCCATCTTAACAGATTGCCAAAATTTGCCACCGAATCCATCCCTGACGTCTCTTGGCCAATTATCTTCACCTCTTCTCTCCCTTCCAAACTTCTAGACCTTAAAATTCCTTTTTCTTTAAAATACGACGATGATTTCTCTTTCGCAGGGTTACGAATGATCCTAAAACAAAAGCTCCTGACGGAAAAACGGATCTTCAACTCGCTTTGAACACTGCACAGCTCGGTCGAACATTCCAGGACAGAAGTCACGTGATCATTCTCAAACCACGAAGCAGTCTGCCTGCCAAATATCAGCATTCCAACATATACTACATCGGAGGAATGGGAAAGAGAGGAAACATTGTGCAGGCTTATCCAGCCATGGAATATCGCTTCACCCCTGAACGCATTACAGTCACAATGGATGATGTGGTGTGTTTCGTTTGGTCCGGTAAGAACTCAAAAGTACCCTTATCAAAAATATGAAATTTAGGAAAACCACAACAGCAACGGGAACGTCGCTAGACGAAAAGTTTAATAAGCGGAACAATGGCTTTGCACGTGCCTTATAGTTCTTGGTACATTTCTTTGCCGTCCTCTGCAAAACAACAACGTGAAATGACCAAATTCTGCGTTGTCTGGACAACCTGAACCACAAAGGCTCATTTTTTAAAATTTCTATTTCGAATTTATCCCTGTGTTCCAGATTCAGGTTTGAGATAATTTTGACTAAATGACTTTAGAGTATCGCGAGATTCGAAGGTAAAATATAAATTCATTTTGCAATCGACGTTGTTCTCGGCGTCGCCCTTATACTGGGCAACAAAGTTTAAATTTCAATTCAACAGACGAACTTAAATAGCCATGACGAGATCACAAGTCCAATACTGCTTCATGCCAAATATTAGGGGTGTTCAGTTTCCATTTTAATTTGTTGTAACATTAAATGGGACGACATTGGGAGAAAGGGTCCTGCCTATTTAGTATTCCTTTCTCTAGTGCCCCGTATCTGTGAAAATCTATTAAACTGACGTGAGGCAACGAACCATGCAGTTCGCGGAACATAGAACGTAAATGTCGGTCCGAACAGTCAAAGCGGACCACTTCTAGAGGTGATCCCAAATATTCCGGTTTGACCGAGAACCGGAAGTCGGACCTTTCCATTTCGTTTTTTGGTAAATAGACAGCGCCCCAGCAGAGCAGTTATCTGGGTGGGTTTCAATTCTTAATTCTTTTGTTATTTTAGGTTCGAACAACAATCAGAACAACGATGGAGAAGGAAGAGCACGTAAGAAAAACATAGCAGATAAACATCGGATATTTTAAAATTGTTACCCTAGGCTGCGTAAAACCGCGGGCTCGTCATGCATTACTCCCCCCAATCCATGTAGGCCATTCCGAAATTGCGCAGGGAACTGGGGCGAGTTTCAACATTTAACCAATCGATAATTTGACACCACAAGACGAAAGATCGCGTTGAAATTGGTCATCTGACCAAGTTTGAAGTTTTTAGGTTGAAAAGAGACCAAGTTATGGACTGTGAAACATGGCTCAAAATCCATAAAAACGTCTAGAATTTTGACACAGCGTCCCCCAAAACCATATAAACTCTTAATTTTTTTTATGATTTCCGCGATACTCTTGCGCAATCATAGTGACTTTCTTCTCAGATCCTTTAAGGATTTGTATAGTTTTGGGGGACGCTGTTCAAAATTACAGACGTTTGTATGGATTTTAAACCATGTTTAAAAGTCCGAAACTTGGTCTCTTTTCAACCTAAACACTTCAAACTTGGTCAGATGTTTTCAACGTGATCTTTTGTGTGGTGCTGTCAATTTATCGATTGGTTAAAAGTGGAATCTCGCCCCAGTTACCTAGGCAATTTCGGAACGGTCTCCGACAAAACGTTGACTCAGTGGAAGGCTTTCTCTGTTTCTTGTGTCTGCAAGATTGATTCAGAATTAGTCTGCTGCTGATCCTGACTGTATTATTGTTCATGAGTTTTTTTACTTGTTCTCAATAAAATTGTTTTCCAAGTTGACGAGGAAACTCTAAAATGCACCCGGTCGGTGGTCACGGCCGAGTTTTATGTACTATAGGGCAGACCATCAGTGTGTTATTTTTCCCAGGTACGGATCGCACCAACGTGTGCTGGGTTACAGAAGGATGTAGCTCCAACTCTCCTTCGCCAGGTTAGTAATCTGATAGCCTCCATGCGCGTCCGTCCGCATTAATTCATACAAAACGAAATCGTAAAGTCAAAAGTTTGATTGTCATGATGTTTGTTTCGTCGCAATGGCTTTGAGGTGCAATTTATTTTCCGATTGATCCCTTCTGATACAACTTTGTCTTTGGCCGAGTGTTGCAGGCCGAGAATGGTCCAATGGACAACTCGCTGCGCTGGGCGAACGACTTTATAAGACAGCATGGAACAGGATGTCGGTCCAGTGGTACAATATTCAGTGATTTCTTTGTTAAGGGACACAGGACTCAATGTGTCACTAGACAGGAACGTTCATCAGAAAAGGGATGGCCACACTTACTAAGTCGGATAAATTTGGAAAAGGATTAAATGTTTTCTGTCCACACTATACCGTTTTCAAAAAGTTGCGTTTTCACGGTCCGCACTAACACACCTCGCAGGCGTTTCAAATTTATCCACTTTCCGTTTTCGGTGACCGAAGACACTGTTTAGGGTGGACGTGAAGGCCAATCCGGAGAAAGACGAAAAAGGGTCGTTTTCAAATTTATCCGGCGCAGTGTGAAAGCGGCCTCCAATACACATCCACATCCTCCTCGACTATACGCACTTCTTATGACTACTTCCCTTTGATCAGTACGTTTCCGGCTCTCCTGCTCATCCTTAGGAACTTTTGAAAACTTTTGCCTAAATTTTTAAAATTCGTCACTTGCAACCCGTGTCAATCGTTCCCATCCTTAACCATCCTTGCTCCTTGTCTTCCTTAGAAAACTATTATTTACAAGTTTCCTTCATTTAATCATGACAAAGGTCTTTAAAAACTCTTTCATTGTATTGTATTCATTCCATAACACAGTAGGATGTCATGAAGCCCTGGGCATGGCAAGCGGCGCCATTGCGAACGGACAAATTACGGCCTCCTCACAATGGAATAACAATCATGCGGCCATCCAGGGCAGGCTGCAGTTTACAGTGACGGGACGTAAAGAAGGAGGGTGGTCTTCTGGCAGAAACGATGCCAATCAGTGGCTCCAGGTCCATGTGGGTGGACAGTACAAAGTCACAGGTATAGCAACACAGGGAAGAAACAGTGACCGCCATAGACAGTGGGTGACGAAATACCAGCTGCAGTACGGTAAAGATGGAGTGAACTTCCAGTTTTACAAAGAACAAGGAGAAACTACAGCAAAGGTGAGATAAACACTTTCCAAAAAAAATCGAATTAATTAGCGAGTGGATGGTGTATGAACTTAAGAGAGCGATTAATGGTAAGGAAACCCGTGCCCGGGTGGGTTGTTTATTTATAATTGTTTATTTATTTGTTATTTTTATTTGCCACATAAGAGAAAGAAAAGACTAATAGGGGAGGTCAGCTCGGCTAATTAACAACATATTTTATAATTAGACTGTGAATGTGCGGCTTGGCCAAATTGACAGTATTAAAGGAGCACTGTCATAGGGGTTTTCCTTATTTCAGCTTCATTCGTTCCTGATGGACTAACGGGACGATATCAAACGAATGGTGGCTAAGAGAACAAACCTTAACAAATTTCTGGTGATATTTTCAAGGAATGGCTCTAAAATTTGAAAAAACTTGGTAGTTTTTTTTAAAATTTCAATCCATTTCCATCCTTGCCATTGTAAGTGATAGGCGGTAATAAACGGTTTCAGTGTGGCGACATCGTTCTAGGTATCAAAACTATACCATTATTTTGGGTTCCATCGATGCAGGGGCATATTTCATCATTTTAAAATGACGCCAAAACCGTGACTGTGCTGGTGTTGTGATCTGGAGGTCCCGGGTTCAAGGCTTCCACCCTGCCACTCGCGGGATTAGTTTCTCGTTAGTCCCGAGTTCAAATCCTCAGTCACGGTTTGTAAATAGCTAACTGGTCTGCCTTCTGCCATGCAGATGGAAATTCTGACTACACTCACACGAGATATTCAATGTGAAAAGTTTATTTAGGATGAGTCAGTCAGCCATGAGCCGTGCGATTCAATGTTGCCTAATATCTATTGAATTATTCATAATTATGTGTTCCTCACAAAGGTAACTAAAGAGCTCAAGAATTCAGAAAATGTGCTACGCCAGATACGAAAAACCACTAAAAAACCACCCTTTAGATGTGGCCAAAAAATATGTGGAAACGTATTCCTCATCTAATGCAGCAGCACGAGACCCCGAGGAAAGGGCATCCTACAATATACGAGTTAATTCAAATGGAAACGTAATCCTAAAATAAAAAATAAAGCGGGCGAACACTCCGACCGACCGACCTAGAATGACCTAAATCTCCCGCCAAAACCTTAAATACTCCTAAAGCAGCCCGCGATGCACCGCGGGTCTCTCCAACGTGCCGTCAGAATAATAATTTCCGACTAATTCGTCCCTCAAACGTCAGAAATTATATTTTTTAACATTTTGTGTTCATTTAAAATATTTGTTTCCTTTGTTTCAGTGGCATGCCTTAAAAAATAGCTAAGCTTAGTGCTTATGAAGCTAAGTGTATGAACACTGTAATTAACATTCTCAGTTTTTGCATTTACAAGGGAGCGCTTATCATAGATTATGTGATAACACATCTCTCAGAGGTGGCCAAATTGCAAACAGTGAACTGATGACATGGTGACTCTACCACTACACTAACCAAAAGTACACTAAAAATCAAATGTGAACCATTAACGGTACACTGGCATTTAAAACTAAAAGATAAAAGAATATTAATTGTGAAGTGCACTTTTAGGATTGTGCGCTTCTTGGAATAGGCCACTTCCGAGTTCTCTTTTGCCTCAGTATCAAAACGAGTCTAAGTGCGAAACTTCATATGTAAAATGTGTTAAACTTGCATGTTCATGTTCATTTTCATGCAAATCAAACTCATTTTCATATGAATAGTTTCGCACTTAGACTCGTTTTGAAGCTGAGGGAAAAGGGCACTTGGAAATGGCCTATTGGGGGAAAGGGAAAGCTTAAATTACCAAAAATATCTTCAATTAGGAACAGGTGCAAAGCCGGTTTAAATAGATTCGGTGACTTCCATTGAAAGCAATGGATAGTCAATTTCAATTTAATAAATCGTATCTGTAGAGATTTCTTTAAAGATCACTTTCTGGCGGTTGCAATACGCCAGTTTTTACCATTTTATATCCTGTACCTCCCGCAGAACTAAATGTTGTTTCGTTTAATTAGAGGTGCTATTTAATGACGGCATGTTTAAAATTCAGATTATTATTTGCCTCATCCGATCTGATGCTTGCAGGATTTTGCTGGAAACACAGACGAGGACAGTGTTGTTTACCATGAACTAAACTCACCAATCATAGCACATTACATCCGCTTCCGACCAAAACGTTGGCATGGACACATAACAATGAGGGCAGAGCTATATGGTTGTCCAGTTAAAGGTACTAAATGAGATATTCAATTCAGAAAAAAGCTCGAAGCTATTTCGGAGATATTCTTAAGGAGGCCAGTTTCCAGAGGCTTTTATTTACATGTTTGATAGTGAAAGCTCATTATGTTATACGTTAATAAACCCAATTATGGACGCATTTTGATTGGTTCCTACCTATGATCTATTAATAAGCTTTTCCTCTTTGTTTTCAAAATGGCGGGAAGTTTTGAAAATTTAGAGAATATTTGAGCAGAACGGGCGAACGAAGATGTTGAAAAAAAGGCCCCGCTTTCGAGTTATACTTTTTATATTTATAAAAGCAGATAGACTCCACGTTGCCGTGCGTCTGTTCAGTTATAGATCACAGATCAATGCAACTGAATTGAATTGGTACACGTCAAGATGTCAAAAATGTAGTAAGAACATCAGCGACACGCTCGGGTATCCTTTTGACGTCATCAGTGATCTATTATTAATTTGAACATACGTACGGCAACATGGAATCTATTTGTTAAATAGTTAGCTGATTAACAGTTTAAAGGTCATAAAAGTCGTACGAATAATTCACCCCCTGCAAAAGCTGACATTTTCAGAGTTGGCCAGGTTCGTCGAAGCAAAATCAAGACTAGCCCTTATATCCTAAATTCTGTTTTTTGGGGGGAAGCATGGATGAAACATGAATAACGTTTTATAAATTGAATGAGAAGCGCTCGTTGATTCTATAGGACCATTTTGTTGATTTGAAAGCTAATTTTCTGTTCTGAAGCTTTTGAGGCTTTGATTGCTACCTTGATGATCTTGTTACAAGCACCGTTTCACACCGGCTTCATGACGGTTTTACAAATTTATAGGTAAAGTCTGCATACGAGTGTAGTGGCTCATCAGGCCGGAGGTTATTCCGGTTTCCTTAGCATGAAGCGACTGAGAGTATTGCTTCCCTTTCCAGGCTGGGATACTGGTCCATCGCAGGGTTAACCCCCCCCCCCCCCCAACTCGATACTAAAAAAAGAGAGCAGCTGAAGACGTAGGATACAAGTGCTAACAATTCGACTAACTGCAACAATGATATATAAAAATGTTCGTATTTTACGTTAACGTGATGTATTACATGTTTTTTTTAATCTTTGCAGAATGTCAAAAAGCACTCGGCATGACAAGCGGTGCCATCTCTGACGGACAAATCACTGCCTCTTCGCAATGGAGTAGCAATCATGCCGCGAACCAGGGCAGACTGCACTTTACAAGAACTGGACGAAAATCAGGATCCTGGTCATCTCGCAGAAATGACGCCAATCAGTGGCTTCAAATTGATCTGGGGAGTGATCACAGTGGCGTGACAGGTGTAGCCACACAAGGAAGGAGTGATTACAACCAATGGGTGACCAAATACAAGCTACAGTATAGTGATGATGCAGTGAACTTCCAGTACTACAAAGAACAAGGGAAAACCACAGACAGGGTGAGATTACCACGCCCACCTTCCGGGAGAGGGTACTTTCTGGTAATAGGCAAATCGGGATGTGCCGCTGGATAAGGTCGCCTTTTCCAGACTGGATTGACTATATGGGGTTGAATTTTTAATAATGGAACCACATATTTTCGGGGCTTTGGGAGTAAGGAAATCCTGGCAAGTAGGGATTTAAAAAAGTTGTTACCGTATTTAGAGCTGTCCTTTTAACATTTAACAATAGGCTCGCAACAATTACTTTTGCCCCAAAATTGACTACGATGGAGTCACTTACTGACCACATAAAAGACCAAAGAACAGCCTATAATGGGGTAGGGGTTCTAAGAGGCAAGAGAAACAATGCGTGAAAACAACAGAACAAACAACAGGAACAATGCCCCTAGCCTCTAAAACAATAGCAACTGCTACCAGTAGAATTACAAGCTTACGAGAGCTGCTACACTGTACCTGACTGTACTAGATCAGTTCTTGCAGATCCTATGCAAGCTAGACGCTTTCAAGAGTTTGATCGCTTGAGGCTTGGGCCGAGTCGTGTGCATGCACATCATCATCACCTGTTGTCCTTATTGGAAATTTTCAAGCTTGTCGTTTGTAGTCCGTCTCCATTTTTCCCGAGCTTAACCTTTTGTTTGACGTTTATCATCTCTCTAAAGTGAAATTGCTGCGGTTATTTTGGTCCATTTGGCATGTCTGTGTGCTTTGTATCGGATGTAGCATTTCAAGTGAAAATCTGTGAAAGCCAGTACGATTTTTAAATCGTATTTGCAAAGAAATTCTATCAATATTTTAAAAATTCTCGTAGAATTTCAGTGTAAATACGAGAAAACGAGTCAAAACTCCAAGGCAGCCGTAGTGGATGTGGGGAAGCAGTAAATACGACAGAGAACTCATTCTCAATGTAATTATACTGTATTTCTCTGATGAGACAGCATCAACACAACATGGCGGTCATGATAAGCGAGAAAGAGCGGGAAAACGAGTTCAGTTCTTGTGACGTAAACATTACATAAGTGACCGCTGACCAGATAACGAATTACACGAAAAGAAACAAAATAAACGTTCAAATGTCGATTATAGAGGGTCCCCTATACTTTTTCCGTGACGCGTGAATGGGCATTTTTGCTTTGTGTGAAGCGTGAATGAGGATTTATTTTTTCCGTGATTCGTGAATCTATATCTTCCCGTCCTCGGGAAACTGGTTTTCTATTATTTCGTGATCCGTGAAATATGCATTTACTTACACGTGATTTGTGAACCAACGACTTTTGCGGGAATAATTTTTCACTTTTTTGGAGATTTTAGCGCCATTATAAAAGCTCGTAAAATACACCGGACTAGATTTAAAAAGCGCACGGCCTGTCCATATGTCTTTTGGTTGCTTTTTTACGACGACAAGAACGGAGTCTGAAATTACCAAAAGATGGCACATTCAGTAGTGTGAGGTAAAATGTTTAAATACATTTTTGTAATGATTTGCAAAACCTGAAAAGAAGTTGTATTTCTATGCGACACACTATTTTTAGTCTTTGCATTTTTACGTGAAACGTGATTGCTTGCCTTTTTCCGTGAACTGTTTCTCGAATTTTTCGTGAAGCGTGAAAAGGCCAATTATTTTTGCGTGAAACTGTTTTCAGAAGAGGTATAGGGGACCCTCATTATAACTATTTCACAGTGGAAGAAACACTGAATTATACAGTAAGAAGCACATGGCTGCCAGCACTAGGAAACAACAAAAATTGACACGAATTTATCACTTTATTTCCTGTCATGACGCACAAAATATTTCAAGTTGTCATCATACACTACGAAAAGATTCCCACTTGTAACAGTTTGCGCTTCGCGTTAAAAGTAAGCTTATGATTTGTGCATTTGTGGTCGCACTGCGTGTGGAGGAATGCCGGCGGATTGTGGCGATAAAATTGCACCGGGATACGTATGTAACCTTATAAGATATAAATCACATTCTGTCAACTGCATTACATTGTAATTTTTGCAATTGAATCTTGACTTCATTTTTAAATTTGAAAGATTTCCCGGCTTTAAAAATACAAACTATTCGTTTAAGTTGTGGTTTATGCAAACGACGATAAAGTTAGCTTTGTTCTAACACGCGTACTTCTCACATATCGTTATCGGCGGAGAGAAGTTTTAGCAGCCCACGAAACTATCTAACAGATATTTTCGCTATTGACTTCCACGGCACGAAACTCGTCCACGCTACCGGTTTGCTAAAGTGTTTATGTTTCCTTCCGTGGATGACTGTCTCGTCCCAGGGCTTAATCGACCATACAAGTCTTCGTCCACGTCCTCGTCATCATTGCTAAAGGTCGCTGTTGTTTTGCAGAGGACGGCAAAGAAATGTACAAAGAATTATAACGCACGTGCAGAGCTATTGTACTGCTCATTAAATCTTTTGTTTAGCGACGTTCTCGTTGACGTTGCCGTCGTGGTTTGCTTAAGCTATCCGTGATCACGAACAACAAATCTGCGTTAACATTTAATGGACGGGCCCGTTATCGCAAATATTCAATGCACGTTGTCATAAACTTCGCGTAAAATTTCAGTTCTGGTCCTTCCAGAGCTAACATATTGAGACCTAAACATATCGTGAAAGTAGTAATGAGCCAAAACAAAACGCACGGACAAAACACATGCAAATTACTAAGGTGTCAAATTCTACTAACAGCTACAGGAAACTGTCAGGAACCGTGGGAAACCTAGCCTGCAAAGCAGGCGGTTTTTGTGCGGGGAATACTTCGAAAACAGCGATCGCGAAAGAACCTCAGCCCCTCCCCCTCCCTCAAAATTTCGTGATCGCTGTTTTCCCCGGGGGGGGGGGGGGGTACTCCCGGAAATTTTGGATAGGGGTGTGCCGCCCAGGGTCCTGAACCCTTACCCTATTTAAGGGTGGGGGAAGCGAAAACTGATACCCTATTTAAGGACCGAACCCGAAAAATGATACCCTATTTAAGGAAAAAACAAAATTATTAATAGCATAAAAGGAAGACTTTATTTTTTTCTTTTTGTGGCGAGAGGAGGAGTTGCGTGTTATTACCCGCTAAACGGCTATCGTGAAACCGATTAAACCTCTGTTGCAAAATGGTTACAGTACTGTCAAGTTAACACAAAAATTGAAAAAACATTCGTTTAGGCGGGCGTTTGCAAACTCTAGTATTAGATAATACAATTTAGATACCCTATCTAAGGACTAGGCCAGGAACGCATTGCCAAAAGGAGCAAAAATGATACCCTATTTAAGGATCGAGAACCTCGAAAACCATACCCTATCGGGCGGCACATACCTATATAGCCCATATATGGGAGTACCCCCCCCCCCCCCCCCGGGCTGTTTTCTAAGCATTCCACCCACAAAAACCGCCTGCTCTGCAGGCTATGGGAAACCGTGAAAACCTGCGAAGTCTTATGACCTCTACACATTGTGGTCAACTTAAAACGCCTCCAAATAGCGTTATCACAAATAAATAGAAAGCAAAAAAGGGTCGGTAGACCGAATTAATGTCACGAACGTAGGATTAGTAATTAGTTTGCGGTTTTGAGGTTCGTTCGCTCTATACAAACCTGTCGATAAACACAATACACCTCGCTCTCTGATTGGCTTATTTAATTAGATCACTGAAGGCGATAAAAGTAGGCGGCTAGCAAAACCCATAAGCAATGAGGCAGGCGGGAAATTTCCACTCGCGCGGCTTCGCCGCTTGACCTCGTGGACTTCGCCCGGGAATGCTGAGTGAGTAGCTCGCACCCTCAAATCCCGCCGGCTACGCAGGCTAGGATTACATTACGGTATGTATCGAAATTTGAAAAATGACGGAAATATAATTATCAAGTTCCCTTCACAGTTTATCTTGTAGCACGCTTAATCTTCACCTGACCTAACGTAAGTGCTGTCATTCCGGATTTTAGGATTCCGGGCCTTTGTTTCCGCAATGTCTCATTTCCTGCCTTCCGGCATTCCGGCTTTTAGGACAACCCCTGAATTGACAGGTTCCTGTTTACCTGAAACATACTTTGGAGGAGCTGTTAAAATTTAAGATAGATCGCCATATACAGGAACTGCAAAAATTTAAAACCGGCAGATAACCATATGCGGCACAGCTAGCAACAGCAATAGCACAATTTCGATACTTTAAAATTCAGCCTAATAGGCCTCAGAACAAGGCTCTGGGGAATAAACTATAGAGTTTGTGGGGTTTATTCCCCAGAGCCTCGTAGTGATGTCTATTGTTTTAAGCTGAATTTTAAAATATCGAAATTGTGCGATTAACAAAATACTATTTCTAACCTCCAAAAGGTTCGACAAATACTCCCGTCAGTGCCCAGAGTGGCCCCGAGCATTGTAGCCTGTTCCAAAATGCCGTATGAAAATCTTCATTTTCTTCATTGGTTGGTTAGAGAAAACCGTCGATTGCACCACGAACAGTTTAAATACTTCTTTCCAAAGAGATTATCATAAAGCTATGCTCGATCTTGGGACTTCCACCTTGAATGGCGAAAAAAGAAGCAGAGGCGCCCATTCATATTAAATACATTACAAACCGAGTAAGGTTGAACAAATATTTCCTATCTCTAACAATTCGCCACTTTTTGTGTTTAGGTTTTCACTGGAAACAAAGACAGGCGCAACATTGTTTATCATGAACTAAACCCACCAATCACCGCACGTTACATTGTTTTTCGACCAGTGGCTTGGCTTGGACACATATCAATGAGGGTGGAGCTCTATGGATGTCAGAAAGGTACTAGTCGAGATGTTTAATTTAGAGGGGGTAAGTTTCCAAAGAAACTGTGGTGCTGCGTCGGTGGGAAGTATAACGATATGGGGCCCAAAACCTGAACTCTATCGTCGCTACATTGACGACTGTATCGGCGCTACCTCTTCTGCCAGAGAGGATCTTAATCAATTTATAACCGCTGTTAATTCGTTTCACCCTGCCCTTAAATATACCTGGGAAATTTCCGATACTTCCTTAGCATTCCTGGATATCAAAGTTTCTATCGAAGGCAACAGCTTATGCACCAGTGTGCACTACAAACCCACAGATTCTCATAGCTATTTGTTGTATTCATCTTCACATCCATCACATGTCAAGAATTCCATTCCTTATTCTCAGTTTCTTAGACTTCGCCGTCTTTGTAGTGACGACTCTGATTTTTCCTTAAAATCAGAGGAAAAGTGCAATTTCTTCGACAAACGCGGCTATCCTGCTTCTGTTGTTCAAGCGGGCCATCATCGCGCCCAGCAAATTGATCGACAGTCAGCACTACAAACGTCACAGAGAGAAAACAACGATAGAATCCCATTCACCCTCACATTTCACCGTCACAACCACGCAGTTAAATCCATCATTCTCAAAAACTTTAAATTACTTCAAAATGATCCCGACACTGGTAGAATCTTTTCGCAACCTCCATTAATTTCATTTAAACGCGACAAAAACATAGGTAACTTTTTAGTCAGAAGTGCATTCCAAACTAGTGATCAACCCGGAACTTTTAAATGCGCTCGCGCACGATGCAAAACATGCCCTTTCATTCACAACGTTGACAAAATATCGGGACCCGAGCGATCTATAAAAATCACTGATCATTTCACCTGTACCTCAGCCAATGCCATCTACTGTATAACTTGCACTCTTTGCAAAAAGTTATACATCGGCGAAACAGGGAGACGACTTGGCTACCGATTCCGAGAACACCTTCGTGACGTAGAGAAAGACGACAAAAATGCATCGAAACCGGTCGCGAGACACTTCAATCTCCCAAATCATTCTAAGCAACATATGGCAGTCTGCGGCCTTTCCCTTCACCAAGGAAACACGGAAAGCCGTAAAACTCTAGAACAAAAATTTATTTTTCAAATCGGCACTCTTAATCCTCACGGTATAAACGAACGCTTTTCATTCAACTAATTTATTCCGAAGTTTTCACGTTACCAGGCACCAGCCAATAGCGAAGCTCCATCTTTCTGTATATAAAGACACACGACGCACAATTCCTTGATTCGCTCCGACGAAGGTCTAACGCTCGAAACGTCAGCTCTTGAATCTCTTTACGGTGGCCAATTGACATTATCAACCCAGTTGATAAAACCAAATTATATGTTTAATTTAGAGCTGAGGCCCTATTAGGGGTTTTAGGGTTACGGGATATTTGGGTAAAAAATTATTATATTTAAACAAGAGATTCGGGGATATCGAACATAAAAGTTGGAGATACAAACCACCGCAATTAACGGGATTAATGGAATACGGGATAGTAAGACCCCCCCCCAATGGGGCCTCAGAGCTAGCGAAAGACCACCATGTCTCGAGTCATGTTTGTGACGAATCACATTAACGTTGTAAATAAACTCAAAATAATGGTTTGCTAAAAAAGAAAAACACCAAAGAGGTGTTACTAAACCGAAAAGGTACAACGATGGCTAGAGAGAGAGAAGATTGAGTGGCTGCTGTGCTCTCTATCGCGTTTAACACTCGGAGGGAAAGTTCATATCCCTGCACACCAATGACGGATCCAGGGGGAGGGTCGGGGGGATCCGGATACCCCCCTTCCCTAACCGATTTTTTTTTGTTTTTTTACTACGTGTTTGGCGCTGCAATTCCCGCATCTACAGGATCGCTTATTATCACTCAACTAAGTGAAAGTTTGGACCCCGCTGTCAAAAATTCCTGGATCCGTCCCTGCACACCATGCCAATGACTTACTACATAGATCTTCAATTTTTAAAGCAGTAAAATTTATTTAAGTCCGGTTACGCAATGTACACTTGTTTTCAAGTTACATTAATGATTATGACCACTCTCCTTACACGCCATTTTATTCTCATGTTCTTAGATCACCCCAACTTGTCTCTCAAACCAAAAGCCTGCAGCAATATCCCTCTTGAAGCTGTCGATCCTTCCGATTTGTCACCAGCGCAGTTGAATCTTCACCTCTCCAAAGGTTGTTACCGCGGTAACAACCTGCAGGCTCAACTCGACAGCGCCCCAGCCTCCTGCAACCCACCGTGTTTCAGCATCAAGAAACCTGGGGAGTACTGTTACATGAGCACGCGCAATAACAACTTCTCCAACCGGCGTCACATGGGGCAGATCACTGTTACCAAAGTTACCAAGGCTACGGCCAAGTAATTTGGAAGCGTTACTGATTATGCGGTAGCATTATGCGACCAGATCGCAATACAAATGCATGTCAGTGAGATATTCTCGTGAATTAAAAAAAGGACATGACACTGCTCATATTTGTTTGAACGCGTTTCAGTTTCGGGAATGCTGTCCTTGGTCATCTTAATACACTAGGCTACCCCCCCCCCCCCCCCTGCGCCCAAGAGGACTTCATTCTGAGAGCAGCCCACGTTTCACATTTCAATCCAATAATCTCCCATACATTTTCCGTTCTTCGAGATCTAAACAATGGTCACCAGAATATTAACTAATATCTTTCGTCATTTTCCACTCCACAAAGTGACGGCATTCTTTGCACACAAAGCTGAAATGAATAAGACATAACATTCCCCGATTTTTAAACAGAAACCTAACACAAGTTTACAGTTACTATAGTAGTGGTTTTCTCGTCTGATTTGCTCAGCTTAACTACGCACTTTTGGGCACTAAAATAACAAGGAGCGCTTTGTAAGGTCGGTATGCTGCGCTACCGCGTGGAAAGATACTTTTTGAATTTTGGTAAAAAGGACTTTTCCGTAGAAATATAAAATGAGACTACCTTTTTTCTTCGCCTTATACTAGCTCCAATTTTATAGCCTGAATTTCTCACGTTAACTTTGTATTCAACCAAAAACCAGCAAGCTTCAAAAACACCCTTAATCTGGCACTATTCTCTTCCCGATTAAAGCGCGAGCAAAATAACCGACAAACACATGATTTTGCTAGAAGGGTAACCCATTTTAGGTTAAAAATTTGTCTGAACTGGACATCTTTTCAGATTAACCCAAATTTAATCGTGGCTTTAATCGTGGCTTTAAAATAACCTTGAGTGGAACAGAAAACAAATCGAAAATAACTTTAACTTGAAATGAGCGGTGAAATGAGCGGATTTACGCCTTAGAGCACCCGCACACTTTCCATGATTGCGCAGTTGCTTCCCAGCTAACAAATGCGAATGGCGTAAGGCGGTGGCAAACGAGGACACATTGTTGCGGATACAAATGCATATGCTTCCCTGTTTGCTCGCGCGCGCAACATTGTTGTGGACATGTTTCTTTGTTTACCCGCGCGCGCAACATTGTTGTGGACACACAAAATATGTTCCTGATTTTTATTCAGAAACATTTCGCGTCCGCAAAAAATGTTTCCGCGTTTGCGCGCACAACAAATCGTCACGAGCAAGAATGTGTCCGCAACAATGCGTCCTCGTTTGCCACCGCCTTTAGATAAAGGGCACTGAAAGAATCACCGGGAAGCGGTGGGTTGGGTACATGGTCGCCCACCTCAACTACCAATTTATACCAACCCAATCGAACTGGCCCCGGTTGTTCAAAGAGTGGATAACGCTATCCGCTGGATAAATCACTATACCAGTGCAGTTTGTTTTGCCAACACTTATCCACTGGATAGTGATTTATCCGGTGGATAGCGGTATCCACCCTTTGAACAACCGGGGCCTGGAGAATATACAGTTTGTTAAGTCTTTGAAATATGCGAACCACCTTAAGAGCACTACCTCTTTGTTTTCGATCAGCTTTTTTGGTCTCATTTACTGTTAGCCAGTTTGTGGCAGTTTGCTATAATGAAATTTTGTAATTTATGCCTTTTTGTAATACAGCTAAGCTACATGGTTCTTATGGTATCGCTCCCAGTTGCGGTTAAAGATTTTGAATTTAACATTGTGCCCCGATTAACAACCCAATCCTGAAGATACATTTATGGATGTAAACAACGTTTTTAGTGTAGCATCCATTACATTATATTGCTGTAGTGTTAGATAACAGAAAAAATGATTTACACTACAAAAAAATAAGCGCAAGAAAATTTCTGAAACATATTCCAAGTAATATTTTACTTTAAATCTCGCAATTATTACATAGCAATATACAAATAAATTATTGATCAATTTAAATTACAACTCCAGTGTTTGAAAACAGAGTTCTTTCTTTTGCTCTAAAACTTCAGTTAGTTCAATGTTTTCAGTAAGTATTTGACAGTGCTCCAACCTCATGACGTTAAACGGTTTCCATTTGAAGGGGCAGCACCCAAATACTTGGTTAAAATGTTCATAGGCTGGAAGGCAAAACTACCCACGTAGATTTCAAACAAAAGGTAAAAACCATACTTGTGACAAGTTATTGCAACTTTAAAAATACAAAAATATAAAATAAAACACCATTTTCTGGGTCGAGCGCCATATACCAAGTCAATAACAAGTCCCGAAGTACGTCACAAAGAACACAACAATGGGGCCTAGCCCTTAAACAATAGCACAATAGAACGACACAATAGTGCACATATTGACTTGGAATACGAAGCATCACCCCACTTTCTGACGCCAGCTTCAGCGCTCTGTTGTGTACAAGACTATTTTTGGCAGGATCAACATTGGCAGATCTGCTGACAGGGGGACGATCAGCATTCTCACCAGCTTTTATGGAGGCTCCTCCTCCTTGGAAGAAGTCAGCACCTACCTTTACTCCTACTTCCTTGAGGCAAGAAGAGGTCAGTGTTCATTTTCCCCGTGCTCTTGAACACTTTTGTATCTGTTACTGACATGATGCCATTTATAACTGAAACATCAATACATGTACCCAAGCTTTTATGGATCCACTGCACATATTCCTACATGTCGTTTCATGAAAGGAGGTTTCATTCAGGGAAAACAAAATTAATGTACTCAAAATTAATGTCAAAGTAGAAATTGTTCAGAAAGGGTAAACATGAATTATGCAACTTAAATAAGGCACAAGGGATCTGAGGTGCATGACAAGTATGACAAAAACAGAATTGGAATTATTACAAAACAGTTCCGCTCAGTGATTCAGGCTGACACATCATTTTTTCACACACAAAACAGAGTCTTCTCCAAGAAGAGAACACAGCTCATGCAGTCTCTGTTGCATCTTGGGAACTCCAGCAAGCTGTGATTCCAGCTTCTGTTTCTCTTCATTGAGTGTAAGTCTTGTCGCAGTGTTCAGTTCCTCCCAGCGCCAGCCACCCTCTCCATCAAATTGGAGCAGATGTGTGTGAAATTTCCTAAAAGATGACAATAATTCATGAAAATATGCAGTGATGTGTACATGTACAGCCTTGTACTGTATTGCAAGACAAATGGATTACAGCCTGTAACGTTTTAAAATACATGTACATGTATGTTATAACGAGATTGCTTCTTCAGTAACTGATAATTAAAAATATCTTAGAAGGTCGGTACTTGTACAGTCCGGTTTGCCCTTGACAGTGCAAAAAACACAATTATAGCTGTTTACTTATGCCTTCCACTACTAAAACTATTTGGTTTATATGTAATTCATGCATAGTGTACGAGCACTAAAAACAGATTGTGTACTGTTGTGGAAAAACCAACATCAATCTTTACAGCTTTGTTTACTTTCTTTGCTCCTTTGAAGTTTGCTGAGCTTGATCATAACCATTCCCCTCATTATTAACAAATGACTAATGTTATTGTTATTTTCAGTGCCAAGCGTGAACTTTGTGTGAACTTTAACTTCTGCCCATTACATTACAAAGTATACAATATACATGTGACTGCAAGTACAAACCAGAGGGAGGGTCTGTGTGAGATGCTCAGAAGACTAATCCCATCATCCTTCGCGGCCTGGAAGATACTTCCTTCTACGTCAATACTAACAGCACTAGTACACTCATCCAGCAAGGCAAACTGGGGCCTAAAAAATTAGTCAGAGAGCCATTGTTACAAATGTATGCCACTGACATAGGAGAATGGTCAATTAAAATATTCTCATGAATGTCTGGCCAAATCCCAACCATTGTCAGGGCAGAGAGAGAGAGAGACTGGTTTATTAATAAATCACATCGCAGTAAAATACTGAATTGCGTAATCATTTACAAGCTACAAATATACAAATATAAATATAATAGCTTAAAGTTCTGGACATTATATGTCCATTCAATTTCTTAAGTGACAATTAACTGTGGGAGGCGTGAGTGGCCTAATGGGTAGCTCGCCGGACTCTGCATTGGATGGTCCAGGTTTGAGCTCTCGCCGGGGCACTAGGCTGTGTTCTTGGGGAAGACACTTTACTCTCATAGTGCCTCTCACCACTCGGGTGTATAAATGAGTACTGGCCAAACATTGCTGAGGGGGGGGGGGGGGTGGGGGTAACCCTTCAATGGATTAGCATCGATCCCATCTGGGGGGGGGGGGGGTAGAAATATTCCTAGCTGCTTCATGCTACAGAAACTGGGATATGCTCCAGTAGTATGGGCCACTAGACACGTGCACAAGGCTATACCTTTTTTACGTAAATCATATATTAAACAATTTCATTTTTAAAGGGCTACCAATTATTTAAGCAAATTTGAAAGTCACAGGCTTTGATAATAGCTCAGTTGGTAGAGCATCACACCGGTATCATGGAGGTCACAGTGAAGCCTTAATTGTTTTCAAGCTTCTTTGTTCCAACTGCTTAAATTGGAAATTCACTGTGACGATCATTTCTCACTTTCTTCTACGTCTGCAGTTCATATATGAATTATTATGTACTTTACGTCATTTCATTTACATATACTGATATCAATGCTTTCAATAAGTACCAACAGCTGACAAAAAGCATTGGCTTAGCTATTATTGCACAGGCCTGTGCTCTAAGGGCACCCAGGTACCTCATGCAACCAACTTTTGCCTTTGAGTGACCAGATAAACTTACTTTTTTGTTGGGCACCCTGGATCTCAGGGTTTGGAACCTTTGGGCTCCTTGCAATTTTTCTTAGGGCACAGCCTTGTTACACTGCTTCCCCAGCTGCCTACATCAAATTTTATTGCAACCCTTTTTTTCATCATCATCATCATTGTCGTCATCGTCATCAACATCATCTTCATCATCATCATCATCACCATCATCATATAAGTACATGTATTGTTAATTATTAGAAACTAAAAAATGCAAAACCTGTGATAGAAGAGACGTGCCATCCCCATTCTTTGTTTCTCTCCTCCAGAAAACACATCCTTCCATTCCTTAACCACGTCCCAACCTAGCAACAGAATCAAGATTGCATGAACCAAAGCTGGACCTATAGTGCAGTACACTAATTTTTGTTGTAGCTACGATGTAACGTGCTAATAGCTACAGTGTATTTCCACAGGACAGAACTGCTCCCATACTGCAATAATGCACAAGACAGTATACTTGCTACTCATTCTCCTGGAAAGGGTGCTTAGAGTCTATTGCTGCCGCAGTATACTGTACTCCCTAGAATTTGGCCAAGTTTCCCGACACATTTTGCTGCTGCTTGTTGTATGCTGGGGGGAAAGAAATCCTCAGTGACAGTAGTGTCTCAGCCATGGAGTGCCAATGAAGCGATACACTAGTGACCTCATATCAGTTAGTGCTTGACCTTGTAATAATAATAATAATAATAATAATAATAATAATAGTAACTTTATTTAAGTGTCAATGTATTTAGCACTACTGTGCTAATTGGGAACCCGGGACCACCGGATTACAAGTCCAGCACCTTGACCATGAGGCCACGCTCGCCTCCTCCTCTGCTTAAGAGCAAAACAAATCCAAACACAGAAAAAAGCGTGACATTGTCTTTTCCAGATGGCTAGGTTTTTTTTATTTATTTCTCTTGTAGGGTGCTATTGACATGTATTGATAACAATTTGACGCAAAATATACCTCCTTCTCTTTTGATAATATACTGAAGGTGAACAGTGGCCAAAATAGCCTCTAGGTGTTCATCTGTTATGCCTTGGGATTGCATGTCTTGATATGTATGGGGATAAATCACTTGGTCACGTAGAGAACCAATGGGCATGTAAGGTCTAAAATAAAGATTTTTAAAGAGCATAGCTTTGAGCATAATAATGCAAGATATATTAAAAGGCATTATTTCTTTCTCTTCAATTACTGTAGTGTTTATGAAATGTTATAATATAGATAGGACTCTCCAGCTCTCTGATTGGTTAAAAACCCATGTTTTATCAGGGTATAAAACATAGAAAAAGCGTGTTTTAGTGTTTTTTGTCAGCTTTACTATAGTGAAAATTCGCAAGGGATGGTGGCAGACATTTTCTACGAAAAAATTCCGGACAAATTTCTGAGTCAAGCTGCAGAGATTGCGTGTTTTGTTGTTTTTACTCGCGGCGTATAAAATCTATATCATAAAGCAAATGAAGAAGCCTAAGCCATATATTATACTGTCATAAAACACTGGACATTTGAGAACACTCGAGAAATGTAGAAAACACTCGCCTGCGGCTCGTGTTTTCTACATTTCCCTCGTGTTCTCAAATGCCCGTTGTGTTTTATGACAGTATAATACATGGCTTAGGCTTCTTTATTTGTTAAATAAAGTTTCCATTCATTCTTTCCACTCAGCTTGTTGCCATGACAATTCACAACAGTGTTGGCCATCTCTGTTAGCTGATAGTCAAAATTTGTGGTCTGTAGTGTATGATGTACATGTACACTGCACAGTTTATTGTAATAAATGTACTATCGTTGCAGTTTGAGCAGAACCTGGTTATTGTTGGGTACCAGATAAAAAAATCATGACTTTATAGTGATTACAATCTGCTGGGATGGGACCGCTAATTTAACTCACAGAATCAATACTGCATGTGTATTCTGGCCACATTATTGTATATGTATGTTATTATAATTTTTAATTATTATGTATGTGTAGTGTACCACTGGTCAAATTAATCATTCTTTAGTTATGTCTAGGCAAACGGACATGCATTCGCATAATACGCGAAACAAAGATCTCATAAGGCTCCCTAGAGTTAAACGAAATTGGGGAAAACAACACTTAGCATATCATGCTGTAAATGATTTTAACAGTCTTGACACGTTCATTAGAAAGTCATCTAGCTTGGTAATTTTTAGGAGAAATTTGTTGTCTTCCTTTTAGCTTTTTAAATTTTTAACCTTTTATTTTTCTTCTATTTTTATTAATTCTTGTGATTTCTAAATTGTTATGAAATATGTATTATATTTTATTTGTACACATTTATTTTTTAGTCATAGGACCTCTATGAAAACCACATTTGTGATAGAGTTTCCTGATTAAATATTGTTACTACTAATGTTTTCCCTGTGATTAAATAACTGAGTGTACCTTTGAGGTATGTAGAACATGTGACTAGGAGGTGGTTTGGCCAGGTACCCTTTGTAAACTGGCCAAAGTCCACCAAGAATACGGAACAGTGAGCTTTTACCACAACCATTTGGACCTGTTATCAACAGATGCATTCCTGGCTCCATCTGAAAGAAAATGAATAGTATTTAGCTCTGATATTAACCAATTCAGGTGGTCTGTATGGGGGAATCTTAGCTGAGGTTGTAAGTACAAACCAAAAAGGCCCTGTAAGGGTAAATTCCGACAGGCGACACGGGTCTGAAACGGCGACATGAAGGAGCTGAAATGACGACGAACGACAAGCCGCTCGCACGAAATTACGACAGCGACAAATGAACCTTCCGAAATTGCGACGTGGAAAGGTTTGAAATACAGATGGGGGACATAAAGACCCCCCCTATCAGGGCCTCACCAAATGCAACAACGTCTGTACTCATGACTGAGGTCTCAATGCTCCCATACAGACTGACTAAGATGTTTATTACACTAGCCCGAGCCCACTTTTACTAGCCTTGGGCTAGCAGAGATGTCAGACCCTATGAGAGAATAAAATAAAGATCAAAGTAAAATTCCCCAAATTAAAACTTACTGTTCATGAAAGGAAAGCCAAATTGAGTAGGGGTAGGGTACGTACCTAAAAGGTCATGCGCACCCCTTTGCAAAATACATTGTACCCTTTCATTATAATACATCACATCTTACTGTGAAAATAAGAAAACCGTGAACACTAGCCTGCAGTGCAGGCGTTATTATGGAGCGGAACGCTAGACGCTAGGTAATAAATCGTGTTTTCGTTGCTGCCATCTTTTGTTCTTAACACCTACTCCCTCATAAAATATTTCCTCGCCCCAATCTTCCGCAACTCCAAATCCAAGATTGTGGCCTAATACGAAAATGTGTACTCGCGCGACCAAAATACGCCTGCACTGCAGGCTACCTGAACACCAGAAATATTTATGGAAATATTGTTGTGCTACAAGGAAATAGCCAATTAGGTGTGAGAAAACTAAATTGCAGACAGCAACATTTTGTGCTTTTAAGGTTTATTTGCATATCCCAAGCTTTATATTGTGATTGGTCACTACACAATCAACATTCCTGAAATATTTTAGGTGTTCGCAGACTTCTTAGTTTGATAGTAATACATATACTGGGTATACCAATTTACTCACCTCAAAAGATAAACTTGACACAACTACATCACCACATGGTGTGATAATAGCAACATCCTTCAAGGCAATGTTTCCCTCAGTGTCAACTACCTCACCACCTGACATCTGGCTCAAATCAACTACTTCCCCATGGGCACCAACCCTTTCATTAGATGGCTCCTCAGCCTCGTCAAAAGAGTCTTTCCTCTCCATCACTGGCGCCCTAGCAGCTTGACGTTGGCAATGTCCCTGCTGAACATCTTCAAAGACCTCAAACATCTCTGACACCCGGGTTGTGTAACCACTCAGCTCAATGATCTGGCACAATGCAAAATAAAAAGTGTTGATTTGCATGTTACATGTATGTAAAAGTGCATTGCCAAACATTGCTTGAGCACTTATCGCTTTGACCATATATCGGCATGGTAAGACAACCACGCGTTTTTTCAACGAGAGAGATGAACAATGCTTCGCTTGCCCACTTTCAGTTTATGACTTTCCCCCTGCTCTTCTGGACTTATATGGACATTGTCTTTGGAAAATTACATCTTTTGATGTTAGGAACTAACCTGGAGGCTGTGCCAGCAGACGCAGTAAGCTTTCAACATTGTATTCATTCATATCATAGAGCTAGTTGTGTTTACTCGGATTCTGTACTTCAAGTGTGTCCGTTTATAATAAGCATGTTGCTGTTATTTGGAAAATCGCTGATCTCGCTTGAAAGAGTCTTGTTACACGCCCTTACAAGTTAGTATAACTCCGATCCTCCTTACAAGTGTAAATAAAAACTGTTACAGAATTGTGCAGCAATTACTAGTCCCTGCAATACTTTAGGCAGACAAAAACATCCATTGCAAGACAATTAAGTGTTTAAAGCTAATTGCAGTTTAAAATCCTAGTAGTAAACAATTAATTAAGCACATTTTCAGTAGTTAATATAAAAAATATCACATTATTTTAAATTATTAACCTACATGTAAAAAGCATTCAGTGCAATTAACATTTTTACCTACACTGGAGTATAATGAAATTAAAAATTTTGATTATAGTTCAGACTAGTGTTGGCAAAGATATAATGCAGTACCATATTACAATCCAATTTTGAAAAGTGGACAACATGCATATACAGTACATTGGTCTGAAAAGAATACGGCAAATTCCACCCATTTTTGTGGCCTCAAGTATTACATAATTAATATTTTAACACAAAAAGCAAGAGGCATCTCTTACTGATATGGACTGGTCAGTAAAAAACTTCAGCTTCCAAACCTCCTAGTGTGCACTGTTTACCTCCTTGTAAGAAGACATGATCCTTTCTATGGCATCTGCACCAGAAACCATGAGTGAACGGGATGTTGTAACATGTTCTGTTCTTTCACTGACAACTTGGTCTGCAATTCCCAGCTGTTCCTTTGCAGTGCCTGGATAAAAACAAACAAATATCAAAAATACCATAGTTGTAGTCAGGCAAAATAATTAATAAAAAATTGCTGCTACTGACTAAAAAATATATATAAAATGAGACATTTCAGTTAAAATACAGTAACTATAATCTTCTTTTAGAATTAATGCAAAAAAAAAACAGTGTCCACAGGTTCATGTAGGTTCATGGATAGAATGCCATGTCTAGAGATAACTATAATTTGTCTGTCGATAATATTATGAAATTTCTTTGAAATGCTTGACAATGTTCAACTACAGTTGTCCTTCATTTACAATGGCACATTATACAAACAAATTTTTATATTTGGTTGCCATATTGGCAACCTGGCAAATCTCATGGTGAATCAAAGGACAAGTGCTAAACACTACACTCCACCCGGTGATGCAAGCATGTTGATGATAGTCATGTCTGCCTCTCCAGAGCACACCCCAGATTTCCACAAACCATCTCAACTCTATCCAAAAACACATCAAGTTTGGTGGAGAAGACGAAAAAGGCAATCTATCTAGATCACATTTCTAGACAAACCAGGAATCCCGATGAATCGAGAACAGTGTCTACAGGAAAGCCACGCACACACACTGACAAGCACCTTCATTTTCACCACCCTTAACAACTCCAACAGTTGGTAGCTAGAACCCTTCTTGACAGAGCAAAGAAGATCCCTTCACCTGAGACTGTTAAATTATCTGAAGCACGACATGTAGTACAAGGATCAGTTCATAAAAATTGACAAAAGACCACAACACCTGCCAACCAGTCTGAAACATGAACCCAAAAGAAACAAAGAAAAATTAATTTCAAACTATATTTTGTTGACTGGAGGTGCAAAAAAAAAAGGCACATCAGGCAAACATGACAAGCACTAAAAAGCAGAATAAAAGAACAAGCATAGCATTGCTAGAGGCCTGACAAGCCTCATCAACCTGAGGGTAAATAAAGACACATTGTATGATATGATATGATAATTATGATATGATAAGATATGATATGATATGATATGATATATGATAAGAGAGGTGTCTTAAGGGGTGACAAGAATGCTCTGTTGTCATGTCACAAATTAGACTTGCTCCAAGTCGCTTGTTTGATTCGCTTCGCAGAGGACGCAGGAGTGAGGGCACACTGGAGTCGGAATTAAAATGGCGAGGGAGACCGAGCGCTTAAAATGGAGGGCATGCGATGGCTTGAAAATCAAAATGGCGGCTCGAAACAAGCAGCGTGCCACTTCTGAAAATGTGACGCCACCGGTGGATTTTTCCACTAGTAACGTCACATTTGGCTGTCAACCAAAATAGTGCATGCGAACATAAGCATGAGCTCTGTTGGCAAAACTTGCGAGGTTAGCGCGCTATGCTCACGTGACGCTGGTACTTTTCTGTTTGTTTGCTAGTCTTTTTAGCACATTTGTCCAGATAAAAAGCAAACAAGATTGTCCACAATTAATTATTAGTCTTATTGTAGATAAGTTAGTTAGTTATGGGGTCGAAAGAATTGGTTTCATCGAAGCTTTGAAGAAAATCTAAACAATCACTAATTGCAATCTCAACACGTGCTATGGCGCGCGCCAAACTGCACACGGCACATGACGCCAATAAGAAAAAAGAAACCAATTCGGTCCCAATGAAATGATGCCATTTCGCGGAAAAAATGGTCAGCCAGAAGCCGTTTCCTGCAAGTGACAGAAGTTGCTTGTTCCGAGCCATTCGTGAGTTCCACGATGTTCTCACGGTTGACTTCCAAGTGATTTTGTCTTTTCCCACGTGATTTCAAAACGGTATTTTTCAAATAACTCTTCCATGTCTATCGATACAAAGAAAAAACGAGCGACTTGGGGCAAGTCTAGTCACAAATTTGATTCCAACAGTGCACAGATTGTAGACCATTGTATGTAACCAGGGGTCACAATTAAATTATTTTTAGAAGTGTGGCATCCTATCCGCAAACCAAATTCTATTAATGGATACATCCAGCTCGTGGACATTCCATTCAAATCCCTAATCCCTGGTTGTACTTCACATCCCAAGAAAACTTTGCAAATTGTCTGGGACAGTCCTAGGCTTCCCAGGAAGAGTTGAGAAGTGTGTATAAGTAACACCAACATGGCAATTCAAATTACAAGGGTAGAAAAAAAACTTGAAGAAAACTTGAATCAGTTTGCCAGCTGGCTATTGGTGGCTTTCACTGTCATGCAATCAAAAACTAAATTCCAAATTAAACAATTCAACTACAAAAGCTAAGAATTTCAGATGGTGTAGATGACAAATAAAGCAAATTTACAAAGCTCAGTTTGAAGACACCATATTTTTGTGTCCTTACGAGGGGCACAAACATGGCCGCTGTGATGCCCAATCAAGAAACTATCTAAAAATCAATTGTGCTATTATGTGTAGGGACTACTTTTGGCTCATGGGCTTCAGTATTATACTTCCACACAAACACCACATATTATATCTGAAATGTTCAAACTGCTGAAAAACAATTATTAAGGATATAGGCTTTTTCTAAACAAACAGCTTTGTCACGGTACTCAGCTTGATGTCACATGTGGCGGAGAACTTAAACATTCAAGATGCTCTGTTTTCAAAATGAAGGGCACTATCCGAAGCTGAAAATTTTTAGTTCACCTTCCATCTAGCTAGTGGCAACAAAAGGTTTAGTAGGCCTAGTGAATTTTGACTTCAGAATTTTATAACGTCATGTATATGCTTGTCTAAGTTTGCATATCATAATTAGTCAACAGACGGCTTGCCTGTACCATTTGCCCATGGGCCGTGACAAAGAGTAATTGAGTCGCGAGTCATACAAGCCAATCCTGGTTAGCCCAAATAACATATTGGCTAGCCTATAGCTACATAACATTCCACAAGTCGACCTCATGAATTTCAGGGCAGAAGTCACGAGAGGTCGACTTGTCTCCCTTGAAGAGTTTTCATTTGCGTTTTGTGCCAAAAACGAGGAGTGGCATGACATGCAACTGGTGTCTCAGATTACATTGCGAAGTCCTTGTACTAAAGTAAAAGATTACATTTGGAAGTCCTGTACTAAGGTGATTACAAACAAAGATTTTAAACAAAAATTGACGATATCGGGTGGCCAAAAAAGACCAAAGCGTGTTTGATCTTGAATTGATTGCCAGAAAGGAGATAACCAGTGATGAAGGTTCACTCTTGACAAACGTTTTGTGCCGAAATTGCGCACACAAAAACGAAAATGTAGTTCAGAAGATTCTTGAAGTAAGGGAAAGCTTTGAATCATTGAGGAAGTCCGGGACAACATCCGTAAATTGGCTTGCACGCGCTGAAGATGGTGGTACTGGCGAAGAAACTCGCAGCAACAAAAGAGTGCTGTTCATAGCGTGTGATGATCGCACTTCGACCACCAGCACTCTAAAATCCAGAGATGCAAGCAAGCAAGTGGACTTTGGGGATTTCCATTCAAACAATCAAACGCATACAGAGCTAGCTGTTTTCTTCTGGTAGTGACGCAATAATTATATGATATCCCGTGGCCTTTGAAGCTTCTTTAATGGCAATTCGGTCCCCAAGGAATATCCAGAGGACTTATGTTTGGTTAAAGCGCAGCAACCCGTTTTTAGGCCACTAAAATTGGCACCAATCAAGTCGGAAAAGACCTTTGTCCGGCAGGTACTGAATAAACAAGATGAAGCATTTTTCAGAAAGTCTAAAGCCTACAGTAAAGTAGTATAGCTTGCATTAGCCTTTAAATTGAGATTTGGGTTACTTGTCTCAGTTTACATGTACAAAAGTCATGTAAAAATGTACTGTGTCAGTATTTTGTCTTCATTTTTCTACCTTGATGTTGTTGTTGAAATTTTGGCATGCTAGATTTTCTTTTGTCGCGATTTTATTCTAAGTGCTGTTTCTACTTTTGGGCCATGTCACTTAATTGTCAGAATTTACCCTCACCTCTCCATTACCTATTGAGCAAGTGAGAATGAATTTAAAAGCTTCATGTCTGGCAAGAAAATTTACTGATCCTGGACAGTTTTTGTTGTGGTAATTTCTATCAGACTTCATTAATACAGAGTCAATTATTTGAACTGATCAGTACCTTTTCCTAACAACACACTTGATCCCACCATAACAAGACCTGATGCACTCCACACATACTTCATTAAGAACTGTTCCAGCATAATGAACCACAGACGCTTGCTAAAGAGCAGCTCCATTTGCCGTGCCAATGACTGAAAACTTTCTTTCAGTAAAGACAGTTCAACCTGTAATTAAAGAAGGAAAAAAATATTTAATTAAGGTTACCGTAGATCTTCATGGGTGTCTTTCGTAAAAATTCTGAGTGCGTTGCTTTTTACTTAACCACAATACATTACTACAAAGCTTCTAAAATTCTCTATCCGAAAAAAATTGTTTTGCTTCAACTCTATTTAACACTAAAACAAAAATGGCCCAGAAACCTTAATGGTTGTTGTCGATTCCAGTGAATTTATCAGGTATCGAATTCAGCTGCACAATCCAAACTATTGCATAATATCAATCACAAGGTATTCACATCCTTGCTGAGCCATACATGTACCGATTTGTCAACACTGTGTAATACCACAAATGGCGCCAGCCAACAGAACAACAGGAGACTCCTACTCAAGTCCCATGTTGTTGCCTAAGCAGCTTGCAGGAAACAAGTCAAGCATGCAATTTGTACAGCTCAGTTTAACATGCCACAAATGATATGACAACAGCCTCAGTGAATTCAAAATACTTGCTACTCGCCGAAATGCAGTCAGTGGGGTGTAAATGTATAACTGATTATCATATACACTGTGCGCGAGGATTTAACTGATCATAATTCATCCGAAAAATTCCCCTTGTAAGCTAGCATTGAGTGTACGGTATCTAGGGAGGAAAAGGACCATGCAGAACTCAACCAGGTTTCTACCTAGAGTAATTTCACCAAGGGAATTCTTTCTTTTTCATCCATGTAGGACGCATAAACACAACCCAAGCGATTCAAGACTCACAATCACAAATCAATACACACAAAAGGCAGCTGACTTGCATGCATGATATTCCCGTGAAAAACATTATGCAAATCATTGTGGTTGACGCATTCTAATTGCCTTACAACACCAAAATGGAACATACATGAAGAATTTCATCTGAAAACACTCTTTTGTGAATAACTCATGCGGGTTTTGGGATTTTAATTTCTTTTCGGAAAACGAGGCTGACCTTGAGGTGCTTGATTTGGCCAAAAGAATTTGCATAAAATCATCCCACAGAGGTCTACGGTAATCTTAAGACTTCAACACAATACTGAAATGCAAAGGGGTTATCTTGGTGTGATACTTGCCAAAATGTAAAAATGCCTAGTGGATTTCAGATTTTATGAGCCTCTAAGGGAACTGTCAATTAATGTTTAGTCTATAGTGCCAGACGTCTTCTCACCCTAACCGTGTGAGGGGCATCCTTCTCGACCACACCTCAGGGGATTACCTCTAAACTTAGCATTCAATCAAGAAAACATTTTTGTTTCACTCAATATTAATTTTTTTCTTTTATTCCCCAATTCCTAGACATCTGTCATTAATAACGCCAAAAAGTAGGACTTCTAGCTCCTTCACAGCGCTATAGTTTCAGGGCTTGTCAAACAATGCTCCCTCCCCTGTATGACAAACCCAAACAATGGCTGTGACAGAGAATACAATTACTGCACATGTAATTTGATTTTCAATTACATTTAATTTGTTTAATTTTATTTATTTAGCAATTGTTTTTTAATAAATCTTAAACCTTTTACAAGACACCTACTTTGTGTCCACCATAAAAGGCAATCTCCTCAGCATTGGTGATTACTCTGGAGTGAAGGAATCTCAATTGACCCCTCTTCTGTGACTCTTCAGCGACAATCTTGCCGAACTTGGGACTCAGTTTTCTTAGAATCTCGGCAGTAAGATAAATCACTACAGCAGCTATTGACACTGGCAACTTCCACGAAGTTCCTCTTTTCCGAGCCATTCCATCTAGTGTCCAGCAGATCACAAATATATCTAGACACGGTTTGGTCAGATGAGAGTAAAGATGAGCCACTGAGCTACAAAACATGCGAATATCCTCCGTAAGACACTCATCCGCGTTCGCCAATCTCCCGTCCAAGTTGCCAACGCGATAGTACGTTTGATTAGAGAAGTATTTCTCGTAGGCATGGTTTACCAGCTCTGTACGAAAAGCAAGCGATAGTTTGCTCTCAAGGTATCGAATCATGCTGTTAATGAAAGTTGCGGGAATGGCCACGCCAATCCAGTTAGCTAGTAACAAAACGAATTTCAAGACATTTTTCTGTACTACTGATCTGATTATTCGACCATCGAGAGTCGCCACGTATATGGATAAAAATGTTCTGATAAAAAGGCAAACTGAATGAAGTAACAGCAATCCCACTTGTTTTGTCCATATCCCAGGAAAAAGAATCTTTAACAGCTTCCATGCTTGTGAAAGGAATACGTAGTCCAATGCCGCCGTTCTCCGCTTTGCAACTGATCCTGTATTAGAAGGAGAAAAGGTCAACCTTCCCTTATTGCCTTGATTTTGTAGTTTGTTCAAGATCCTTCTACCAACACAAGGCCCGTATTTCTTTAAAATATAAAAACTGGCGACAGAAAGAGCAGCTACTCCTGTGATTTTCGCCTGTCTCTTTGTAAAAGGTGCCATCTTTTTGGCGGCATTCACGTGAATATCGTGACCACCTGTTCGCAAAGTCGCGTGTAGTTGGTAGCCATGTTGTTTTGATGCTGTTTGATGTTGGTCCTCGATCTGGCTTACACATGTGAACGAGGCTCTTGCGCCAAACTTTATTCCTTTCGATTTCTTCTCGATTGCCAAGCAGGTAAACGGAAGGCAAATTTTAAAAAGCACTTATGGTAAAACTATATTTTGACAGGGTGGCCCATAATTAAGTTGGGCAGAGTGGGTGGGGTGGGGAAGTGAAAGGGGCGGGGAAAGGGCGGGGAAGAAAAAGAAAAGCATGCCGAGCCTACCCTTAGCTTGAAAATGCACAGGCAGCCCATACGTTGTATGTGCTTTAACATTGTGTAAGAGAATATATGAGAAAAGTTCGAAAATTGCCCTAAATTCTACATGTGGAAAAGAATGCAAATAAAAATGACTTACCTTGTGTTTTCCTTACGTTATTTTGATGTCTCTGTGGTCCTGGAGTCGATTTAAAGACGTTTAGTCGAGTTTACCTTCTGAGGTTTTGCCAACGAGTAAAGCGAAGCGAAAGGCTGGCAAACCAACGGTCCACACTCGAAGCTCCATAAATCCCACGAAAATAGCCTAATCTCGACAAAACTGCCTCACGGATGCCGTCGATAATTTTTCTTCCTATAGGCTTTGCCTCGGGTTTCAAGGTTTATCCTAACCTTTCGAAAAACACTACTTTTCAGACTCAAGATTTCAAATTCTGCTTTCGTTTGAGCCGCATTCAGCTGTCTTGACCTGTCGTGGCCGCCAAATTCAAACTAGGGACCTTAAGATACTGGACGCGGCGGACTTTAAGAACGCGGTCACGTCCGAGAGGGCATGGGTCGCGACCGCCACCTTTGCGCGGGAAATACGAGCCTTAAGATTTACGTTGTGCAAGCGGTCGCCGAAACACATAACAACAAACGGATTCAATCAAAGAATCACTGGAATCAGGCGATTTTGCTGTTATGACGTCGTTTAAGAAGACCCGAGAGCTTCTAGCAGGATCTTATTTGGCTGACATCATTTCTGACGAAGAATTCGTGGTCCTCTATGACTGCAACTTTTCGAAGAACTTAGAGTTACCGTATGAAGAGTACGAAAGATTTGACCTCGAAGAAATGGCAGATTCGGAGTGTAGAGCAGAGTTCCGTGTTAATAAACGCGATCTACCGCATTTAGCAGAGCGTTTACAAATACCTGATGCTTTTGTATGTAACCAGGGCTCCGTTTGTGAGGGTATGGAAGCTATCTGTATGCTACTTCGAAGGCTTTCATACCCTTGCAGGTACTCGGATATGATACCAAGATTTGGCAGACCAGCCCCCGTGTTGAGTATGGTGACAAACAAGGTAATTGACTTTATCTATGACACTCACGGATGGAGAATCAAGCAATGGAATCACGACCTTCTCAGTCCAGCACATCTACAAACGTATGCAGATGCTGTGTACGCAAAAGGCGCAGCCCTTGAAAATTGTTTTGGATTTGTAGACGGTACTGTTAGGCCAATTGCACGACCAGATGAAAATCAAAGAGTGGTCTATAATGGACACAAAAGGGTGCATGCCCTGAAATTTCAGTCTGTAGCACTACCAAATGGCATCATAGCAAATATGTATGGACCTGTAGGTGGGTACTACATTTTAATCAACTTTAACCAATACCTCAAGTCTTGTTTAAAACTCAAAACTTTTCACTGTCATGAATTTCAGAAGGCAAGAAGCATGATGCGAGCATGTTGTGTGATTCTGGACTACTTCAGCAGCTACAGCGGTATGCACATTCTCCAGCAGGACAACCTATGTGCATATATGGGGACCCTGCATACCCCTTAAGGGTACAACTTCAAGCCCCTTTCAGAAATGTAGTTCTCACTCCACAGATGCAGGCATTTAATTCTTCAATGAGCTCAGTAAGGAGTTGTGTGGAGTGGCTCTTTGGTGATATAGTTAATTACTTTAAATTTATTGACTTTAAGAAAAACCTGAAGATTGGGCTAAGTAACATTGGAAAACTTTACATAGTATGTGCTGTGTTACAAAATGCTCTTACTTGTTTGTATGGCAATCTCACCTCAGAGTTTTTTGATTTACAACCACCCACACTTCAGGACTATTTCGCATAAGAAAGGTATGGTAATGTTCACAAATTAGTTTTATGAGTTAATGATATAAAAACCATCTCAATGAAAGAACAATCAATGGCTTTTATTGCTGTTAACATACATGTATACAACAAAGAACACAAAAGGGAATTCCATCCTAAAATGCTATCAAGCTTTTCAAACTTAACAAGTTGTCAACATTTCAAGACGTGACATAGATCATATATTTATATATATAAGTGTAAAACTAAATAAAAACAAGCAATCTGAAGTAAACATTAAAGAATATTCTCTGGAATGTTTTCGTGTCATCATTAACTGTCTTTTTTTTCTGCAATTTTTTGCATGAGGCCAAGCATCAGACTCATGAGTTGATTGCTCTGTTGTTGCTGTTGTTGTTGATTAGCAAGTGCTAGCTCATAAAGCCTTGTTTGCCGCTCGTGCTCCTCCCTTCTCGCTCTCTGTTCTTCTTGTTTCATTGCCATATCAATGTTTGCTTTTTCCCTCAGAAACTCTATTGTATCATTTCCACCCTTTCTTGACCTTTTCTTCTTCGGCTCTGACGAACCTTCACCTTCTCCTTTCCGTTTCATCGTTTCACTCAGCTTTTCGCACGCCCTCATTCGGACCTCCTCTCCCATCGCTCTGTCTTCCTCTGTCTTTTTCTTGTTATTCAGCAATAATATATCTTGTTCTTCGGCTGCTTCCCACTTATCGTTGATTTCCTCGAGGGCTTGGTCCAGCTCTGTTTCCTCCACTTCCACTCCACTATCTCTCCGTTCCTTCTGAATTCTTGCACGATACTTGTCCAGTAAAAGCTTCAGATGCTCCCTCACCGATTTCTTTGTGACAAGAAACCTCAATACAGCGTGCGAATTGAGGTTATCGGCTATTTTTTGCCACACTTTCCCTCTTTCAACTGTCCTCGCCTTGTGACGGTACGGTTCCAATAACAAAACCTCCCGAGCGAGAGCAATGTCGTGGTTGTTTGACCATTCCATTGCCATACTAAAGGAAGAGAAAGTAGAATTTCAATCAAATCTTTGGCGCCACTTTTATCAAAACAATCGTATTAAAAACACGAGTCGAAGAAAAATGACGCAAACAGGCAAAATTATATAAATAATGCAAAATCAGTTACTAAAGCGGTCCTAAACTGCCACTGATTAATTTTACACGACAAAAATCAAGGTTAAAATTAGAAATAAAGCAATACGCAGCAAGGAAATTTTACCCAAATTTACCTGCTTTTCGGATTCCTTCTGAAGACTTCACGCTCTCACAAAAACCCTCTATATGCTCGGTAAGACTGAATTTTGAAAACAAAAATGAACCAGACAGTTTAGGAATCTATTTTCTTATAATAATGTTTGCAAATTTTGGGCAAGACTTGTTAATTCAATGGAAAATTTCGGAAAAATAACTCACCTTTCTGAGAGGCCGCCAAAATAAACTTCGTCGCCGCCACAACTGAGGTGGAGGCCGTCAAGTGGCGTGACATTTATGCAAATTAAAACTAAGACCTTGCGGATTTACTTCCGGTTGCCGTCGTCCTAGGCCGCGTCCAGGGTATCTTAAGGTCCCTACTGTCAGCGTAGCGACCGCGCCATTGTGACAAAATCACTCTCAACACTGGAGAGGTACAGGACAATTTTTATCATGCAAATTTTACCGTGCTACGGCCCCTCGGGAAGTTTCACCGGAAACGGCGGGAAATTATGAAACACTGGGCGCAAACTGCGGGCAGGGAATACGCGGTTACAAAACTAATAGAATGGTCATAAATCGGCTCGAAGACCACACAGAAGGGAAAAACCACCAACTTAAGTAAGGTAAGACGATTTTTATTTAAATTGCTACATTTTCAAAGGTTACAGAAACAATCGTTATTTTCTCCATACAAATCCTTATAAATATGCAAATCGCTCGAGTCACGTAACAACACAAAGGTCAACATGCAAAGAGCTGCTCTTGAGCTTGGGCTACCTGTGCCAAGACAGCTGAATGCGGTTCAAACGAAAGCAGAATTTGAAATCTTGAGTCTGAAAAGTAGTGTTTTTCGAAAGGTTAGGATAAACCTTGAAACCCTTTGGTGGACCGTTGGTGGACTAAGTTGCCAGCCTTTCGCTTCGCTTTACTCGTAGGCAAAACCTCAGAAGGTAAACTCGACTAAATGTCTTTAAATCGACTCCAGGACCACAGAGACATCAAAATGACGTAAGGAAAACACAAGGTAAGTCATTTTTATTTGCATTCTTTTCCACATGTAGAATTTAGGGCAATTTTCGAACTTTTCCCATATATTCTCTTACACAATGTCACACATTTGTCACAATGTCACACGTACAACGTATGGGCCGCCTGTGGAAAATGAAGAAATTTCTTATTGGAAGATAAAATCTACATTCGACAGAAGCAAAGATAGAGCACGTGTAGTCAACTGGCCTTGCAAACTTCATAGCTACGAGATTGCCTAGTATATTTCTTATGTCGGGGTAAAATCCCTGTGAACTGCAGGCTTTGTAAAAGTTCGTTTATAAAAGTAAAATTTGAAAATGTCGTTGGTAAATTCATATTTTAAGAAACTTTTCTTACACCTATTCCCTTGGCAATTCCTTAGCTCGCTCCGACGCTCCACTGTTTCCCTGGTCCAAGAAGGTGGCCTTAAAACTCGATACGAGAATATCTGCTCTCCAAATGATACACCTTCACCGTAGGCTAGTTAGAAGTCAATGAGCCTGACTTTTACAAACTCAGAGAGTAGTATAGGTTTGTGTGACTCGCGTGACTTGATTTGTTCGCGTGAGACACGGCGGAAATGTCACGATTACACGTATTTTTAGCCACGCCCACGTTGGAGTGGCCTGACTGTATGACTGTGCCTCTCTTTACCCAGGAATACCATAGATTGCCAAAACTCTTTCTTCTGTTCAAAAATCTGTGTCGATGAACGTATAACACTCGAGCAGCGATCGAGTAACGCGAACGACGAAAAACGCATTTAGGGGCAAAAAAGCGAATGGCCGCAATCTATAAGAAAATGCGCGCTAAATCGATCCCGTATGCCAATTCTTGGTTTTCATGTTGACGTCATAAAATTCTGAAATCAAAATTCGCTAGGCCTGCTAAATTTTCATTGCCACTAGGTGAGAGAGAAAGGTGGAGAAAGGCATCGGTATTTAAGCATTCTACCTAAGTTTAACACAACAGTGAAGCTTACGTAGTTGCCGAAAAAAGTAATTAAAATGGAGTTTTTGTCGTTTTCTACAAGGGATATTTTAATAATGCATCGACTTCAATAATCTTTGAAAATCCCAGACCCGACGGTCTTAGACTAGGGAAACACAACAGCTGTTCACGGTACTCTCGCTTTGAATTTTAGTTCCATTCTCAATCGTACATCCCTGCCGAAGTAGCCTCCTAGGCAGACGTGCTTTTGACGAGCAAAAGAACGTCTGCGTAGGAGGCTACTGCCGAATCGATCCCTGGATTTTTTTCTCAGTTTAAATTCGTAAGGTACTTCGTAAATCTAACAAAAAGGATTTTTTTTTCGCCCTTATCAGAAACGCCGTCCATTTCTTCCTAAAATACACATTATCGACCGCTGAACAAATACATTAACTTACCTGGAATGTAAAGGTTATGTGAAATATCTGGGAGTGCTATAACACTGAAACCTATTTTTTCATTCGTTCCTCTTGACAATAGACTTCATTGTTATCAGGGCTAGAGGCTTTGTTTACGATTATTATATATTGTCTCCACGCCAAATGGCATTCAACGAGGTGCTGCTGGACCCTGTTGTTCCTTATTTACGGTACGGCTTAATTGCCTGGGGACAAACTAATAAGCTATTGATCCTCCATATTTAAGCTATCGATCCTCCATAAACGTGCTCTCCCGGTTTCATGTGTTTCGCTGAGAGGTGCGATCACGCCATTCCACTATTCCTTCGTGCACAGACCCGTACATTTTTTGTATTGTAAATTGATAGCTGAAACAATGGACGATGTAAGTAATGATGTTATTTCACAATTAAAAGATTTGTTCATTCCTACTGTAAAAATTCATTCATTCAATACGCGATCATCGGCTTCCGACAACTTTTATATTCATTTTCTATTTATTTTCGTTCCGCTGCAGAGAAAACGTTTATGATCTAGACTGGAAAACAACAGACAGAGTGAAGAAGGAAGGATACGACCAGATACGCTTATTGGAGACGAGGAAAGGCTCACATAAATACAAAACATAATAAAAATAGAGTGAGGCCCCATTGGGGGGGGGGGGGGTCTGACTATCCCGTATCCCATTAATTTTTGGCCTACATATCCCGTATCCCATTCAGTAATTGCGGTGGTTTGTATCTCCAACGTTTCTGTTCGATATCCCCGAATCTCTTGTTTAAATATCCCGTATCCCTATAATATTTTACCCAAATATTCCATATCCCAAAAACCTCTAATAGGGCCTCAGTAGTGAAGTAATCTAATGCACACGAGATTGTTAACCTAAGAAACTAAATGCAAATGAAATACTAGAAGAATAGGCCATTTCCGAGTTCCCTTGAGCCTCTATTTCAAAGCGAGTCTAATGATTTTGCACTTAGACTCGCCTTGAAATAGAGGCTCAAGCGAACTCGGAAATGGTCTAATGCTCGGCCAGCTGCAAGCGAAAACTGGTGTCGAGTGACTGAATAGCGCGGGAATCGACAGGCATTTTACCAAACGTGAAGTAGAGTCCCTGAAGGAAATCGAGGCGATAATTGCAAATCCCGGTAGGCACAAGAAAGTCTGTTATTACTAAATCTGACTTAAACTTAATAGTATAATTTGGTTTTATCAACTGGGTTGATAATGTCAATTGGCCACCGTAAAGAGATTCAAGTGCTGACGTTTCGAGCGTTAGCCCTTCGTCGGAGGAGTCGGAGGATTCGCTCCGACGAAGGGCTAACGCTCGAAACGTCAGCACTTGAATCTCTTTACGGTGGCCAATTGACATTATCAACCCAGTTGATAAAACCAAATTATATTGTTATACTTCCCAGCGACGCAGCACCACAGTTTCTGTAGAAACTTACCCCCTCTATTAAACTTCATAGCCTTGATTTACTTGTGCTAACCTGTTGATTGTTCGACCTACAGAAAAATCTGCTCACGCTAGCGCTAATTTCGCTTTCAAGAGTCCAATATTTTCGGTTAGTTGTGGAAAAACAGTAAATTTTATTTTATTAGTTGACTGAGAATGCGTTTATGAGCCTTTTTTAAAGTCCGTTTTAGAGAATGTGCGAACCGAAGTTTTATAAACGTGCAAAATTAATTTGTTCTCACCTCATTCGTTTGGTCAGTTTCCTCCATCGATCACACTCGGTGAATTGCAAATTAGTGTCCAGCGGGTTTCAGAATGGATGAGTATAAGCCCTCATTACATTTGCTTCCCCCGACAGTTGAGCCGACAACTACCTAACGATAACTGCCTCGATAGGGACAAGAAGGGAAGCATGCAAGTATGAAATTCTCAGCCTTTAATTGTAGCACGTTGTAGATGTACTACATATGTCGCAAGATGTAGAATTCGAGTTCGAGCAAAATGTTTCATCACGGCTGTCACGCTCATGCTTGTTAAAACGCGTTTTCAAGTCTCGCCTAAACATATTTCATATTTCATGGCAAACTTGCTGATTCCATAGCACACAAATATGTAAAATATAGAAAAAAGAGAAACTTCTGAAATAAACCAGCTGTCAACAAAAAATCTGATAACGAAACTTTCCGCAACAAATGCAAAGGTACCCTATATTTTTACAATTATTTCGTACTCTTAAAATAGTTCAATGCCTTTGCAATTTTCATGGAAAGCGAACATGTTATACTTTCGATCTAGAGATTTTAAAAAAATTATATCGACCAGCTTTTACATAGATGCTCACATATCAAAGACGTTCCTTCTATGAGAAAAATGTGAATATTAAAGGATTTACTTTTGAGTTCATAGAGAGTGATCTAGTGAAGCAAACTAGACGAAACCTTTCAGGAAAGTTGTTTTATGCCAAAGGTATAAAACATGGAAAGGACATTGATTCAATCTACAGGAAGTCGCTGGAATCAACGAACTAACAGATACTGAGTCGAACCTTTAAATTTTGACTGCATAATATTCAACTCGCTTTTTTTTTTTCAAAAACGCTCTCATAGAATTTTTTCAAACTTTATAGTGTTGACATGTATACTATAAGGGACGTTGATTCGTTTTAAAAGTTTAGGTCTCGATATCGAGAAAAATGTCGATTTTCAGAAACCATGACTTCATCGTTTCGTTGCTATGGTAACACCGATGCCAAAGAAATCTACATTTTTGGAAACGTTATTCAATCTTTAGCAGATGTGCCAAAAATCTTGCCCGACCGACCCAAGACAGTCAAGTATTGCCTTTTTAAAGTTGGGTTGGTGTGGCTCTGAAAAACTGAGATGGTAAGTCTGCAGTCGGGCCTAGTGGCCCATCAGGCCGGAGGTTATCCCGGTTTCTGTAGCATGAAGCGACAGAGAGTATTTCTACTCCCCCCTGGATGGGATGCTAGTCGATCGCAGGGTTACCCCCCAGCAGTAAATTCGCCGGTACCCATTTATGCACCTGGGTGAAGAGAGGCACTGTGAGATTGTAATGTGTCTTGCCCAAGAACACAACGCAGTGCCCCGGCTAGAGACTCGAACCCGGACCGTCCGATCCGGAGTCCGGCGCACTAACCACTAGGCCACTGCCCTCCCTGAAAAACTGAGATGAGCAACCTTAAATACGCCGGCTGTTCGTATCAGACATGATGTTCATTATGTCAAGGGGTTCAAAGACAAACGACTTACTTCTATTGTGAACGTAACAGTACAAATTAATTGTCAACAGAACTGATTATAAATATTTTTTCTTTAGCCCGGATCTCATAGCCGTCGAGATGTCATCTTTTCCTTTAATCGTTTCCTTTAATCTGTTCTATCATTCTATATACCGGTAACGAGAAGTAACACATGGCAAGTTTCTTCACAGAAAACGTCAGACGCCGTCATTTTAATCACAGTAGTAGGCCTGTATATAACGGGGGAAGCAATGTTGATCTAATCCTCAAGCTTTGGAAAGATTTCCTGAAATATGGGAATAGATAAATATTAAAATAAAGCTTCTTCGAATGAGCATGTTAGACTAAAATTTAATTTACATTTGTCCTGATGATGGGAAATTCAACTACAATTTTGGTCATGTGACCCGACCCCCTGCACGAACTACTGGAAGTGTTGCTCATTGAAATTTGTAGACTTTTGGAAGATTGAGAAGATGTTCCCTAACTGAAACAATGTTACAACGAATTGCAAGGAGCATAAATAGCGAACAAGTCTTCGATATTAATTTGAACATAAAGCGAATACAAAAATCAGTCTTGTTAACTTGCATTCACCTCTAGGGGCGGCAATTTAATTTTGCGAAACAAAATCTTATACCGTACTCTTCCTTTATTTGCCTTATATATATCCAGCTTGTTTAAACAGATTTCCCGTCTCTCTATACAGGACAAATTTATGCTAGAATCGTGTATTCTTTTCTGTGTGTGTCAAACAATGCACTTGAGTTTACTCACTGTACAAAGTCGTTACATTTCGATTGAAATAATGATTTAGTCAGCTGCCCGTTTTCTCAGATCGATAACGAATTCGAAAGAAATAATCATCCGTGTTTGTTCGGTTCGGAACAAACAGAATCTGGGTTACACAAAACGTGGCACAAATAATTTACTTTACCAAGGTATAGAAGAACACGTTTGAGTTAAATTTTGAAGTTCATGGTTGCACCGTGTTGCAAGTTTTGAAGAGCAACGAAACTCGACCAAAATACGCGTGAGTATTTTCAATCTTTCGATGGTGTTCTTTTAGCCTGCGGACGCAAACTTATTTCCGGCCGTTTTCTTTGACAGCACTTTTAAATTTAATAGATAAAAAGATACTTTTATTCAGACGGGTAAAACCACATACCAGATTGGCTTTCGTTGTATCAGTGTTTTGCTATTCTGATTCATCCCCTGAGTGTTGCATTAGCCTAGTGCAAGACACATATAATTTACAAGGAAGTCTGGGCGGTAATTTCTTCGTCTTTCTTGAGAATTTGTTGGATAAGATCTACCCGGAAATGACATAAAAATTCAGGAGTGAAGTGTTATTGCTATCATTTTTAAGAGCGTCGATCGATAAGACAGTCGAAATTATTTTTATACTTTATCTGACCTCTTGAAATTGCATTGGAAATGACAAAAAGGCCAAGGGAAAGTTCAAAACTATTCTGAATCGGGAAATGATATGGTGCACGATCTGCACAATAGCACTGAAGAAAATGGTTTTGTGCTGATACCGAAAAAAGTGTTCCATTAGCGGCAATCGGTTATCAGAATGACTTCTTAGATCCCTCTTTACGGTAAAAATTAACTGTAAAAATCCGAACAGCCATTCTTTCGTCATTATACGTTCGATTCAATTTGAGAAGAATTTGACGTTTCAGCGGCTTATATTCGATTTTTTGAATAAAATTCAGTGTAATTTTGTAGAACCGTTTTTCTCACTTTTAAAACCCGATGGCGCTTCTGATTTCGTCTCGGCCTTCGCAGTTCATCAATTTGGTTCTCAGACTCTTTTCAGCACCGATCGAGGTAGTTTCACACACATTTTTCACCAACAGCTCGAGTCTATCGACTGAAAAATCAAATTATATTACCCCTGGGACGGTAAATTGCCAAGGCGAAAACATTTTACATAAACGAGTTAACTTACGTTTTAATAAAACATTGATTCATCTGCTTCTCATATAGAGATATGAAGGCCATACTTACTTTGGGATTCCTACTGTTAGCTCTGCTTCATCTCTGTGCATCGGACATTTATCTGCACTTCCCACCCGGAAGCAACAACAGACTTAACGGAAACCAGGCCAATGTGAGAAATGCCAACAGACTCTTCGACTCTCAGGTACGTTTGAATCTATAACTCAGAACGTACTTCAGTGTTGCTCTGTGAAGGATTAAAGCTTATTAAAATTACACCGGGAGTTAAAAAAAACTTCGAAAACATTTCTTGGCGACAAAATAAGTTTCCGCAAAAAATGTTGTGTGCACAAACAAACAAGGAATTAGAGAAACCACGTTTCGGCAACAGTCCTGTTTTCCCGTTTGCGAGTGTCTTTACGCAACCACGGGTACTAGATGTCGAAAACGAAGTTAAGTTTTTTTGTTTTCTTTTAAACCTACTCCACAATTACGTCCCTCAATGGCCGTCGTTTGCCGTTTTGTAGCCTGCACGTGCCGGCCAATGTACAAGGATTTTCTACGCACGTGCCGTGCTATTGTAGGTATTCGACATTTAGCCATTTGTTGAACCTTTTCTTTGTCCCCGCTGTCGTATTTTGCGTTACACCTGTACCTTGCAAGTAGCCGCACTGAAAAAGTAACTCAATTATAAAATTGTGGATGACGTTTTATAGTCAACAGTTTTTGGCTAAAGCCGGATTTAATCACAAAGAGCATTGTCTGGAATTCCAAGTTATATTAAAACTATTTATGGCTTTTCTGTAGAATAATGGTAAAGCTGGGTACAATGTTGGGGACAGTGGCAGTAAAAACCCGGGAGAAACAATACCGGAAACAAGGCAACGCCCATTGGTAAGACATGTTAAGATGATTTTACGGGGTAACAAATGGTGTTTACGAACATGCAAGCACAATGTTTCCTCTTGATCTACGAGCTCGAACATTGACACCTTAAAGGAGCTACGTCACGGAAACTCATCTTGAAAAAATTTGCCAGTTTTTTCAAGTTTGTCGTTTGTAATCGGTCTATATCGTTGTTATTCGAGACAGTCCTTGTATAATTTCAGCAATTTATTATCCCGTTGGCGTTTTTCGGCATTAGAAAACTCTTTCTTTAAGATTTCCTTCAATTTGAAAGTAAATGAGAAAATGACTTCAAATGCCGTGACACTGCTCCTTTAAAGTTGCAAGCACTTGTAAAAACAGTTTACGAGCACTAGCAAACGCGCGCGCCAACTCAAATTTTGCGAGTATTTCGAACACCATCAATTTAACCCTATTTTAACAGTGTTCTAGCCTGCGTAACTGACGGTTTATTTTGGTAGCCGCGCGCGATCGAAGCAAGCATGCAGACAAAGCCGCAAAACTGAGCGGCGAAGAGAAACCGCCTGCCAGGATAGCATACTTTTTTTGTTGGTCCCGTACGCTGGCTTACGGGCCATTCGGACCAGAGAACTAACACGTCAATCAAAATCACCCAAGGGACAGCTTCAGATTGAAGCACAGATCTTTAACACGATAAAGAAAGCAAAATAGTCGAGGAAGCCTTGTTGACGGCGTTATCCCGACTAAATATTCTTCGTACAACTTATCCTGCCTAAATATACTTTGCACAACTTATCCCGACTAAAATATTCTTCGCACAACTTATCCTGCCTAAATATACTTTGCACAACTTATCCCGACTAAATGTTCTTCGCACAACTTATCCTGCCTAAATATACTTTGCACAACTTATCCCGACTAAATATTCTTCGCACAACTATCCTGCCTAAATATACTTTGCACAACTTATCCCGACTAAATATTCTTCGCACAACTTATCCTGCCTAAATATACTTTGCACAACTTATCCCGACTAAATATTCTTCGCACAACTATCCTGCCTAAATATACTTTGCACAACTTATGCCGACTAAATATTCTTCGCACAACTTATCCTACCTAAATATACTTTGCACAACTTATCCTGCCTAAATATTCTTCGCACAACTTATCCTGCCTAAATATACTTTGCACAACTTATGCCGACTAAATATTCTTCGCACAACTTATCCTGCCTAAATATACTTTGCACAACTTATCCCGACTAAATATTCTTCGCACCACTTATCCTGCCTAAATATACTTTGCACAACTTATCCCGACTAAATATTCTTCGCACGACTTATCCTGCCTAAATATACTTTGCACAACTTATCCCGACTAAATATTCTTCGCACAACTTATCCTGCCTAAATATACTTTGCACAACTTATCCCGACTAAATATTCTTCGCACAACTTATCCTGCCTAAATATACTTTGCACAACTTATCCCGACTAAACATTCTTCGCACAACTTATCCTGCCTAAATATACTTTGCACAACTTATCCTGCCTAAATATTCTTCGCACAACTTATCCTGCCTAAATATACTTTGCACAACTTATCCCGACTAAATATTCTTCGCACAACTTATTCTGCCTAAATATACTTTGCACAACTTATCCCGACTAAATATTCTTCGCACAACTTATCCTGACTAAATATACTTTGCACAACTTATCCCGCCTAAACATTCTTCGCACAACTTATCCTGCCTAAATGTACTTTGCACAACTTATCCCGACTAAATATTCTTCGCACAACTTATATCCCGACTAAATATTTTTCGCACAACTTATCCTGACTAAATATACTTTGCACAACTTATCCCGCCTAAATATTCTTCGCACAACTTATCCTGCCTAAATATACTTTGCACAACTTATCCCGACTAAATATTCTTCGCACAACTTATCCTGACTAAATATACTTTGCACAACTTATCCCGACTAAATATTCTTCGCACAACTTATCCTGACTAAATATACTTTGCACAACTTATCCCGACTAAATATTCTTCGCACAACTTATCCCGACTAATTATACTTTGCACAACTTATCCCGACTAAATATTCTTCGCACAACTTATCCTACCTAAATATACTTTGCACAACGTATCCCGACTAAATATTCTTCGCACAACGTATCCCGACTAATATACTTTGCACAACTTATCCCGACTAAATATTCTTCGCACAACTTATCCTGACTAAATATACTTTGCACAACTTATCCCGACTAAATATTCTTGGCACAACTTATCCTACCTAAATATACTTTGCACAACTTATCCCGACTAAATATTCTTCGCACAACAAGTACAGATTCTCCATGTGGAATATTGTTTATTATTTTTCTATTTCCGAGTGCAGCAATTGGATTAGCGATTGGTCAGAACCCAAACTTATTTATCTGAACCGCTGGCTATTTTGGCATCGGTCACAAGTTACGCTAAGTGCACCAGAAAATAGTAAAAAATGATAATGTAAACAAAATAACCTTATTGACCAAACGGGAACGGAATGAAAGAACTCTTCCAAGCAATTCTACACCCGTCTGAACCTTACTCTTTGGTCAATTAACCCAATTCAGACCGGGCTTTTTTGAACCTTCTGGGACCGGGGCTTCGGAAGCCCCCCCCCCCCCCCCACTATGTAACTTCACAAAAGTTAACGCTATGGTGACCAAATTAACACAGGATGATGTAGACAATAATTGTAGTCATTTAAGATACTTTGTTGGTATGGTGACGTAATATGACTTTATTTATGACATCATATATCCAATTTTATTGGCTGAAAAGCTATTAAATCAATATTTCTTCACCATTCGAAGTATAACCACAAAGTCTTAGCAGCAACATGTATGATAAGATTCTTGTGCATGACAATAGGTTAGTTGTCATTAGCAACAACAATGACGTCACTATGACGTCTTAAACATCGAAATAGTCGCCATCTTGGATCCACCATTTTGAAATTCTTTAAAATCGTTTATTTCATTAAATATCCTTAAAATTGAAGTTAATGGACTGTAAAAACATAAATGCCTTATAGAAGAATGTTTCAAAAATGAAAATTCAACACATTATTTGAAATACAAAGCAAAATGGTCTTCATTGTAAATCGTGTCCGCCATCTCGGATTTTAGCAGTTTAAAATAAATATTTAACTGAAACTGGTATTGTATAAGCTAAGTTATATCTAATTTAATAAATTGTTGCTCAACTAAGGCTAAAATCACAAACAACACCATAAAAAATAGAAATAATATTGATTAAAAACGAAAAATGCAAATTTTGGAAAACATGGGTGTCAAAAACTGATTGCCATGGAAACGTCAAAGTTGGTGATCACGTGACACAAGTGTCAAAATATTCCCAGAGGATTTTTAGGAAACGTCGCCAAGTTTGGCGGTGATAGCTTTAATTGGCATGACGTGATACTTCTTCAAAGTTGGCGCGTGCCTCAAAAGCCCCTCCCCCCGGTCTGAATAAGGTCAAAGTGCCTATGAAATGAAAAAGCGAGCTATTGAAAAATAATCTTCTTTGAAAGACCCTTAAGTATGAATCTCCTCTCGTTCCAGAGATATTCAAGATTTTTGAATTATGCAAATTAGGGATTGATGACGTCATAAGGTGTGATAGTATGGGTATAAGAACACAAAATATTCTTGGTTTTCACGTGACGTCATCAAAATTAAAAAGTAAGGAATTATCAATCCTTTTAAGATTTTAGTTTAGTTAGTTATTAGAACAGCTGAAGACTTACCTTTTCAATAAATTTTCAGTTTGATAGGGTTTTTCATCTTGTGATAAAGCAAGGTTGAATTTCTAAGCTTTTGCGTGACACGCTATTAAAATGCCGGCCGAGAATGCCGTCACGAAGGTTAAAAAAGTGACTTATGCGCTGAGTTTTTGAAATCTGAACAGTCCTTGTATGAGAATAAGTACTCATATAGATGTTTATAAGCTCTCAGAAGACGACTACAGGCTTTTTATAGCAAAACTCGATGACACATGTTTTTGTTAGCTTCCGGCCGCCATCTTTGTGTCCCTCAGAAGGACACAAACATGGCGTCTCCATACAAAGCCTTATAAATTTGAGTAAAACATTTCTTCGAATATCTCCTGCATGAAACATCGCACAGACCTGAATCTTTGCGAGACTGTTTAAATATTCATCGTCTTTGATCTCGTTGATTCTTGACTTTATTTGTTGAATGGTTTTGATGATGGTGCGAAAGTGAAAACCAGCAATAGTATATCTCTGCAAGCAATGATGCAATAATTTTGAAACTTGGCGAGCATGTTATAACCTACGACATACATCAGCTGGTGTATATTTTGGTGTTGCTAACGCAACACATCCGGTTCCAGATCTCTAGCATACAGGAATCATTATTCCTGTTTTTGATCTTGAGCAAACATCATCCACTTCCTAAAGGTTAATTAGGAGAGCTAGCGCAATACGGGCGTTGCGTAAACTTGAAATGGGGTTAATAATTTGCCCTATACAGTCACAAACGAGAATTATTTGATTTAAATAGCAAAGAGACTGGAACCAAGGTTGTTACCATAGCAACATCGACATATTCATCAAGACGTGTATTTTTTATTGTGCAATGTGCTTGCAAAGTTCCAATTGCATAGGCCACTTCGGAAAATACCATAATGCTCTTTGCTGTCCCCCAAAGGTTTGCATAAGCATTGTTTTTGTTTTCTCTTGGGACCATTGTAAGTTCCAAGAGAAACTGGAAACAATGCTTATGCAAAATTTTGGGGGGACAAACAAAGAGTATTATGGTATTTTCCAAAGTGGGCTATTGCATCATTACTTGCAGAGATATGGTATATTTTGTGTTTTTACACCCGTCCTATCACACCTTATGACGCCATCAGTACCTCGTTTGCATAATACAAAAATCTTGAATATCTCTGGAACGAGAGGAGATATCGCACAAAGGAAAACGCCATTATCCTTCATTTTTAAAGGCCTTTCAAATAAGCTTGCTTTTCAATAGCTCATTTTTTTCAGTTCATAGAGAAGCCGTTTATAAAGTAAAATGCAAGTTGCCACCTCTGACGATTTCGAACTGTTCAAGACAAAGGAAAACGTTTTTTATATACTATGGCGCCAATTTCTATTCCTTATAATGATCTAATGTTGACTGTTTACCGGCTAAATAAATACTGATTAACGGTTGCTGAAAAAAATCTTGAACCCATACCCTGTCTAGGACGATACCTTAATAACCATACCCTGTTCAGAATAGACCCGCTTGAATGATATTCCCTGTTCAGGAGGCTGAGGGGTCCAAAACCATACCCTACCAAGCACGTCCCCGTATAGCCCCGTATGGCCCATATAAGGGGATCCCCGGGTGTTTGTTGGAGCACGTCACACATAAGGGTGCTGGCCATGCAGTCTGTTTGAGAACTCAACAGAGAACTGAATACTAAAGCCAAGCGAATAAAATATGGCTTTTCTAATGTAAATTGTAAACCCCCTTCGTTATATTTCAAAGGAATTTTTCATGAGCGGCTGTGAGAAGGACGCCCAAACTGAAGTGGAAATCATGTGGACAAATCAACACGGGACCGGCCCAAAGACAGACGACAGAGTGGAAACACAAGTTATCTTACAGTACATGTGCCAGGCTTATCCCAGTGGAAAGGTGACAAATATCAACACAGACTTTCTACTGCATACCATACGTAATGGAGGAAGCAGAAACACGCAGAATTTCAGGATCAGAAAAGACCGTGGACTGCACGAGTCCGTGCACAACTACATCGCAGGCATACGCAGAAAACGAAACAAAGGTGACAAATGAAAATAGAGAAGCAATGGTCTTAGACTAAAAAACACTGATAAGTCCTGAGAAAGTCGTAGAAATCTATTTCATTTTCATTTCGGAAATAGGCATTTCAGTCATGTTCCACTGAATGTGTGGTTATTGGTCTCCTCGTAGCAGGTCTAAATGCCTGTGCATATAGCCACGTCACGTCCGCGGTTTATATATGCTAGGGACAGGGCCCAGTTATTGTTTAAGCTAAACCGGGACTTGAAGTTGGAATTTTGATTTCAGTTTTTTGACATTTTGATGAGCGGTTTAGGTTTAATTTTTATTTTGTCGCCTGTGAAATGAAAAAACGAGCTATTGAAAACCAAGCTTATTTGAAAGGCCTTTAAAAATGAAGAAGAACAGCATTTACCTTTCTGTGCTATCTCTTCTCGTTCCAGAGATATTCACGATTTTCGAATTATGCAAATTAGGTACTGATGACGTCATAAGGCGTGATCGCATGGTGTAAAAACACAAAATATAGCATATCTCTGCAAGTAATGATGCAATGAAATTGAAACTTGGTGAGCATGTTATAGTCTAAGAAATACATCAATCAGATGGTGCATATTTTGGTGTTGCTATGGCAACACATCCGGTCCGAGATCTCTAATATACAGGAATGGTTATTCCTGTATTTGATCTTGAGCAAACATCGTCCACTTCCTAAAGGTTAATTGAGAGAGCTGGTGCAATATGGGCATTGTGCACGCTTTAAATTAGATCAGTCATTTGCCCTACATAGTCACAAACGAGTAATATTTGATTTTACGAGGAAAGAGACTGGAACCAAGATTATTGCCATAGCAACATCAAAATATGTTTCAAGAGGTGTATTTCTCAGGGTGCAATGTGCTTGCAAAGTTCCAATTGCATGGCATCATTACTTGCAGAGATATACCCTATTTTGTGTTTTTACACCCATACTATCACAGCTTCTGACGTCATCAGCACCTAATTTGCATAATACAAAAATCTTGAATATCTGTGGAACGAGAGGAGATATCACAAAACTGAAAATGTCATTTTTCATCATTTTTAAGGCCTTTCAAATAAGCTTATTTTTCAATAGCTCATTTTTTCATTTCATAGGCACTTTAAGTCGAATAATTAAGTCAAACCAAAAGCTCAATCAGCTTTTAAAGGTTCCTGCACACGAGGGGAGATCCAGATCTCGGCCACTTGTCATTCAAAGCGACTTTTTTCACGCCAGAAATAAATTTCAATACAAAAAGACTATTTCAGAAGATCAGTTGATGTGTCTAGTTTCGTTATTTCGAGTGGTGGCTTTCCAGTTGCTGTTGGACGCCAACAGTTTGAGTCGACGCGAAGGCAGGTCGATTTGTTTGTTCCAAAAACTTGTTTGTTTACGGCTCCTCGATTTACATGGCGCTATCTAAATTCAGTTATAACTTAGCCATATTTGTGGACCAAGCAAGGACATAGAGCGAAGAATAATCTAGGTTTCTTTCAAATTAAAAATTTTGTTATATTGTTTTATTCTTTTGCCTAAGCTCATCCCGTAATATTTCATTGCAACTCTTGTGTATTTGCCTATTCTCGGCCACCCTGTTCGCAATCACCCGACTTCTTGATTTTCAAGAATTATTCGTGTCAAATCAATTGCAACTAAGCTCTAAATGAAAGAGAAAAAGGGTTGTGACAACAAATGTCTACTTCAACACTGAGTTTCGACTAAAGTTAACTCGAATCTATAACAGTCAACCCTTTTGATTGCGCTTATTATTAAGAGATAAATTAGGTGTGCTTATACGAACTTTATTTTCTAAATCAAACAAAGACCTTGAACATAATTTGTGATCGAAACATCATAACTGAGGTTTAAAAGTGTTGTATTATTATAGAAAAGTATTTTAGCCTTAGTTGCGGTCGAGAATTCGTGCACACTATTTGTGGCCGACAACTCGGCCCGGTGGCGCCGGTAAACTGGGCCTGCGAACGGAGTCTCAATTTTCGTTATTGCTCGAGCGAAAACAGTGTTGAGCTGTAGATAGCTTTACATGTGTAACCTGAATGCTGAACGGCAAGTTGTGTGTGAAACTTCACGTCCCTGTTGTTCTTTCAGTGTAAGAAATACAAGTTTATGTTTTTGGTGGTCGAGAACTGGGCCCCATACTGCAGTGGTGAAATAGGGAAGTTGGCATGTCAAAGGTTCTAAGTGTCGAAAAAATTGCATCGACCGTTTACGAAACGGAAACGTGCAGCGGCGACATAACCCACAGAGTTCAACTCGTTGAACTTTGTCGCAGGGATGCGCTGTCCACTCGTCTAAACAACACATGATTTTGTAGCTGCGACATGCCCCATCGACATAGGCACTTTTAATTTCATTCGTTGACTAATTCCTTTTCGTGTCGGCTTTCGAAGAATCTGGCTCAGAACTCAGAACTCAGAAAATGTTTCCGTCAAAAGCTAAATGGCATAAGCGTTTGTGCCAAAAATTACCTAAGAAATTTTGTTAAAATAAATACAGCAATTATTAAAATCTCCAACTTGTTCTACTGTTATCGTATTTAACCATGGAATATAGGTTTGTTTACCGCCGATCAAAATCTAAAGGGAGACAGTACCAGGTTCACAAGGCAGAATCCAAACGGTAACAGGAGGGGCTTTGAAATCCCAGAGGAACGTGATTACTATCCCTACTGGGGACCCTCCTCGTGGAAGGACATTGCTATCATGGTCAGCAACAATGTTACAGAGAAATCGATGACGGAATATGCAAGAAGTTCTGAATTCTCTGAAAAAGGTACGTTTGTCAGCTGGACATGCATAAGGTAGATATTTATCCCCTATAGGCCCTTTGCACGACCCAGTCACATGGTACAAAATATCACCCTGCTGGTGAGTAAGCTAAGCTCTGGGACATGAAGTGCACTTCTGAGAACGGTACCTTTGCCAGTTTCATCGTGAAAATTTACCGCAGGATAGACGTTAGATAAACGTCATGGTTCGAGAAATCCGGTGATCCAATTTTATAAACAACAAAACTGTGCCTTTAAGGTTATGGTTATAAAGGAACATGTGCAGCAAACATGAGCCACTAAATGACACCGAGTTTGCAAATGTGATGACAAAAATATGCTATCCAACGGCTCGAAAGAACGGGAATCCTCCATTCAGCAGAATGACGAAGTCCTGAGCCGTGCTAGGCCTCAGGGAGCCGTGCTAGACATGTCCGGCACTTTTGACAACCACACCTCGTGTGAATATTTCACGGAAACTGACCTAGCAACACGTGACTCCAAATTAGCGAATTCGAAGTGATCGGAAAATTGCTTCTTTCGATCCGCTGATCATGATAGCCCTGGACTGCTCGGGGTGAAACTCGAGGCAAGAGAAGATTGAGAGCGTTCCCGTTCTTCAGTCTTGTATGATTTCCTACGTGTGTATTTGTTCTACTCTTTCACACGAGAGTTTTGTCCTCAGTTCGTGTATCGCTCAAAAATCTCAATAAAGCCACGAAAGGAGAAGGTGGGCTGTTTTTCGCTGCCCAGAACAGGAATAAACTCGTCTGATACGATTTCATATTTAATTGAAGGGTTATGCATCATGAAAAATGGTCTCGCTGGACAGCAACGCTGTCCAAGAATCTCTCACAAAAAGCAAGCCTCTCTATGTGTGGCCAGCTTTATCACCAAGGAATCTTGCGAAAATGGCGGAGCAAGCTGGGTAAAGGTGAGAACACAGTTCGTGGAAAAGGTCCCGGATAAGGCGGACAACGCATGCTTCGGCAAATACCAGTCTGTAAAAGGCGTGGCATATAAGGCTCACTTAATATCACAGGGTACAACAGGGAGCGAAGAACTTCTTGTAGTTCCAGAGCCACTGGAGGTGATCTACGCTCCTTCCACTGTTGTCAACCACAACGGAATGAACATGGAAGGCAAGTTCTCTTCGTTCAAGTGGAAGATTCCATACTTTCCTTCCAATACCATTCAGCGATGCGTGTTGAGAATAAGGTAAGCATAGTCTGGTATCAATGCTCGCTCCGCTGTATGAACTAATCGCATTGTACTGACGGACTTTTGATCATGATCAGTTAAAAACAACTAGCCTGGAGGATGTTATTTTATACAGACCATTTTCTAAATGAGACCTTCTCTAAATTTGCAGTGCTTTGTACATTCGAACACAGAATTTTTGCCAGAATTGTTGCTACCTTACATTACATAAATTTTGAACTCATTGCAGCATTTTATTTAAAATAATTCGAATCGTGCATTGAAGCTCGATCTTGATTTTGCCGCCGATGTTATGATGATAAACAACTAGTACGGAAACCTTTGTGAAATGCATTCAGGTTGTATTTCAGATTAAGTAATCATTCACGTTCTAGCTATGAACGAACTGCCTTGTTACTAATTAAAATCTCGTTGGTTCTTTTGCTGACAGATACAATATTACAACAGATGATGCCCCAAGGAGTTTTAATGCCTCAGATAACGGCGCGTAAGTATTTAAGATAGAGCCTGTAATTCACAGTTGCGTGCCAAGGAGCAGAGAGAAGACACGAAATCAACAACAAAAACAACAAAAACTTGTCCTAGAATTCTTAATGCTCTTACAAGATAATCTTGAAATTAGTAGAAACTCAGCTGTGTTCTATTGGAAATCCTTTAATCTGATTGGTTCTCCGGCTTCGTTCGCCGATAGAAAACGATCGAACGCGCGTTGCTCATTGAAGGCAAGATTTCTCTTGATTTCCGGCTTAAAAATCCATAAATTGTTAGCCTTTGGGATGCAATCCTTCAGAGTTTCTACTAAAACAATTAGACTACTCGTTTTCTATTCGGCCTCGTTTTCTATTCGCTCAAATCAACCATTTTGATCTCAGTGCACTCAACTTGAAAACTTACCCTACGCCTTTGAGCATTTAGTCCATTTGAATTACAGTGTGCTGGGAGGACGTTGTTAGGTCACTCTGGAAAAGTCTCGGAAGGGATCTCGGGAGATTCTTTTATTTTCGGTTATTTTTGGCTAACAGAACCTATAACCTGAAAAGTATACTATAAGCAGGGAATTAAAACCTGTATTTTAAGTTATTATTGTTTAACATGAGGAAGATACATGAAAGGCTATCTTATGATTACTTTCTCAGCGTGAAGAACGACCCAACAACATTGGCCGTGGATGGGAAAACTAAGCTGCAACTGGCGTTGAATACAGCTCAACTTGCTCGTACATTCCAGGACAGAACACACGTGTTCTACTTGAAGCCAAGAAGCAAATTACCAAACAAATTCAAGAATTCCAAAATAATTTACATAGGAGGAATGGGAAAGAGAGGAAATATTGTGCAGGCTTATCCAGCCATGGAATATCGCTTCACTCCTGAACGCATTTCAGTTACAACAGAAGATGTCCTGTGCTTCGCATGGTCTGGTGAGTCTGTGGCACACTGCTCACGTTGCCCATATCTGGTCGTGAAGCGATAACAATCGCTGGCGATTGTTATCCTGTGATAGACGTTAAGTTAACATATTTGCATGATTTAGGCCGAAGTCTCGCAAAGCGCTGCATAACGGCAACTTTTCTAACTGTAAAGTGCGCTTAGTTAATAATTTTTTGAATAATAATAAAATTATCCTGTTCAATCATTCGGAATATCGTCTGATTTTAGCCAGCTAGGCCAACGGCCGCGTCGGCTAAATATCAGGTGATAATTGCTAGATATACATTTTGATCTTTCATCCAATAATTTATCCCATTTACGTGTAAAAATATTAAAAAGGACGTTTCAAAGAAACGTATGAATTCCAAATCTTCTGAAATTATTGAGATATACTACTGTGCGCGCTCTCATGTAGCTGTGTTTTATAGATGAGAGTAATATAAACACGTTTTTGGCTTTTTAGTTTCGTGTGTATTTTAAGAAAATATTTAATTTTATAAACGCATGCACTGCAGATTGTTTAAATAGCCTCGTCTTTGCACTCGGGGGTTTGGGAGAATTCTCGAAAGTTACGCAAACCTCGACTGCATCGACTCTGGTTTGGATACCTGTCTCGAATTCTCCCAATCCCCTCGTGTTTAGATGAGGCTTTGTAAACACGGAGAAAGTCCTATATTGTTTAATTAGCTAACACAACTTTGTTCTTTTTATTATTGCAAGGAAAAGAGTAACGATAGGAATGAAATTCAGCTAGAAACGTTCTCGTTTTCATCTTTACAGGTTCAAACAATAATCCAAACAATGCTGGGGAAGGACAAGCGCGTACGTGCTCTTATTATCTTCAAGAAATTAGTTTTCTTTTTATTGGCCACAAGTGGCCAAACAACTTCCTGGATCCCCGGGCGTGTATCCTCGTCGGATCAATTTTGAGGCCATGTCTAAGATTACTTTCCCATAAAAGCCACCTCAAAAGGTGACCATAGAGCACCCCGCCTCCTCCCCCGGGCTAAACACAAGTGCATGCTTATGCCGTTTCTTGTTATGCAAGGGTAGGCACCAATGGCTTTATATTTGTAGGGTATGCCTAACTGCCATTGGTGAGACTGACAAGACTCTTGGGTATCGTTTGGGGGAAATTCTATATAGTCAAAGAAACACTTGTTACTTTAGCTAATGTTCATAAAAGTCATAAAGAATCCGACTTGAGCAAAATTCACATGGTCTCGACAAGGAATCCTCTTAACAAACATTGCAAACCGCAGGATCAGTCACGTGCCTTTTGAAGTTCTGTTTAACGTGCAATTTCGAAACACATTTTCAAATGCCCGCAGATGTCAAATAATGTTCCTCCCTCATTTTTTCCAGGCTCGGACAGAACAAACGTGTGTTGGGTAAAGGAAGGATGCAGCTCTCTCAAACCAAACCAGTGTTCCAGCTTGCCTATTGAAGTGGTTGAACAGACTGATGTTTACAATGCTGAGAAGTTGAATCTCTACCTGAACACAGGATGTTACAGCGGTAACAACCTGCAGGCTCAGCTGAACAACGCCCCAGCCTCCTGCAACCCGCCGTGTTTCCGCATCACGAAGCCTGGGGAGTATTGTTACATGAGCACCCGCAATAACAACTTCTCCAATCGACGTCACATGGGACAGATCACTGTTACCTAAGCAACTTAATAACGCTGTAATAGTATGGGTTCTTGCTAGTGAAATAAAACTGGGTATATTTGCTTGAACAGTTCGTCAGTATGTCAACTTATTTACAGGGGAAATTTTGTGGACGGTGTAAAATTGCCCAACAAACTTTCACAGGTTTTTCCTCCCTAACGGCTGTCTTTCGATGCTTTCATGTGCTTCATTCTCCATTGTTGAATTGCCAGTTTATATTGCCCATGTAATCCCACAGGGAGAAACAAATGCTGACCTCTTTCATATCTTTCACTCAGATTAAAATGTGCTAGCTTGCCCAGCCGCATCGAACGGTTTTAACTTCAGTGTCGAAAGCAATTCTGCATTTGCTTTACCGCCGTTTTGCATTACCGCCGACCGGTTAGCTATAGCTCAGTTGGTAGAGCGTCGGACTACTATGCGGGAGGTCTCGGATTCGAGTTCTAGACCGGACCAATACTCAGGGTCTTAAAATAACTGAAGCGAACATACTGCCTTTTGCAATGGCATCTGCAAAGATTTTCTAGTCTTCTCGGATAAGGACGAAAAACCGTAGTTTCCGTCGTTTCGGTCAGCGTTAAAGAACCCACACACTTATCGCAAGGAGTAGGGAATGGAGTTCCCGGTGTTGGTCTGTTCTGTTGTGATGTGAATGTTAGGGTGGAAAAACTTGTCCTCGGCAGTGCTTGAGGTCTATCAAACCTTATCAACCCGAGGGTAAATAAAGGTATGGTATGATCACCTCGCTTCGTGATTGGTTTAAAAAAACTTGCGGCACTTTTCCAACCAATCAGGCCTAAAACCAAAACCCTCCGTGACTCGCGCGAGCATGTTGTCCCGCGCTTTGTGTCGGCTTTTGTATAGTATAGCTATAGTTCGTGTAATTCGAGTTTTGATTGGATCACTGGATTGTCTCCGTCCTTTGTGATTGGCCAAAGTATTTCTTTGGTTTTGGTTTTTACGACACTCAATTAAAACTCGCGCTATGATATTCTTAAAGACCTCAAAGATGAGCGCGTGTTGGACGTGGGTTGGTAGCAGGGCGCTAAAAAGGAAGGGCGGTGAAACGCGCCTTGTACTCGCGAGCTTCTCGCGAGCGATGTGTGATGCGGAGTGAGACTGGGACGAGAGCGCTTCACTACATAAACATTCAAAAGATGGCGGAAAGTGAGATTCGATGGCTGGTGGAGAAAAGTGATTGTTACACCGAAAGCGTAAGAGATTTCCACGGAATTCTTTTAGCCATGGAATAACGATATGTTAAACAAGCTGCAAGAAGTTAGAAATGGTTTGATTCTGTGAATACAGTGACGAAATATTATAAATAAAACCAACTTTCTCGAAAGGCCTTTGACCTTTTCTTCGAGCTCCAGAAGTCAATCACTAATTTCATGGAAAGTATGGGAGGAGATGGCTCAATTTTCAAGCAATAAATAAAGTATGTATGGCTTTTTCATCTGTATAAATTTCATTTTGAACTTTTTTAGTTAGAGGGCTCGAAAGTCTATACTTTTGATACACGAACTTGTGACTGTGCGGTCTTTGGGATCAGGGCGCAATTACTAACTTTTTGGCTCGATCCCTGCAAATGTAGCAAACAAAATCAAAGCAAGCACTTTAAAAACATAATGCCATTTGATAATCTTGAGTAATGGACTTTTTTTGTTATATTTCGGGGTTTGACATATATTTTCAATTAGTTTCTGAGCCTGAGGCAATCAAAGCAAACTTTAAATACACCCCTCTGTAACAGACCTGATGAAACCTAACTTTTCACCAGGGAGTCAACAAAAACTCTACCAGGGAGGACAAAAACCCACCAGGTTGATTCATTTTTTTTTTCACCAGGGAGATAAATGACTTATGAAATCTAACGATATTGTACGTTGCAAAACGGTGTAACCCGGTAACATGCATGTTATTAAAAATGCTATGTTCTGTTCTGTGTAAGTCATCTGAGGCAACGAGTTAAATTTACCTACTGTTCCAATCCCTGGATTTATTTTCTATCACGTGGTATGTAATCAGCATGCCACTGATAACTCACCATTTGCTAACTGGATATCGCGTGAGAGAAGGTTAATGTTCATCTGAGACAGGCAATGATGGTGTTGTACCTGCTGGCTCTGCCTCTTCTTTGCCTCCGATCTTCATAGTTAACAGTTTTTTCTGCTTCAACTGATTGTAAGGTTGCCTCTTCGTCGTCATCCTCCTGGTTGTTCTCTTCATGTTCCTCTGCATGCAGTGGTACCAATGATCGTTTGAGGGAATCCTCAAATTCCTCAGCTATTTCTAGAATTTCATGATATGTCTCCACTGACATCTTGTAATTGGTTTCAGTGATTGTTACAGTTTCATCCAGGTTTACAGCCATGGCATTGTCATCGCTGTCTCGCAAGATATGTGCGTATGCCATTGAAGCACCTTTCCAGTTGGGGTCTATGGTGTAGATAATGTTCTCTTCATTACGGGAGGTTTCAGCCAGAAAATCTCCCCGCAATACAGATCGTGGTCCAATACTCTCCCTTGATACATTTGAGGTAATCTTTAGAAGATTAAAGGGTAATCCATCAGTTCCACGAAATACAAGAACTTCTCCAATTTCAAAGACGAAATCAGTCTCACATGCACCACCTTCATTAGGACCGAGCTCCTCCCTAGCTTCCACTTCAACGAAAATACATTCTCGTACCGGTGCGATGTCTAGTTCACGTCTCACTGCGTGTTGACCAATAATGGTTGGCGGGGTACCGTATTTCCTCTTCTGGAAATTCCTCAGGCCTTTCATTGGCCTCGACTTCGTAGCCATGTGAATGGCTCTCAAATTGGCCTTTTGCTCGTCACGTACAGTTTCGTTGCTTCCAAGTTTCTCCACATACCCACGGCAACAATTCATTCTCCCGATGTAAATCTGCTTTCCAATCATCAGGGCTTCGTCTTCCTTCCCCTCACGTATGTTCCGTTTGAGCCTCCTTAGGTCGTCAGTCGAGAAATTATGCTCATGGCGTTGTTGGAACATCGCCCACATCGCCTCTAATGAATTCCTACTGCTGTCGTGATCATCGTTTGTGTATGTGTACGTGGCAGATACTTCATCCCTCGTTCTTCTGACACTAACACTCTGGCTCTGATCTGATCCTGACGTGACCACTGGAACAATGAAGTGAAATGCTTCTGTCGCCACACGCTTGGAAAATTCCAGAAAGGTTGGATTGTTCCCAGGAATCTTCTCCGTTAAGTGGCCAAAGAATCCCTCAAGCAAGCGCGTCCCAAGCGTCTTCACTTTGACTAGGCCAAGAAGATCTTCCTCTCCAATATGTACAAAGTAATCAGACAAGTAGTCTGTTTACACTGGCTTATCTTCAGATGCTCAGTTACTAGCTCTCTCATGGCTCCTTCCCTTGCATTTTTTGAAAGCCCGTATATAAACACACTGCTCCATTCCTTTTCAGCTATCATTTTTAACACCGAAGTGTTTGGTGTTTGTGATCCACGTGGCAAGTTCGCTGAGAGAAAACGTGTGCTTGGGCCTTTGGACTGAATGGAAGCATCCACTTTGCTTGAAACGATTTCCAACTCTAATGAAACTGTATAATCCGTGCGTCCCTTTAAGTAATGCAGGAACGCCTCCCACGTGGTTTCACACAACTGGACTCTGAGATCATTTTGAACATAAAAACATTGAACAGCTTTACGAGACGCGACACCGCAAGCTTCTAATACTTTCTGTTTGAGGGCGGCAAAAGTCAAAGTACTTTCCAATGAGAAAATTACGGGAATTCGACTGTCACTTCTGTCCTTCCTCACTAGGGCTGTAAAAATGACGTGTTCTCGGTTTCTTCTCCCTCTGCGTGTTCCTCTGTGTGTCTTCTTGTGCACATGTTTGTGTTTTCGAGTCTTTTTCACCTTTTTGTGCTTCTGAGTCTTCTTGTGCTTTTTGATTACCGTGTCGGAGCCAGAATCTGAAGAATCTTCCATTTCGTGATGTTTCCGTTTCTTGTCTCGCTTTCCATACTCAGATGAGCTTGTACTGCTATCTGAATATTCATAAACCACACGCTCACGCTCCGCCATTTTGAAAGCAGAATTTTGAATTTGAAAGCAGAAAAGGCCTGGGGACGAGGTTGGTCACCGATCTATCAGAAGACGTGATTGGACGAGGAATGCGTGACGAGCCCAAATAAACGTCAAATTCGACTTGTGACAAAAAAACATGTCAAAAATTACCAGCGGTGAATGTTTCCGGAGAAACAAGATCGATGCGAACAAAGTCGCATCTTTTATTTTCCTGTCAGAAAGTCTAGCCCCACCGGGTACCAGGGAAATCTAAATTATACACCAGGGAGAATAAAAATTCACCAGGGACTTTTGATATAGCCGTCAGGGACCAGGGAGGTTAAAATTCTACCAGGGAGGGCAAAAAAACCCACCAGGTCGGGTTTCACCAGGTCTGTTACAGAGGGGTGTTTAAATTTGCAGCCTTCTATTGATAGGCGCAGGTCTTGATAAAGGCATGACTATGAAAACTATAGCTTTTCATATTTTTACAAACCACATTACCATGTAGAATATATTGCCATTGCTAATCATTTCAATTTTGTTGTAAATTCAAGTGTTTTTGCTTTGCACCCAGTGCCCAAATTTATGCAGAGTTCCCCATATTCATTCCAAAAATCTCCGCCGCACCAATGAAATGAATCAGTTCTTTTTAGCCTTTTGTGGCTACAACTGTAGACTGTAGTCCAAAAGTAAGGGACGTGTGCCTGTTGGGCAATTTAGAACTCCCAACAATATGTTTCTGTAGTTCCAGAAAATATTCATGCTCCACTACAGAAGGGATTAAAAATTCCTGACGATGGGGGATCAGGATGGTTCCCAAATACCAAAAACTTATGCATGTGGTAGGAGTGGGTGAGGTATGGACATTTTTTGAAACAAGAAATTGTAAATACCTGCTACTAATTGAGTTCAATGTCTGTAGTAGTGCATGTTTCAAAGCAATGTCCAATTCCAATTATCAAGAACAAAGCACATAGATCATAAATTGAAGGAGGAAATGGGTGGATTCATAACTCACAAAACTAATCAAAAAGTCATTAAAACTATTGTATCTCTGTTGTGTGTCTGATGGGTTTGAAAAAACATCCAAGTCACACTGAACCATTTAAAATATTTAACAGGCAATACTGTGGACTGCAGCCTAATAAATTGACCAGTCACAGTATTCATAGTACCTAAGAGAATCATAATTGTTCTCTTGTTGTTTAGTCGTTGGAAAAGGGTGCTATGCTTACTGTTTTTGGCAAGGCAATAGACTGCGTGTAGTTGTATGGATGGGTGAAATTGCCAGAGGCATGGGCTTTGAAGGTGATTCTGAGGTATTAAGTGGACCTTTGTAACCCATGGTTGCACCCAGCACCCCTCTCCTACCTAGCACCAAATCAGCATGACAGTTTTTTATCAATTTATATTTTATTTTCAAGGTGAACCGAAAAAATCAGAGCAGCTCAAAACTTTTGGCAAGAGCACAATCTTGACACATACATGCAGCCACAAACACCCTTGGGATTAACAGTAGAGGCTTCATTGACCTTCATTCTAGGAGTGATGACAAGTTTAACGTTTCAAGGAAAGGAAGGGGTGCCTAAATCTGTCCATGCTTTTCATTTCTGTAAGGACGATAACCCAGGAACATTTCTTTAGTAAAGACAGTAAAAACTACCAAAGACTCTGCATAGAAAATAAATTCAACTTTGGAGGCATATATGCGTTTCTCACAGCACCCGTAATTTTCCCGGAACTTACCGGACCCGTTAAAATAGAGAACCCTTACCAGGCTCTTGTGCGTCACGCTCGGCCGCGATCGAAGAAGAACGACTGCGTTGTTCATTCGATTATTCGATGCATTCCTTTTCACCTGCACGGTGCGAGTCTGCAAGTAAACCCACCATTCAACTTTATAACTGGATTTGGCTGATTTGCACTGTGTGTATTAATCAAGAGCAACACTGGCAAATAGGTAATAGTGAGAGTAGACATACGTATTTGAATTCTGAATTCTATATTTTCATATTTTGCTTTTGCTTTTGCTATATAATTGGCCAATAAAAGGTTTTAAGGTATGAATACATTGCGAAAATTGTTAACAATATGCGTGACATTATGTTGCAATACTGCTGAGTTAGAGTGCGGGCTCACAAGTAATGTAGTTTTCCCTGAGTCGATGCGGTCCTCATGGTCGACATTAAAGTTGAGTTGAGTTTTTGCTGTTCTTGTCGTTCCTTGAAGTCATAAGGATTGTCACATGGTGTCAGAAGTGGCGGATAGTTGGATTTAACTGTTACTTGTGGAATATTTCTCAGTTTCCTGGATTCACTGGTTTGTTGCTCTTCACGCAAGTCGGACCCACGTTGTCAGTAATGGCGGAACGTCAATTTTTCCCGCCACCGGAGCCTTTGCAACTTTCGATAGGAAATTCTTCGCAAAATTGGAAACGATTCAAGCAAAAGTGGAGCAACTACGAATTAGCTACTGGGGTAGCTGATAAAGATGATGCAATCCGGGTAGCCACCATTTTGACTGTGATTGGAGATGAAGCTTTGGATGTTTACAACACATTTACGTGGGACAGCGAGGGGGACGAAGTCAAAATCGACAAAGTTTTAGAACAGTTCGAGAAGTTTTGCGAACCCCGGAAGAACACCATCTATGAAAGGTACCTATTCTTTTCACGAGGTCAGGAAAGTGGTGAGTCTATTGATAAGTACGCTACGGTCTTACGAAATATGGCTGAAAATTGTGAATTTCGAGATTTGAAAGATTCGTTGATCCGTGATCGCATTGTCCTGGGAGTTAGTGATAATCACGTGAGAGAACGTCTGTTACGAGTCCCGGACTTGACTCTTGCGAAGGCTTTAGAAATTTCTAGAGCTGCTGAGGCAACCCAAAGTCAGTTAAAGCAAATGCAAAATATTCAGGAAGTCAACGAGTTGAGAAGCAAGAATGAAAGAACCACAAATGAGAAATCTGGAGGAAAGACACCGGCGAACGGCGGTGAGCACATTGATTGCAAATTCTGTGGTAGAAGGCATGTAAGAGATAGGATGAAGTGCCCTGCATATGGCCAGCGGTGCAACAGATGCGGGAAAAATGATCATTTTGCAGTAAAGTGTCTAGCGGGTAAGAGGCTGAGTGAGAAGTCCCATGCGGACCAGAAGTTGCATTATGTTGATAATTCTGACCAATGCCCATTCGAAGAGTATACTATTGATGCTGTAACACACAATGCTGTTGAAAACACAAAGTCTTATCCTAAACAATTGTTTACAACCATGCGTGTAAACAACTCTAAAGATGTGACATTTCAACTTGATTGTGGTGCAACCTGCAACCTCCTTCCTCTGAAGGAATTTTCAAGTATTTTGGAAGATCCAACAGATTTGTATTTGAAGAAAACTTCTGCAACACTAAAGATGTATAATGGATCTACTATGTATCCACTTGGAAAGTGCACTCTCAGATGTACCAAAGGTGAAGTAACCAAAGATGTTGATTTCTTTGTTGTTGATAAGAATGTCAAGCCATTGTTAGGCGCTCAAACATGTCAGGAACTGAACTTTATCAAGGTGATGGTGTCTGACAGTACTTGCCCTGAAACTGTAAAATCTGTTAATGACCATTTACAAACTTCACCTAGTGTTCTTAGTGAAGAATGGATTTTGAAAGAATACAGTGATGTGTTTGAAGGCTTAGGGTGCATGGATGGGCTGTATCATATGGAAGTTGATGAAACTGTCAGGCCGGTAGTGCACCCACCCAGAAAAGTTCCTGTAGCTCTTAGAGACCGTTTGAAAGAAGAACTAGACAAGCTAGTTAAAGAAGGCATTATCACTCCAGTGACAGAGCCTACCAAGTGGGTGTCCAGTTTAGTTTTAGTCAACAAGCCAGGGAAGTTAAGAATCTGTATAGACCCACAAGACCTAAACAAAGCTCTGCTGAGATCCCATTATCCACTTCCAACAATTGAAGATGTGGCAACCAGGCTGAGCAAAGCCAAAGTGTTCTCTGTTTTAGACGCCAAGAACGGATTCTGGCAGGTGGAACTAGACACAGATTCATCGCCGGTATCTTACAACCTTCAACACACCCTTCGGTCGTTTTCGCTGGCTCCGCCTTCCATTTGGTGTAAAGACCGCGCCCGAAGAGTATCAGCGTCGAATTCTTGAAAGCCTCCAGAATCTCAATGGTATCGAAGACATAGTAGATGATATACTCTGCGTGGGTGAAGGTGATACTTATGAAAGTGCAGTCCAGGATCATGATAGGAACTTAGTTTCCCTCCTTGAGCGTTGTCGCGAGAAGAACATCAAACTCAATCCGAAGAAGTTACAGTTAAGAAAGCAAGAAGTACCGTACATTGGCCACTTGCTATCTCCAGATGGTTTGAAGCCTGATCCAAACAAAGTGAAAGCAATTTCGAAGATGCCCACCCCAGCCGATAAAAATTTCTCCCACACCTTTCTGATGTGACAGAACCATTGAGACGCCTGCTTGATAGAGATGTGGAATGGCATTGGGATGATGCACATGACACTGCATTAAACCACGTGAAGCAGCTGATCACAAGAGAACCTGTTCTGAGGTATTTCGACAACACTAAAGAAGTAACGTTGCAGTGTGATGCATCTGAGTCTGGCCTCGGCGCTGTAATAATGCAAGAAGGTCAGCCTGTAGCTTTCAGCTCAAGAGCATTAACAAACACTGAGAAGAATTACGCGCAGATAGAAAAGGAGTTGCTCAGTATCGTTCATGGTTGTATCCGTTTTGATCAGTATGTGTATGGAAGGGAAATTACTGTCCAAACAGATCACAAGCCCTTGGAGAACATTCTGAAAAGGCCACTACTTCAAGCTCCCAGGAGACTTCAACGAATGTTGCTCCAGTTACAGAGGTACCACTTGAAAGTAGTGTACAAACCAGGAAAGGAACTTTTAATCGCAGATACACTCAGTCGTGCCTATCTTGTCAATGAACCTGTTCCAGAGAAGAACATTTGTGATGTATTTGCAGTACGACAAGAAGAATATTTAATCAAGTGCATGGAAGAAATTGACATGGTCGAGTTTCTGCCAATCACAGCTGAACGTCTTGCTGATCTTCGGGAGAAAACTGAACAGGATGATTCTTTGCTGAAGCTGAAACATATCATTAAGGTTGGTTGGCCTGATAAGAAAGAAGAAGTACCAGGTGAAATCAGGAACTACTTCCACTTTAAAGAAGAACTTACCATTCAAGATGGTATTCTTTTCAAAGGGAATCGAGTGATCGTCCCTGCAGCGCTTAGACCACTGATGGTAAAGAAAGTCCACTCAAGTCACATTGGCATAGAAGGTTGTTTGCGAAAAGCACGTGATGTGCTATTTTGGCCTGGTATGTCAGCTGAAATCAAGGACTCCATTGGCAAATGCGATACATGCAACAGCTACCAGAAGAACCAGCAGAAAGAGCCTCTTATACCTCATGATCCTCCCAAACGCCCTTGGTCGCATGTAGCAGTAGACCTCTTCACTTTCAATAACAAAGAATGGCTCATCATTGTAGACTATTGGTCAGATTACTTTGAGCTGAATCCACTACCTGCCACCAATGCGAGCACCGTCATCACCTCCCTCAAGAGTCAGTTTGCACGCCACGGCATACCAGACACGCTTTATAGTGACAATGGGTCGCAGTTTTCGTCAAGGGAGTTCCAAGAATTTGCATCAGATTGGCAATTTGACCACCAAACATCATCGCCCCATTACCCCCAGTCAAATGGGAAGATTGAAAATGCAGTCAAGTCAGCAAAAAAACTACTAACCAAGGCAAAGGCAAGCGGCCAAGACCCATATCTTGCCATTCTTGATTGGCGCAATACGCCATCAGCAAGCATTGGAACCTCGCCAGTTCAAAGATTGTTTGGGAGACGAACAAAGACACTACTGCCGACGGCTGGAAAACTGCTCCAACCCAAAATCGTGGAAGGTACTGAGGAGAAATTAAAAGAAAGAAAGTCGTATCAAGAACACTATTACAACAAAGGGACAAAAGAATTAGGTAACCTGCAATCAGATGACACCGTTCGTATGAGGCCATTACCGACTGACAGAGAAAAATTGTGGAAGAAAGCAACTGTAATAAAGCAAGTTGCACCTCGTTCTTATGAAGTATATGTACAAGGCAAAGTGTATAGAAGAAACCGAAGGCACCTGGTGAAGACCAGTGAATCATCACCACGAAAGTTCGAACAGGCCATATCCTTACCCACTGAAGAGATGCAGCCATCAACCTCAGAGGAGGCTCACAGTAGCTCCGAACCGCTAGAGCAAGCCCAAGGCTCTTTCCCCGTGCCCTCTGAAAGCTTACAGGCAACACCTGTGACATGTACCAGATCAGGAAGAACTATTCGTATGCCGAAACGCTTTCAGGACTATGTTTAGGTTTCATGACATATTAAGATGTTCTAACTGTGTTTGTGTTTATAATATATCGTGCCCATTGTTGCTTATTTTTTTGAAGAGAGGAAAGATGTGACAATATGCGTGACATTATGTTGCAATACTGCTGAGTTAGAGTGCGGGCTCACAAGTAATGTAGTTTTCCCTGAGTCGATGCGGTTCCTCATGGCCGACATTAAAGTTGAGTTGAGTTTATGCTGTTCTTGTCGTTCCTTGAAGTCATAAGGATTGTCACACTCTAATTAAGCAAGCCTATGATCTTTACCTTTTGTTAATGTTTTCAAAATTAAAATCATCCTCATAATATTATTGACAAGGAATAACAAAAAAATGTACTATAAAAAAGCTAGGTAAATTATGTGATGCGGACCGCCGAGGAAACAGCGACAAACAGTTATTTTGTAAGTCGCAGTTGAAATCTGTTTGAATGGCTGTTTTTAATATTCGAACATACTCTCCTACATTTATGTTTTATCTTTGTCAATGTTAGCTACATGTTCCACGAAAAACTAGTACATAAAGTTGTACAATTCTTTCTGCCGGTTACAAACAATTACGTTTTGTGCATGTGGTTTTATTCGGACGGAAGCTTAATTACAACCAAAATGTATATGTATTGACTTACATGTAACTCTTCTGTTGTCCTGGGAAATACAATCCATTCACTTGTTAATCTACACAGACTACAGGAGCTCCTGAGCTCCCGTAAATTACCGGGTAAAAATGACGTGATGTTTACGGGCCCGAAATTTTCATGCGTTTTGAGAAACACGCGAAATAATTACGGAAGCTTAACGGGTCACTTTACGGGCCCGAAAAGTTTACGGGACTTTTGAGAAACGCACGCCTGGTTGGTAGCAAACGAGGCTCTCCCCGGTTGTTCTCTATCGCTGACGCGAGCACCTGCCTATATATTTTGTTCCATGCATGGTATGGTATATGAGCCGCATATAACATGGCCTGTAAGCCAATCAATACTCCGAATTGCAATATACCATAGTTTTATTCGTCACTAACTACATCCCAATGCACAAGGTGATAATACATTTTATATGATAACCAAATCAATGCGCGTGCTATGATTGGTCAATCAGCTATGGTTTATTGTACCAGAAAACTCATGGAAAAATCGCACATTTTCTGAATTATTATATAAAAGCGATAGACCAGTTACTATGGTTATTTACCTACTAGAAGATGGGTATCCATGTTCTATAAGAAAGTAATACTCGCTTGAGGTCTAGAAAAGCTGCTAGTGGATTCCCGAGCCGTAAGGCGAGGGCATTCAGCTGCTTTTCTAGACCTCAAAAGGGCATTATTTTCTTATAGGACATTGGGAAACCCATCTTCTAGCCGGTTTAGAATATAGCAATTCGCAACGCAACATAAACTGCATCCGGCGTACCGGGGTTCTATAGTTTTTGCCCATGTTCTATTAAAAATAAAGCCCGCTAAGATTCCATGGCGAGCTTACAGGGCCATTCTAAAGGCTGATCAACCACGCGGGTGTTGGTAGAACACTCAAAGAATTTGTAAACCACTCACCTGCGGCTTGTGATTTACAAATTCTTCTCGTGTTCTACCAACATTCCGCGTGGTTTATCAGCCTATAAACCACAGTAACTTGTGGTCTATTGCTTAAGTAAACAAAAAGGTTAGATCCGTTAGATCTAAACCCGCGAATTTGATGCACTATCATGTTATATAAACGTGATATAAACTAAGGAGGCTTAAAACGAGAACAAATCGCGGACGAACTCGAAGCTAGATGCACAAACTATATTACTGTAAACCAAGCCGCGGAAGTTCGATCAATCCAGCTGACGTCACACATTCGCGCATTCTCACAATTTGTCGCCCAGTCTCCGGACAATCTTTCAGGGAAAATTGAGTGTTTTTCAGTCGCTAGCTAAACGTCGAGGAATAATATAATCCTAATTTAAATTGATGTTTTATTATTACACTTAAGTGAAACAGTCATACACACTTTAACGGTGGAGAATCGAAGATCTTAAATCTAAGGGCGATTAATTTGTGGTTCTGATTATTGTGACCACTTTCAGAAAACAACATCCGTCATATCGATCAGGATAATACCTGCTGCATCTGTTTATCAATTTTTAGCGTGCACTAAAAGACGTTGGCCTTAGAGCAGGTTAGGGAGCTTGCCTTTCACATCGACTGCAGTCTGGCTTCGAGCCCTCTTGTTGGGCGCCTTGTTCTGCATGGAGCACAACACCACTCTCACAGGGCCTCATCCTATCCAGTAGTATAGTTCGGTCCCAGCTTGGGGCAGCTGAGTGGAAGGGTTAGCAAATCACTTTATATTTTACATTTATCCCACCCCTTCAGGGTTCTTTCTTTTTGCCGCCACTTTTGCGGGTTGCGACCTCGCGCCAGGCTGACTGAGCGTCAACCCAGCTTGCATACAGATGAAAAAGTTATATTGATAAACAATACAGACATTGCTGTCAGTTAAGTGCCGTGCTACTTTCCAACAAGATATTGCATAAGAACATTCCATCTATGAACATTGTATTCCATGAAATGTTTTTTGCACGCAATTTCTACTTCAAAGAACGAAACGTCCCTGGAAAATATGTTTTACATTATCTTGTACCTAAACATATTACCCGTAATAACGTCATCAATAGCATCTTGCATTGTAGGGATACAAACCACAGGAATTAACGGGATGTGGGATATTTGGGCCAATGGGATACGGGATACTCAGAACTTCCCCCCCCCCCCCCCCCAAATGGGGCCTCTGCTTTCAGCCTTTATTCTGTGGCGCAGAAAGGGAACTTCAATTGACGTAAGCTCTTATAATAGAAGAAACGTTTACAATTCAAACACGTACTCCTTAAGGAAAAATACCAACTGTATTATGACATTTTTTCCGTTTGCTCGATTCTCGATTCCCTAATGCAACGGTTGTATTTAACTTTCTCATGCTTGAGCACAGTTGTTTTCAGTCCGCCGATGGCGCCGCCCAAGTTCAACCGCCGCCCGTGATAAGCGTGGGCAAGGAAAGAACTGGAACCTGCGTACAAACTAAAAAGCATATTGTTGTGAAAGGATAATCTACTCAATTACTTGATTCAGTTCTTAAACATTGCATCTCTTCGAAGATCACTAACAGTTTCTAAATTTGCATAAAGTCTCGGTTTACATTTGGTCAATAATAACATGCATTTTTACAACTGAAGAGCACGATGGCTATTTCATATGACATTGGAATGTACTCAATATACTACTTTTTACTTCTTCCGTTCGTTCGTTCTTTACTTCCTATCTTTTACTCTTTCATCCACGCTTCGTATATAAGCCCAGGTAGATACGTGATGTATGGGGAAATTATTATGTACCCAATATATACAGATATATAAATCGCTTAAAGGATATAACATATTATGGGATATATAGGTAAGTATAGTTAATTAGTTTATCATACATGTTTACAATTGAGTACATAATAATTTCTTCATACATAACGTACCTCCTAGCCCAATTAACAACCGCTGGTTAGGAAAATGAGCCAATCCTTCTCGAGGGGTGGAGTGGGGGAGGAGGAACCGAAGTGTCCCGAACGTTTACACCGGTACCGACTCGAGAGAGCGCGGCGGAAAGTCTACGTTTTTTTCAATTCCTTGTCACGTAAGGCTTAGAACCCTTCCGTTTGATTTGAACTATGACGCTGATATCGATATCACCATAGAGCAGAAGATTTCACAGCATCAGTTGTGCCGATACAGTTATATTGAATCACGTAGCACTAAATCAGATATCGGGAAGCATGAGTCACAAAGGCCCTTTTGCGCCGTTGACGGCAGAAAAGCAAATACAAGCCCGGTATAAATCTTTGCTCATTAGAAAGTAAACAAATTCTTTAAGTCACTGTTTCGCATTATAACTTACTTCAGGTACAACTTATAACTTACTTACGGTACAAGTAAGACGATTGCTTAATTAATTAACCTTGCATAGGATCTAAACTTGTCACTTGTTTTAGCCAGCGTCCTACGGTTCAATTCCAGAAAGAATTAAAGAGTTCCAAGTTCCGTGGGAAGAAAATTCATGAATTTATGAGCCAAAACCGCAGAATCTTCTCGACAAGTGTCAAAGCTAGATATATCATCGATTGAGAATTTTTACGGTCACTCTCGATTAGATCCGTCAGTGAATTCGAAATTAGTGTTTGCAGTCACTCACGGCACGGTTGCTTCATAAGGAAAGTGTTTTGCTGTCATCTTGGAACGGTTCATTTGTTTCCAGGGTCCGTAAAAAGTGTTAGCCAGAGTGTAAGCCACTTTGATACTGAAGAGGAAAAGGCAAGTATGAAATTCAGGCTTTTTAGAGAAATAATAATGATTTAACACTTATTGGTTCAAGAGAGGCAATTTGGGATTCCCTTGCTATCTTTCATAAATGAGTTCCGTGCCGGCACCGTTTTGTCGACAAAACTATTCTTATATATGACTGGTCTATTGACTCAGTTTGAACGAATTAAAATTAGTGTTAAAAAGTTTTCATAGTTATTTTAAATCTGGAAATAGTAGTTTGATTTTTATCCGAACATTATCTGAACTAATTCAAAGTTTTAATTAATTTAAATGTTTTAAAAAAACTGAAACCTCCTGCTCAGAAGCGGTCAAATCAACTGAATCCGGACAGAACCGCGTTCTAATAAGCTTTAACGAAGTTTTTATAACTGGAAATAAATTTGTGAACATTTCAACAGGCATGAATGATTCGGTTCTCGTTTACCAGTATTAGAATTGAAGGGGAGGGGGTGTTGAATATTGAAAAAAATAACAGACTGACTAAGCTGTTCTCGTGGACAAAAGAATATGGCCGCAATAATGATGTGACCTTGAGTTGGGGTTCTTCTGCCGTCATTCATTTCAGGGAGCATCGTAGGGGACTTATTTCTCTCCTTACATCTCATCATCTCATTTTTTTGCCATTAAATATCGATATGCATCTTTGTTTCATATAGAAATATGAAGGTGATACTTACTTTGAGCTTCTTCTCTGTGTCAACTCTGCTTAATCTCTGTGCGGCGGATATTTACCTACATTTCCCACCCGGTAGCAACAACAGATTGAATGGGAACCGGGTCAATGTGAGAAATGCTAGAAGACTCTTCGACTCTCAGGTACGTTTGAAGCCTTTGCTGCGTTATATTTTCATTATTTACATGATTAAGTTAAACTTTGCTGTCGTTGTTGTTGCTTTTGGTGGTATCATTTTTTAGTATTTGATTTAAGAAAATAAAGTTTGCTATTCAGTTGTTGGTATGGGGCGGTTGTTGACGATGTGGTGTCATAACTATCCAATGGTGTAAACACATATATGACTATTCCTTATAGAACAATGGTAAAGCCGGATACAATGTCGGAGACAGTGGTAGTAACAAAACAGGAGAAAACATACCGGAAACAAAGCAACGCCCACTGGTAAGGCACTTTGAAATTATTTTATACTTTCTGTGCCTCTACAAAGATTTCTGTGATCTAAATAACTTAAAAGATGCAATAGACCTTTGTCATGCTTTTTAGTACTCTTCTATGTTTATTTTAATTGCCCGCCAAACCTAATTTCTGAGTTCAAATTCTTTGAGCAGATTAGCGTGGGAATGAGGTCTATATGAATCAGTGGAAATGTGCTCGAGAGGTCCATACTAATGTTAGCATACACCTTATTCCAAAATGGCCGCTGATATACGACCCCACAAGTTGGCCCTTGTTGAGTCGTTCGAGATAAAATATTCTTTTGATGTTTGAACTTAAAAACGAGGCAAGAAGGGCTAATTTGAATACCAACAAGAGAATATTAACATGGTAGCCATTTTGGAATAAGGTGTATGCGGACCGTTTTTTAAAGCGAGATTTTCTGCGTGAGAAAATAAAAAAACCTCTTTGTCCATGAATTCTTTTGTTTGTTCACAAATGGAACTCAACTCCGTCTAGGTCCAAAAAAAAAACAATATTTCACTACCTATACCTCATGCCGCTTGGCCAGTATTTATTTTATGTTTGGTTTTGTATTTCATTCGCCAAACTAAAATGGAAGCAGTCAGATTTACGTATACTTAATCCTCTCCGTGCGTGTCCGTACATAAGGCCACAGATCTACGTATAGCAAGTCATAAAATATACAAATAACACGTGCGCAAAGAACCAATCAGAATTCAAAGCCATTCAGCCCGCACCAAGCGCAGGAAAAACCGGCTCTGCTAGCTACTAAAGTTAAATTGATTAATTGGTTAAGACCAAGTCGCTCGCTCTGATTGGTTGCAACAAGTTGCCCGACCTTTTTAACCAATAAGAGAGCAGGGCAAACACGAAAGCAAAGAAGAGAAAAATTACTTTCCAAATTCAAATGGAAACCGCTTTGTTTCTTATAAAAGGAATTTTTCATGAGTGGATGTGAGAAGGACGCCCAAACTGAAGTGGAAATCATGTGGACAAATCAACACGGGACCGGTCCAAAGACAGACGACAGAGTGGAATCACAAGTTATCTTACAGTACATGTGCCAGGCTTATCCCAGTGGAAAGGTGACAAATATCAACACAGACTTTCTACTGCATACCATACGTAATGGCGGAAACAGAAACACACAGAATTTCAGGATCAACGAACGAGAGGATCGGTTGATCAAAAAAGACCGCGGACTGCATGAGCCTAAGGAATACTACAACGCTTACATGCAAAGAGAAAGAAACAAAGGTGAGATATGCTGAGGAACAACTGAATATACAGTCAACTCTCTAAGACGGACACCATCGGGACCGGCTTCAGCTGTCCGTCTTAGAGAGGTGTCGGACTTATAAGAGAGTCGACGTAACATGACCCCAGGAATTTTTAGCTAAGAAAGCAAGAAAGTAACTGTTTTAGATTACAATACAATTCGGTTGTCACCTCCAAGTTTTGACTGGGACAATGACTGATTTAATTGGATTCCGCCGACACGAAAAGAGCTGTCAATTAAACGTCTGGTGTTTAAGAGTCGCGTACTTTGTAATTTAAAATTTTTTCTTCCCTAAATCGTAATTTGCGGTAACTTTCAGCACCTCACAAGTGTCCGTTGACGATTTCAAAGTGTCCGTTGTCCGTCTTATAGAGGTGTCCGTCTTAGAGTTTGGTTAGTGTAAAATGACAGAGAAATGGCCGGGACCAACACCAGGTGTCCGTCTTATAGAGTTGTCAGTTAAGAGAGAGTTGACTGTAGCAAAACAATTTCAAGTTTTAATATATATAATCCTTCCAAATTTAAAATCAAAGGTATCATTGAGTGTAGATTGTTGCTATAACCAAAAACATTTTATAACCCATTCAGGCCTTAAAGCCAGGTAACATACATACATACGCTTTAGTAATTTGAAGTGCGGAAACAGTCACCACCATATAAACATATATATACTCGTGGCTTAGCTATTTTCCTTGTGGCAAGTCAAATGTCTTCATACAGCCATCTCTGCAGCTACAGGGATTACGATCAAAAAGAATAATTGTAAATTTTGATTTCAGATTTTAAATTTTTTTACTTCCTTGTTTTCAGAGATTATATGTTTGCATTTCCTGCATTCCGCGTTTTTGCGCCGCTGACATACACCTAATTGCAGCAATAACGTTGTCAGTCAAACAAAAAACAAAAATAGGAAAAAGGAATGTATTATTTTACTCGTTATAAATGATATCCCTAATAATGATAACTATAACAAAATTCTCGAATCTGATTGGTTCATAGCACGCCCTACAGTTGACCAAATTGGAGCGCGCGCAGCTACTGTCCAATAACAAGGTTTGTGTGCTGCGCATGCGCGCGCTCTTTCTTTGGTTCCTAAGTACGACTAAAACTCCTTGATATTCCTAGAACTTTCATCACAGTGATGATAAATCGTCAACAGGTTTTTCTTTGCGGAAGTTTTTCTCCAATTTTTGATAGGACTTCGTGTCGTCCAATTCTGTCTGTAAACATACGGTGATTTAAAATTACATCGTATGATTACAGACGGCATGTACTAAAACCAGGAACACCGGAACACCGGAACACCCCCGGAACACCGGAACACCCCGGAACACCCCGGAACACCAGAAATACCATAAAATGCCAATAAATTTCTGATGTTCCAGGGTGTTCCGCGTCATCGCGTCTATTCAGTCCATGGGGCTCCATCGACTGAATAGACGCGAGGAATCTTAAAACTTGTAACTAACGTAGAAATGTTTTATTTATGTTAACTTATAATTCATGTTTGCTTTGTAGCTCTTAGTCTATTTTTATTTTATATAGATATTTCTATTTTTCTCTGGAATCATCTTGTATACGAAATTCCGCCACTCCTATAAGCGAAGTACGTATTGCGACACCACCATAATATAATATTGAAATTTCATGTTAAAAAATTAGTAACATCTAAACCTGAAGAAGGTTGGTCTGGCCAGCCGAAATATTTATTTGTTACGCTGTTACCATTACTTAAAAGTCACAGAGATACTTTGCAGAATTATAATATGAGGAGAAAAAGTTCAATATAATGATGACAGCTTTCAGAACAGTTATAACCCAGAAATAAGTTTGTTTTCCTAATTATTTCTTATGAGTTTGCCTTTTCCCTTGTTATGACAGCGTAAATTATTGCAATTTTTTGTACGACAAACTCCACAAAAAACTAGTATTGAAAAACGCTTAAATTATGAAGATCAATTTTTCAAGTGTTAGTGACATGTCCATCTGTATCTTTTGTCTCATTTCTAATTTTATGCTATTTCGCTGTTACTCGATCAACCATAGGTTTGTTTACCGCTAATCAAAATCTGACGGGAAATTCAGCAAGATTCACAAGACAGAATGCAAACGGTAACAGGAGGGGTTTAGAAGTCCCAGAGGAACGTGATTACTATCCTTACTGGGGACCTTCCCCGTGGAGGGACATTGCTATCATGGTCAGCAACAATGTTACAGAGAAATTGATGAGGGAATATGTGAGAAGTCCTGATTACTCTGAAAAGGGTAAGTTTGTCAGTTGGGCATGCATAAGGAAGATATTTATCCCCTATTGGTTTTCCTTTCGGGCGTTAGCTACGTGTGGAAGAGAGAAAGAGAGTACCGCTTTCATTTACAAACTCACCTCGAAGTTCACGCGTATATTTTACTTCTTTTAAGTCCGCTTGATCCGTGGATTTCGCGTATCGCTTGAAAATCCGACAAGCGAAGGATGACGAGAGAGTAATAATGCAACATGGATAAATAAACTGAATGCAATCTCGTTTAATTTAAGGATTATGCATCATGAACAATGATGATCTCGCTGGACAGCAAGCCTGTCCAAAAATACGTCCCCGCAAAAGACGAGCCCCAAAATGTGTAGCCAGCTCCATCACGCAGGAGTCTTGTGAAAATGGCGGAGGAACCTGGACGAAAGTGACAACTCACTTCAAGGAAAAACGGCCGCCGGTTAACTCAGAGAGCGGATGTTTCAACAAATTTCAGACCGTCAAGGGTGTAGCATTCGAGCCCCATCTTATAACACAGGGTACAGAAGAGAAGGAAGAAGATCTTGTTGTTGCAGACCCACCTGAGGTGATCTACGCTCCTTCCACTGTTGTCAACCACAACGGAATGAACATGGATGGCAAGTTCTCTTCGTACAAGTGGAAGATTCCATACTTTCCTTCCAATACCATTCAGCGATGCGTGTTGAGAATAAGGTTAGCGTTGTCTGGGTTCTAGTCCCTTCTGACAAAGGTGTGTCACGTGACACGATCATCTTTAACATATAGTTAACCGCTAGGGTATTAACTTTTACAGAAAACCTCCTAGATTTTTCGAAATTAAAATATGTAATCTTTTCTCTGCAATTACAGTGTATTAATTGTATATTCCAATCATTGCCGTGTTTCTTTCCTCCTAACGTCTTTTCAAGCAGCTTTCCACTAAGGGTTAGTCGCAATAGGTCATATGTATATCCCAAATAAACCAATTCCGATATATTAAATTCTAACATGGTGCCGAGGCTTAGGGGAATAAAACAAAAGAAATTATTTATTCATCCTCAAGCCTTGATGCAAAATCTTTTGTTTTATTCCCCTAAGCCTCGGCGACATGTTAGAATATTAATATATCGGAATTGGTCTATTGTTGAGTTCACGTGTTAAATTAATTAATTAATTGCCACGTTAGTAAATCTGGCTGGTTATTTTGTTAACAGATACAACATAACAACAGATGATGTACCAAGGAGTTATAATGCTTCCAATAACGAAGCGTAAGTTTAATAATTGAAGATAATATATAGATTTTAGCCAAGCCTAAAAGAGGAGCTCCATAGTTTTTGCTGATTCTTAACAATTTGAGAAAATGATCTAAATCAGTGAAAACTCTAACGTACGCAATTCCTCAAGAAAGATTTCGTTACCGAAAAAAAAAATCAGAATTGTGAGGGTCCCCTATACTTTTTTCGTGACGCGTGAATGGGCATTTTTGCTTTGCGTGAAGCGTGAATGGGGATTTATTTTTTCCGTGATTCGTGAATCTATATTTTTCCGTCCTCGGGAAACTGGTTTTCTATTTTTTCGCAATCCGTGAAATATGCATTTACTTACGCGTGATTTGTGAACCAACGACTTTTGCGGGAATAATTATATTTTTCACTTTTTTGGAGATTTTAGCTTTTTACGACGATGAGGGTCTGAAATTACCAAAAGATGGCACATTCAGTAACGTGTAGTCTCCTGCGCAGCCGTTATTAGGGGATTGCGTTACACTTGTCCCCACTAACGTCTGCTTAACCGAGGCCAACATTCCTTTCCACAGCTTCGCCAATCAGATTTTACCTACTAAAATCCGGAAAGCCGACTTTCACCTTGACCGCCGCTTAGCCAATCGGATTTTACCACCCCTCTCCCGCCGCGAGACACGCGATGAGATGAAACCTGCCAGGGACGATTGATTTTGCTCCAAGTCAGAGATATCCCTGGTAAATTCTTTTAGATGAAAGCAAGTTCTGAATTTGCGAAGGGAAACTTATTTACTGAAGGGAAGAGAGATACACTCCTTAATTTATCAACTGGCTACGCTAAGTCGTTTGTTATCAAGCTTTGCCTTCAGTGTGTTCGACAGTCTCATTGATTTTCAGTTTTCATATTTTTCCCCGCAGCTCCGCAAAGAGACGTACAATCCAGCAACGAATTTCTGAAGTTCAACCAAATGAAAAGCTAGCCTATGGTTCAAAGTTTCCACGTTTCAGACTCTAAACGACTGCGTAGCGATTTTGGTGTTCGGAAAAATATTATTTCAAGTGTGTGCGCCGTTCATAATCGTCGGTTGTTCAAACCCAATTTTAAGCAAATGGAGTCCTCAAATCAAAGGGCCAATGAACTATCGAAAGGAGAAGTTGAACATATTTTCCAGCCAGCCTTTTAACCTAGCAGCGCTGGACGTTTTAAATCGTTCTGTGGCAAGTTTGTCGAATGAATGATTCAGCGCGGTGAAGTTGTATTCGCCTTGACTGGCTCTTTCCAATTTTACCCTTCGATTTGTTTGCTCGTAAATACCACGGATGTGGACCTCTTTGATGATTTCTAAATTAATTCCGCTTTGCGTTTTCGAGTTGACGAAGTCTTTTTTAGAATTTTATAGCGTTGAAATAAATATTTCTGATCCACTGTTGCGGTCATGGGAGAGAGATCATCTTTCCCAAAATATTAACCCTTCCAAGTTATGACAGAATCAGACTCGCACGCTTACCTCTTGTATTCACAATAACCGCGGGAAATTTTATAACGATCGTTTTTAATGCCTACAGGCAATGCTGATTGGTAAGTTTGTCTGGCGAGAGACAATGGGAAAGGAATGTTGGTCGCGGTTAAGCAGGCGTTAGTGGGGACAAGTCGTAGCGCAATCCCCTAATAACGCCTGCGTAGGAGGCTAAGTAACGTGAGGTAAAATATTTAAATACATTTTTCTAATGATTGTATTTGTATGTTTTGCAAACCGTAAAAATAATTTGTATTTCTATGTGACACATGATTTAGCCTTTGCATTTTTACGTGAAACGTGATTGCTTGCCTTTTTCCGTGAACTGCTTCTCGAATTTTTCGTGATGCGTGAAAAGGCCAATTATTTTTGCGTGAAACGGTTTTCTCAATTGTCAACACCACTCACATAAATTCCGCCGAGGATGGCCATGAAAAACTTCAAAATCAATCAAAAAATCGGACCTGAGCCCGCGATACAATGGAAAACATTACTTGTGACCTCCCTGTCCTAAAAAAGATAACACAGCATAGCATAAAACCGGTATGCAATCGCCCAAAAATTGCAGCTACTGTTGCCCGAATCCTGAGCATTTTGCCCGAAAAATGTCAAAAATTTTCGAAACTTGGGGTCTGCAGACCACCCTACCCCCCTGGGTCGTACGCCTTTGACTGGGGACAAATGAGCATCCATTACTTTAGTAAAATATTTCTAAGTTAGATCACAAGGCACACTTGGAAAGGTCAAAACGGATTTCGGATCAAGTTTTTGCAACAAAATTAGACACTCGGTGTGACTATTCATTTTTGATGTCAAAATTCAGTGATGAGAAATTGCTTGAATTAATAAGAGCTACCTCAAATAATTACTTTCGAAGCGTGAAGAACGACCCAACAACATTGGCCGTGGATGGGAAAACTAAGCTGCAACTGGCGTTGAACACAGCTCAACTTGCTCGTACATTCCAGGACAGAACACACGTGTTCTACTTGAAGCCAAGAAGCTCATTACCAAACAAATTCAAGAATTCCAAAATCATTTACATCGGAGGAATGGGAAAAAGAGGAAACATTGTGCAGGCTTATCCAGCCATGGAATATCGCTTCACCCCTGAACTCATTTCAGTTACAACGGATGATGTCCTGTGCTTCGCCTGGTCTGGTGAGTCTGTGGCACACTGGATCAATATCATTGTGAGAGCATGCTCGCGACGATATTGAAGCCATCTAAACAAATTAAATTATAAAACTGCTATTAATAACGAACTTTTTTTAACTCACGTCCATATTACTGACGTCTATAGACGCTAATTATATGTACACTAATGTTACGTTTGATCGATCTCTAATCAAATGATTTATCCAATTTACGACGTTTAATAGAAGGCCATGGTCATGAAAATCTTACTCTAGACACTTACAGCGCGACGCGCCTAAGTGTGGCCACCCGACAAACGTTTTGAATAAGTTAGCCAATCAGAGAGCGCGAATTTGTTTGAGTTGTCCCGCCTCCTTGTTAAAAGCGCGACAGGTTTCGTGACAACAGCTTTAAACATTGTAAGGAGGCGGGACAGCTCAAACAAATTCGCGCTCTCTGATTGGCTAATAATAACTTGTCAAGAAAGTTTATTGGGTGGCCACACTTAGGCGGGTCGCGCTGCAACAAGACCCGACGTTTGTTGCAGTTGTAGTAGCCGTGGTGGTGATGATACTAAGCAACATTTTTGTCGGCAATTTCTCATTGTTGCAGGTTCAAACAATAATCCAAACAATTATGCTGGAGAAGGACAAGCGCGTAAGTGTTCTTTTGATATAAAATCTTTAATTCTTCCTTTTATTCACAAACCTGTTTGATAATATCATTCTTGATTTTGCATTATTAGAGGGGGAGAGAGGGGAGGGGAGGGAGGATATGTAATTCACTGACGGAAAAATGATCCATTTTGAGGGACTTATTCAAGGTCTTGTTTGTCAAAAATGTACCAGTTACAAAATCTTCTCAGTGTTGATGAGTGGTCATTGTAGTCAGCAAAATGAGACATCCGAGTCACTACCCTAACAGACTTTTACTACATTTCTTGTCGTGTAAGAGTAGGTATGGTTTTATATATGCACAATGCAGAGGGGTGGGTGACTTTAAGGTGCGTGGTGTATAGTGGGATTTGCGTTTATATTCCGTGGAAGTTATCAATTTGGGACATTCTGTGGCAAGCCTTCGCCATATAAAGGTTATGTAAGTTTTGTTTGCTTTAGTGGCCAACGCGTCCAATTTTATCAGATCTGCGGCCAGACGTATAGGGGCAGCGCGGCCTAGTCGGTATTGTTGTTGAATTGAGCTCACACGCCACAACATAACGCCCAACAAACATATTCTCGTATGCCCGTTAGATCTCAACTGTTTATCTTCCCCCTAACGTCCTTTCCAGGCTCGGACAGAACAAACGTGTGTTGGGTGAAGGAAGGATGCAGCTCTCTCAAACCAAACCAGTGTTCCAGCTTACCTATTGAAGTGGTTGAACAGGCTGATGTTTACAATACTGAAAAGTTGAATCTTTACCTGAACACAGGATGTTACAGCGGTAATAACCTGCAGGCTCAGCTGAACAACGCTCCAGCCTCCTGCAACCCGCCGTGTTTCCGCATCACGAAGCCTGGGGAGTACTGCTTCATGAGCACGCGCAATAACAACTTCTCCAATCGACGTCACGTGGGACAGATCACTGTTACCTAGACAAATGGTTTACGCTTGGTTATTACTACTGAAATAAAATAGGCTTGGTCCAGTTACCTACTGAAATAAAAAAGGGAATTAAAACTATTGCTTGAATTAACCTCAACGTGTTAATCTTTATGAGTGCGTGAAAATCGGATTATATTACGATATACAGTTGTCTCAGGCCGTCAAGTGTACGCTAGATGCCTAGTACGTAGAGTAACATCCGAATCATCTTACAAAGGAAAACATCATGTCTAAGAGCCCATGGTTTGGAAACTGTAAAAGCAGCAGTTGATCAGCAAACAAAGGATCAATGCTGTTACAAAGGAACAAAACGTTTGATTCATTACCTAACTGATTAAATTTTTTATATTTTTCGTTTATATCATTTCATTCAAATGACTGAGTGAGAAAGAACAGATCCTCGAATTTATCATGGGAGTCTTCGGTATTGTGTGCCTGCCTGTTTCAACGCGTAACCTATGGTTTCCTAGTCGAAATTTATTGATGTATATATAGCATTTTTGTTTGTTTATCATATCAAGGGAAAGGCAAAAGAAGAAGACAAAAACTACATGGTCACGCGCGCAAGCTTCGCGCAACGTTACTTTGAATAGCGTAAGACAACGAACTTCGCTTTTATATCACTGATGAAGGCTAAAGCATTAGCCGAAACGTCTGTTGAAAAATATCGAGAGTCAGTGGCAAACCTTTTTCCATAGAACTTATGACATCTCCTGACTACACATTCTCCATTTTTAAGAAATTAACTAGTCGCAACAATAATTAATAGTGTACCGTGATCAAAGTACCCAATGAGCTTTCGAGTTGGTCACTGTAATGTCGATATAAGCTGGCCTTGGCCGAATGTTAAGCATAGTTTGAATCATATTAATGACATAAATCGTAAGAGAGGAAGGATATACATAAATGCGAGATAGAAAAAAGATCTCATGCACATTGTACAGCATTATTTAAAACTATCTAAACAGTAAAACTATGGTCAGTTTTGAATGGTCAAATGGTAAACAAATGGTGTTCTGGTCGAACAGATTCCCACACTTTTGCTGCCGAATTTTTTGTTGCGTCACAATAATGGAACGTTTGATTCCTTGACATCCTGTGAAACAATATTAATTTTAATGAACTGTAATCTATTCTACTCCGTCCTTGTGAACATCGTTTCTTTCCAAACAGTACGTGGAATGTTTCTTAACAGCATGGCCCAGCCTGGACAAGGGTGTCCTGTGGCTAAGCGAAAGAGCGTCAGGACCGCTGCGAAGTCACAGGCTTTGATATAGCCGACTGTCCTCTGTCAGTCGCTGATTGATTAATAATATCGTGCTCTATTTGGTATTTCTTTTCGTTTTAAATTCTCTGTCGGATGATCGTTATCGATTTCTATCGGATATAGATATCAAACGAACTCACACCTTTATTTGTTTATCGATTTATATCGATTGGTGTCGGAAATCGATATCAATCTTCGATTGTTATCGATTGTTATCGGACGATTAATATCGATTATCGGTTTATCGATTGACCACGCCTGGAGTCTGGGAGGGAGTCCGGGTATCCATAGAGAGGCTCAATATTACAAACAAATATCGTGACTGTTCAAAAAAGGATGAAGGGAAGAAACATGATAAGAAAACTCAAGTCAGCGTTTAATACTGTAGACAATGCTCTGCCGGGATGAAGCCTGTTGGTTAGTAAAAACGGTTGTATAAAATTGTTTCAGACTTGTTATACAGCTGGCGACAAAGCGTTTCGGCAAGTTCAGTTGAACGGGCGCCCAGTTAAACAAGTCGATCCGAAAACCATTTTATTGTTTTCGTAATAGAACTAACAAATATGCAACCTAATGGAAACGGTCGATCCCAGCAGGGTTTCATTGGTTTCCGTTTCCTGGAGTTGTCTGTTCCGTTTCCTAAAGTTGTCTCTGTTTAATTTCCGTTTCCTGAAGTTGTTCCAGTTTTTTATGCTTTGAAGGCGCGCAGGATTGCATCGGATAAAATATCAGCATCTACAGATCAACTTTTTTTAAGTTGAAGTTATTGTTATAACACGCTGGAAGGAACGCGAGAGAAATATTCTGACTAACTACAGGCTTCACACAGTCGTCCTTAGCGTGACGAAACCCAAAGGACGTCTTTGAGTGACCCAATCATCCTTGAGTGGTAGAGCTAGCTCTCATTTAGCGAGGGAAATAACGAAGCTCCGAACAAAAACATCACAGTAAGGAAAACAAACGACAGTTTTGAGGTTTCAAAAGCCTTCTAACTCCTAAGATTGGTTTCGTTCCGTTTCCGATAGTGGTTTTCATCTGTTTCCTGTTCGGTCTTCACGATCACTAAACCATATATCTAAACTTTGCATGAAGGGGAATGCTAATTTGCTTGGATATTATATATATATATAAACAGAAGGCATTTAACTGCATGACTGGAGGTGGTTATAGAAGAAGCTTTGGAGCATTCTGAAATCGTCTAGAAGATCAGCTGTTGATTTCGCCTCAAAACGGTAATTCTTTATCAATTATGCCCCTGAGCCTGTTTAGGACCATAATAACCTAAAACACATACCCTGTTTAGGACCAACGAAAACGTTTTTTATACTATAGCGCTAATATCTAGTCGTGAAAATGATCTAATGTAAATAAATACTGATTCCGGTGTTCCGTGTTCCGGGGTGTTCCGGTGTTCCTGGATTTTAGTACATGCCGATGGGTACGGCAACACGTAGGCTAAACATAACCTTCTTTCGCTCAAGACATTTCTACTACTCTGTGAACCATTCCTTGGTATAGTTATTTCAAGGAATACAAAATTTTGCACAAGTTAACAAACTGAGCTAGTTTCAAGATTCTTCTTAACTCATGCAACTTATCCATCACAAAGAAATTTCCTAATAATTAAAAAAGATTACTGTTATAAATAGAACGTAAACGCATGCATATATTTTAGACACTTTCATTTTTAGCCCTTTACAGATAAGATAAGATAATATAAGATAAGATAAGATAACTTTATTTATACACACTCAATATAGAAGCTTGTAACTACCATGACTACTTCTCCGAGCAACTTCTGGTGCGAGCAAAATTTGTCAGGTTTTCCTCGTCGATTTCAATATTATTTTGGAGCCAGCAGTTATATAATGTGTCCTCTAGTATAAAAACGGCAATATTTCTTCTCAGGAGGTTTTGCCCGCTATACGACGCGACACCGAACTTACCACCATTTTCTTGGATATTGTGCCAGTTTTCTCGAGCAATATTTTTGGGAACGAGAATGGTGTGCCCTGCATGTACAAATGAAAGTTGTTAAATTGGGAAACCACGCTAAACCAAACAGAGACATAGTGGTACGGGTTTGGGCAACTCAGACTTTTTTGGCAGCAAGAGAAATTTGGGCAAGGCTACTTGGAAGAATTTTTTTGGTGAATGGTTTACCGCCCTGGCAAAAAATTGCCCGTACGGTAACGTCCCGAGAAAGCTAGAAAAGGACACTTCTTCATATATCACCGACAAATGTTACTCTGCTATTTCTTTATACAATTTCAAATTGAAGTTATTTATAGTTCACAGCTTGCTTCTTTTAAAACAGAACATGAGGACCAATTTTGTGTGGGCCTGCGTCTTGGCTGTACTGATCGCACCTTGTATGTCGGACATTTATCATCATCATCCAATGGGAGCTAACAATCGTTACGTCACGAAAGCACCCAGATATTTTGATTGACGGGTAGGATACCTCTCCATCTACACTTCATATATGCGAAAGTTCGATTGAACGTTTGATTTGCTTGGCATGCTGACACTGTAATCTACTGTGTTCCATCCTTGTAATCCTGTACTTCTTCCTCGTAAAACCTGTTCTATTTTTTCTCTGTAGAATCATTATATTTCATATATTTGCACACTTTGTGGCATTTGGCAATATAATTTGGAAAGAGGCCTCTGGTTAGATAAGATAAGATAAAATAACTTTATTTATACACGGTATTTCCATCAGCTTATTTAGAAGTATTTATTTTAATCAACTAACTACCTATCTTCCTAGCTACAAAAAAGGTAAAAAATACAAAAGAATAAAAACTGCTTTTCATGGAGGCCGTGTTCAAAAAATATACTTAAAAATTTCGCTTACGAATTATAATAAAAATTTACTTAAAACTGTGGCGACTTAGTTTTGTCTTAAACTCGCTGGATCATGTGTACTATAGGTGGTCTCGGTCGATATGTCGACCGACATATCGACCGACTATCGGTCGACTATCGACCGATATATCGGTCGATAGTCGGTCGACTGTCGACCAGCTATCGGCCAGCTATCGACCAGCTATCGACCAATAGTCGGTCGACAGTCGACCGATAGTCGACGAATAATATAAACTAAGATCATCGATACTCGACCGACAACGGACCGACACTTGACCGACACTTGACCGATGCTTGACCGATACTTGACCGATACTCAACTAATAATTTTGAGGCCCAAAATTATGTCGCTCAAAATATATTACGCCTTGTCGAAATCTTCCAAAATGTCATTTCTTCTCTTTGGACCTTGTCTCGCAAGACTTTTCACTAGCTCCTGCAATGAGCTAGACTGCTCGTCTCTCTTTCGCACAAAATTTCCCGGCGAGCGAACGAAAATAATTTTGCTATTACTAGATACCGCGATCGACAAATAGCACAGGCGCCAGCTCGTGCTGGCGCCCGCGCTATTTGCCGATCGATCGCGGCTTCGCCGTTCTCAGGTAGGTTCTAGTAATGGCACTCGCAAAATTATTTTCGTTCGCTTGCCGGTAAATTTTGTGCGAAAGAGAGACTGTCTAGCAATGATCTGAACTTAAATCCGCTGAGGTTTGCTCGCTTTTTATATATACTTTTTCCTTTTGTAGATGCCGGTCCGGTATTTTCCGCGGTCAATATCGATTTTAGCCAATCGGATCAGCGAACTATAATTAATAATAATAATAATAATAATAATAATAATAATAATAATAATAATAATAATAAGTCCAATGTAATTTTCGTCAGTCATTTTTAAATATTCTGTAAAGTCACTAATTCTCGACTCGTGGAAAACAAATACAAAGTGTCCTATAAGGTGTTAATGCCCGCTTGACTTATGTGGCATAAAGCGGATAGACCTTTTTTAACTTTAAGAGCATAGAATTTCTTCCTTCTGAAGGCCTCATGAACACATCCGCCACTACTTGTTCCGCCATCTTGGATGCAGGATTTGCCAGTCTCTCCGCTTTACCTCGCCTCCCAAGCATTCCTTGCACCCCTCCCCACACCCCCTCTCCGCTTGCTTTTTTTACTATCGCGCGGGCGACTGGGGACGAGGCAGCCGCACTCCCGCAGTGGATGAAAGAACGCGGTTTATTCGTGAAGTTTATATACAGTTTTTATGTTAATTATGACGACTGCGGCACTGCGTATAGTAGCAAGTTTTTTTATTTAAGATATTTTGTGGGCCTGGTATTCTGCAATCTAGCCTTCCATTTATATGAGTTCTCCGCTTAATCGAAAACTCATCTACAATAAAGGTAACTGTAAGGTACACTATCTAAAGATCACGCCGAGTCCAAATTACAATTAACATCTGTAGCGCTAAGAACTAAGGTTAAATAACTGTTTCAGGTACGTTGGCTAAACGATACTTGACCGATACTCGGCCGATAGTTGACCGATACTTGACCGATATTCGACCGATATTTCACTGATATTTGACCGACAATCTACCGATACTTCACCGACAGTCGATCGCTAAATACCCATCGATTTGTCGACCGATACATCGGTCGACTGTCGACCGATATATCGGTCGACTATCGGTCGACTATCGGTCGATATATCGACCGACTAGCGACCGATAGTCGGTCGATATATCGGTCGACATATCGACCGAGACCACCCATAGTACACATGATCCCTCTCGCTTAAGGAAGTCGCTTGTCTTAATTCTGTGGGTAAGTTGTTCAACAACTGAGCTCCACTGTACGAGGTTGTGGAAGAACTAGTTTGTTTTCGGTATTCCTCAAACGATAAGCACTCGCGTTGTCACGATAAACGAATTTTTATCGTAAATATTCTGGTGTCATCCCATCTAAAGTCTTATACATCATGATAGATTTCTTTTCTAATTTTTTTATGACAGAGTTTACGCCACCCTAATCAGTCGGGACTCGATAAACACACCAGTTACAATGAGGGTGCGTTCGTTTGGGATCAATCCGGAATAAGAATAATTGGAATAATGCGAGTAAGCGTTTGTTTGGGAGCTATTCTCATTCCGGAATACCTGGATTGCCATTCTGGAATATATTCTTATTCCGGAATATCCCAAACGAACGCGCCCTTAGTGAATCTCCAACATTTAAATAAAAACATCGAGTAATGCTTCTTATATTAAAAAACTTTTTAGAAAAACGGCAAGGCTGGGTATAACGTTGGAGACAAACAAAATGATAACCCCGGAGACGGTATTCCAGAGAGTAGACAGACAACAATGTTATTTTTTTAGTATATTAAATATAAATTGATAAAGAAAACATTTTTTGTTTGTTTATTCGCTTGCTATACCTTTAGAGCAAACCAACAAACCAGGCATTGGACTGGAAATTCCGGCTACTTATATCGTTGACCGCAGGAAGCCTTCACAAATAAAGAAGTTAATAGAGCAAATAAGGGAGAAAAGGGATAAAGCGGTTCTGTAGCAAGCTGTTAACTATGAAGTTGTTCTGTTATTACAGTATCAATTAAAAGGAATCCATGCTTGTTGGTCTGTTTCGAATTTATCTTTTGTCACGTGTTGTCATTTCTTCGCTATATCGGGGCACATTTTACGTATGCTGCCCCCTCCACATG